>JAMZEH010000013.1:1525000-2758750 GCA_024699665.1 Ostrea denselamellosa
GTGTATTTATACAATAAAATATGTTCAAATCAAAATTCAAATCAGTAATGAACTATATAATGCTCGCTTGGAAATATAAAGGAAAAAAAACTGATATATATCTTTCCCTATCATTTTGTAGAATGAACATATTTATTCAAATAGTACTCGTAATTTAAAGTAAGGTCTGTTTAATTTTAGCTTTTATATATAGGATTATATTGTTTAGAGAACGTTTTCTGAGACGTATTTCAAACAAAACGAGGATATAAAGAAGTCCTTAGCAATGTATTCATGCGCGTAGAGCGTGACGGTCCACGTAAGTTGGACAAGTTCAACTCCCCCAAAAAGATAATTATTCAAAAACACAAACACGCAATGAAATTCATTGTTTTTCACACATTGCAATATATTTTTTGTATTTTGAGTTTTAAAGTCGTTGTACTTTCATTCGCGATTAAATGTAATTAAAAATCACTTGATAATTTTATTCGAAAAGATAAAGAACAATTTATGTATTAAAAAACACCTTAAAGAACATGTGAAGCTATTCCTATGTTCAATCCTAAGAATGTGTACAAAGCGAAAAGAGTAATAGCAGTAAATGAGAAGCACAAATGAATTTCCTGTACATGGTACGTTTGTACATGTAAATTATGCGCGAAAATGTATCAATGCCGCTTGTTGAGAAGGCAACTGACGAATAAGCACCAGCGCATTTTCTGATGTTGACTTGCATGTCTAGCATTTTTAAAAATCAAGCAACATGTACATTTACTTGGTTATTGATTAAATTAAACTTTGTTAAGTGGAAAATGATGCAATTTTTCTACTTTTAACAGTGAATATTGATAAGTCACATAAGGTTGGAGCTACTCTAAGAGGATTACACTTCATCTGAATCATTTTATAAAGCCCAGAGACTCTTAAATAAACAAAACTGTCCTAAGCGAAGAAACATTTAGAATAAATCAGAGAAATTCACTATATATGAATATACCATTTACGTCCCTACCCGGGATTAAACTCCTGACCTCTGATCTCTTAGCAGTGCGCGACCAGCGCACTAGACTGCTACACTTGCTTAGATAGATATACCATACTTTCGACGACGATGGAATTCTCACTATGCTGTCACCTGCTACGTGTTCATTGAGAATGGAAATGGAATACAGTCATTTAAAGTAAACTGAAGAGGATCATGCAAGATACACTGTATTTGAAATAGTTTATGTAAAGCACAGGGATTGCAATGAACTCTTAAATAACTTAAAACAACAAAACAAAATATATCACTTCCTTTCAATATTGTTTTCATGGGGGTTTGGGGTTAGAATAGGTCCTCAGTACCCCTTGTCTGTCGTTAGAAGCGACTAAATGGGGGTGGTCCTTCGGATGAAACCGCAAAAATACCGAGGCCTATGTCACAGCAGGTGTGGCACGATTAACATCCCTCCCTGCTCAAAGGCCGTAAGAGCCGAGCATAAGCCTAAATTTCTATAGAAAATACAAATAAGAGAGATGGGCATACACGGACCCCTGGACATACCTGAGGTGGGATCAGGTGTCTAGGAGGAGTAAGCATCCCCTGTCGATCGGTCAAATGCACAACAAGCTCTTACGTATTAGATATAGTGAAACTTGGTTATACACTGTAACGAATAGTTATATATATATATATATATATATATATATATATATATATATATATATATGTGTGTGTGTGTGTGTGTGTGTGTGTGTGTGTGTGTGTGTGTGTGTGTGTGTGTTATTTACCGAAAAAAGATACACGATGCTTAATCTTCACAAGTGTGCGACATATTAAAGCAGTTATCAAGATGTACATTTTGATTGATATTTTGAACTGTAATAGGATGATAATTACCGTAAAGATACCGTGTGGATAGCTTATGTAGAACTTCTGTCTCAACCCCCATGTGAATTAAAAATAGAAACCAGCCCCACCCGTTGAAATTGAAAATAGACCTGATAATTACACCAAAGATCATTACTCCAAAATGTGTTAAAGGGTGATCGTATCAGATCTTCAGAAGTGTCTGACAAAAAAATAAATAAATAAACACCATGAAATGTGCAATTATAGGCCTCATAAGATGAAATTGATTTTTATTTCCTACTCTGAACACATTATAATGTGAATATACGTTTGGTTTGTATGGTTTCTTCCGTTCGAGATCCGCTCCTCTCTCTTTCTCATGAACAAGCGCTGATTATAAAATTTACGTTATCTCGGTTAAATTCCGAATTGTTTTGTCTTTTCGTCGATTTATTAATTCATTAAACGTAATAAATAAATAAAAAAATAGGTTCAAATTTGAAGAAAAAAACCCGGCTTTTCCCCGATTAGCCAATAAAGGGCAGAAACTCAAGTCCATAATTATTATGTAGTAGTACAGATACATTTTGTATACAAGTTTCATACATTAACCAACTGATTTTTTAACTGATTTTCCCCCCAAGTTTTGAAGATTGATGCCTATCTTGTCCTTTCTTATTTTAGATATACGACACATAAAGTTGATATATGTTCAGCTTCGTCAAAACGGGTCTAATTTTGAAATTTTATAAATACGACAGTTCCCTTTACCAATTATTGTTAATTTAAATATATTTTCCCCAATGAAAGACTTTTGTAGGCATTGATTCAAAATTTTATTCCAAAAATAATTTATGTTCCAGCGGGTTTAATTGATTTAATGTTTCATCAATCTTTGGTGGTATTTTTTTTTTATTCATTTGCTCAAAAGGGTCCATCAAAAAAAATCTTACTATAGATGAAAACTAACAAGATTAATAGTGTTCTTAATAGAGATCAAAGCATGTTTAGTGGTTTAAGAAACATATGACCATTTGAATGAAGTCGGAAGTCCTTGTGTCATTTTTAGGTGACGTGAAGCTTAATCAAAATGTACACGTTCAGTTCTTGCATTTCAGATGAAAAGGTAACATTTTCGTGTCACATGCACTTTGGCTGATCAAATTATAATACCGCTACTTTTTGTCCAAAATATTTTTTAAAAATATTTTTTAGAAATATTTTCAAAAGTGTTTCTCTCATTAGGCTGTATCTTTTACTCTGAATGCACTTCAGAATTTAATCTACATCAATACCGGTACACAATATGTGTATTATAGGGAACGGTTACATTCATATAGGTACATGTACGCGTGATCTCTGTCTTGCATTATACTGGTAATCTGTTGGTTTGTTTTTATTTTCGGGGTTTTTTTTTTCTGACCCTTTTTCTTATTGTTATCTTTATTACTATTATTATTTTGTTTCGGTATGTCTTAATTAAACATCTATGCAAAATGAAGAGTGGCATGTGATATTACTAACGTTAGTTTATTTATGCATGCAATTATACATTTGTATAAATCTTTATATTCCAGTCACACAAGCACATGTCTAATTATCAATATATATCGGAAATGCTAAATGAACTTGACAATATATAATCTTGTCCGAGAAAAATGTATTGATGTTGATCGACTAAAATGTGTATAAATGAAGAATTTTTCTTTCGTATTTTGGATGTTTTCATTGTTTCATAGTTGTGATTCCATCTTATTCATTGAGCGTCCTTAGTAATCGCCCTTCATTTTCAGAACACTAACTCAGTTTAATCTGTCATCCGTTTTGGAATTATCCATGCCCCTGTCTTGTGATTGTAAAACAGGACACCATTTTGTTGATTATTATTTAAGCCTTTTATGTACTGACGTGAAAAAGTTTAAAATGATTAAGAGGGAATCTTTCTAAAATTGAAGGGAAACATACGATCTACTAATTTCTAGTATCATGTTTAGATGTATAAACAGCTAGTTAGAACAATTCATAGTTTCTTTTATTCGACAATCCTTGATATGATATATTCTAGCTTTAAAAAGTGTTAGTATACATCAAAACATTAATAAGAAAAGAAGCCAAAATTAAACCTAAAAACATATTTCGAATTTTGGGGTTTCGCTTTGATAGTAGCATGTTAACTGTCAAATACACTCAGTAAGATACAGTCGCTATTAATTACAAATTCAATGAAATTAAATTTAATTCTAAATTTCAATTCACTATGACATTGCTTAATTAAAGAACAATTTCAACATCCGTAATACGTATACAAATGTGAAATTGATATTTTTTTTCAATTGTAAGCACGTTTTATTCTCTACTCGAATTCTTTTAAATTGCCAATCCATTTGCATGCAATTCTATTATTTAACTCGGTGAGTATTTAAATCTTTGTTTTCAATGTCATCAATGATTGTCAATACGGATGTAACATGTTATAGATATAACACTTCAGTCATTCTACTGTTAGACAAAATAAATACAGAAATACGGGTACTCTAACAATGCGTGTCAATTACATGATTTATATTTCTGAATGATATTCACTCCACATATCTAAATATAATGTCAAACACATAGATGTATCCCAGTTTGATGACAGAAACCAAATAAAGAAATTACTCCAATCTCCTAATTTATACAATAGTAATAAAACTGCCAATTACACTATTTATGAGTCTATTATGAAACTAAAATTCTATCGGGAAAAAGAGAAAAAAATCTCAATGACCATCGCACCTGAAAAAAGAAGACAATGTGGTGTAGCATTAGTTTAGTTCCCAGGTAGTTAATGACTGATACCGACAGCGCCTGATAAGATAAACAAACTTCCATTACAAACAAAAATCACTTGCCTTTTTGTCAACATGTTATCGAGACATCAAATGCAATAATACTTGGCGTGATCGATCAATCCCTCGAAAAAAGGACAAAATGCTGGATGATATTTCCTATTTCCACCATTCCAATTCAACATTCCGCGATACAGCAGTTTGCACTGCTTTATCTTCTGCAATCTTAATTGAGACGAAACAGACATTATTTCGCTAAGCACTCAAAAATGCCCAGTGTCAATCGATGGTCCGTGAAGCATCCCTTGTCTGCTGAAATTAAACTAAAGTGGGCTTCAAAAATATTTTTTTCTTTCAGTTTCCTGTGCTCAGATTTAATTTTTTTCAATCGCATTAAACATTATGTAATTTACGCTAAATGTTGTCATTTTCAGGTAACATGACACATGAAAGACCAGTCGTTTTATTCGCAATAAATGGTTATATACGTCATATTTCCTTTCAAATTATGCCTGAAAAATAATATGAAAACATTGTTTTACTCTAGTTAACTAGCAGAACATTGATCACCAGATTAGACAGATTTTCCGATAACATTGTAATCTGAAACATAAGTTTTGACTAGGTCTAAAAGTTAATCCACCATTTTCTATTTTAAGTTTTATGAAATATAGTTACGAATGATTAACTTAAACAACGCCACACTGTTTTCAATTTAATTCAACTGATGTACCTGATATCCTGGCACAGTGCCCTCCCTATATCAAAGTTCTGTTGAGTGGCAACAAAACAACAGTAGAGTAAATTTGCTTTTGGTTTTGATTTTTTTTTTTTTAAAAAAAAGATTTATAAAGTGCTCTTATAATTTCTCAAATTCTATATGCAAAAGGCAATTTTTTTTTCAATGAAATTAAAATAACTCGAAATAGTTTTCTGTGTATTTTCTTTTATCAAAACGATTTGCAGTATATAAAAAAATCCAATCCCTTTTTCGCAATCCATCGCATCGTAACCCGTGCCATACAAGGAATCCATGCTCAAACTTTTCCTTCGATATCTTTGCCAATTGAAATGATAGCCATTTCGTCATGATTTGTTATGATTTGACGTAATTTTCCAGAAAACGGAAGTACTGCTTATGGTTTTGCAAAAACATTTGCTTATTAAATTTTTCAAATCTATCACGCGTCCAAGAAATTCAGCCATATCTTTATCATCGCTACTTTCCTGAAAATTTCTCTACTGCCTTTGAGTTCCATTTTCGTTTGTTTTGCATTCCATTCTCTTTTGTTAACTTAATCGCCTTCACCTTGTATGTTGGCTTTCGTTTCGTTTTCGAAATATTGATGATAGAGTGCTAACGATTTATGTTATATTGCCTATGTGTTAGATTAAAGTAGCAGGGGGCAGTTTCACACTACAAACCCGTTCAACTTTCTTAAAAAATGGAAATACCTCATATTTTAAGTGATATTACATGTGTAAAATAATTTTAGGATACATGTCAAGTGTAGCTGAGTGCTTTTGTAAAACTTGATATGCAGAGTTCTTGATTGTGAACAGTGTCTAAATCCCCTCGCACGGTACTCTGATGGGGTTCGGGTGGTGTGGATATAGGCCAAATGAGAGAAAATCAAAGTGAGAAAGGGGCAACTTTGTGTACCATCATCAGTATGAATGGATTACATGTAATTTAGGGTCATGAATTATTAACTACACCAATATGAGATACAAATACTGACATAAAGGGGAAATATGATTTCAGAATCTGACGTTGATGTATACTCCCTGTCTCAGAACAAACAAACAAAAAACCAAAAAAAAAAAACAAACCAAAAAACCAAACAAACAAACAAACAAACAAAACAAAAAAATCAAACACAAAAAAGAACACACACACACAAAACAATTAAATAAAAAAAAAAATATTCCCTGCCATCTAAGTTGGAATAGACGAATATGAATGTGTGTGTGTGTGTGTGTGTGTGTGTGTGTGTGTGTGTGTGTGTGTGTGTGAGAGAGAGAGAGAGAGAGAGAGAGAGAGAGAACATTGGATAAGAGTGTAGCCACTGTATCTCTTGCTGGCTTAAAACATAACAGTTCATGCCCTCATGTATTTTTCTACAATATGATATTTATTTCTTGATACACGTCTTTCGTGTTACATCAAAACAAGGTAACGTTAGTTCTCTAGGAGCCATACTACATTCGTATTGTTCACATGCTGTTGTTCTCCGGGACATTTACTTGCCACAGAAAAAAAAACCCACACAATTCAACTGATTTGGATTATTTTATGGTAAATTCTACGCGACCTTAAACTTAATAAACTACATCAAGGTTTACAATACAATTTTCTTTATCATTTGTAATTTACATTTATATTTCATACCCGTGGTAAAAATACATATATTTGCTTGACAATTTGTAATTTATTTCTTTGTATGTTTTGAGTTTGACACACTGGTAGACTGATAAATTTGCACGTATATATATATATATATATATATATATATATATATATATATATATACAAAGACAAGAACATATGACGACTATGTTCAAACTTGTCTGCAAGAAATTCATCGTTTTTGATCATCCAACTTGCAGAAGAAAATGGAGATATTAGTTACCAGTTTAGTTAATGCTTTTATGCATGAAGAATATAAATAAAAAAAGAACATAATAATTTCTTTTTTCAAAATTGTTCCTAAAGATAGATAGGTCATTAGAATTGTGTCAAAATATCATTAAGACTATAATGAAGTAATTTTGCTATCAAACATAGATCTGAGGTCTATTTTTGACCATGGATAGAGAAACCCCAAGGTTAAATGCTTTCATGCACATATCCTTCAACGGTTTCAGTTTACGTAATCACACACACAAATTCTACAATGAATTGCAGCATTTTTAGTATAGATAAAAGTTTCAATTTGTGGCACCATATTATGCAGAATTACAAAATAATTTAGAAAAAAATTCCCTTTGATTAAAGGGTAAAAAGCAAAATCAAACAACACTTTTCCTGTGAGAATTAAGCTTTTTGTATTCGATAGACGTTCATAATTTAATATTGGAAAGCTTTGATATGAATGTATCGGTGTTGTTTACTTGACTTTCGTAGTTTCGGGACACTTATTACCTATAGTTAACGACAGGTATCGCTCGTCTAATTGTTAAACAATAAAAACCCCGGAAATTTACGGGGATGACATCGTCTGCTGACAGACTACTAACTACCAGATAAAAGGCGGGTTCAACTTTCTCGGCAACGCCAAATGACAATCATTTTTCTATTAGCGGTGTCGCCGAAGGCTGTTTTATATTAAATAGTATTGCATTCGACTATTCCACGCTTCCTTCCATGACGTGAAGAAATGATATGTTTTCATGCCATCTTGGACTAGACGCTGTCCACAGCAGACCCAACCGATGGGTCGTTTAATTTTTTTTGCCTACGGCTTCCCGTTTCTGGTATAAAAATTGACAGTCCAAAATGAAAAATGGACCTATCAATAACATAAAAACAAAACACCGAAATGAATAATATCCATTGATGAAAACAAAGTACAGTGTAATAAAACAGAAGTACATTAGTACGTCGATAAGTGCTCTCTAATTGTCACGGGGCGGGTTGTCCGCTTATTGTTCGTGTTAAAACGTGTGGTGTGACTGACGGAAGATAACAAGGTTTATCACCATTACACGCGCAGTAACAGTCAATCACCTCACTTTTAGATTTCAAATATGCATTTAGATACTCCAAGGATAGTCAGAAGGAATTTGATGCAGACCTTAGGATCAAGCAGATTTTAGAGATATTGTTTTGTTTTGTTTATGAATGTTGAAATTCAAATATTTATCGAATACAAATGTAAAGGTTCTGTCAAACATTAATTTTATTTTTTGGCATGATACGTTTTATGAAAACACCAAAATAAGATTCAAGGCAAATAAAAAGACTTAACAACTGCTTAACGATCAGTAAATCAGCACCTCAACAATACATGGTTTTTTGTTTTTATTTCTAATCTATAACAAACATTCGGTATTACAAATAGGTTCTGTTATGAATTCTATCGAGACTATGAAATATCTTCATCAGTCAGAAAAAAAAGTATTCATAAACTAAGGATTTAAAAAAAAATATTTAATCAATTTAACTTAGTGAAGGCAACACTACTGTTAACGAATTGTAAAAACAATAATACGGCAATGATATTAATAACAATATAACCCTAGACGTGTTTGGAAAACACGTAGCCATATTAAATATTACGTTCCTGAGAGTAGCTATATTAAACACTAGGTTCCAGAGAGAAGCTATATTAAACACTACGTTCCAGAGAGAAGCTATATTAAACACTACGTTCCAGAGAGAAGCTATATTAAACACTACGTTCCAGAGAGAAGCTATATTAAACACTAGGTTCCGAAGAGTAGCTATATTAAACACTACTTCCCAGAGAGTAGCCATATTAAACACTGTGTCCCAGAGAGTAACCATATTAAACGTTACGTTCCGATGAGTAATTGTTAAACACTACGTCCCAGAGAGTAACCATATTAAACGTTACGTTCCGAGGAGTAATTGTTAAACACTACGTCCCAGAGAGTAACCATATTAAACGTTACGTTCCGATGAGTAATTGTTAAACACTACGTCCCAGAGAGTAACCATATTAAACGTTACGTTCCGATGAGTAATTGTTAAACACTACGTCCCAGAGAGTAACCATATTAAACGTTACGTTCCGAGGAGTAATTGTTAAACACTACGTCCCAGAGAGTAACCATATTAAACGTTACGTTCCGATGAGTAATTGTTAAACACTACGTCCCAGAGAGTAACCATATTAAACGTTACGTTCCGAGGAGTAATTGTTAAACACTACGTCCCAGAGAGTAACCATATTAAACGTTACGTTCCGAGGAGTAATTGTTAAACACTACGTCCCAGAGAGTAACCATATTAAACGTTACGTTCCGAGGAGTAATTGTTAAACACTACGTCCCAGAGAGTAACCATATTAAATTCAGTAACGTTAACCTTCATAAGTCAGATCATGTGTCCAATAATACACTTACAGGCATGAAAAAGCAGATACAGGGAGGGCAAAAAAGAAAAGGGGGAAAACTGCCTTCTTTGATACAAATGTAGTGGGAAGGCACTGCCTTCTTCACTATTGACAGTGGGAAAGGATTGCCTAATTTGGTACTGTTAGTGAAAAAAGTTAACCTTCTTCAATACTGATAGTGGAAAAGGATTGGATTCTTCAATGCTAATATTGGGGGAAAAATTACTGGTCAATTGTTAACTTTGACTGTCCTTTCGGACCAGTGGATATAAAGACGACTGGCCCAAAATCCATATAAAATACTGGGCCTTTATTTTGTTTATTCAAACTAGCTTGATTTAAAAAAAAAAACACGTCGTAATCTTATTTTTTCACTTAGATAATACTTGACATCATCTTCACTTTTTTTTTTGTTATTTGTGAAAGTATAATGTCACCAAATTATGAAAGCATCGCAAATTAGACGGATCATTCTAAGAAACTTGTAGCTGAAAACGCATATATACTAACTTGAAACTCCTCCTGTAGTTCGTACCTTTGCGTGAAGTCTAGAGGAATCGCCCGAGGACTGCCGATTGTAATTGTTTATTGGTCTTAAAACTTACGGCTCATCAGCATTATACATAATACATATACAGGAAATATAAATAAGAAAGCAGTATACAATATGGACACTCAGCTTAAAACAACTCGTTCTTAGATATATTCGGGAATTTATGAGCACTGTTTTACTTCATAGTACAACTTGACAGAAGTGAAATCAAGAAATTATTTTGCATGCGATAAAAACCTGGACGCACACACATCTAATATTTATTAGCCCGATCGTTTAGGGATTCTGATAAATATCTGAATTAACTAACCCTATGGGCACGTGCTCTTTACAAAGCACTAGTCCGAACCCATAATTTACTGAGGATCTATTCTTAACAACCCGGATCCCCATGGGGGAAATAATAGCAATAAATTGCCCTCTTCAATACAATAGTAACAAAAGATTGTCATCTTCTATACCAATAATAACAAAAAATTGCCATCTTCTATACCAATAGTAACAAAAGATTGCCATCTTCTACACCAATACGTTGCCGAGTGGTTAGAGTATAGCGCTCAAAATCACAAGGCCTCTTAACTCTAGTCGGCAAGGGTTCGATTTTCGTTCGCGCCGATTTATGTGAAGAAGTTTGCCAGTTTACTTTCGGAAGGTCGGTGGTCTCTTCCCGGGTACATTGTATCTGGGCTCTCTCTTCCACCAATAAAAAACTGGACGCCACCAGATAACTGAAAAATTGTTGAGTGTGGTGGAAGCAACAATCAATCAATCTATACCAATAGTAACAAAAGGTTGTCATCTCCTATACCAATAGTAACAAAAGGTTGCCATCTCCTATACCAATAATACCAAAAGATTGCCATCTCCTATACCAATAGTAACAAAAGATTGCCATCTCCTATACCAATAGTAACAAAAGGTTGTCATCTTCTATACCAATAACCGGTCACGGTAGCTCAGTGGTTAGAGCGTTCGCTTCGTAACCGGGAGGTCGTGAGTTCGAGCCCCGCTCGTGCCATGGCCGCGTCAAACCTAAGACGAAAAATAGGTAGTGATTGCTCCTTCGCCATACTCTCGGCATTTAGAAGTGAGAATCACGGGTCTTTTGGATATGACCTTACAAACGGAGGTCCCGTGTCGCGGTAGGCGTTGGCACGTTAAAGAACCCTCACTGCTACGGTCCTGAGCGCTAAGCATAGACCTAAATTTGTGATACTTCACCTACAGTTGGTGACGTCTCTATATGAGTGAAAAATTCTCGACGGGACGTAAAACAAAAAAAAAAACCAACCAATCAATCAATCAGTCTATACCAATAATAACAAAAGATTGCCATCTTCTATACCAATAACCCCATGGGGATCCGGGTTGTTAAAATAGATCTAAATTTGCAGCCTTCACCGGCAATGGTGACGTCTCCAAATGAGTAAAGGATTCTCGAGCAGGACGTTAAACAACATTTAATCAATCAATCAATACCAAAAGTAACAAAAGATTGCCATCTTCTATACCAACTGGTCGCGGTAGCTCAGTAGTTAGAGCGTTCGCTTCGTAACCGGGAGGTCGTGAGTTCGAGCCCCGCTCGTGCCATGGCCGCGTCAAACCTAAGACGAAAAATGGGTAGTGATTGATCCTTCGCCAAACGCTCGGCATTTAGAAGTGAGAATTACAGGTCTTCCGGATATGACCTTAAAAACGGAGGTCCCGGGACGTAAAACAAACAAACTATCAATCAATCAACAATCTTCTATACCAATAGTAACAAAAGATTGTCATCTTCTATACCAATAATAACAAAAGCTTGCCATCTTCAATACTAACAGTAACAAAACATTGCTATCTTCAATGCTGACAGTGAAAGAGGCTTGTCCTGCCTTTTCCAAGACTTTCAGTAAAAGATCGTCGTCTTCTGTAGTACATGTAATAATAAGAAAGATTTCCCTTTTCAACACCAGTAGTTAAACAAGACTGTCTTTTTCATTCTATTACAGTGAAAGGGATTGCCTTTTCAGTATCAATATCATATATACAGTATCAATAGTGGCTTAAATCAGGGATCTGAAGTTTATATTTAGACTACTGAAAGTTTTCTGTGCTTGTTGATAATGGTGATCATATCTTAATACCAAATAATTGAACCGGATAAAATTGGATTGTAATGTTACAATTTCCATGAAAGCATTATATTTTTGTATTATTATTTTCATCGAAACCACAATGTATTGACAAAGACTTTGTCTGTTCGGGGTCATTAGAATCCATATTTTCTTTGAAGTTTTAAAACGACTCTTTATAATAACAGTTTCCTGTTATTGTTTTGAATAATGACATATTTTTAACTTTCAAAAAGTCACAAAGTGTTGTTCACGTATCCCAACATTAGACAACTGGATTAGATTTGTCTTTGAGGGTTGTCTGCCCTTGAAGAAAGAATTCCTATCGAATACCACTTAATTCAGAAAATTAATTTTGATTATTTTTTCGTATATTAACGATGACACGATCCGCCTGTAGGTAGCCATTAGACTAGCACACCTGGATCTATATGCTGTACACCTTTAGGGAAAATAATTATTGCTATCAGACTTCATATTCACCATATTCTTTATATTTATCAGGCGGCAAAAATTGTATATAGGGCAAACAATTATTTTCAGAAGACTTTTATGTGTGCTATAAATTAATAGACCCAAATCCGGTGTTATCATCACCATTTTCTATCAGTACTGTGATAGAGGGAAGATAAAAAAGATGACTGGATAAATTTAAAGACTAAAATGAAAGGAAAGCTTGCACGCCCAAAGATACTCTAGTTTTAATTTGCAGTTCTTTACGTCCCACCATGTAAGAATTAATCCCACAACACCTATAGGTTTATGAAATCACACACGGATCCGGAAGTTATATTTAACCCTTTGCGACCAATGACGTGATCCAAACTGCCGCTCCTGGTACAGGCATACACAGATCCTCAAAAGTCAAAAACATGGAGAAGTATTCGTCATTTCCCATAAAGCTTTAGTATGAATCTAAATCTGGATATGTACCTTTTTTGTTTGTGTGTGTGTGTGTGTGTGAGAGAGAGAGAGAGAGAGAGAGAGAAAGAGTATTCTAAAGCAAGAAAAAAATCGCACCGAAAGTAAAGGAGAGTAAAACATTTCGAGGTGCATCATCTATTGTGACAGGTAAAATAAGGTCAATTTCGTGAACATTATTATATCTAAAACTGTATATTTGTTATAAATTGAGGCTTTGTGCATTCCTGAAAATGAATCATTTCCTTGCAAAAGAATCTAATCAAACCCTTTATTACATATTATGTACAATTTGATACAATTTGGAATAACGTTGAATTTCTTTCATTGTTTTCTTGATTGATAAACTAAGGAGAAGATATGCAACAGTTAACACGCAATAATCATAACGTACCTACGTACTTTCTTCAAATTTGCTGTACACTGTTCCATTTGTGTCTTATTAAATTCAACAAAATATAATAATTCATTCCACAACCATATACAAATTAAATATTACTATCGTTGCACATAATGACACAATACAAGTTTTGTAAACTTTCTGTTTAAGAAATGTTGATGCAAAATAATCTAATCAAACCAATGTAGAAATAAATGTTAGATGTAATGGTATCCGGTACATAACAGCTCACTAGCAACTGCCGAATTATCACCTATAGCGAGTTTCACTTGATCGTCCCTCAGCCCAGAGTTAGCACCTATAGCGAGATTCACTTCACCTTCGTCATACAGGCTAGAGTCAGCACCTATATCGAGATTCACTTCACCTTCATCATACAGCCCAGAGTCAGCATCTGTAGAGAAATTCACTTCACCTTCATTACCTTCGTTTATCGATATACATGAATAAAATATCAATTATATTGGTGTTTAGACTATTAGTAACATAAACTCAACTTCTCCGAAAAAAGCCCCATGGGGATCCGGGTTAGAATAGATTCTCAGTACTCCTTGCTTGTCTAAATGGGGAGGTCCTTCGGATGAGACCGCATAAACCGAGGCCCCGTGTCACAGCAGGTGTGGCACGATAAAGATCCCTCCCTGCTCAAAGGCTATAAGCGCCGAGCATAGGTCAAAATTCTGCAGCCCTTCACCGTCCATGGTGACGTCTCGATATGGTTGAAAGATTCGAGAGAGAGAGAGAGAGACGTTAAACGATATACAATCAATCATTTAATCAATCAATCTTCGAAAAAAATATATTCATTTAAAGTATCATTGATTTTAAAAAATACAATTCCGAATCTGAAACTACATTATTTGTAAAACAAACGATTTTCCCGGTAAAAAAAATTTTTTCTCAGGTGGTGATCATTTGAGATTCAAACGAACTGCATTTTAAGGACTCCGTGTACTTGCATTTTATAAGAACTACATTATTCTACTAAATTTACAAACGACACACAAATATATTGATAAAGCTTGTTTTATCAATTAGGAGAGAGAGAGAGAGAGAGAGAGAAGACCAATGCAGGTTTCATGATGTCCGAATTTTATTACATTTCTTAATTTTATCAGGAGTGAATATCTCAGTATGGTATGTATGTATACATTTCTAAATGGAAATGGTTTTACGCAAAGAAGTGCAAGTTTTAAAATAAAGACATGTAGCATCACATGTTCAGTCCAGAGACCGCGAACCTCCGCCACGGCTACCTAATCTCTGCAACTGTTTTCCAGCATAAATCAATCTTTTCATACATAACACCCTTGAAAAATGTGTGAATATTTGGATGAAATTCATATTCTTCCCAGATAATTCAACACAACCAAAAACACGATCTCCTTGGCGGAGGTAAAGTATCTGGTTACAGACAAATCATTTTGGAATCAAATAATGCTTGGTTTGACTTCATTCAGAAAGGCTTAGTTATGGATTACACTCTGTAGAGGACAGATTATTAACGACAAAGCTAAATTATTTTATATTTGGTTTGATGACATCGACATCTACATATACATTATCAGCTACAAGAACAAATACATTTTTATACTTATGTGTTCAAGATAACTCTGGATCGTCATTGTTTCGAAATCTACTATATATACAATCCACAACAAGCATTTTTGTGCATTATTCGATCAGGAAAAGAGAGAAACTATTCAATCATATCGCCATATATGTTTTCTTTATATTAAACACAAGCTAAACAATGACCATATTTCATATATGCATTTAATGTATCTCGAATAATTAAAGTAGTGCAAAGGGGTCATTATTTTGATAGGCTCCAACTTTCAAAATCCTTCGTAGATTTTAAAATCCCGTTAAAAAATCACGTTGGCACAACAAAAGAATTCATTATGTAGCCAGGATTGTTTTAACCAATTACGAAGCCATCTCGATAGATGAAAACCTCAATGGAGATTTTAGGAAACAAAATTATAATTGCTCGTTTATCGATATACATGTAATAAATACCTAGAACTGCAGATTTATTTAGATCTATAGAGTTTTTCAATCAAGTTGTTATCGAGAGTGGTTGGTGTCCTAGATCACCATCACATAAAAACATTTGATACGCAGCATGATTCTAGACGTGTATGCGGTAAGACAAACTCACAAAGCGTGCACCTTGAGTAATTCGCATCACAGTACTAGATGTATTATAGTCTGATTTATTATATAGTTTAAGAACCTTGATACAGATAAAAACAATGGATTGTGTTATATATATATATATATATATATATATATATATATATATATATATATATAGTCTCTTTTGTTGGAGTAAAATTTAAAAACAAACACTCTAAACACTTTTCTGAAATATTTCGACCGTGTTACAGGTTTTCTTCAGTCGTGTTTATTGATCATAGCAACGTAACACGAGACTACATGCACAAAGTACTATGACATCACAAACATGTTACAAAGAAGTACGAATATAAAATTTCTTACGAAATAAGGGTTTGTAAATTTTCTATCATGTTCAAAATTTGAGTAGTTCACCCTTCCCTATATATAACTCTATACAAATTCCCCCACTATTTTAGACTTAATTGAGAAACCATGTGAATAAATTACATTCCATGCAGTAGTTGTATTCAATATACTCATAAAGCATAAATTTAATTTTCATCATTTTTAAAATAGTTTCTTTGTTACAAGTGCTGTTAAGATAATAATATTTACGAATATACCGGTCCTTTATTAGTATTTTATTAGTATTAAATGTTAGTGAGGGGGTAAAAAGTAGTTCCATGACGAAAATTCATTAATAGTGAGTGAAGAAAATATATGCACTTTTAGTTTATAACTTCAGATTTGATGAATTTTGACTAAAATCTAGTCATGAAATAAATGAAATATTATGACCATTATATGAAGATTGATATCAATTGTTGTATAATATTAATAAATATTTCTGTTGTTGATTGGAAGCACTTCCGGTGTGAATAAGTTAGAAAGTTAATACCACCCTGACACCCTCTTTACGTCAAACTGCCATCCACACAAGGACCAGAAAATGTCATTTGTTATCTTTGAAGAGTCGCATTAAAAGGAATATTTGTTTTTGATTATTTGAGATTCGGACACTTACCTGAAGCGTTTGATAATGTGCATAACCGTTTTTGTTTTAGGGTCAATGTATGAAAGGCAAACAAGTCACTTTTAAGGAATAATTTCCTAAAATACATCATACAATCTCAATTCCAGTTAACGCTGTACATTCCTCAATATTCTATGACCCCTCCATGAATTTACATGTTCAAAGCATAAATTCTGGCATTCATACAATATATTCTCAGCACTTTTCTTCTCGCTTTGTTGCATACACTTTCATTTGACCACGTAGCACATGGTAACGTTGAGGACAGTACGATCTGCCATTTTATCTCAGTCCGTGGAACACCGGGTTGTCATGTCAGAGATCACGGGTTCGATCATTAGTAGAAGCAAGACATTTTCTATGAATAAAAGAAAAGATAAAAAATATTGAAGACATTTGAATTTTTAAATACAAATCTCAGTACGGGTAAAAACGTATTTTTTCCAAGTTGACAGTCATTTTGTGAATTACTGACGTTGCACTTTTGAAAAGCCATGGATAACGTGAAGAAAAAGGGAATTCAAATCTTTTTGTTAAAAGTACATGTACGTTATGGGAAAAAAATCTAATCCGAAATTAAACAACAAGCACCAGTTTCCATGAACTGAGGGATGTATAGCCTTAAATCCTGATCCCTCTTTAACATTTATATTTAGTATATCTATATATTTAGTTTGCACACGTGAGCTTTCAAATTCTAAATAATTCTGTATAGTATAATATTACACATTCCGATTGTATTGTCAATGTAATGCAAGATCTTCAAAATGAAGTCCTGAAATTAAGTTTGAGAGAATACCGCATGTCTAGAGCATAGATAATTCGTCATTTGTCTTTTCATGGTACAGGTATCTTCATGGTACAGGTATCTTCATGGTCCAGGTATCTTCATGGTCCAGGTGTCTGTTTACGCCTGTCAGCCAAAACATCTCCCGATTTTTATGAATGGTGTTCATTCAGAAAAAAAACCCAAAACTTTTAGAAATATTTATTTCTAAGCAGTAATTTTCGTGACGGGATTTTACGTCCAATCCGGGAGCTCGTGCCTTACCTTTCTAGAATGAATCATGTCATCACAGTCAATTAAGATATGTTCTTTATCAGATTTTAAGGTTTTTGGGGTCTCTATCTGTCATGAAACAGTAATAAAGTGTCGTGCAAAATGTCCAGGTTTTTTTAATCTCCGAGAATGAGTATCAACACACGATAAATGAATCTGTCCAACAATGTTCAGAGTTAAAGCTATTAAACTTTTAAAATACATTTTAAAATCCCATGCAGTATTTTATAATCATTTGGGAGATGTGCATTTCATTAGCAGTATAATATATATATATATATATATATATATATATATATATATATATATATATATATATATATATATAGATAGATAGATAGATAGATAGATAGATAGATAGATAGATAGATAGATATACTGGCCTCTGTGGGCTAATTTTTTAACACAGTAAAGATATTCTGACAACATTTTTTTTCTCTGAAAAAAAAGGGAACTCGTTTATGAATTTCTCAAAACTTCCTTATTTCAGTGGCACGTGATTGAAGGGTTATCTGGTTGTCCTCACTCATTATCAATCTTGCTAACTTCCCTTGCCATACAAATCGGAAGTTTCGTTTTCAGCCTACGGTAAATTTGGTCTTCATGAATTCTGCAAAAATCATCAGTGTCATGATGCCAAATATATGAACATCACAAGTTTGGTCAAGCAAATAATAATTGGATCATTTTCTTTGTAACTTGCCGTTGATAGCGATATGAATATAAGTTTTCAATAAAGGTTCAAATTGTTTGCGTTGTATCGTTGTAACTATATATATATATATATATATATATATATATATATATATATATATATATATATGTGTGTGTGTGTGTGTGTGTGTGTGTGTGTGTGTGCGTGACATAGAATGGTTCTAGACCTAAACAACGTCTTCTACACATGTATTTTGTTATTAGATATATCAACTTTGTATTTATATTTGTGTCAATGTTGGCGAAATGTTACATATATAATATTTGAAAGTAAAGCCATCGCATTTGATATACTGTATAAAGTATCCGCATTTTTCATACGTTGTACAACAGATGTTGAGCAGTAAAACAGGGCTCTTGGAAGGGTATTATGTTTAGTAACCTTCGTTCATATTTGTAGTTGTTCGATGTCTATGTGCAAAAATATATGCCTATCTAGGCAATAGATTTTGCGATCTTTTCTGACGTTGGTGTTGATACAAAACACGTTTGCCGTTCAAACATCAAAAACTGCATTACATATCTATGCTGCCTAGGAAAGAAGGAGTGGAAATATATAACCATCCTAAAGCAGACAGCATATATTATTCCAGTTCCTAAATATTATCAAAAGTGCCCATTTCATGCTAAACTGACGATCTTAAAATATTTTATTTCAGTAATCATTCATGTTTACAAACAATGTTCAAAAGATTAAGAAGCAAGCCAAAAGGTCTGGGTTTTACAAGTGAGAGGTGAATGAAACGTCCAAGCCCGATAACAAAACTCATAGTCAGTAATAAAGAGAGAACGAAAACAGCAAGAAAAGTGGAATTGAGTTTTAAAACAATTATTATACACAGGTAATAAATGTTGATACAGAAGAAATTGATGTTGATATAAACAAACACATACAGGTTTTGTACTTATTACAATCCTGCTGACAATTTTAGTGGATTCATTTTATCCATGGTAAGGAACATGGTACACATGTATGATGTAAGAAGTGCATGTAATCAAGATGCTGAGGAGGACTTACTCGTTTGGTGATGCTATCATTCCCGTTAATTCTGTGAAAAGTATCGCTACAAAAGTACTGTTCTTTGTGTGGCTGCACTAATAAAACACTCGTCTTCGTATGCGTGTTTAATTTTTTTTTCTTTTATGTTGATTTTTCTGTATTATTTCCCACACCACAATCTGCTCTCTCTCTCTCTCTCTCTCTCTCTCTCTCTCCACAAATAAGGAGTGGAAAGTCCTCTTGAAAATTAAATCTCATACGTGGAACATTCAAATCTGCATTCTAATATTTTGTTTAAATGTACCTCTTTGATAGATAAAACATCACCACTGCATGTAGAATGTTTATTTATTTATATTTTGATATATGAAAGTGTTTATTTTAAGTTTATAGGATTATGAATGCATCTTATAAGGAGTCTACAAAACCTGACAAAATTTTAAAATTGTACGAATGAGCTTCTGCATGACCAATGTCATATCTACAAATATGCATAGAACGGTAATATTCATATCAATGTAAATAGAAGATAAATTGCAAGTTTTTATTTGTAATTGTTAAACCGCCAATCCTCTAATAAAATTAAAATATTACATTTCTAAAGTTACTTTACTCTTTAATTTTACATACTTAAATATACAGTAAAAGACGCGATTCATGTTTTAAAAAATATACATTAAATCTCGCAAGGTAAATTCAATGCTTTTGTTCATAAAAATAGTTCTAAAATAGTGACCGTGTAATCATTCTAATATTTATCAAAATTTCCCGCATATTAAAGCACTACGTAGAATGTAGTTTTGGTTAAGTCAAACATTTGCAATAAATTCATTTGGTGATTCAATCATTATAAGCACTGTCTTTATTCCTAGCAATTGTTTTCATGTGTTGCTGAATATACTTTTACTGAGTGTATTTGAATATGTTGTCCCTGCAGGAGAAATAAAACCTTATCATTAAAAAAAATAATAAAAGAATGTCTACCTTTTAGTAGAAATGTAAATTTCATCTTTATTCAAATTTTCTAAGCAAACTAAGTATTTATAAAAATCAAAAATACGATCAAAATTGTTCGTGTCGATTTAAGATTTTATTTATTAAAATGCAGCCTACTTGAAAATTCAGCAAAACAGATAATATGCCTCTTAAAAACCCCCCATAGACACCCTGCTCTTAATAATTTGTCTTCATTTTATTTTAATAAATCACTTAAAGTGCGATGATTTTATTCCACTCTAGGTGCCCATTTAATCCTAGGTTGCTATCAAAATACTACAAATTATGGCACGGAAAACGGGACCTAATGACTTATAAAAACATAGACTTACTTATTGCGTCTGAATATAGATTTGTTGTTGCAGAAGTTTAAGAATAACCCCTACTGAGATTGCAGCGATCGTCAAGTGTGCAGTCTATCCCGGGGGGTATGTGAGCCTGTATTGTTTTGAAATCAATGTCCTCAACAGCTGTGGATAAACTAAAACCGAACCCCAAATTTTTTTTCATTCATCTTGAAGAAATATTAATATTTCTTATTTCTTGATAATTAAGAGGCGTAATCTTTAATGTCAGCAGTGCTAGCTTAGAGAACTGCGAATTTGTCTGGACAATTGTTGCAAGTAGAAAGTCTCAATTGATAAACAGATAATGATGAAGTGTTTATATTGACAACAGTTTAAAGGCTTGCTTGCTTCAACAAATATTATTACTCTTTTTCTTCACAGATATTACAGAATTACAGCCTCTCAGACCATGTTCAACATTCGAATAAAAGAAAAATCGGTCTAAGGAAGCGAGGAAAGTGGTTTTGTCGCTCGGGGCAATAATTCGCTGACAAATTCCCAGTAAAAACGCAGGCACGTGAACATAGAGGAAACAAAATTGGCCAAGTTTCTGATTTATCTGCAAAAGAAACATTGGAGAGAGAAATTGTAAAATGTTTTAAATATGATTTACACGTGTAATTGATTTATACCTCTCCGTTTGTTGGCGAATTGGCCAGAAGGGTGTCTCTGATCACCTGCAAACTACTGTAAATCACTGACAATCGTGCAGATTGCTACTAAGTCATGTGCAAACAAGATTATTTGTGCGCAACTGGTCAACCCGAGGAGATAGATTGAAAATCCCCGGCTTAGGACAACGAGCTGCGGTCTGCGGTGGTGACAGTCTTGCTAATTTATCTTCATGTAGATGGGATTCGACAGATTTACTTTAATGGTGTTTCCCGTGATTCTCAAATAGGTCTAATAGATATCATAAATCATGCACCCAAGGACCCGGGAGCCTGTTTCAGGTGTGCTCTCTTTCTACAAACGTGCGCCTATACATTTGAATTGCATTATGGTTATTCTGTATTTATCTTTGGCGCCCGACAAGTTATTTTCCTTCTTTCTGGTGATATTTCAAAACCAAAAACGACAGTTGTAGTATCGGTTTTTGTATATGTAATGCACACATCGCTATGTGATGCATATGTCATCGCAAGTTCTACTTTTTCTAAGTCGTGTAAATCCTGTAAACATGACGTATAATATCCCTTTTTCGTGTATATCAATGATACACACTCGTAATCTGCTAAGAGGTCATGACTTGTGTATATGTAAAATTGGGTTGTGAATTTCGCTGTAAATTTACATATGTACAAAATGTAAATGCATTTTCACATAAACTTCATAACTTATTGATATTCAAAATAATAAATCTTTTTAATTTTTGTTTCTTTAATCCTCCAAGTTTATGTGTTTGAATGTATCGTGATTTGGTTTTTATTTGAGTAAAGTCAATAAATGTGGTTGCATTTTTGCAATAACAACTTTTCAAATTGGAACATTAAAAAATATCAATATATGAATAAATATGTACTTCGAGATTGATAACAAAATATTTAAAATGCTTTTTGTGAATAATGTAGTAAATTATAGTTAGTTTTACTACTGATATGTGATTGGTCTTTTAAAATGTCTGAGAGAGTCATGCCACTGATCCCTCCCATACCCGTAGAAGACCCATATGCATGCGTAAAGAGTCCTTTGTCTCATTGTATGTCAGTGGAAAAATCAGGTTCCCAGAATCACCAGATAAAAACTGAACACGTTCCTAAAGAATGGGTTGACAGTTGAAATGACAGTATCGCTGGCATCATACCCTTCCCATACATCCAGTCCATTATTATCAATTAGGAAACAGAGAATGCGCTGTCATTAAAGCGATACTGCATTTCATTGCTACCAATTCCCTTTCAATTGCGACCTATTATAAGCGGTATTGTGGGTAAAATAAACGAATCCGATTTAGTGATATCCTATGTCGGATGGCTGTCATACGACAAGAAATCAGCCGACACAATTTACAGGTTCAATAAAAGCTAATTTGGAAAATATGGAGAACGGTGAAGGGAGCATCGTCCAGTTAAGAACTTGATCAATCTTTAAATGGGATCAAAGTGGCTAGAAAATGTGATATTTGTCCAAAGCACATTGATTGGAAAGAATTCAAAATGTGTGGGTAAAATTTGTATGAGAAGGTAAAATTTGTATGAAAGGTGAAATTTGTATGACAAAGTAAAATATGTCTTTTCGAATATACAAAAAAGAGAATAGCAAAATTGCTATATATGCTACCCACCTGGACCGTGAACTATTTATCTTAATAGATATTACACAATTTATTTTGACCAATCGTTTATCTTGCTGGTACACTTTTATAAAGCGCCTTTTCTGAAAATAATTTGATAGCATCGTGTTAATCACGTCGGATTTTGACATTGTCATCAATATCAGACTTCCGGTTAGTTGACCCAAAACTTTTTTCATGTCCAGATCAATCTCCTATCATGGTCATTAAACGCTCAAGCTTTTAGGCTTCATTAACATCATTTAAGTGAAACGAATCCTCGTAATCAGAAGTTAGTGGTTAATGCGCACCCCCTGTGTCTCTTATCTAGGCCATCTGCACCAAGAACGACCTGACAATGACCAGCTTTCGGCCAATGCGATGTCCGACGAGATAAGGGAAACCTGGGTCTTTTAACTGACCTTTAAAGTTAATTTTTCAGTCTAGTTCTCTTTGGGGTTTTCTTTCATCAGGAATGAAAATCATAAAACTTATTTGTTCTCTAAGAATGTATAGGATAGCATTTATCATTTACAAGTGCAGAAGTACTAAACATTCGTCATGTTGCAACAAAGCTGTACAAATCACGGAAAATATAATATTGATTCGAAAAAAAGCTAAACGTGCTAATGGAATATCCTACATGATTCTTTATTTTCTGTAACAACAATTTGAATTATGAATATTAATCCAGTAAAAGAAAATCTCACTTTGTTTTGAAAATGAATAAATAAAAACTAATCAATGGGTGGAATAAAAACAGTTCTCATTATTATGATATTGAAAAATCAGAACTACAAATGCACTTGCTTAGGATTTCTCCAGGCATTGAAAGGTCTGATAGACAGTTCTTATGAACATGGGCATATACAGGAAAACCTGATTATGTGTTCATGATGTCAATCGGAGTCACTTCCCCTTTTATACCTTTCATCCCCTTTTGCTATTAGAATTCAAAACACACTAATCCAAATAAATGTTGTCAAGTACAATTAATTGTAGGGTAAGTAAGTGCTGTGCCACATTTTTTGCCTTGAACGAGGCCTAGAATTTATGGAAACAAACAAAAAACAAAAACAAGAAAACTATCAGTGCCTTCCTCAGTCTCTCTGTCGATGATAGTTAATATCACAGCCATTATGCAAATGGTCTTTTAAAATCTTCAACGAAAAATATCAGTCATTTGTTACTCAATAATTTTATTCCATTCGAATAAACAGCTACATATTGACGAAGAAAAAAAATCAATATCATTTTGTGTCCAATTTAAATATAGAATTGAGAAACTTGTTCTCAAGTTGTAGTTTTAGTGTACAATAGCCTTTTCCATTGGCCAATCAAAACTATGATTTCGTTAATAAATAGAAATCAATAAATACATATTCTTCTAAGTAAATCTTCATTATATATACCTATTTTTGTCAACGTATGCACCTTGTTTAACAAGAATACATCAACAAACAAACATTTTGACATAGAAACATATTAAAGAATCTGTACATCTTGGTAAATTTACAGAAAACTTCATAATGTGTAAAATTTGTGTCGTGTGTCTCTGATGCAATATTTACAACATTTCATATAATTTTTTTATGATATACAGTTGTTGGCCATAACGATTAAAATAATGAAAGGAAGTTTTATATATTTTTCACGGTAAATATTGCCTCGAAGTTCTTACACTATCATTGTTTCTGTTCAACAACCTCATTTTTCAAATCGATGGTGACAGCGCACTTCAGTTCAATTAAAGCGCAATAGGTAAAAAAGACTGATGGCGCATTAATTCCTTTCTTGGACCACTTGAGATCTGAAGTGGAGCCCGAGCCCGACCCTATCTGGGTGAGAGAATCCAACGAGGCAATATCTCCCCCTCAATGACCAATGTCAACACACGATTAGACATAAATATAAACACGTTACCCTGATTCCCAATGTCAATTTCTGACTAATTTTCCTGTCCGATAGCATCAAGTCAGTATAAACACCACTTGGCTCATAGCACTTGGTGGAATATTTAGCACTTCAAAATAATCGCAGTCTTTATTAATCCCTTCGTAGTCATATTAACCTTGTTAGGAAAACCCTTGTCTGCACCAAGAACTGGATATGACGGGATAGGATCGCATATTGTCCTTAAGCGCCCTCCAAATGTCTCACAGCACGAAAGAATTTGACCCTATCACGTCAGCTTCATCATGAAATATCCACGGACTCCAGAAGATAGTCCCCAATTAGGAATCCTAATACGATATGGTCGATGCATCTTCTCTGAAGATATTCCGAGATGAACGAGTTATAAGTAATCCAACATAAAAAATTACATTTTTGACAAAGATCAGTATGTCTGTTCTCTTCATAGGAAGTACAACACAATCAAATGAATGAATAAAAATGACTCAGTATTTGCTTTTAAAGTTCGTTGTACATTTTCATACAAAATTTTATATTTGTTGTACTTTTGTAAGTCAATGAATGAACAAAACTTTAATTACCCTATTGGGTTTGTCAGTCTTTCGTTACTCCTTGTTCCTACGTCACGCGCCGGAGAATAAAGGTTTGAGAGTGAAGGATAAGGGCGTAGAATTGGTGAACTTCCGTTTGAAGAAAGTCCGTTAAATCCGGATCCAGATACTCCGGACAAAGGTGAAGTTTTGTCAAGCATTCCACCACTGCCATTGTTGGCATTGAGGTTAGTGTAACCAGGAGTAGAACTAGAAGAAAACATAGACGATCCTATAGAGAAAGCATTGTCCATCCAGGGTCTCAAAGTCGTGGCGGAAGATGGCATAGAAGGTGAACCTAATTTTGAGAAATTTAGAGGAAGATTTTGGTCTTTTCCGTTTATTACTTGAGAGGTAGTGTTGGTGCATCCAGCGGTAGAGGTCGCCACATGCGCAAGAGACCATATTCGGGGTCTAAGACCATCACCTCCATCGATGTTTGAGGCGTTCAAGGTCAGAGAAGTGTTTATGTCACTGAGTCCAGAGTCACTGCTATTCGAACACGGGGATTCTAGTCGTTTATGGTCAATAATTGGCGGTTTTAGCTCTGTGTTGGACATTGAAGGAGCCTGCATACTGTCTACAACCCCAATAGGGGTCAATGTGCTCATCATGCTGTTTTTATCGTTGAAGACTGAATTATCTTCGATAACGGAGTCCTGGTCGTTTTTCACTTTTAATATGTCTGTAAATAAATAGACATGACATTAATAATGTTACTGTATATGAATAGTAAAATTAATAACAAAAGTCACATCTTGTACAAGTGTAATTATAACTCGTGTATCGAGTGCGAGTAGATTTAAACATTAAAATTATTTTGACTGTATCCACAAAGCAAGTAAGAGGGTCAGAAATGTTCGTTTAACCGCCCTCAAAATCCAATTTTCTTTAATCTCATTTCACGTTAAATGCAATTTAAAGGATTGGAACTTGGTGGAGAAAAAAATTCAAGTGTTTCACAAAGTTGTCCCAGGTTGTGCCACCTTATAAGAATCGCACCTGCAGATGAAACTAAATTGTCGTACGAACTACTAATCCCCTGCAAGCCCACATTGTGTATCTTCTTGTGAGAGAAAACGTTTCTTAACAATTCAAATAAACACAGTCCAGATGCTGCAGGAAAGTCGAGGTACAAATGCTTGGATTTAATGTGTTTAATTCATTGTGACGAGACTGAGTTTCTTTTCAAAATGACTTCATTCTCATGATAATGCATGTTGACAACAGTTTGGAGCTGTCTCACAAGCCACGCTATACTAATATATACATACTGAATACTTTTTTTATTTTCAAAACACGCTGGTCGCTTTCAAATTTAAAAAAATATATATTTTTGGCTTTTTCATAAACTTCAATCTTGGTCTGTTATCTGAGTAAATTGGTAAATTGAACGTTCTTGGATTATGCTACAAAACATTTACACATAACGACAAGAAACTTCTGGGTGTGCTAAATATTCTGTGGTATGAAAAATTATGGCGTTGGAAGGAAATGACTTTTGAGAGTTTCAATGCTTAGAAATAGAAGATGCGCCCTTTGAAGTAGAAGATTAAACAGTAAGCATTTTAAACAATTACAGACGGGAGACGTGGTGTCTTTCGGGACGTGTTAGCAGTTGTCGAACAGGCAGAGAGGCTCCAAACATCAAATAGTGATTAATGTATCCTTTTACAACGACAGTCAATAACAATGTAATATATAATTCTTTTGTGGATAAAACATAATGCAAAATACAATTAATTTATGGCGGAAATACAAATAGTGAAACCAAGTCACAAACGGCCAGACAGAAAAAAGGACATGCGCTAATAGACCTGTCATGTTTTCTACATACAACTTTTTGACAGTCACGTGACCTTAATGACGTCTGTAAAAAGCACCTTGGTCATTTGATTGAATTGAGTTTTGCAACAAAAATATAATTTCTAATGAATCAATTTTGTAGAATAAAACAGGAAAACGGCGCGAGAAAAACGTTGTGTAAGAGATTTTGGTATTTATATAGACGAAAGATTAATCATATTCCTTCAAAAAGCAAAACGCCAAGATGCGTGTTTGGCGTCCATATCTTCCTTGGGTCAGGATTTCGGGCGGGTAATCTAGCTTAATATGGCTCACGAATGTTCCCAAGCCGGCAACTCTATAAGCCCACAGGAATGGTAAATGTGTAATGCTATTACTGGGGGGAAATATGTGTTTACTATCGAGCGCTTCATCATAACTGCTCGTGTGAGACCTTGTCCATCTTTAAAAGCGCATACCTTCCGATCTGTGATTACGAGCCCATTGACATTATAAATGTCCCTTTCGATTTGTGTTATTGATTTCAATTAGAGCGGCTTATCCACGCACGAAATGGCGAAATGAGCAAAAAAGAAATTCAAATGGAGAAGAGATTAGCATCAAACGCCTGAGTATTTCTTTCTAATACCCCAATGAAATTTCTCTTTTTTGAAACAACAGGCAGACTAGGTTATTCATCACAAACACTGACACGGATATAGAAGGACACGTGCAGTAAGAAAAGAGAAAACTTGGATCCGCGTGTCGTCGTAGGTTTCCTATAATTACAGGATTCCAGCTGACTGCTGAGTGTCAATTGATCGTCTGCTAACTACTTAAAGGCATTAACGCATGACCATGGTTTTTGATAAAAAACAGAAAAAAGAAAAGAAAGAAAGAAAATTACAGTGTTCTATTTCATTTCGTTTGTTCTCCTCATTTTCAGGGGAGGTTTGTTTACGAGCGACTGAAGAACACTAACAGGGTGGCGAGTGGCGAAATTGCAGAATGAAATCTGCTATGAAACGGATAACAATGCTTTTGAATGTCAATAAAGATGATTGTTCCTAGCTGGACGTCAAATATTCTCAAAATTTCCAGGACAACTTGAACGAGGGAGACGCAGCGGCGATGCACGCACAGATAAAATTTGCAGCAGATGTAACATTGATGATATCGAAAAGAACTGAAACTATTTGCAGGATTTCTTGAAGTCCGAACGAGAGCCTCTGCAGATTATTAAATGCTGTGATTAAATTCTTATCGTGTAACAACTGACAATCTTTGTTTTCTTTGATTAAATTAGTCGAGAAATACGATCAAATATTTGTTAGAGGTCTTATCGCCTAAAGTAATCCCTTGCATTCTGTACATATTATTTCAGGGGTCGATTCTTGAGAAGCATAGGGTTTACGTGGGAACTTGATAACGAGAGAATCCCGATCGCGTTATAGACTCCGATGTCTGATACAAAGGTGACATCACTTTGAAATTTCAAAGATTGCAACATTGTAATCGGTTTTCGACATCAGAACCATTAATCTGGGTACAAATATTAATTATCGGTGTTCGGGTCCCTGTAATTTTTCTTTTATCCACTCAGCCTTATACAACAAACAATATCAAGTTGTCTTGTTTTAAAATATCAGCGATATATCATACAAATTCAGAAACACTTAGCCCAATATCTGCGTTCTTTCAGTTTGAAGGTTCCAGACCGATGTCTTTAATATGAGTCATTATCAAATCCCAAGAAAAACTGTTTATCACAATGAAAACGATCAGTCAACATTTCAAATACCCATGTGCCAACTGTGTTTAGTTTGAGTTTCACAGATAAATAAGAGAAGATGTACACTTACCAAAGCTATCTTTTTCTTCATTAGGTTTTATAGGATCATTGCTGTTTTCATCGGTCTTTCGTTTTTCATCTCCTTCGTCATCGTCATCGGCTTTTTCATTGCTGTTTTCATCGTCGTTGTCCCCGCATCGATTTCTTGGAGACCAAGTCATCTTATTCTCTTTTTTCAGACGCCGTCTAGCATTGGCAAACCAGGTACTAACTTGTGTTAACGTCATTTTTGTAATAATGGCCAGCATAATTTTCTCCCCCTTTGTGGGGTAAGGGTTCTTCCTGTGCTCATAAAGCCAGGCCTTTAGAGTATTGGTTGTCTCCCTTGTAGCGTTTTTTCGTCTGGCGGCTCCATTCAGATCCATTCCGCCATAACTAATTTTGAAAAATGACAATAATACTTGAGGATAAGCGAGTGTTCCCAATAAAAACACTAGAGAATATAGAATCTTAATCATACAAAATTCATTCATGTTTCTAGCACAGTATTATTTAAAATCATATGTTTACACCAAAAAAATGGCAACTCTTGAAAAGCACTCAGTGAAGTTCATTGACAGTGTACTTCTACTGAGAATCTAAAAAGACTCTTCAGTGTAAGAGGAACGGAAAGTCAGGTGTTTTAAGTGAGACACTTACGCATTTCCGTAAGGATATGCCGCCATGGCGGGATCGTAAGGATAGCAGGCAGACGGCTGGGAAAGACTTCTCCAAGCGGCGTCCGAGCCGTCCTTTAAGTCATAGGGAGAATTCTGAAAGAAAGGCCTTTTTGATAAATGGAATCAATCTTTATTTATTTTTTTGTTTGTTTTGTTTTTTGTTTTATTAGAAATTGTGTTTTATTCATGAGCAAGAATTAAATTGCATGTATTAAAGAGAAAAGATTTGTGAAAATGAATGAGGAATTATGAAATAAATATTTTCTTGAATGAAATTGAGTATTTAACACAATTAAAAATATTTTGAGATGAATTGATATTGCTGTTATATTGTAATTTGTTAATTTACTGGGTAGATGTAAATACAAAAATTATACTGTTATCATATTGTAAATGTTATATTTACGCCAACCCAGTAAATTCAAAAATTGCAATATAACAGCTTTCAGTGCGAAATGAAACACCGTTTAAAATTTGAAACAATATTCAATGATGATTAAAATCATCTTATTAAAAAATTATATGTAATATGAACTTTATGTTACGATATTTACATGTACAAATAAAGAAGAGAATAATTTGTACACATACACACACAAAGAAAGAAAAAATAATGGAGGTTAAATTGCACCCATCATGTCTGCCAAAGTAGGGATGCATGTACTATGAAAGGTATTAAAAGATTTTCCTACAGTAGTTACAAATAAACCTTTTATAATTGATAAAACTATTAGCTGTTAGATTTATTTTTTGTGCATTATGTAGAATTCTCATTCTACAACACAAAATTCATAGAGTTTATCAGGCATTGTATGATTGCATTTCAAATGATTTAAATGGAAGTGACGTTAATTCATACATAATGCACATTAATAATAATAATAAAAAAAAAAGAGACATGATAATTTAAAGGAAATACATTGCTTTCTTTTGAGGGATATTTTGAATTTATTGGATGAAAGAATATATAAAATTTAGAGCATTACAAATACCACAATTCTGTAATATTCTTTCAATTTTTGAGAAATTGCGCTTATCATTCTTCATATTTTACTTTCAATATTTTAATAAGCCGATTCTTTTCGATTTTATTTATAATTAATGTGATGGAAGAAATGCATCTGCTATTGATTATTAATGAACGCATTTAGCATGATGTTATTACCTAATGTTTTGTTGCAGCACTGTCAGTTAAGGAAATTATAAGCTATTATATTCGTCGGAAATAGAAATTAATTATTACACATGCAATATGATTAATAAATGTTAGCAGAGAGGCCGCAGGTCTGTGTTTACATGTTTTCGATCAAGGAGAGGGGTATGCATTTTGTCAAACAATAATACATCTCTTCAAAATTATCATGAAAACAAATTGCACTGTCATTATCAACGAAGATGTTCTTCATGTACATGTTTATAGCATATTTGTAATAAACACAGATAGCAGGTTAGGGACCACCTAAGAAACATCTAGACAGACAGGCAAATGTTCCGAGAAATGGAAAAAAATTATTCAAAGGATGAAAAGTTCAACATTTCAATGCAATTTAAATCGCCTTTACAAGACGCCCATCTGTTTGCCTGCCACTTCATAAATCTATAACCCGTTATCTTTATAGCTGGCAACGAGGGGATTTGCGCTGTTAAAAAGCAAATTTGCAAACAATTATTATGTTTATATCGAATAAATCAAACATCAGTATAAATCGGCATGTTTTATATTTTGAAAATATGAAATACACGAAGAAAAATATGCAAATATTGTTGTGAATTTATATCAATAAATTATATTTTATTTCTAGATTATTTTATATGGATTCCAATTGAAGTGGTAACAAGGCATTCATCAGTTTATCGAGAAGAAAATAGAAAAAGAAATCTTTTCAGGATTTCGCTGTTTGAATACGCTAGTTTAATGGAACACAAAAAGAAGGATTATGAAGATATAAATCTGTACTTGGCACCCTAGTTTGCAGCTTCCTGTTAAATAACCAACCATTTTTTCACACCATAAGAATTAAGAATGGAATAATTTAGTCTATCGTATTTTTGTGAATGAACATTTGCCGCGAGCCTGAGAAAGGTGAGCAGAGAGGTCCCGGATCAAGTGGGGAGATGTCATTATCTCAGCACCGTTCTAGCGGAGGAGGGAGGAAGTTTGTCGCAGAAAATTAGTTAAAGATTTCAGGTACTTAGACCAATATTGCCATCACAGTTATGGTGCTCTATAAATTTCTGCTAATCACCCACTGGAACCTGCTGTTCTGGAGAGATTGGGGGAAATTGTGAACAAGATAGTTTCTAATTGCCCGGCAGTTTGTGGATACTGCGCTATAGGTCCGCCGTCAAAGAGTCGCGGCTTCCCCGATTTTTATCAAGCATCTCTTCGAATCAGACTTTATCTTGCATTCCTGCCAGCTTTATTTATTTTTAAATATAACTTTTATTTCTTCTTGATAGGAATCGTTTGGAAAACAAGTGGATTGTTCTATCCTTCCACTTTTAAAAATGTTTATGACTAATTGAAATTATGATTTTTTAAAAAAATGTTTAAGGCATGTTCGCAATCATAAAACAGTTATGAAAGGCTGATAGAGTGCGATACGATTATGATTTTTTATATTTTGCAATGTGATGTTACCTTCTATTTGGGAGGTGAAATTACAAAAAATGATTATATAATTTTTTCGTAACATAGACACGAAGTTCATCTACTGAGAATATAAGTCATTAACCATTCCTTCTTGGATGATTCATTTATTTGAATTGTACATTGTGTAGAAAGTTACAAATTAATGTATTCTTAAAATATTGATATTTAAAGAAAACATCATTTTGGTTATTCTATAATCGAAATATTGGATTGATTACCGAATACTTTTTGTGATCCGAAATATGTAGAACTCCATGTAAATTATGTAATAAAGAATATGTTCCTAGAGTGCTTTAGATATCAAATTTATTGTGAAAATACTAAACACCATCACATGTAGGTCAATTAAAGCGTATTCTCTTTCCAGGAATAATAGCAGACCTCAAATATTTTAAAATTTCATTTATTATCAATCAATTATCAAAAGCCAAGAAATATTTTAATTTTTCAAAAATATATTTAGAGAAAGTAGAAGATAATCTAGGTACGGCGACTAATTTCTGTTCACAGGGAGATAAGGTGGAACCCCGTGGAGTTCCGGAGAGGAGGAAAAAAGAGGCTATCCGATAGGCCTTATTTTTTCCAGTGTTATCGCAAGATCGAAACAAAATGGCCAAGTCGAGGATATATCAATATTTTTCCACACCAGCAGTCATGGTCAGAATTCTTCCAGTGTATCTCAAAGGGTTCAACAATTAATTGAATCGTGTGGGTTTTTTTTAAAACAAGAATAACGAAACCCTGAATGAATATGTTATTGATTAAATTTTTTGTTGAACTTTACTATCAAAAGTCAATTGATATACCCTTGATCTGTTCAAAATTGCGAAAGTGTTGGTTGGGATTTTTTTAGTAAGGGTATTACTGATTTATATTTTGTCATGAATAATTTAATGCTTTACAAATTTTTTTTTTTGTATTCAGTAGTAGAATTTAATACATAAACGGTACCAATTTTGATGCACCAGATGTGCATTTCGACAAACAATATCTATTCAGTGATGCTCAAGTCAAAAAATATTGGAAATCCGAAATAAGAACAAACTTGGAAGAGCTGAAAGAACCAAAAATACCAAATAGTGGAGCCAAATCCGGCAAAGGATCAGAGTTATGCATGAGGGAGAATATAAGTTTGTCACAAGCATCTGTGTTCTTTTTTTAATTAAAGAGAGAATGCTTGACATGGTACATTTTGAAAAAAGAGAAGAAACAACATAATGAAATTTAGAAAATTATCTTTATTTTATTAAATTATTTCAATAGATTTTCTTCTATATATATTTTTTTTAACTTTCTCCTGGGAAAAATAAGATTATAGTACTAAATATCCAGTAGCACTTTAGAAAAAGAAATCTATCGATCGACCAGGCTTAGGAGATTAACAAGACTATGATTGATGCATTCATTTACATCGCAATTGACGGTCGTGTGACCCAACCCCACTCTTGTTTACACTTTTATTCAAAAGACGCCGCGGGTATAAATGATCAAGTTTGGATTAGAAAAGGGGATCCCATTCGACAAAAAATTGTTATGGACATTAGAATCATGAAACTAGGTACACTTACCAAAGGGGAATAGAATGCTGACGGATCCGTACCCAGGGGCATGTAGCTTTGTGAGCCGTAGGGTCCGGCGCTGTAGACCGAGTCGGTGAGGGAGGGTACCCGGGAGTAAGCGCTGAGTAATCCTGACCCATATTGGCAGGAACAAACAGTTTGGCCAGTATGGGGGTCGGTCATTATGGGACGTCCATTTTCACAACAAGAAGTGGTGACGGAGGAAAGGGTGGAAGTGGTAGGGGTCGACATTAGGATCTAAAAATAAAAACATCGGGTTTAATATCAAGATCTGAATTAAATATTCTGAGAACAGTGGTCCTGAACAATTATGCTCTTTCCTGTTGTGTGATTTAAAAATATGTATATATCTGATGAATGAAAACCGCATCTATCAAAATAGGACATAGGATAGGAATGAACTGTACTAGAGAAACAATCCTTATAATATTGTCTTCCCAAGAATTAAAAACGAGTGCTGTGACTTATATAAACAATTTTTAAAGAACTTTAAGTCTTGTATATTGTTTAAAGAAAAATTGGCTTTCAATCTATTTGAAGATGTAAATTTTCATTTGTTCATTGTGTGTTTGACTTTTTAAGCATAATGTTTGACTATAATTCAAATGTAATTATGTGTGAAAACATATTTTCATTGAATCTTCTGAGAATTAAACGAATAAGTTTTAAATGATCATCGTTTTGTTGACCAGAACTCAGAAAATGTTATTCTGAATTATTCATTGTTGAAGCATAACGTCCAAATTTGTGATTTTCCACAATGTTTAAAACCGAAAATGGTTTTTTAAGTGAAGAAAAGAGCTCAAGAGTTGGATACACGATCAATAAGCGTAGACATCAGTATATACATGCATTATGCAGTCATTTGGAGTGACAGACATTTCATTTTCAACTTATTTAAACATGTCTGGCATATAACTTCAGAATATCAGAAAATACATGGTTATTTCCTGGTCATAAATGCAAAACTGCTTTCCACAACAGCTCAGAATATTTTATGTGAATATCTAAAAAAAAATATTAATTGTAGCTTGAGCACACGAATCAGGTACAATAAGAAATAATAAGATATAGAAATGTAAGATCGTCTAAAAATTTATACAAATCTTTGTAATTATGAGGTTTTTATTTCTTGTTGAATTTGATGTATGTGTATGTCGTCTGGATTTGACATTGGTCACATTTTTATGTAAAGTGATTGTCCAAAACAGATTGTATTTCAAGTTATGGAGCTGTGGTTTATTGCAATAATAGGTGAATCACCAAAATCTCTGGTGGAGCTCTTCCCGACATGGTTTACCTAAGCAATTAACAGCAGGAAATAGCTCCAATTAGTCGTAGGAGACCGTTATTAGAAAATCAAATATTCAATATCCAAAGACAATACCAAAAAAGCGCCATCATTTAAACGTTTAGATTGATTGCAATTTGACATGATAAAAGCGCAAGTTTACCTGTGACGGAGAAGACAAAGTGGTGTTTGGGTAGCTGTATCCAAATTGAGGAAGGGACATCGCACACACCCCAGGTTTCCGAATTTCTGCTGTAGAAAATCAATTGACACTTCTAATTTCCAGAAAAAAGAAACGCAGGTCAAAGTGAAATATTTTAAATCTCCCGGCCTTGCACTCTAATGTTTGTTTCACCATAAACAAATATTGATATATGTATTCAAGAATTAGTTTGCGGCAGTGATACAGACATCAATTGAAAAAATGTATATTTCTGCTACCACATGTTCAATTTTGTAAAGTATTATCCATATACGTCTCAGTCCTTGGGATTTTGTATATTGTCGCTATCTTATCACAATTCCACTATATTTACTTGTTTCGGCTTTACTCGTGTTTCACAAGCGTTAAATATTCAACTAACATCTTACATGACAGCACTGTGTTAGAGACCTTTTTTCTTGAGGATTACAAGAACGTACCATTGGCTAAAACCGATTTTTCTGATTGGCTTAGAAATATGCGCGTGAGGTATCTTTGTGTTGGAAATCACCCCGCCTTATGCTCCGCCTACTCCGAAAAAAAGGGAAAGAAAGAAATCTTTTCTTGAAAACATAATGAATTGATATATCGTTATATTTCGTGAACAATAACCCGATAATAACTACTTGCCAATTCAGTAATTCAAGAATGCATTTCAAAAAATATATAGGGATTTAGTTGGATTTGAAAATTACTAGTTTCATTCATGGAAAAAGTAAAATTTGTTGCTACATTGTATATATTTTCTTTCTATAAATGGCGAGTTTGTTTAGAAATAACGTTCTGTTTATTGATTTAAAGTTGTGTTTAAAAGCACAATTAATAACAAGGCGATTATTCTAAGTATCACGGTTGTGAAACGGAAGGCGGAAATTTGAATTGATTTGCAATAATGTTTGTCAAAGCTTTTATGCCGTTTGCTATAGATTTAGTCCAAGGAAAAAGCTATCAAGTTCAAAGAAAATAATTGACAAATCCATTGCAGCCTTTATCTCTCCATCTATGTTCCAAGTTGCATTACAATCCATTAAACAAGATTTGATAAATAGAATGAGTTAGAAAGGTGTTATTATGGTTAATCTGGAATTTCATCAACGGGAAAACTGCTAGAACAATTTGTTCGAAACGAGTAAAATATTTCGGCATTGATTTTTGTCTCATAAAAATGAAAAAGAGACGAAATTGTACTTACTGGGAACCAGTTCGATTCACGTCTTCTATCTGATGGCACGATATTGGTGTATTTTGTACCAGTATCAATTTTCCTCCATCAAATTTCCCCTTTAGTTTTCATATTTAGAAAAAAAAATGGTAATCGTTTTTATTCCTCTTAAGGGATTTATGGCAGTCTTTAAAAATAATGTGTTTGGCTATCTATATAGAAATTTATCTTTATCAGAAAAATATTAAACTTTGTCTTTATATATATATATATATATATATATATATATATATATATATGTGTGTGTGTGTGTGTGTGTGTGTGTGTGTGTGTGTGTGTGTGTGTGTGTGTGTGTGTGTGTGTGTGTGTGTGTGTTATATATATATATATATATATATATATATATATATATATATATATATATATATATACTGAAAACTTCTTTGTTCAGGTAAAAACGACAGTGGTTGGCAATGCACAAAATTTCCAGTAGCTATGATCTAACTGACATGTAACTGTTCAGCATAATGACCGTGCCATCGTATCACAAGACGCCAGTAATTAGATTAACGATTATCGGGGATATAAATCAGCTCTGTTAACTCATTCCCAGATAACTCCGGCATGTGCAGGTTGTGTGTCAAGTGCGTTATCTCCCTTTCAGGGTCTGTAGGGGGCAGTGCTGCAAACTCTCGCCAAATTCACGGCCTGAACGCAATCTCGTAATCATAGAACTTCTGTCAGATCAAAGAATGTGCTTTTGGTTAATGTCTAATGTGGAAGTATTTTCCTCTATATAAACTGTGAATCCGTCGAGGATAGGAGAGGTTTATATATAACGATATGTATTGTCAAGATGTTAACAGTCTTAATGAACTTCGATTATCATTTTGGCGAAAGAGAGAGAGTTAGAGCAAGAAAGAGAGAGTACCAAGCATGCGATATTGATACTATAAGGATAGAATTAACAAAGTCTGACTAATCAACCTTGCACTTGAAACAAAAGCTAAAACAGCAATTTACTCATGTTAAGTGCTTCACTGTAAAGCGGAGCAAAGGTAAAAACGTTGTGGCTCTTGTATGGATGTTTCCGAATTCAAAACTTGATTACAGACAAACGTTAAGCATGTTCTTGCAGCGGTATTGGTCTATATTTCTGTACAGATCTTTACAGTAGTAAATTTAGTAATAGGCAATTGAATTAGTTTTTTGTTTTGCAGATTTGATGAATCCACAATTCAACATTCTTAATCCCTGAGCAGTGAGCGTGGTTTTCTCTCTGCTATAAATGAAAACTATAAAAATTCATTTTCACCCCCCCCCCCCCCCAAATCTAGATTTTTTTTTCAAATTCGAATAAATATTAAGGCAAAATTCTTTGACATCAGCGCTTTCTTTAATACATGTATATCATATTTATCAACCCCCCCCCCCCCCCCTGAAAAACGGCTAAGAAATTACGCATCTATCCAGTCGTGCTATCAGACGTAAAAACAAAACGATAATTATAGAATATCATTTGTGGTATGCTTGTTTGCAGGGCGATTAATTACTTGGGCGTGCAAATTTTAACTCGGTCTCCTCGTTGCACACGAACCGTGATGCCGCACTCCTACGGGTGCACTGTATGTCTTCCGACCACTTTTTGACAGAAGAAATCTCTCTCTCTCTCTCTCTCTCTCTCTCTCTCTCTCTCATTGCAAAATTCAGATTTACGTATCTGTGTAATATATTATGATTATTTTGAAGTAACAAACTTTACAATACTTGATTTCGCCATTTCTTGATCTAGAGGTACATGAATTATACGTTACCAACGCCTCTTCATATTGTTGATTAATTGTGACATTTTTAGATCATTTACACAAATCTTTGATAAAAAAAAATCATTACAAACTATCTTAATGAATCACAAAGAATTAGCAATAATGGTGTAGCTATGTTTTCTTCACCAGACTGAGCTAATGGGTCATCTGAAAACGGAAAAGGCGGACCAATTACTTCTCTGATAGACATGGTTACCCAGCTTTAATATGACGTAGAAAAATTACACGAATTCTGTCCAATAGTATACAGCTATTCTTTGTACTTTTTCTACCGCCACAAGGGATACGTGAGATGAAAAAATGTTCTTGTCAAGCCGATTTTTTCTTCGAATAAAACAGATTCTGAAATCAGATTTGGATTCTGTGACTCTGTGGATCATATATACATTTATTCAACAATGTAATCGTTCGGATAGGACTTCAGTGCCCAAGCACCCAGACATGTAACATTTGATATTTTTTCAAATGATATCGATGTACATGAATGTTCCTATATTCTGACCACACATCCATTCAAATATAACAACACACTGAGCATGGTAAATATTTTCGCTTATACAAAATACTCGCTCGCCTGCAACACCTGGAGAGAAAGCCGTGTTGACAGATCAAATTACGAAAATTGTGTACAAAAATACTTAAACTTTATTTGCCCAAAACATTTGTGTTTATTTTTATGATTTTGATAATTTACAAATAAATAAATAAGAAAATAAACCCTCTCCATTAGGACGTTTCTCGATAGAAAGAAACAGAATTACTACACATTTATACACAGTTCAGATTTTTATTTTGTATCAATCCTACCATTTCGTTGTCACCAATCTCGTTTTTCTTTGTCTAAACAGCCACGAGCTGAGGTTTGTACAAGATACTACGCCCTTTAAATTGTCGCTCTTAACTACAACTCAGAAATATTTCTTCTCGGCATTAAAATTCGTAACTCTGATCATCTATTCCACATAACACTTGTACTTACAACTAAACTGAGCTGTTTAAAAATTAACTTACACCATGCAGGTGCTTGGAAAATAGATATAATTTACCATCATGTCCACTGACTACTAGAATAAATGAACGACTCTTTGAACAATGTTTCCAAAAAGATCAACATAAATTTCAAATCATTTGGTTAATCCATTGATTTATTTGTTTTTAAAATTCTTTTCGGTGAAAACAGAATTTCAGATATTAGGGACCAATTGTTTGAGGTAGTTTAAAACACTTGCAACTCTTCTTTGTTGCAACAGTCAGTTGGAATTTCTATGGCACGAATTATCCTCCTTTATTAGCGGACCTGTTTTTATATTATGAGGCAGAATTTATTCGAAAGTTTGTACAGGAGAAGACAAAATCCCTTGCTGTGGTCTTCATCTCAACATTTAAATGATTGACGACGTTTTATCTATTAACAATATTCATTTTCAAGTGTTCAAGTTTGGACCTTCCTTAAGTCAAAACTTCTAACCCCTTGGTAGAAGCCTTCCTGTTCTACTTGACAGTGTTTGTAATCGAGTGTTTCATTACAGATGTGTGGTAGAAAATATTACAGAAAATTGATCAATTTTGACAGTTTTTGCCCCGTCCCTAAGGCCACAGGGGTGCAGGTGTAATAAAATTTATAATTCACATCCCCCTTGATTTCAAAAGAATTGCAATGATAGTTATACCAAGAAGAAGTTAAAAATGTTCAATTGTTAACGCACGACAGATCACTGAGTGAGTAATGGTATCATGAAAACAATTGCCAGATTTCCGTCTTTATCAAAATGGCGAAAATACTTTTCCTACACATCAAAACAAAAGTACGTACAATTTATTCTTCTGTGTTTAGTAAACCAGAAGTAATAAAAGAATGTAATGTTCAATATTACAACTGTAATTTGAACGACCTTGGCATTATTTCCATATTACTAATTCATTTTATACTTTTGTGGAAAACTGTGTGGTATCCTTTATTTCGAATTCACTGGGATCTATCGAATCGACGTACAAATTAAAATGAGAATTGTTAATAAGTAAAGCAACGTCGATATATCTAAATGTCAAGTTGAAGGCAACAGCAAGATATTTTTTTTCTCATGTAGAGGCTTTTGAATAAATTCTGCCTCGTAAGAATATAAAAACAGGACAATTAATAAATGAGAACAATTCGTGACCATGGGATTCCAACAAACTGTTGGAAGACCCGATCACTAAAGGCTACCAAGATATTGTCAACGAGGACTCCCAGCATCTTTTTAATATCAGCTTTAGAGTATTTGTGCGTAGAATCAGAGTGGTATTTAACAAAGTAAATGTAATATTTGGGAGACTGATCACAAAATATGAATATTTTCTTTCTCCATTTTTATTTAAGAAGCAACTGTCTATGATGTCAAAAAGCATAGTCTTTAATTTATCGTGAGGAATGCTTGGGTAAAGTTTTGAAAAGTCACACGTTCCAATATTTTCGATTTGAGAAAAGTTTTGTGATTTCAAATTTATTGAAAGTTCTTTAGAATAAACCACTTCTGGAAAATGTGGCACAATACGCTTAACGTTTTTCCCTCACAACAGTTAACATTTTCGTGAAAAGCAAAACTAAGGACTTAGAACATTTGCTAGACCCATCAATGCATATCTGTTTGTAGGGGTTTTTGTAAAGTTTAGGAATCCAATATAGATGCGGTAAATCATATTCATTGGTCCTATTGACTGGGATATACCGCAGCATGGTTTTGAAGAATTTCATCTTTTGAAACGTTGAGCATAAGTTGGATCACCAAATGCCAAATTCTTTTAAAATAGTTGTAATAATGAGCCTTACAAACAAAGACAATGTTTTTGCAAGCTTTGTCAGCTGGAACCAAAACACATTCCACATGAAACCTATCGAATTTTTTTCTCACTTCTGGATCCCTAAACACAGAAGGATATTTGGTACTCACTTTTGTTTTGATGTGCCTAATACGTGATTTTAATATTCCTCATACTTTTTATCCATTCTGACAAGGCCTAAGTATTTAGCCCATCATCAGGCATAATCTTCAACAGATTTCATAATTGTGTCTTTGTGGTCTTTGGTGGTCGGTCTGTTGGAGTTTCCATGGGCACGAATTGTGTTCCTTTGTTGTCTGGCCTGTTTTTTGTGTTCTTGAGAGGAAGAGTTTATCTAAAAGCTTCTGCGTGGGAAGAGATGATCTCTTGCTGTGGTCTTCAACTGGATATATTGACAACGTTTTATCTATTGACAGTACTCATTTTCATTCACTTGTTGACTCGAAATAAAATACACCAGAGTCTTCCACATGTGCTTCTTAGTTATATATTTTATTGAACATAGAGGTTAACAGCAAACGGGATGACTTCAGCTTCTCTATCGTCAACTTCCCATATTTATGTAGCAATTTCCATTATCACCTGCATATGGTGTTTATGTCTCTCAGCGGCTGATTCGATATGCAAGAGCTTCTTCTGTGATCAACTTTTAAATCGAGGCAGGTTACTGACAAACAAGTTGATGTTAACATTCTCGTTTAAAGTCAGCATTTTGCAAATTCTATGGTCGTTTTAACGATCTAGTTTGCCAATACAATTTGTCATTGGGTCAAATGCTGTCGTATTTCATACCAATGGTTAGATCGTTCTTTACATACTACACCGTTTACCTGATCAAGATATAGGGTTCTTGGCGGGTGTGATCAGCGGTCGCCAGGGAATGCTTACTACTCCTAGGCACCTGCTCATACGTCTGTTATATCAAGGGGCACGTTTTACCCACCTCTTAATTTTGTATTCCTTATAGGAGTTATGAGATTTTCATATTTTCACATTTTCATAATAGAGATGAAATTCTCTCGATATTTGAAAGACCGGAGTTCTCTGAATTTAGGACCTTTTAAAATAAATGATTGCAGGTCCTCATTTTCAACTATATCGACGTCACCAGTAATGATATTTCCAGCTAGACTATAGTTGAAATGTGATATTGAGCAAAATGACTCGGATGAGCAATGAAGCCGAAAGACCTCTTTTTCAGTTATTGGAACTAAGTAAGAGTAATATTACTTTCCATTTTGCATCAGGTCGGAATTGAAAAACCTGTCTGCCAATATCAAAAATAAATAAATAAATAAATAAAATAAAATAAAAACAAAATATGAAGGGACAGAATTATCAGTCTGTCAAAATATTTTGTATGCTAAGAGGGTTTAATTTCAATCTCGCCACAATGTATGGAAGTCAATATACCCTTCGACACATGACGTAAAGATGGAAAGAACAAAATATTGCTGTTTCCAAAATGTTGGAACGCGTGAATTAAAATGCTGCGACCCACATTTTGACGATTTGTGAATTATTATCCGGGCGTGTATATATATATATATATATATATATATAGAGAGAGAGAGAGAGAGAGAGAGAGAGAGAGAGAGAGAGAGAGAGAGAGAGAGAGAGAGAGAGAAGATCATTTTTAAGTCATTGATTACTAAGTTATAGATAAGATTTGTATGTGAGTTGACATGCAGCGTGTCTGAAAATCAGTTTGACCTTGACTATTATGGAAATTCGGTCGAACCTAACAAAAGTTCATTCATTTGCAAAATGTATCAAGATTACTATTCTTCTGATAAGAGTCTATTTACTTTCAATCAAATTCTGTACCTGAAAGTTTCTAGTCGAAAGGCCATGAATTTTATAATTTTGTATAAAAAGATGGGGGAATTTTGACTGCGAAATATGAAATAGTTAATTCAATGAAAAAAAAAAATAAAACAAATAAAATTCTATAAAATAAAACTTTAGTATTTGTGAATTTGAATACAAAATTTCAATATATTTGATGGATTTTATTTACAGGTCTTATTTAGATGTTCTTTGAAGTCCTTTGTAAAGAAACCAAATGACCAAAAACACAATATTTATAGGAATAATTAGTATATGCTATAATTCAAACAAATTAGAAAAATATTGCACGACATTTAATGTGTCTACTACTGTGCATTAAGCTGATTTTCCTGTCGATCTTCATAGCCCCCATTTTAATATGTCTACTTTCCAATGTTTTTGCCTTTGACATCTTGTACAAATTGTAATGATAGTCATTTCTTCATGCAGTTGTGAACAATCCACATATGAATCTTGATAAATATAGTACATCTATTTTAATGGCTGGGAATTCCAATAGAAATGAAAGAAGAATGTAAATATACAAAAGAAATATTTGAAAATACAGGAGGGCATGAACAGCGATGCTTCATGCGGTATCAATCATGATGACGTATGCCGGCGTGAAGCGTCGCCTTCATATCATCATATATTTTCAACAATGAAATTGATTTCTTAAGTGAATGTATCAAGTATACGAGTATATTGCAATGTCATTTAAGAATTAAGAAATGAATGTCTAACTTGTTTATGTTATTGGATATGCAATGGAAGGATAAGGTACCGTAATTTGAATAATCGGCAAAGGCGACCGTGTAAAATTTATCCCGTGCTTCAACCTTTGTTATCGTCTCCCCTAATTTGTTCCTTGCATTCATGTTTTGTTATTTTACTATCTAAAAAAAATAGACAACTATTTTTATGTCAAATTGAAAGGTCACTTGCTCGTCAGAATGTTTTCATTGAGAATTTAAATTAAATGAATCTGCAAAGGTTTATTATGGATAAATTAAAAATACGATATTGATAAATATCTCTGAAAATATCAGTATTAGTGAAAGTAAATTAATTACGATTGTTGGAATTCCTAGTCTTCGATAATGTTGAACTCATTAAGGAATAACTGTGTTTTGATATGTATGATGATATTAATGATAAAAATAATTACAACGATGATAAGAATTTATTTGGAGAAGAGGGTCCGTTTAATGTATGACACATTTTCCCGGGCCTTCAAAATTTCAGGATTCTTAATATTAGAAAGCACATAATAGAAATTCAAAGCAATACAGATACAAATTCTAATATACATTATGAATAGAGAAGGGGATTCAACGAAAAACAAACTATCTATAACAGTGAAAATTTAAGGATTATGCCAGTTGCTGATCACAACGTTTACCATCGACAAGTATGATGACGATCTCACATTAAAAGGTAAATTATGGGATGATGTATCTATCATCCTCATTAATTCTACAACCGGGCCTTTATTACTTATGAAATAATTTTTATTCTTCAAAATGCATGAGGGCATGAACTGTGACGCTTCACGCCGGGATACCGGTACGAAGCATTGCAGTTTATACCCTCATGTATTTTTTTAAAAAATGAAGTTTGTTTCTTATATTTACATTCTCCTTTCATTTATATCAGAACACATACACTATATTTTTCAACATACATAAGCGCTTTGCTCAAAACTGCAGACCATTCAAAAGAGGAAATGGCTATCATTACAATTGGCAAAAACCTCGGAATGTTTGAATATGTTATTTCAGTTTAAGTGTTTTCATGTGTAAAAATGGATGATACATAATTTATCAAATTCAATTTTCAGAAACGTCATAGGTAAACACTTGTGTGACGTCATATTGCGTCTATGTACGAGCTGCGTTTGCGCAATGTCCCCTTCAGTTATACGAAAGTCCTGAAGAAATATGGTGGAGATAATCTAAACTTTTGCACCGAGACAACCTACATTAGTCTGTCAATCATTTTCTTAAAAAGCTAATTGTTATGACTTTTTATTATCACCAAAATTACAAATCACAGCAGTGATTAAAGAAAATCACGCTGAAGACCGCCTAGCCAGTCGAACTCCCGCGCGGTCGTCGGCAGCAGACGACACTTTAAAATGCAGCAGGTTATCCACTGCTGTGACAGTGAATATTCTGAAATTAACATCATTAGACGTGCTTTATTACAGCAATTACCTTCAACCAATTTAAATTGCTAACCAGTTCGATAATTGATGAAGTAAATATTTTGGAGTTATCTGAGCGGACGGTATCGGCTGCATTCGCTGAGTAATGGCGGCGGGATGGTTTTATCTCTTCTGCTGCCGATAACCAAGATAGCTGGATTCGGTCTAGGACGGTCTGTCTCGTCTGTTTCACCCTGTCATCGGTGTATTGCGTAAATCTCTAATCCGGAATCTGGCTTTAAAAATGAAATTGACACTAATAGGAACAAATGCCAGGACTGAATCAGAGATAAAAGTTCGTCACACCGACTACCTGTTTCGTGATTGGGGAATATACCACCAAGGTTAAAGATGCTGAGGTGAAATTAAAGAATACTTGTTTTGCATTCCAAGCTTCCAACATGATAAAAAATAAGTATACTTTTTAATTAATTTCCCACTACTAATGTAAGTAAAACAAAGTTTAAAATGCCATCAATTTAACAGATTTAAATAATTTCTTTGCTGGAGTGTCTAATGGTAAATGGACTTAAAAACATCCAATAAGAAACGATAATTCGAATTCTTTATGGGATATGTCATGGTAATAATATAGAAGAAGAAGAAGAAGAAAACAACTAATCTTGAGCTAACGTTGACACGATATATATATATGTAGTAAATATGTAATGTTATTTCACGTGTTCCATAATTTTATTTAAAGCCTTCAACTTGATTTGACCCATTCAAACTCCCAAGATCTCTACTGTCGCCAATGATCATAATAGTAAGAGGAAAAGACAAGAGAAGCATATGGTATGTAACGCTCACCTGCTTCACAACAGCCTTAATACATTCTAAATCTAGTATAAATAAAAGTACGTGTACTTGAAATAAGTCAATCCTGAGAGTACCAAGCCCTCTTAGGGTTTGTATCACTCCGTTTAATACCACGCCTTATTGAAGCGTTTGTCCCTTCAAAGACTATCAAGTTTTCTTGGCGGTTCTGTCATCCTGAAGAGACCAAATCCTTTATTGAGTTTGTGTCATTCTGGAGAGTATCAAACTTACTGCAGATTCTATCAATTCGAAGAACTTTTTCACTCTAGAGAATATCAAGCCATATGATGTATGCATCAAAGATGAATTTCAAAAGGTAATTTCAAACCAGCAAATAATAGCCTATTGGATGACAGCTTTGATTTTCCCGAGAATTAAAGGAATGATGTGGTGGAATTTTCTACATGGTGAATTATTCAAGGACTTACTAGTATTTTTTTTTTATAATCTGTGTCCTCCTAGAGCATACCCGAATAATATATGATATATTCTTAGAATAATTATTTTAATAAGATAAGATAATGATTATGAATTTTTCAAGCTTTCCTTATGGTTTTATTTTTCGTGTAAAATTTGCATCAAGATCGGAATTAGGAATTTACAGTCCATACCTCCGGTTTATAATGACAAGGTTTTTTCCAACTGGGTGTAAACCTCGGTCGATCTCGTTATTCTCAATCAAACCTCGAATTTGACACAGTGATATGCACTTCAAATCCATTTCTTCGCTGGAAGTTAGACCTTCTGGAATTTAAAGATGGTAGCACACTCTAACTTCCATACTGATTTACTAGTATTCAATATAGTGACTGAAAATTGAATTTTGAATTGAAGCCTTTGGAGTCTTATCAAATGGTAAACTCCCATCATAATTTAGTGACTTACGAACATATAGTATAGGTGAAACATGCCAACAAGATGAACAGGTGAAGATAACGAACAGTAACCAATCTCAACTCCCATAAAGAATACAAAATTAAGAATAGGGCAAATACGGACCTCTGGACCTAGCAGAGATGGGATCAGGTGTCTAAGAAGAGTAAGCATCCCCGTCGCGCGGTCACATCCGCTGTGAGCCCTACATCTTGATCAAGTAAACGGAGCAATCTGTAGTCAAATCAGACAATATTTGACCGTATCACAGGTGGGATGGCAAATTAGATCATTACCGATAATGTTGATATAGTTAAAATGAGACCTAAAATCACGTATTTTAAAATGTTCTAAATTTAGAGAACCTCGGTCTTTCAATTAGTAACAGAACTTCATCTCTATTATGAATTCTGTCGAAGATTATGGCAGACAAAAGGCTAAATCTGAAAAAGAACAACTTGATACCTTGTCAGGATGGATAAAAAGTACAAGAGGAATATTAAAATCCCGTATCAGACATGTCAAAACAAAAAATGCCTAAAAAAAATTGTAGCAAACCAGAAGTGATAAAAGAGTTAGATAGGTTACATGAGGGATATGTTTTGGTTCCAGCTGACAAAGCTTGTAAAAACATTAAAATTGTATTTGTTTGTGAGGCTCATTATCATTCGAACTTGTCGTTAATTCCACATTCAGTAATTGCACTTACACTCCAAATACCCTTCAAAAGATGAAATTCTTCAAAATAATGCTTCAGTTTTAAACACATTTAATATCCCAGTCAGTGAAGTGGATGAATATGAGTTACCGTACCTACACTGGATTCCCAAACTCCACAAAAACCCTTACAAAGAAAGATACATTGCTGGATCCAGTAAATGTTCTAAAAAGCCCCTATCTTTGCTCCTCACGAAAATATTAACTGCTGTGGAAAAGAAATGTCAAATGTACTGTATCACTACATATGCCAGGAGTGGTGTAAATGAAATGTGGATTCTTAAAAATTTCTAAAGGACTTTTAGTGAATTTCAAATCACAAATTTTTTCTCATATCAACATTAAAACATATGACTTTACAACATTTTACACAACCATGCCTCACGATAAATTAAAGACTAGAATTTTTGACATTATAGACAGTTGCTTCTTCAACAAAAATGGTAAAAGGAAATATTCATATCTAGTGATCAGTCATCCAAAAACAAATATTTTGTTAAACACCACTCTAACTCCACACACAAGTACTTTGAAGATGATATTAAAAAGATGCTAGAGTTTTTCATTGACAATATCTTCGTAGTCTTTGGAGATCAGGTATTCAAACAGTCTGTTGGAATTCCCATGGGCATGAATTCTGCTCCTTTGTTAGCTGACCTGTTTTTATATTCTTATGAACAGAATCCATTCATTGGCTCCACTAATTAGTAGTTTTGGTTCTTTCAGCTTTTCCAAGTTTGTTCTTATTTCGGATTTCCAACATTTTTTACTTCAGCATCACTCAAGAGACATTATTTGTTGAAATGCGCATCTGGTGCATCAAAATTGGTACGTTTATGTTTTTTATTCAAAAACTTCTATATGAGAAGAAAAAAAATCTCTTGTGGTGACCTTCAATTCGAAATTTAGATATATCGACGACGTTAACAATGATAATTTTCATTTATATGTCGATTCGACATATCCCGGTGAACTTGAAATAAAAGACACCACAGAATCTTCCTCATCGGCTTCATACATAGATATTTTATTGAAAATAGATGCTGGTGGCAAACTAACAACGCAACTTAATGACAAACAGGACGATTTCAATTTCTCCATCGTCAACTTCCCTTATCTATGTAGCAATATCCCATTATCACCTGCACATGGTATTTATATCTCCCAATTGATTTGATACACAGTTCTTCTTATGATTAGTTTTTACATCAAGGCAGGCTACTGACAAAAACGTTGATGTTACAGGAGTTTGTACAGTCTCATCTAAAATCAGCATTTCACAGATTTTATGGTCGTTATAACGATCTAGTTTGTCAGTACAACCTCTCATTAGGTTAAATGTTGTCTGACGTGTATCATACCAATTGTTAGATCGTTCTTGGCACACTGATTCTGACTGCAGATTACTCCGTTTACCTAATCAAGATATAGGGCTCACAGCGGGTGTGATCGGTCGAAAGGGGATGCTTACTCCACTTAGGCACCTGATCCCACCTCTGATGTGTCCAAGGGTCCATCTCTTTGATTTGTATTTTCTGTAGGAATTACGAGATTGAATACTTTTCGGTATCTTAGGCTTTTCATTGTTATAACGACCATAGAGTTTGCGAAATGTTGCATTCAAATGAGACCACTGAAACCCCTGTAACATCAACTTGTTTTTCAGTACCTGCCTTGATTTAAGAACTGATCATACGCAGAACAAGATCTTGCGTATCGAATCAGTCAAGAGACAGTGATCAATCTCATAACCAAAATATGCACTATATGCAGGTGATAAAGGAGTATTGCTACGTAAATATAGGTAGTCATCCCGTTGTCGTAAGTTGAGTTGTTAGTTTGCCGTTAACTTCTATGTTCAATAAAATATATTAGTACAAAGCAGGTGTGGAAAACTAAGTGGTGGCTTTTATGTCGAGTTAACTGAGATATAGGGAATCGACATATGAATGAAAGTTATTATTGTCAACATAAAACGTCGTCAATATATCTAAGTATCGAGTTGAAGGCCACAGCAGGAGACGTTTCTTCACATGTAGAAGTTTTTGAATAAATTCTGCCTCATAAGAATTACAAAAAGGTCAGCTAATAAAGGAGTACAATTTGTGCCCATGCATATTCCAACAGACTGTTGGAAGACCTGATCACCAGAGACTACGGAATTCCATCATCTTATTGATATCAACTTGTGCTTAGAATGAGAGTGGTGTTTTAACAAAGTATTTTTATTAACTGATCGCTAGGTGAAAAAGTGAAGATAATTCGTGCTGAAAATCAGTGTGCAAGGAACTGCCTCATTTGGATTGAAAAATGTGAGACAGATTTGAGCCAAGTACAGGTTGTATTAGTAAATTAGATCGTTATGACGACCTTAAAGTTTGTGAAATGTCAGATTGTTGAAACCCCAGTAACACCAACTTATTTGTCAGTAATCTGCCTCGATTTAAAATCTGACCATTCCATTTTTCCACTTTTATTGAAGAATGAACTGTATATGATTTCAAAAAATCTAGTCTTTAATTTATCATGAGGAATGGTCGTTTAAAGTTTTGTAAAGTTATACGTTTTGATGTTGTTGATTTGAGAAACGTGTTGTGATTTCAAATTTTCTAATCCCATGGGGATCCGTGTTAGAATAGATCCTTAATACTCCTTGCTTGTCGTAAGAGGCTAGTAAATGGGGCGGTCCTTCGGATGAGACCACAAAAACCGAGGTCCCGTGTCACAGCAGGTGTGGCACGATAAAGATCCCTCCCTGCTCAAAGGCTCTGAGCGCCGAGCATAGGCCTAAATTTTGCAGCCTTTCGCCGGCAATGGTGAAGACTCTATATAAGTGAAAAATTCTCGAGCGGAACGTTAAACAATGTATAATCAACCAATTAAATTTTCTAAAAGTTCTATGAAAAATGTTTGATTACACCACTTCTGGCATATGCTGTGACAAAATACTTTTGAAATTTCTATTTTACAGCAGTTAATTTTTCTTGAGGAGCAGAGGTAGGGGCTTGTTAGAACATTTTCTGGATCTAGCAATGTATCTATGTTTGTGAGGGTTTATGAGAAGTTTAGGAATCCAGTATAGGTACGGTAACTCATATTCATTCATCCTATTGACTGGAATAATAAAGTGTTTAAAACTGCAGCATGGTTTTGAAGTAAAGGGGATATGAATTATGAATTTTAGAACTTCTGCACTTCCGTGATTTTAGGGTTGGGACAAAAACTGCCAAATAGATCAATTTTTGAAAATATTCTTTACAACCGCATATCTGTAAGGAAAACTAAGTTACAAACACTGTCACTGTCATAAAGCAGGAAGGCCTCTAGATCTACGAAAATTGTAAATTTCATGATTCTCGTGGTATCATGTGGTCAAACATATTATATCTTTATGTGTAAATCATTCATAAAATATCTTTTTTAACGTTGTTGATGCTAAATTGAAACTAAACTTTTAATATTATTATATCTAGAAGGAGCTAATAGCCCTTTAACAAAAGTTTTAATTTCATGATCCCAGGGTTAGGATTTTTGGTTCCAGGGTGGGGCCAAAATTATTATAGCAGTTATTGTGTTTGTCATTTGAAAGATGCCTTATTTAACTTTGCTGATATTGTATTAAAAAAAAACTAATGCATATTTGAGTAAAGTAGAAGGGGATGTACAAAAATTGTGAATTTCGCAACCCCGTAGTTCTTACTCTACAGAGGATCCAAAATAGTCCCATAATGTTCACATATATTATATAAGCCTCTCATCAGTATGGGGACTTTTAAAACAAATCTTGTTTTATCATCCTGATGAATATTAGAATTTAGCTTAGATATGCAGAACAGGAAAATTAGTATCGATTTCATAGCTCTCGGACTAGCGATGCTTTTAACCAATGCTAGGGTGACCAATAAAGCCTGTGGGTCTCTTGTCTGAATATTGAGGGTGCAGTTACTTAAATATTCCAGTATAAATTATAAGATGGGTCAAAATTGTGGGGTTTACAAATGTAAACGTTCGAGAAATGGCAGCTTACGGTATACAGCCGAGGATAGGAGGTACGAAGGTGTCCGTTGTGTGCGATTTTTTTTCCAATTACTGTGAAAAGAAAGCAGTTTTTGTATACCGAAACATCTCTTGGCTCTCAAGTTCAACTTTTAAACATTTTGCAGAAGTTCAGAAGACACCAATATATAAAGACAAGCAATATTCCGATGTCAAAATTTCTTTCTATCATGGAAATATTGTTTGAAAGGAAATATTCTGTCCTGAGACCATTCAATACTACTGATATCATAATACTAATTTTAGATTCATATCTATGAAATTTTTGATAATGAAATTTAATTGATATTGTTAATTACACGTTCATACATGTATTATTAGCCAGGTATAGATAATTGTGCATATCCTTGGGAATATATGTGTTTATTTGTATTAATTCATTAAAACGTCTTCTTGTATCTTGTATCATCGAATAATTGATGACAAGAATTTCAAAGATCTTTAAAGTCGATATGTTTTCGTAGAGGAAAGGATGATGGAATTTGTTTTGGGGGTTTTCTTACGTTTAGGACTTGTTCTTAAGAACTTCGGGACTACTTTTACCCAAACTGAACTTTGACTATTCTTGGATAATGGGGATTCAAGTTTGTTCAGATGAAAACCATGCCCTATGAAGGGTCATGTCATCTGCAAAGATTTTGCGTAAACGTTTGTAGGGGACACCTTTAAAAGTATTCTCTTCAAAGATCACTAAGATATATTTTAGAAAATTAATATGTAAATACGTGGTTTAAATTTAAAATCCTTTTCTCAATAATGATAAGGGTAAGAATTGTCAAATTAATATTTAAGCATCATCATGCAACATAAATTCTATTTTCATAAATGGCATTTTGTGTTATGTATTCACCTGCTGTATTAAAGATATGAGCTTCTATTCTGTTTCTTCATTCCGTGACTAAGCGAACAGGAAAAGGTGGAGAGTGTTTAACGTTTTCCAAACTTAGGAATCTTTATCTCTTTATGAGCAAGTTGAGCGTTGGTCGGTAGGCAAGAACCACCCCATGGTAAGACGAGTAAATAGACATGACAATAAAATTTTGAATATGTGTGATACAATGTTTGTTTTAAATCATCTTTGAGTTTTATAACCTCCTTCTCCGAAAATTCGTATAAGACTTTTTCCTGTTTGTAAACTTATATAAAAGATTTTTGAAATGGACTATATCTTATTGATTGCGGAAGGTTTTCTTACTCTCTCGTAATATTTTACATTTGTACTCCTTATTTTCAGCGCAGACAAGGTATTAACATTTGATTTATTGTACGTGCTACTCTTTCTACAGATCAAGATTACACAATATCAGTGCCAGTGTCTGTGCAGCAAGAGGTATTTGAACAACAGAGAACATTACGCCAAATTCTTTTTTTCCCTTGCTGCACATGTGCTCGCAGATATTTGAAAATATAATTTGAATCAGGGTCAAAATACTTGTGTGTGATTTTTTTGACGTTATAATTTTCATATGGTCAACTGTATTGATAACTTAAACCACGTGATAATCTTTCCTTTCGATGACGAATATGCATTCATGGAAGTGATAAAATCATTCATATTTAATTAAATATATTATCGTTTTATCTCGCTTTCTTCGTTGGTCTTTAATCTTTTAATGACGTCATTATTGAAGTAAATGGCGTAATCATTAGATGTATCAGACACTGCTAGCAGGATCAACAGTGTTCGGCGCATCCAAAGAGAGCACCATAAAGATCTTATTTCAAACACAAATCTCATAACACCGATTAAAACTCCATTAGCATTTTCAAGATTCCATTTCTGAAATAATAGCAGAAATTGGTCTGCTCTTATAACGCACACTTGATACAAAGCGTTTTCTTTCTCTTGCATCTCAAAGACAAAAATCGAGGCCGAGCAAACGTTTTGTTTTGACGCAAGATTACATATGTTGCAATATCTGATAAAGTTCCCTTCTTTGCGGAATGGCGAACTGAAGACAACGTATCGACAGTTGCTAACAATTCCACTATCTATTGACATTCTCAGTGAAGATTGGTTAGATTGTTTTAATTGTATGGGCGCCACAGATTTCTTGATCCCATTCGAACGGAGAAGTGCTGAAAGTTTTCCGAGCGGTACGGGCGCTGTGTGGTCGCGGATTCCTAGCGCTCGCAAGTCACCTCCAACAAAAACATCACACGCTACATTTGCTTTAATAAAACACACATCAAAATTTTCTGCTACATTGAAATTGAGCTAGACAGAAGTAAGAGAAGAGAATGTTCTTCGGCGAAAACCTCCTAATTCTCCTTTGACAGCGCTTCTTGTCTGAAAGGCTCTTTCCTTGTCGCCAAGATGTTCTTACATAGAATTATTCAAGTAGGTCTCAATAGCGCTCAAACTAACGCTTATCTAACGTTAATTATGACTTAACTGCATCATAATTTGTTTTCAAGTGGTAGCAACTCGCTAAGACAATGCGAAAAATATATTTACTGCAGTAGTGATTGTTATATCGGAGAAAGAAGATAGAACCGTGCCAAGAGAAGTGAGCATCCATGCGTTCCGCCAGAAAAAGCATCTAATTACCGCAAGAAAGGCTTGTTTACTTTCTAAACGATCGTCCGTTTTAATTGGCCTTCTCGCGGAAGTATCGTCTTCGCCAATTATTCCAATTCAGAAAAGGTATGTGTGATAAAGAAAACATTTCACATTCATATTAACCTTTGCAATATCCAGATCACATAACCTAGCACCTGTCTAGTCTGTCATCTATATTACCCAGACTTCCCTACTTGCCTTAGGAGACTATCCAAGAATGCACCAAGTCGCGATATTTGTTGAATGTTTTATAAAATAATAAATACGCACTTGACTTCGTCTGTTTATTGCTTCCGGAACAAATTTTGTCTACGCCCACTAGTTTTCATTCTCTATTATTGCGCGTGAAGATTTTTTTCCTTTGGTTTCATTATAATTTTTTTTATATGTGTTCTTTTTTATCGTTAGTGTCTGGATATTCATAGATAAAAATGAAGTAAAAGTGAACGCAATGACATAAAGAAAATCGATGACTTCTATATACAATATTTATTGAATTTATTGAAGATCGCGTCATCATGCATACACGGTAATGAAAATTTCATACACTCTCCTCGACAAATCATGAGTCATAACTACATTATATGTATCATTGAAATGGGATATTAAAGACATGTTTCAGGAGAAAAAGTAGCATCTGGATTTCAATGAAAGGTTATTAAATACCAAGACCATTGTCTATTGCTGCAAGAATATCTCAAAATGCAAACTACAAGATTTTAGAATGGGAAATTATAAATGAATTCGATATCACAGGTGCAAATTCTGTTTTTAGCCAAGAGGGTCACAAAATATTAAACCAAACATCAAAAGTATGCTAAATACATCAACGAGCTTAAGTTGAAGTTCACCGTAGATATAACAATACAAGTAAACTCGGTTTGAAATGTTCGTGAGAACCGGGATAGCGGAGGTTTATCTGATTTTGCTCGCTGCTTTATGCATCTTTTTCTGAAAATGTGTACGTATTATAAGGAAAATCAAATTTGAAGTGGGGAGTTGAAAATTTTTAATTGAAGATATTAAAACCTTCATAGTGTGGCATCTACAAAATTTGGTGATCAAGTAACTGGGTGTTTTTTTTCCCTTCTTCTTTACTTATGACTGTGAAGTATTTTTCCATCGAAGGAAAATAAAATGTGACAAAAAGCAATTTCAAAAATTTTACTACACACTGATTTTTGGGAATGCAGGTGCAATATTTTATTTTAAAAATGAATCAATGAATTAAAACTGATTTATCAACGAATTTTTAGCAATTGATATATTTTTCCAACATTTTGAATATGTATCAGTGCAAAATATAAACATAGTAATAGTTTGTTTGTTTTGTTTTGTTTTTATCCATGATTACTAAACTATGATTTAAACAGTTCTACATCCTGAAACTGCGTCATTGAACTTTACTATAAAACGAATTTGTACCCATTTGTGTAGTATAGCATGTATTTATTGCTGGTACATGTATAATGAAAAGCAAACGCGATTTGTCAAATATGGCGATATGATATAACCTACTTCCTTCATACATATACCATGGCTTAAAGATGAAATTGTGTAGTTCGTATCTAATTCCTCTCCTTGAGTATTTTTCATATTTCTAAAGCAGAAAAATATATCCCTGGGTAGCATTTTCCACATTGATTTAATAAAAACAGATAAATTCTGATCAAGATATTCTTAGATCTCCTATCATCTTATTCTAAAGCAATAAAGGGTGTCTCCAGAAAGTCCGGAAGATTCGTGGATTGATTCACATCTAGTTAAGATAATATTCCATTTCCTATGTATTAAAGAAACAAACTTAGGGGAGAAATGTATCCACTTAAAATGAAGAAGTTTTCGATCAGGTGGTCAGTTATGATTTGAGCCAGACTTTTCTTTTTTTTTTATCTCCGCTCGATATTAGTTTAGCAACATAAAAAGATTCTTTTTCTCCGCTATATGTCACAGGTGCCTCTAATCTCTTTACTGTCTTAATTTCCCCCTTGATTCCACGATATTGATACCCCCTCCCTGTAAATTTATCCTTTAAATAAATTAATTAAAATCATCGTCTATTCATTCCAGAGGACGGCGGTGTATCATTTGCCGGTCTAACTCCATTTATTCTGACACCAAACGAACTATTTGCAAACAGCCATTCATTCTGTGTTTGATTCGCGGGTTTAATTTTCTCTTGTGGAATAAAAAGGTCTGTCAATCGGTCGAGGGAGATTTTCTTCAGCTACACGGGAACAAGAGCATCGGTCACTGGTTGTTTTAATGAAACTTCGGCCTTCTTGACCCCTGCAACCTTTGGTCATTGTTGCCAAGACAAAAAAACCCATATAATGAAAGTAGAATTGTCATTTCTCTGAAGATGAGAAAGAAAATGGGAAACAAAAGCGTGAATGTGCAGATACTTTGCTAGACCATAAAATAGACATTTTGAGAAGTCTGTACAAGAATTTTTGGGACAGAGTTATGGTACTCTTCCTCTATACATATGTTCATTTTAATTCGCTGTCATGACGAAAATATGTAAAATGCTAGGGAAATATATCTAAGAAATACATTTCATATTTGAAAATGCATAAGAGCATGAACTGCGACGCTTTCCGCCAGCATATTTCAAGAAGTACCTTATCCTTCATAATTTTAAAATTTTTACTTTTCATTTCTGTCGGAATTCCCAGCCGTTCAACTAGTCGTACTACATTTATCAAGGTTCATACACACATTGTTCACATTCATGAGGAAATAGCTATCATTTGGTAAGGACTGTGTATTGGACAAGTTATGAAAACGAAATGAGTGGTAAAAGATAACCAGCGTAGGCAATTCATTAAAACAACTGTACAAGATATTTATAACGATATATATATATATATATATATATATATATATATATATATATATATATATCCCAGAAAATGGCGAATAAGAGAAATTCATTAGATCAGGTTAAATATAGTAAATAATGAACCACTTGTAAGCCCTTCAGCTGTTGTAAATGAACCTGACTATTTCCTGACACCTTGAAAATTCCGATCAATTCTGCCTCAGTTTTCCTCCAATCGATCAGTAGATCGCGATTCAAGCTCCATACACCGAGGGAATGTTTCATCGTTTGATTTGATGTATAAACTCAGTATAATCTCTTCATTTAAAAATTACAACAGTCGCTCAAGTTGGCTCAGGTATCATTACAATAACTAAATTTCACGTAAAGTTTATATGATAACGTTGTAATATGAGTACTTTGTCTTTTTAAAAAAATGGCTTATCGTAATTTGTTAATTAGACCTTTAATGGATAAATGTTGGGTGCCACAATGATACGGTCCTATATATCGCAGAAAATGATGTAAGAATACAACCCAACCGCCGTAAATATATCTACATTTCAAAGTGTTTTGCTGAAGAAAATTCTCCCCGTTTCAAGTGAATATATAGAGAATCTTGAACGAGTGCTTATGGCATATGAAATTTATGAAATGAGTGGGCAAATTTAATATTTCCCGAGCCTTGGCGAGGGAAAGATGTAAATCTGGTAACGAATTTCATAAATTTCAAATGTCGTAAAAGCGAGTATAAGATTCTATTTATCACACAACTATCAAGAAATGCATATTTTAGTTACAGTGTGCTTTCCATTTCACGTTAGTGTATATAAGAAAGTGATTTTCAGCCTTATTACATCCTCGCTCTTCATACTTCATACGTCACCGCATTATCGTAACGTAGTGCAGTGGCTGTGACGTCAGAGTCAAGTGATATTCAGACTGTTTGCATCGTCTGAAAATGTCCTTGAGCAGAAGAAATACGCTCTAAAGATAAACATGTCAAAGTGATAGCTTAATTGAAATTTTAATTTTTAGCTATGTCATTATATAACAACAGCGAATGAAACAAAACTAAATATGATAAACTGAAGAATGTTTGTAGAAAAAGTTTTGTAGCTATGTCAGCAAGCGCTGATCTCACATGACCCTGCATATATTACAATGTTATTAACCTGTGCTCATACCGTTTTTCCGAACCTGCGTTATGAACCCGAAAACAGTACTGTTGTGTGATAAATCTCAATATTATACTGCCTTGTTTCACACATGTTTTATTTGTTTGTTTTACGTCCCGTCGAGAATTTCTCACTAATATTGAGACGTCACCAGCTGTAGGTGAAGTACCACAAATTTAGACCTATGCTTAGCGCTCAGGGCCGTAGCACTGAGGGTTCTTTAACGTGGCAACGCCTACCGTGACACGGAACCTCCGTTTTTAAGGTCATATCCGAAAGACCCGTGATTCTCACTTCTAAATGCCGAGCGTTTGGCGAAGGAGCAATCACTCTTAGGTTTGACGCGGCCATGGCACGAGCGGGGCTCGAACTCACGACCTCCCGGTTACGAAGCGAACGCTCTAACCACTGAGCCACCGCGACCGGTGTTTCACACATGAAATAGAGTAACGTTAATCAAAATGACTCGATAGAAAACAAAAACGTTGACCAAAATCATACTACAGAAAACAGAGAAACGTAGATCAAAATGAAAATGATTTTAAAGAAAACAGAGGAATGTTAATTAAAATAATACCACAGAAAACAGGGAAACTTTAATCAAAATGACATTATAGAAAACAGAAACATTGATCAAAATTTTACCATAGAAAACTTGGAAACGTTAATCAAAATCATAGCATAGAAAAACATATCATAGAGAAACATTGATCAAAATCAAAATGAACCTATAGAAAACAGGAATGTTGATCAAAATTATACCACAGAAAATAGAGATTGATTGGTCGTTTGTTTGTTTTGCGTCCCGTCAAGAATTTTTCACTCATATTGAGACGTCACCAACTGTGGGTTAAGTACCACAAATTTATAGTTAGGGCCGTAGCAGTGAGGGTTCTTTAATGTGCCAACACCTGAGGGACCTCCGTTTTTAAGCTCATATCCGAAAGACCCGCGATTCTCACTTCTAAATGCCGAGCGATTGGCAAAGGAGCAATCACTACTTATTTTTACGTCTTTGGTTTGACGCGGGCATGGCATGAGCGGGACTCGAACTCACGACCTCCCGGTTACGAAGCCAACGCTCTACCACTGAGCTATACCAAAGAAAACTGAGAAACACTATCAAAATTATACTACTGAAAACTTTGATCAAAATCAAAATTATTCTATAAAAAAATCAGAAACTTTGATCAAAATGACAAATATAGAAAACAGAGAAACGTTAATCAAAATTATACCACAGAAAAACGTTGATCAAAATCAAAATTAATCTATAGGAAACAGGAAAACGTTGATATAAATTATAGCATCGAAAACAGAGAAACGTTGACCAAAATTAAGCCACAGAAAACAGAGAAACGTTGATCAAAATTATACCAGAAAAACAGATGCGTTGATCTAAATGACTCTATAGAAAACAGAGAAAAATCGATCAGAATTATATCACAGAAAACAGAAACGTTGATCAAAATTATACCACAAAACAGGGAAACGTTGATCAAAGTGACGTTATAGAAAACAAAGGAATGTTTATCTAAATGACACTATAGAAAACAGAGAAACGTTGATTAAAAATCAAAATGACTCTATTGAAAACAGAGAAACATTGATTAAAATCAAAATGACTCTATTGAAAACAGAGAAACGTTGATTAAAATCAAAATGACTCTATCGAAAAGACACTATAGAAAACAGAGAAACTATGAACAAAATTGTACCAGAGAAAACTGAGAAACGTTGATCTAAATTATAGCACAGAAATTAGAGAAACAACTTTGGTCAAAGTGACACTATAGAAAACAGATAAATGTTGATTGAAATGACACTATAGAAAACAGACGAAAGTTGATCCAAATTATACCACAGAAAACAGATACGTTGATCAAAGTGACATCATAGAAATAGATAAACGTTCATCGAAATGACTCTATAGGTGTGTCTTACATTTTGTATTTAACAAATTCAGTAAATTCCGTATGGATGTCGAAACTGTCTTCAAGATTCCTTATAGTATTTTCATTTCTATATACATTATATATATATATATGTGTGTGTGTGTGTGTGTGTGTGTGTGTGTGTGTGTGTGTGTGTGTGTGTGCAATTTTGAATACCATGTTATACATTGTCAATTTAATGGCTACATTTTGTAAGTTTGCTGAAGATATATAATCACTGGTGAAAGGTCATGCTAATTCTGACAAAAATTCAGGAGTCGGTCATCATAGACCCAGCGGATCTGTAAATGAGAAATCTCAGATGACGTTGATAATTATCGCAGAACGGTCACCTTGATTGTAAAGACAAGCAAACATGTCCCAGTCCACCTTAATCCATCATGCTCGGCCAAATCTGACCAAATCGTTTGCGCTGGACGTTGTGCTGGCAAGGATCTCGGGTTATATTGAGTGCGGTAAACATTCCTCGCCGACATTATACAACGGCATCGAGACCCAAAGAACATACATATGTTGTGTACAATAGAAGCACGACGCTAACAAGAAACATACACATATAGTTGGGAAATACACATGCAAAACCAATATCACATATGTCAAACCTCGTGTTGGCAAGTTATTTTATAATATTTCTTTTCCCTTATGGTTAATTCGACACTTGTAAGTTTCTACGTTCTAAATATCTGGAAGAGGAACATAATTAGAGCTCAGCCTTCATGTCAGCGTTTGTACTCCAGTTCCTCGACACAGGTTTCTTGCATGGTTTATTTTCAGACGTAAATAATGGTGTATCTTTACTAGAACATGATTAGATTCTAAGTTGGCAAACTAGAAATAACAATTCAAATGTGCCATTTGTCCATTTGTCCGCCTACAGACTTTTGCTATAGTTACTCTTGATCTTAAGGACATTTTTCCCCTGTAACTTCGATGGTAATTATGAGGAAACGTCCTTATGAAAATTACAAATAACCTGATCAGTGTTTAAGAGTTAGTAAAATGAAATCACTGGAGTGCACATACAACAATATACAAATGATTTGACGAATATGCTTTACGTTAGTCTGCAATTTCAAATATATGTATAAAGACTTCCATTGCCATTTTTGTACAGTCTGTTCTACAAAAACGGGCTTTATAGGGACTTGCTCTCATTGACTATGAAAGAGCAAACATACATCGATGTTATAAACCCTGCACTAATAGAAGTAATTTTGAAGTGTGGAAAATATTATTTGACATGTGTTACCTCGCAGGTGAAACAAATGCTCAGTCGATCTTGGTAATGCTATTATAGGGGAAGACCAGAACGGATTAGCCCCTAGTTCCTTTACCTCCAATTCTTCGCCTATGAATGAAGAAGTCGAGCGGTCAGCCATCTGGACCTTACAGGGAGTATCAACTTTCATAAACGTCGGATATTAACATCATAAATATGCATGGGTCCTAGTGAAATAAACAGGCATCAAAAGTTCTCAATGTCAAAAAAATTTTATGGGTTGTTGAACATCAAAGAGACGGTTGAAATATTTTTAAACAACATATTATCAACTTGTAAGAGTTTTTTTTTAATATGCACTACCTGTAAAAAAAAAATGTTGTGATAAGGATGTTGTAATTAAAGAACAATTTTGATATTGAACATTTTTTTAATCGATGGATATATTTCGAAGGCATAATTTGTTTTGTGAATCCATTATCATTTATTTCGTGATAAATATCTGAGTTAGTTTAAATAGTTCTACAGGTATGATGCATAATTTTTATTTACACAACTAAATATCATGTTTGTTTGAAACTTTTCAGAAATTTTCAAATACTAGGCCGTCAAGTATTTTAAAAATGATCATAAGCAGTAATTAAAATTAAAGAGATCCACACTCATGTTACATTATACAGAACTTTATGTCTACGTGTATATGTTACGTTGGTAATTAAATCATACCTTTATATCTATGTCTATATGTTATGTTAATAAGTTAATCATACCTGTATTTCTACATGTATATGTTATGTTAGCATGTAAAACATACCTTTAAGTATACGTGCATATGTTGTGTAGTAAGTTAATCATACCTTTATGTTCTATGTGTATATATAATGTTAGTTATCATACCTATTTTTACGTGTATATGTTATATTAGCAATTTAATCATATCTTTATATCAACGTGTATATGTTATGTTAGTAATTTAATCATACCTTTAGTGGAGAAGACCCAGTCGTTTAATCCTAGTATTTAATGTACTCAGTGAAATACTAGGTTATATGTCGTGTAAAATGTTTTATACCATTATGATTGTTATCATCTATTGAATGATAATGATATTTTGACTGGTGTTATTTTCACACTACAATCAACGAAACTGATATTTTCACAGGTGTGAAAATAACACCGGAACTGCTATTTTTGCATATATTCAGTAGTGAGAATAGAGAGATCTTTTATCTGTTTACATCTTAGTCAAAAATGGAAACGTCGGAATTTCAGTACAGTTAGAGAATCATGAAAATGGTCAAGATTAGATGAAGAAACTGCAACAATGTAATTTTCCATGATAATATTGCTGAAATTTTAAGCGAGCAACTTATGGAAAATCTATGGAAATGTTATAAACAGATCATTCAACGTTGAGTAGTTCTATATTGAGTTTATTTCGCTCATTATCTTAAGATTTTCATTCCTACTTTACATTCGTGAAAATATATTTTAAAAAATGTTCCACCCGTGAAATAAATTTTATAAGCATACAACTACAGAACGTTGAATAACCTTTATTTTCTTAAACCGAAAACAATAAATACATTTTATGCTATATTGTAAAATTTAATTTATAATGTATTTCCCTGACCCAATGAATTAAAACTTATATATAGTAGGTTTATAAAGACGAAAAACAAAATTACATTGAAGGATACAAAAATTTAACACAACATTTTTCTTACCATATTTCTAAACTAAAAGTCTGAGTAAATTCCTTACCCTATATTCGAAATTAAGAGATATCTAAACGAATTTAAGTGGAATTTAGAATCATTCAGCCATTATCTATATAGCTGGGACAATATTTCTACATTAGTCATTCAGAGGATACGACCTTGAACATTTATCGTTTTCCTCAACAAAGTGCCGTAACGGTATAGATTCCTGCGGGCTACAAAATTTGTGCTATACAGTCTGTGCTATATTTCACTCAAATGACAATGATATAAAAATAAAACGTATCAAACAGTTTTAATGCTAGTCGTTTTGTTCATAATTATATCATTTGCTGTGTCGTTAACGATTTCCGTTTCCGCTTGCCCATAAGGGTTTGTCATATATTTGTCGCTGTATTTGTTGCGCAATCTTAGTATAAAATAATATAACTATTAATGTCTCATTTCTGAAATTAACATAAAAGACCTTCAAGAATAATATATTGTTTAGCGCGATTTTTATGACATAAAAAAATCCTTTATTTTTCGATCTGATTATTTTCAACTTTAGAGAACTTACACCCATGTTAAGAAACTGAAACATAATTCTCTCTAAATATCGAAGGTATTTGTTTGTACATAAGGAGGAAATGTTGGTGTCCTTGATTAAAATAAACATTACTGGTCTATTGTTTTGGACGGGAGTCGCACAATACAAATATTTACATTTTTCTTTGCATTTTGTTAGCGATAATTCTAGGCTGTATTGTATCTCTTTCGATAAAAGAACCGACAATTGGACATAAAAAGTTAAAATGACAACAAAAAATATAAGTATAAGGACTGTTTATATTTTCGGGGATCTAATAACAATCATGGACACATGGGTCATTTTCTCCTGAACAACACGCTTCAGTTGTGTTTTTTTAAAACCCCGTAGTATAAAGAAACTTAGACACATTGCCAATTATCAAGTATGTGAAACGTCAAACAATATTCCATGTTCGTGTAAATGAAATCGGTGTGCATGTACATGTACCTCACTCGTAACTCTTGTGAAGAAAATGTACATTTAATTCTATCGAAGACCGGATATCCGGTGTCCGGATATCGAAAGGTCCACTGTATACATGTTAACTTACACGGGTTTTTTTGGGGGTTTTTTTGTTTTGTTTTGTTTTTTTTTTGGTTTTTTTTGGTGTGAAATAAACGTCTTGAAAAACTACAAGTATTCAAAGAAAACTTAAATATTTTAGGCAAAATTCATTTTGCCTTAAACATGACACCACATTCATCGTTTGTTTGTTGTTTTTTTTTTTTTGTTTGTTTGTTTGTTTGAGTTTTTTTTGTTGGTTTTTTTTTTGTTTGTTTGATTGATTGTTTGGGGTTTTTTTGTTTTTTGGTTTTTTTTATTTGTTTTTGTTTGTTTGTTTTCCCGATGCTTTTCACATCTAGCATGGTACATGTAGACTGACGCTGGACTTTTATATAAATTCAATTTTCCCACAACTGTCCATTTTACAAATGTAAACGCACAAAAGTTTCCATTAAAAAAACCTCGACCTCTTTGTCATGATCTGAGTTTGAATAAGGAAATGAAGACGAGCAAGAACCCCGACCCAAGCTGACAGAGATCTTATGGGTCTTTTGTCTTGGCCATCAAGTTGTTGTCAGACAAGAACCACTGTAAGCTGGTTTTGTATCTTTTCAGTCCGACAACTCTAAAGCACTCTGTCATGGCGCGTCAATAAGCGAACTAAGGTGGAGAAAAACAATATCCGTTGTGAGATCGGTTTATTAGGTACGAATTCATTCCTTGTCAATTGAATGTTAACAAGTTGTAATATTATATGGAAAGCACATTTATAGGCAAATATTTTATTGCAATACACGATCGGGAATTTATTGATTAAACCATCTAATCGCACTTCGCTTACCCACGACCATGGATTTTTCTCTTGTATTAAGAGACAGTCCTCCTTTACTCTTTTATCAATCAAAGCAACACTGCAAAACGCTAATTGAAATTAGAAATTAATAGATGCAATTCATTTGTTAATAAAAAAGGAATTAAAAAGGCATATAATTTATAGAAATTGTTGAGAAAAAATATATCACTTTTTTGAAATAGCAATTGTAACAAGTTGTTCACACATTAAGTGATAATCATTAGGATATTCAGAATGCTTTTAGTGTTTTTAAATAGTTACTCATTCTAAAACACAATATTACCTTTTTATAGCACAAGAAATCGGCCAGCACCATGCATCCAGATCGACGTAAGATATTTTTTTTTTTACATTGACACGTTTTAAAAAATGAAAGAAAATATTGTTGATACTTAAAATTCCAATTTTTTTATCCATGTTCATTATGTCATTTTACAACCAACATGTGTACATAACAAAAGGGAAATTGTTCAGATTAAAAGAAAACACTCTTGGTTGGAAATAACGTTTCTTGTTACACGTGGGCACATTTTGATTGGCCACAGAGCGGGTGTAAATTTACCCTAACCCGGATGTAAAACAAATTCATTAACATGTGTCATAAAATTATATACTGAATTTTTTCGCTAAATTTCTATCAGAATCAGAAAATTCAATATACAAGAGTATCGCTGTTTTTAGACTATTTTCTAACCACTGGTTTTCATTTCAAAGATAATTAAATTTGGTTTTTCCTTTCTTCCACTACAGTAATGGCATAATTTAGTCTTTCATCGGTGTCAGAGAAAATTCTAACCAATAAATGAAATATACCATAGAAAATAAATTCCATATTTTCTGGTTTAGGGGTGCATTGAGGGGAACACGGTAATCTTCCTTGCATCCCTAAGGTCTTGATCTCCTGTCTTGGAGGTGAATTGAAAAATCGATAAATTATCGAAGACCAACGATTAAATTCTTAGATATCAAATAGCATCTCAGATCGCTATTACTTCCACACTGTCGACAGTCATCGCCGTCAAAACAATCTAATTATTTATTGCAAGATATATTTGTAAGCATAAATTGAAATTTAAAAGATTCAAGTAAGTAGTATGAATATCTTCTGAGTTTCTGCATAAATTTACTTTTCTGCATAAATTTACTTTTGAAAGTTTTGACTTTACATAACAATACAACAGCAAATCGATATAGCTTAAGGACTTTCTGTGCAAGTTTTCAGGCGATCTCTGTAGCCGGTACTTAACTGAAATTCAATTTTACTTAATTTTCAGATTTTCCAACAAGTTTATCTGTTTTGAACCATGATTAAAAATTCCAATGAACTTAATAGCATAGAGTGATGGCCACTATCTCACGAATTCTGCTACAGGACAACAAAACTACCATATTCTAGGATAGCACACAGTAATTCTATAGGTCGCCATAAAGTAGGTGGTGGGAAAAGATGCCGACAGAAGACAATTCTCAAAGAAAACAAAAGAATCAGACAGAAAGTCATTTAAACCCCAAAATACTCACACATACAATGGTTTTCACTTAAACTTCAAAAGCCTCTCGTTATTCCATAAAGTGTGTGTTAGTGTCGTATTTAAAAGACTAACATCCAGAAAAGACAAAGAATAATTAACATGAGTAGTTTTCACAATTGAGGAACACCTGTTTACATGCAATAGAAAGAGCAGGTTCCTTTAATCAAAATAGCTAAAGAAACAAAGTGCAACATCAGACAATGATTTCGGATACATCGAGTATTTCGGGAAATGAAACCACGAAATGACAACATGAAACATGGAAACTAGAAGCGATGACATGGGAATGGTAAGGATCTCTACAGTGTGTGTACGTGTCTGCAAATATTCTCCTTCAGACATCATTTTCGAGTCTAAATAAACAGACACCTGAATGAAAACCCAAAACTGGCGTGGCTTTTATATATATATATATATATATATATATATATATATATATATATATATATAGATAGATAGATAGATAGATAGAGAGAGCGACACAGAGAGAGAGATGGATAGAGAGAGAGAGTTTATTTAGAGGGTCCAGTTGCACAAACACATTTTAATTTGATCTATTCTAACGACACTTGCTACAAACAAACTTTTTTGAAACAAAAAATGATGAAAATGAAATTTATGTATAAGGAAAATGAGTACAATTTTCCATATGAAATGTAATTTATTCCCATGATTTCTCAATGAATTCCAAAATAGTGGGGAAAATTTGTATAGAGTTATATAGGGAGGGGTAGTATATGTCAACATTTGGACGTCATGAAAAATTTATAAGTCCCTTATATTTTTTAATTTTTTGATATAATACCTGCACTTTTTACAACCAAATTAATCTCTCTCTCTCTCTCTCTCTCTCTCTCTCTATATATATATATATATATATATATATATATATATATATATAAAGTCTCTTTTGTTGGAGCAAAATTTAAAAACAAACACTCTAAACACTGTTCAGAAAAGTGTTTAGAGTGTTATATATATATATATATATATATATAACTGACAAATTATATAGTTATAATAGGAGAATCACTAGAGGTATGATGAATGAAATCTAATTTGACTGCATCCTATGTGAACATGACCATGTCGAAAACCAAAGCTAGCCAAATTGCTAAATATATCATCCTGGATAAATAAAGGATTTCTTCTTATTATGTATACCTTTGACATGTACTAATAACTATTATAAGTTAACTGTCAACATAACCATAGATAAATCTTACAAGTCCCAAGTGGCAAATTGGCGCCAACCATTCATGTGCTTCTCGGCAAAATCAACGGCGCCATGGAATAGACTAACATCTCCGTACTTTAGAAATACCTTTCTTACAGGTGATTCTTACCTGATAAGTCAAATTTTCAAACTAGAAAAAAAAATCTTAAGAGGAAGATTTTACTACAGGACTTATTAAATCATATAGGAATGTTCAAAATCCTGTGGGTACTATAATTCTCCAATATCAAATTTTATTCCACATAGGAAAACATCCCCGTGTGAAAACTTTGATAAATATGTGAAATTAAAAATCATGCACGAGGAATTTTTTTAAAAGAAATCTGTTCTCCCTTAGGAGTTTGATTACTAATAGGAATTTGGAAATTTCTGACATTTTAAAACTACTCATAAGATGAATTCTCTTCTATATTTATTTTTTCTTAAGGATGTTTATTTTAAATGTGAATTTCTCAGGTTTGTAACTGGCAGTCAGCACCTCCGATTTTCTGAGAAGGAATGGAGGGCGCTGATTTGACCTTGGGACCAAGCAGATTAATCCAAGGACGTGCTAATGATAATACGACATGCATCACAAAACACTAACAGTGTATAACCTATGATCTATGACATGTATTTGTATCAAATAGTTTACAACCTGGCCGATGATATAGAACAGTTTACAGTTTGTGGAATAGCATGTATAGACAACAAAAAGTTAAGGGCCACCTATTTTTCATCAAACTTGTATGAATTTAACTACTATATGTTATATTTTTCTTGCCAATACTGGGTTTCCATAAATGTTCATGCATTGTAATTCAAACACACTCATGATTTGTACTTATTCTCTAGAAGTGTTGGTTATTGAGTTTGGCATTAGAAAAATGTTTTATTGTCTGTCGTTGGCCCTTAACTTATTTTGTTGAGTATATATACCTATTACCGGTATAAATTACAGTTATCACCTGACGTATAATATGTAATTCTTATAGATAACAGTTTATGATCTGGTCTATTGCATGTAATCACTACACAAAAGTTATTCTGATGTGTAATTAGTATTATATATAGCGGTTTATAATCCGTCCTATGAAGTATAACTATAAACAAATCCTAACATGTGGCGTGTAATATTACACTGAACAATACAACCTGAGTTATCAGGTAGCTACTATAGCGCTTTACCTATGACACGGAACTATTATACGTCAATGACCTTTGACATGTAACTATGATACAGTACCAGACTTAATGCTAAATGTAATGGTAATGGATTGCAATCAAAATAATGCTACCAAAAATTCTTTATACGTAATGGTAATTTAATGAAATACGTTCTAGAGTATAATGCAATGCTAGAATTACGTGTCATTACATTGCATTGCTGGTAAGAAATTAATACTACTCAAACAATAAAATCTCAAAGTTCATTAAAAAAAATCTAAAAATCGGTGTATTATATAAAAAGTAAAAACACTGAAAACAGATATGAATATAATTTTAACATTCTTAATGATATTACAGGACTTGGAAAAATTTGATTTTATAATAGATATAAATTATGAAAAATAAATAAAATGTATTGAGCAATTAAACGTAAATGAATCAAACCTCTTACATTTATTTATTTTCAAATATCCTTTTCATTATATTAATAATGTTAATTACTTTTACACTTTCATTTTATATAAGATTTATTTTTATATTTGCTATCAGTTGTCTCAAATGTAGCATAAATACTAATTTCATGTAAAGATATGCTATATTTAAAGTCAGCATTCTATGATCGTTATAAATACAACCTTTCATTACATGTAGGTCGAATGCTGTCTGCGATGTTTCATACCCATTGTTAGGCCGTTCTTTACTTACTGGTTTTGAATACGGATTCCGTCGTTTAACTGACCAAGATTTATTGCTCACGGCGAGTATGACCGGTCAACAGGGAATGTTTACTCCTCTGAGATACCGATCCTAGCTCTGGTGTGTCCAGGGTTCCGTGTTTGCCTATACTCTTAATTTTATATTCGTTATAGGAATTATCAAATTGGTCACTGATTTTCATTTATCCAATGACAGGCCATAATTCATCACTGAATCACTATTATTTTATCTTTGTCTTTTCACGTATATGGCGTCAACACAAAAAACTCGTCCTAGCATTCTCTAATTATCCAGACAATACATTGCTTTGAGAAATGCTCAACGCTGCAGATCTTAATGCAGCTAACAATTTGCAAGTCCTATCTGAATATGTTGATTTATACATGAATATTCCATGGATGGAAAAATAGTCGTATAAATTGTATATTTGTTTTGTTTTTCTTTTAATCCCAAAAAGTAATGGTAATACATTACTACACAAGCAAAGACTTAAGCAACGGTAATGAAATACATTACTTTAAAAAGATGAGTAATGGAAATGGTAATTTAATGTCCGTATATTTAAGTAATGGCACTGTAAAACTACATAATGTAACCTGCCCCAAGCCTGTATGATACACTGCAATTCATATTTTGACAAGATTATAGAATATAATGGGTTCAATCAAGTGTCTGTATGAAAATGTAAGGTAAATCTAAAATGTGTTCTCGGTCTTACATTGGTTGAACTAAAGAGTTGAATTTGCCAAGTTATTCCGACTCCCAATATTTCTCTTTTGATAACAAGTATGACACTCCATTTTTGGAGTGCGAGTATAGTTACATTCCACCCACGACACATAGAGACGGGTCACTTGACAGACTAAAACCATCAACCTATTCTATTCTTCGTTACTTTAAACCAACTGATTTATCGGTGTTCAATAAATGAATCAACATACATCTAAACTAACTGTTTATTCAAAATTATTACATAGAATAGACATAATACATATCAGCATAAAATGGATTGAATCCATGTCATATATCATTCTTCAGAACATACGAACATGTCTACGTACAAGCAGTTTGAAAATGCAAGGTTAAATATTTTTCGATCGCTGAAAGTACGTTTCTGATTTATCAAATAAAGATTAGTGATATTCTTTTGATTCTTCCGATGACTATGAACTATAGGAAAGCATCACATGGAGCTTTCGCATCATGGTACCCATGACGATTTAGTTGGCACGCATATCCACATCAAAGAAACTATACATAGACGGACTGGTGTCGTCAACATCGTTGTGGTGATGTCAACCCATTGTAACACGCCGATCTTGTTTCCTGTTTGAACGACCACGTGATACCTTGTGGGCAAGATTCTTTAAGCTTGCATAAAACAGTTTGGTAATCTACTCGTTGCCTTCGCTATAATTTTTTGAATTTTTTTTATGAACCTTGATCATTCAGAATGGGTTTTCTCCTTTTCAATTTATAAACACCATTAAAGACACATTTGCAATCTTCATTTATATAAGGTTTGGACCCTACGTTTAGAAAATAATTCATATGGAATTAAACTATGTATTACTTAATAGATTAAGCAGATTTAAAATATATATCTCTCTCTCTCTCTCTCTCTATTTTATTTGGGGGGGGGGGGGTTGGTTTTGTTTTTTTTTTGGTTTTATTTTATTTATTATTTTTTTGTTTGTTTTTATTTCATCTGGTAAATAGTTAAAATGTGTAAATAGTTAATATGTTTGCTGTATATTTCATATGGTAAATAGTTAGGTGTTTGCTGTATATTTCATATGGTAAATAGTTAAGATGTTTGCTGTATATTTCATATGGTAAATAGTTAATATGTTTGCTGTATATTTCATATGGTAAATAGTTAAGATGTTTGCTGTATATTTCATATGGTAAATCGTTTCCAAACTATTTGCTCATAGTGTAATCAATATGCAAAAAAAAAAAACCTCAACAACTGGGTATTTGATTCTGCGCTGAATAACATGCACCGAGATGTGCAGTACCTCCTGCGTCCCACCATCCAACGTGTCTAAAACGAGGCCAGTTATAGCATGTTTATTGTCTACGAGACAGCACACACACACACACACACACACACACACACACACACACACACACGGAGAGAGAGAGAGAGAGAGAGAGAATAGGTGCACGTATATAAAATCGAAAACCTTTTATAATTTTCAAAATGATTTCGCATGTAAGTATAACTTGTAGTTTCTGGTAGTAAACATACAATTATAAGGTGTAGATGGAATTTTGCACGAACATCTCATGAAGAAATGAAACAATATCCTCCAAACAATAGATCTTATTTTTGATAAAACATGAAACATTATAACAAATTGGACACCCATTTTAGCACATTGTTCTGAATTAATGTTTGAAAAATAATATTTTAAAGTAGACATCTGAATTATTGATTCCTAAATTATTGGTATTAGTGAATGAAAATTTTAGTTCCATTAATTTGTTTCTCCACAAAACTTATGCATAAATTGAAATTTTAAAGCAACCTTGTTGAACTGCTTTGAAATTGTTTTAACAAGGTTTCCAAACAATTTGATAACAGATGATATTCTAGTTTAGCAATATGAAATGTGGCTAAACATGTGTTTCAATCAATAATGTATCAATCATGAATTGTCAAATTTCACCGCAGAGCAAGCGTCGCACGCATTCACCTCTCTCGTCTGTGGACATTTTGCGAGAAAATTAAAGTACGTGTGCTGAGGGTAGTGCTGATCCCAGTCATGTGCTCAGAACTGTCAGTGAGGGTAGTGCTGATCCCAGTCATGTGCTCAGAACTGTCAGTGAGGGTAATGCTCATGTGCTCAGAACTGTCAGTGAGGGTAATGCTGATTTCAGTCATGGACTCAGAATTGGCAGTGAGGGTAGTGTTGATCTCAATCATGTGCTCATTGTCAGTGAGGGCAGTGCTGATCTCAGTCATGTGCTCATTGTCAGTGAGGGTAGTGCTGATCTCAATCATGTGCTCATTGTCAGTGAGGGCAGTGTTGATCTCAATCATGTGCTCATTGTCAGTGAGGGCAGTGCTGATCTCAGTCATGTGCTCATTGTCAGTGAGGGTAGTGCTGATCTCAATCATGTGCTCATTGTCAGTGAGGGCAGTGTTGATCTCAATCATGTGCTCATTGTCAGTGAGGGCAGTGCTGATCTCAGTCATGTGCTCATTGTCAGTGAGGGCAGTGTTGATCTCAATCATGTGCTCATTGTCAGTGAGGGCAGTGCTGATCTCAGTCATATGCTAAGAATATTGTCAGTGAGCGGTGTATTTTGTCAGTTAGATTCATTTTGATGTTAACATCATCGAAACATACATCTAAACTTTTAAGTGCAGTTATAATAAGAATTTTAATTTGTATTTAGAAATACATGAACATATAGATGTGCTGGAGATGAGTGCACATTTACAGATACTGTGTACTACACACCAGTAAAGCGGGGTTTTCTTGTTCTATTTAGACGATTTTCTTCCTTATATTTCTTTATCAAATCACAATGAAATTCATCTTTTCTTTGAATATTCAAGTATGATTTTCATTTTAATGTTTCCTGCTTTTATAAGATAACATTTTGTCCTCTGTTGATGAGAATCTCGGCATCTTCCATTCCCTAAGTCGATGCAAATGATGGTAACATTGATTCATCAGTCTTATTATAAACTACATTCTTGTATGTGATGAGGTTATTACATTGGTTTATGTTGTTGTTGTTGTTTTTGGGGGTAGGGTTGGGGTAACCATACTCTAAGAAATACAGTATTGGATTCTTGCTTATATAAACAGGCTGGCGCCAAGCAACTACGTGTGTATACAGTTACACTTCAAATTCAAATCAAATATTTATAGGAAATGTAATGAAAACGAAATTCAACACGATTAATCGCTATTCATATTTATAACTATCACACAAATATTCCGGGCACGTAGAACTCAAGGGGGAGGGGAGGTCCACTGTTTTCTTTTGATCAACGTTCTTTTTGCGTTATTTTACATGCAAAGTTAGTCATATTCACATTCAAAGTAAAATACAATGGGTGACTGCCCCCTCCCTCACCTATTTTAATAGTAGTAGTAAATGAAGAATTTATGATGTATTGAACACGATTGAAGGATTTTGAAGTTTGGGACCAACCGTTGTCTTTAGAAGCAGGGTAGTTTTTTGTTTGTTTCTTTATTTTTGTTTTTGTTTTTATTTTTCTGCTTGTCAAGAATTTAAACTCATAAAGTCAACTTTTCGTCTGGCTGCCGCCCCCTTTTGAAAAATGACGCTATGTGTCTGTATTCTGATTTCTATCAGATTTGATAGTATTGATTCGTTACACCTGATCTAATTGACCACATGCATGGGGTGCATAATCCGTCTAGTTTGTTTGGTACATTCTGATGAAAGAAGATATGAAATGATAATTAAGATAATTTTCACTGTATCATTTTAATGTACTTCTATTTCGGAGGCCTCGTGGGCAAAACTCTTTCATTCGTAATAAATTTAACATAATCATTTTTAATCAAAGTATGGCCTGTAGTATAGATTATTATTCGATGATTATCACTCTTCAAAGTTTGCAGACCTATTTTTGTATCCTAGCCATCTTTCAAGTTGACCCGAAAATTAATTGAAAATAGTTGATTGCTTTTGTTGTTCTATGCAAAAATAATTTGTTGAAAATTCTCTCTCTCTCTCTCTCTCTCTCTCTCTCTCTCTCTCTCTCTCTCTCTCTCTCTCTCGTAACACAAGCAAAATGCATTTATTTAAATCTACGGAAGTCAAGTGCTCATAGATTTATACTTGCGCGTTTTGGGTAACACTTTTGCATCCCTAGAAAAAGGCAAAAATTAATTGATAATGTGCGATGAGATCCCTTATCGCATTGTATCTCCTGCATTGTAATAACACTTCTATTTTGTTTCGACATCGATCACTGATAAATTCGATCACTTTTAACAAGATATGAACATATGTTCGGATACGTTTCCGTCCAGAAAAAATCTGCCAGCCATCCATCAGCAATACGGAAAGAGATAGGCTGCAGAATGGCCAATCCATTAGACTAAAGTGCCGTAGATTGTACTTCGACCAAGTTTAGCCGATGACAGCCGGAGTGCGTATCAAAATTGAAGTGTTTGGAGTAGAATCTGATAAATATTGCGACTTTCTAATGTCCGACGGCGAAGAATATAAATTGTGGAAACCAAACACTGCTGTTTATTATACTAAGATTTTGTTGACATTAAAAGAGCGGTAACTCTTAAGTGTGGCTTGAAAATCACACCTCTTGTAAATGCAATATAGCGCGATGGACCAGGATTACCTCTCTTGCATCAAAAAAAAAAAATGACAATTTAATGTCATCAGTTTGACCAAAGGATGGCCTTGAGAAAGTAAAGTCAAGGTCTCTTCTCATCAGACACCCCAGTGTTATGACAATGAAATGAATTCCTTGTCCTCTGTTACATGTAAAGAACGAAATGCCAGTACGAGTCCATGTCTTTTGTTCGGCCAGACCCCACTCTGGTTAAGTTTCTTGTCAGTACCTAAGGATAACAATTTTTATGATTTGTTAAGATATGTTTACAAAGAAAACCAAAGAATACGTTGTGATGCTTTTTTTCCGAATTCAATTAATTTGCATTAAACCTTTATAACATATCATTTTTTTCCGTCGACGAGGGACTGTAGATGAAACGTTGCAATGTATATGTAACATTTTACTCGTTCGTGTAGAGGTACAATGTACAATGTAAGCCTGTATTGGAAATGTCTCTTAATTTGTAGTTGAAACACGAATATCTCAAAGTGGATGCTAGTATAATTTTTTTAAGTTAGTGATAACGTTCGATATACACAGGTCGCGGTAGCTCCGTTTCATAACTGGGAAGTCGTGAGTTCGAGACCCGCTCGAGCAATTACCATATACGTTGAACCTAAGACGTACACATAGGTGGAGATTGCTCTTTCGCCAAATGCTCAACATTTAGAAGCGAAAATCACGAGTCTTTCGGAACAGAGGTCCCTTGTCATGGCAGGTGTTGATACGTTACAGAACCCTCACTGCTACGGCCCTGAGAGCTATAGATATGTGGTACTATCGTTCTTATAACAGTGTGCCACTTCGCTTAATCAAGCGTGCAAATTTCACTCGCTGATTGGCCTATCTTTGAATAAAAGTGAGTTTGGATGACCACACTGTTAAATTCTTTCAATGTGATTGGCCACTGAGAACAAAAGTAAAACTGTTTTATTGAAATCTATGAGAAGTCTCGCCCAAACATTTGCACGATCGAACAAGTGTCATGCTGTTCATGGATTGATAGTACTTCAGAAGAGCTGGTGACGTCTCAGTATGAATGAAAAATTCTCTACGAGACGTAAACAAGCGAACAATCAATCACCGAGTAAACAAATTACCCTCTGCTTCCATTGTTTACATACCCTTCAAAATACAAGAAACCTTGACATTTATTCCCTTAATCTATAACTGTGAAAGAAAATGAATAATAACTAAATAAAATAATAATGAATAGATAAATTTGGATATCTCTGAATAGCAAGCCTCTTTGTGATCAAGTTTTTGTGACGTAACCATGAAGTCATACTTATTAAAGCAATATAAGCTGTCATAATTGTTATTTTGGGGTCCTAAAATTTAATCGAAAATTTTGTAAACATCTACCTTCTAATACCTGATTTTATCGATTAAACTTTTGACATGTTGTATTTTTTGCATTAAATGCAAAAATGTTCGACAGTTGAAATTGGGTCTTCCCGTACCTTAATTTTCCCGACATTATTTCCGTATGCAATGACCTAAAGTTGAACTCATTCGGCAAAATCAAATGCACAAGCGCAATATTTCCGGTAAGCACGAAAGATGTCTGACACGAAAGGTTCAAAGCGAGGGAGAAAGCCGACTTTGGAATTTTGCGTAATGTTTCGAGCGATCCCTTAAAACTATCATAACTAAAAAACATACTATCATAACTTAAAAACATATAACATCGTTAACAATGCCAAAATAATGATGGTAACTAGAATTTTATCTCACCTCGCCGTCCATATTTTAATGACCCGGATACAACCCGATCAGCATCAGAATCATTCGTGTCAACATCGGTTATCTTCGGGATTGTCGCCGACGATTAATCAGCTGCCATTGTTAGGGTCAAACGGAATGTCGAGGAATATATTTTTCATCACGAAAAGGTGTGTAAACGATGCATAAGAGAGGAAATTCGATGCAGTTCTTTTTTTCAATCATATCAACGTTCATTTAACCTCTTTTAATGCCACTATAAAAAATTGCAATTTTGGCAGCTTATATTGCTTTAACAAAATATCTGAGGATGCATATATATATATATGTGTGTGTGTGTGTGTGTGTGTGTGTGTGTGTGTGTGTGTGCATCCTCGTATAGAGGCCTAGGCTTTTTTATCATCGTATATAGAAGGAAATTTCATGATAAACAAATGATTTACACAACATTTATTTCCCTGACCGTAAACGTCAAATGATCATTAAATATATTCATCTGCTTTTTAAAAAAAAATACAAAGTGAAGTTTGCAGGAAGACTGCATTTCAGAATGCGGTAAACAAAAATGGCATGCATAAAACATATAATCTATTGTCAGAAATGTCCACCTGAATACTGACCACAAATTTGTTAACCAACAGTGAACATAATTTAATTTAATTCAAACTGATAAAGAATAAATGCCAAGGCCAGGACTTGTGCGTATTTGAGGCATTATACATACATTAATTTAATATGTTGTGCTTGTGATAAAGAGTGAATATACCATCCAAACATGTCAATTTTTTCACCACGGAAAGGATCTGGGCTTAAATTTAAAAGGATTCAAATAAATAAAAAGAAGTACGCACAACATTTTGTATGTCGCCCGATCAAACACCAGTTATAACATGTCCCTGGAACATAACTACACAGTCACAGTGTATTGTGTTATGTTCCTAGCATGTGGTTTGTGCAGGATACGTAATCCAAAAGGAATTCAATAGCGGGTCTAAAGAGGTTATGGGGTTGCAACTCCTCTCTTTATTTGAATTTTTAGAAAATCATTATTTGCCATTTCTGGGCTTCACCCCCCTTCTTAGAAGGAAAAGGTACAAACTTGGGTAGCAACACCCCCTTATTTGAAAATATTCTGGATTTTCTACTGGAGTTGCACTTTTACAAGAATGAGGGGCCGAGTGGTTAGAGCATCGGACTCAAAATCACAAAGCCTCTCACCTCTGTCGGCCGCGGTGTTATGTGAGCAAGTTTGCCAGTTTACTTGCGGAAGGTCGGTGGTCTCTTCCCAGGTACATTGTATCTGGGTTCTCTCCTCCACCAACAAAAACTGGACGCCACCAGATAACTGAAAAATTGTTGAGTGAAAGTAATAAATGATCAATCAATCAATATACGTGATTCTTATATTACTTCTAAATACCTGTTTACATCTTAAGGCGTGATCACACTACCCAAAAGTCGCGTAAACGCATGAATCACGCACAAATTTCGAGGTCTACGCGATACATCCGCGATTTGTGCATTTCATCAGTTTTTCTGACGTGGAACTTCCGTAGTTGTCTGCCGATTTTCGCCGGATCGGCGCTTTGTGCGATTCCAGGTTTTGAGCAGCTCAGAACTCGGCTTCGCGTAAGAGTTTACGCAGTATTGCGCTGTTTTACATAACTTTTGCGTAGTTCTTACGCAAAAAGTTATACGCGAAATATGCGTGGAATATCAGTGATCGTTCGCGTAAGAGTTTACGCAGTATTGCGCTGTTTTACATGACGAAATATGCATGGAATATGAGTGATCGTTCGCGAAAATGTTGCCGCTATCGCGTTCAGACATATGACGCATGTTTCGCGCTTGCAACACCTACGCATCACGTTGTGTGCGCTACCGCGCATTTTTTGCGCAGTTCATGCTCGAATCATGTGCGATTCATACGCAGTTCATTAGTGATAGTGAGCAGATTATGCGTGGTTTTCTGTGGAGCTTTCGTCGCGCACAACCACGTATTCGCCCTGTTTGGGGCCTATGCACTGAAGTGCGTGGTTTGTTAGTGATTTGTGCGTGATCTTTCCGTAGTTCTTGCGCAATTGATCGGTGATTTTTCATCGCGTAAATCAGCGAAAATGGTCAAATTCTCGACGGACAAGCACGCACAACCAAATTTTATGCGTGATTCATGCGTTTACGTGCTAGTTGGGCTAGGTTTGTTACGAAGCGAACGCTCTAACCACTGAGCTACCGCGACCGGTCCATTAACACAATGGAAAACTTCAACAATGCTCTATTAAGCTCTGAGGTGGTGGTTTTGGTATGGTAGCTATAATCTTTTCGAAAAGTACATGTTTATAATTTTTCACTCATATTGAGACGTCACCAGCTGTAGGTGAAATGCCACATATTTAGACCTATTCTTAGCGCCCAGTGAGGGTTCTTAACTTGTCAACGTCTACCGTGACAGAGGACCTCCGTTATTAAGGTTATATCCGAAAGACCCGCGATTCTCACTTCTAAACGCCGAGCGTTTGGCGAAGGAACAATCACTACCTATTTTTCGTCTTAGGTTTGACGCGGCCATGCTTGAACTCACGACCTCCCGGTTACGAAGCGAACGCTCTAACCACTGAGCTACCGCGACCGGTTTTTCCGTGTAATGGATTATATTTAAAACATATTTAATCTTAATGCCTACTGTTTGTTGATTACGATGAAGTGCATGTGCTTCGTAACGTGCCACAAGGGTAAGTCTAAAGCAGATTATAACCGAAGGTCTAATTGCGGCTAATGTTAATTTCATGTTTCACGTTTCTGTTCAATTTCTTATTCTGTGTCGCATTTTGTATGCAGAGCGTACATATTCGGGATAAAATAAGATTCTGACAATTAAAGTCATGTCAAAATCTAATAAAGTCTACTTAATGATATGTTGGGTGTTTCTAAATTAATTGCTGGTCTATAAAATTGTATTGTTTCAATGTGACCGCAAATAAGAAATTGACAGTATACGTGATGAAAGAAACACTGCAGTATATAAATAGAAAACAAAGGACTGAAGCCTTTAAAAATAATTACAGTTTTGTTTGTATTACATAATACATGTATAAACAATGGAAAACGGGAAGCAAAATTTTCGCACTGTCTTTTTTGGAAAATTAAACGTGATGCAAGTATTTAAATCAGGTTTTCAGATAAAATTTCATTTTCCAGTTATATGCCCAAATAACAAATCTAATGCAATGTATTTGAATTTATATTTAAACTTCAAATTTTTGAGGTTGTTAAAGCAGTTGATCGGTCCTATCCGCCATTTCACTCTCGTCGCGGGATGAGGATGATCCCTTTTGACTTTGGGGTTCAAAGTTTAATTTGATTAAACTCTGATGTAGGAAATCGGTTTTCGGATTTTTCTTTTTACCTATAGTCTCCAAATAAAAAATATTGACTTGTCATGGAATGATCTCAATCGATTTCGGGGTAAATAAAAATAGTTAAGGTCATGCGAACTGCACTCTAATACAGGAAAAAGGTCATACATGTAAGTGATTTCCTTTTTCAAATGGAGTCACCACACATCTCACAGTCACTTACCATGGGATGAAGATAATTGCTATTAATTCTGGGATCAAACGTCGAACAAATTGGACATTGATGTAGGAAAACAGTTTGTGGGCGTTGCGTGTGTGGAAATCTTTTTTCTTTTTCTTTTTTTTTTTTTTTTTTTTTTTTTTTTTTTTTTTTGAGGGAGGTGTATTTTGTTTTTTGGGGTTGTTTTTTTTTTTGTGTTTTTGTTTTGTTTGTTTTTTGGGGTTTTTTTTTGGTTGGTATTTTTTTTTTTTTTGTTTGTTGTTTCTTTTTTTTTGGTTTTTTTTTTTTGTTTTCTTTTGTTTTGTTTTGTTTTTTTGTTTGTTTGTTTGGGGTTTTTTGTTTTGTTTTTGTTGTTTTTTTTTATTTTTACTTAATATCGCTATCGCTCATTTGTTTCCATTTCCTGATTTCATCATTTGCAATTACATGCTGTTTCATATGTTTGCCTACTTTCACGTGTTGAAAACTATTTCTCATCCCGAAGATATTTTGTGTTCTTTCATTTCATTGGATGTAATTTTGGGCAGTACCTTTACCTGATTTATATTTTCACTCAAAAAGCGACTTTAATTCACTTGCTAGGGCTAATGAATCCTTATGTAGGATTCTTTCTCAAAGAAAGGTGTTCGCTTTTTCCTTCTAAATAAAGGACAAGTCCCATACTGCCTGAGCAGTTACTATTTTGGGAGAAACATACTGGAATTGTGAATTACGGAAGTATCCTGCCTTCCATAAGTCACTTTTAATCAGGCGACACATCCACTTACCTTTATCTTTCTGATAATAGAATTATTTATTTTCAAAACATTTTCCTTATTTCTTGTCATTATCTACTTTCGATTAATGTGCTTGTTTGAGATTAATTTGGGAATTTATTTGTTTCCGCTATTAAACACTATTCGGACTTTTTTTTATTTTTTTTTTGTTGAAATTCAGAATGTTTTGATTTCTATACATTACCCGAAACGTTATTTTTGACATGATAAACAATAAAACCCGACACATGCACGATAGGGTATGATACAGACACAAAAGGACAGGGAACACGCACGATACGACAGGGTGAAAAAAGTAATAATGAAGGCAAAACCTGGTAAACGATTTTCCCACCAGATCTGCAAAACTCGATGAACGATCTTCAGGATAAACGGAAAAGCTGAGAGAGAAATGTTGTAAATTTCGAAGCAACTTAGATAAAAATAAAATCTAAGTAGCCACAAAAAGAACTGCATATAATTTTATATTGACAAAAATATTGAAAGGTTTCAACATCTATTATGTACCTAACACGTATATCCAAAAAAGTTCTAACTGAATTGTAACATGCGACTAAATAAAAACAATATATTTCGGTGATTGCTGTGTTTTGTAATAATTAGTGTTGTTTTCAAAGACTATAGTTTCCTCCGTCGCAACTGAGAAGTTTAATTAAATGTGATCAACATGCAGCTTTCGACTCCGATATATGAAAACACCTACAGCTGACTCGCCATCGTAATGTATGCCGTGAAATTTATTCATATTACTAATTTAAACATAAATTCAGAATCCATTTTCATCATTTTTGGAGAAAAGGTTTGTTTGCAGCAACTAGTTTTTATAACACACACACTGATGAAATGATTCAACATTTTCGTACATGTATTTAATGTGAAAAAAAATAATCATCGAAGTCACTATACGACCCGTGCAAGATAAATTCCAGTGTCTACATGTACGATTATCAGAACATGGGATTCATGTTCCAGTAAGGAACAACAATCACGTGATAGAGCCGCAGCTCAGGTTAGCAGAAATTGCTATTAAAGTACCTTTCTAAACTTCTAAATATGTGAAAATCAATATTGCTGAGAATGTTGACAGTTGATACACAGAACCTGATACAGGGACGCACACTAGTTCAATAAGGACCTGATACAAGGACGCACACTAACTCAGTACAGAATCTGATACAAGGACGTACACTAGTTCATTAAAGGACCTGATTCAAGGACGCATAATAATTCAGTACAGGACCTGGTACAAGAATGCGTACTAATTCAATACAGGACTTGATACAAAGACGCACACTAGTTCAGTACAGGACTCAAGGACGCACACTAGTTCAGTACAGGACTGAAACAAAGACGCACACTAGTTCATTACAGGACTGATACAAAGACGCACACTAGTTCATTACAGGACTGATACAAGGACGCACACTAGTTCATTACAGGACTCAAGGACGCACACTAGTTCATTACAGGACTGATACAAAGACGCACACTAGTTCATTACAGGACTCAAGGACGCACACTAGTTCATTACAGGACTGATACAAGGACGCACACTAGTTCATTACAGGACTGATACAAAGACGCACACTAGTTCATTACAGGACTGATACAAGGACGCACACTAGTTCATTTCAGGACTGATACAAGGACGCACACTAGTTCATTACAGGACTGATACAAAGACGCACACTAGTTCAGTACAGGACTTGATACAAAGACGCACACTAGTTCAGTACAGGACTCAAGGACGCACACTAGTTCAGGACAGGACTGATACAAAGACGCACACTAGTTCAGTACAGGACTGATACAAGATTGCGTACTAATTCAGAACAGAACTTGATACAAAGACGCACACTAGTTCAGTACAGGACTCAATGACGCACACTAGTTCATTACAGGACTGATACAAGAATGCGTACTTAATCAGTACAGGCCCTGATACAAAGGCGCACACCAGTTCAGTACAGAACCTGATACAAGGACGCATATTAGATCAGTACAGGACCTGATACAATTACGCTAATTCAATACAGGACTTGATACAAGGACGCACACTGTACATTAGATCAGTACAGGACCTGATACAAGGACGCACACTGTACATTAGATCAGTACAGGACCTGATACAAGGACGCACACTAGTTCAGTACATGTAGCTAGTATATGAGTCGTTTGCAGGTACGAGAAATCGGAAGGGAATGTTTTTTGTTAAAATAAAACTTGTAAACAATGTACATGAATGAAATTTTTGAAATAGGAACTTACCTTCTCTCTAAAAGGGTTAGATATAGAAATACAAATTATTTTTTCTGGACAACGAACTGTTCATGAACTACAGATGAAGGGATTTCAAATCCATTGCTGTCGGATTTACTGTCCTCGGTTTCCTCGACAATCGAATTTCTGTCGTGTTTGACTGTTTCCGAAAATTATTGATTAGACTAAACAAATAAAGATTTAGGGAAATTTTGTATTTTTCATTACATTAAAAGTCGAACTGTTACGTACGGGGATCGGTGCTTCATGTCAACAGCTCCGAAATTGTGGAATGCCCTTCCAGAACATGTGAAGGATTGTAAATCACTATGCGCCTTCAAGAAGTCATTGAAAACACATTTTTCCATCAGGTTTTCAGTAACTAGCCTCCATCAAGTTGAGATAGTTTTTTTTATATATATGGTTTTAATTCATCCACATGAAACAAAACCAAAAAAAATCTCATCAATATTATCTCATCATCTTTATTTTAATATGCCCTGAAACAGATTTTTATACTTATTTAGCATATGTATTGTATCTTATGTTTATATCATTTTATTTCAATGTTTTATTTAATTGTTTTATGTACTGTAAAGCACCTTTGAGCATACAAATGTATGAAAAAGGTGCTATATAAATATGGTATTATTATTATCATTATTGTTATTATTATTATAAAAGTACAAGCTTGGTAGTTTCCGAAGTCAATAAACGATTAAACACAAAGCAAGATACACGATAGACCACACGATACAACATAAGCCTGATAAACGTAAAACACGATAACAAACGGGAAAACCTGATTTATCCCAAAAGCTGACACGACAGGATAGACTCACGATATAAACATCAAGAATAACGTTACGGGTAGTGTACGAGGTGTTGAACCACACACAGCCCGAGTTGAATACACAGAACCAGTAGTTATATTGACAAAAAACAAACAAACAAAAACAAAAATCAAAAACAAAAACAACAAAACAAAGCAAAGAAGAAAGAAAAAACCCAACAACAAAAAAAAAACAAAAAAACCAAAAAAAAAACCCAAACAAAACAAAAAAAACAAACAACCCCCCCCCCCCCCAAAAAAAACATTTCCAACTTCATACAGTATAAAGTGACCCACATATACGGACATTCCCTGTGGGACTTGCTGAGTGTGCTTTACGTTTATCGATTAAACTGGTTCCGGGAACATGTGATTCCGCTTTCAATGTGTTTGAAGACCTTTTATCCGCTTATATTCTGATATATCGCTAAACAAATCATGCTCTAGAAATGGCATCTTCATTTTGACGTTTAGATCTCGCCTATATTCAACTACAAATTCTCTGTCCAAAGCGTATATTGACTAGTTGAGCGGATCAAAGGATCTAATTTTAAATGGTGTTTTCCTTCTCACCTGAGATCACCAAAATTCACAACAAACTCGCTGTGGGATAAGGAAGACTACTATCTATATCGTGTCAAAAGATCAAAGTTAACCAAAGTAACTTTGTGACTCTGAGTGATTGCCCTTGTCACCTGTCTTTCCATTATATGTACAGAATTGTCCAGAAACCTATCCTTTCCGATTTTGAAATCTATGGGTAAGGTATGATTTTGGCATAAAAATGACATATAAGACAATTTTGCAAGAAAGCCCTTGGTAAAAAGTTGCATAAAACGATTATTTATCATGATCTATATAGAAAACTATACGTCACTTGGCTAAACCTGATGAAATCTAGTTTTCCCCTCATTTTAGAGCAAGGGGAGATAACTCATGCAAAAAAAGATAACGTATGAAATTGTAATAAACCATCTCTGACATTTGTATGAAGATGAACTATCGGTATTTATCTAGAATGTGAAAAATTGTAGTATTACGCATCGGATACCTTGAACGACCATTCGGGGCTTTTTCAGAAAATGTCGCTGAATGGGATATTACTCGGCCTTACGGTGTCCGGTGTAGAATAAGTACATATATTGCAGAAATAATACCAGTACTGGAAGCGCGTGGGGATGACTTGGGTGTCCTTATGTGACTAATCCCCGTGCTCTGGATACGAAATGGGCAAAATTCAAATAATTTTTCATTTTTAATTAATTACCGGTATGATTTGAAAATGCAATGATTTCCAATAAATACTACAAAAATATCACGTCGTTATTATAACACTATGTTTTTCAAAAATATAATATTCAATATTTCGATGCTACGATGATAATTTTGACTCAATTAATTTTACTTTTTTTTCATTGATAACGTTAAATGGGTGAATCAGAGTTGATTAGACAAAACCTGGAAATATATCAATATAAAGCTGGTTTTATATTGAATTAGTACTGGGAGAATAGACAAGCCGACAGTTTCATTTCACAAATCGGAATACACCCCAAGCACCAACATCCTTTGAAAAATTCTGATTTATTAAAATGAACTCTATAAAATCCAGTAATTTGCAAACCCGAGTTATGCCCCAAATCTCAATTTTCGACAAGCAGAGCTGTTAAACAGTTAAAAGTGTTCGCGATATCAAATATACACATGTAAAAACTCGTCTTAAACTTACAAAAACCGGGGGAACAAATAAATAATACTAGTTAAATTGGGAGAAAACGGCATGAAATATCTTCTCGAGTTCTCGTTACAGAAGATCGGTCGATGAATTTATTTTCTGCATATGCCTAACATTTGACCTCGAAAACATTCTAACTTTTCCTTGATATAATGAGGGAAAAGATAATCTAACGTTATCATCACAATTTCTTTTTTACCTCCTTTCTCACGAGAGGCCGAATCGGTGGCGAGTCTGAATGATATGGTTAGATGGCGTCTTGTGATGAATGATGCTATCATGGTTTCCCGTTTCTGTGAGATGTTGTAAATGATCGGCCTAACAATGTTTGACAATTTGTATTTAATTCTCTATAATGACTACTGACTTTCAGTTCATGTTCACATCTTTGGATACTCTACCGTGAGATGGACAGTGCATCAAAGGTCAATCCCTACGATAGAGTTATCTCGCTTTCAACAACGTTGTTTACAACTTAGAGCAGCACAAAGAAGATATTTGATCAAGGTGAACCTCTTTAACCGCAACAATGAATAGTTTATATATATATATATATATATATATATATATATATATATATATATTACATGTGTAATGTGTAGATCTCTCTATCTATACATACATATATATATATATATATATATATACATATATATATATATATATATGGATTAAAAACATGAATAATTAGACATTTCCTAGGAACGACATGTCCTTCCTCAGGACAAACGGAAAATCCGAAATTTACGTAATTATGACTTCTAAACAATCATTCATTCAAGTCCCTTTTTGACTGACTCGCTTTAATCAGATTAATTAAGTGCTAAATATGTAATTTAACATACAACTAATCGGGCTCACGGCGGCTGTGACCGGTCGACAGGGAATGCTTACCGCTCCTAGACACCTGATTGCACCTCTGGTGTGTTTTGTCCTTCTCTTTCTATTTGTATTTTTATGGGACTTACGGGATTTCCGTCAATCTTTTATGGAAAACATTTTCGTTTGTTCTAATGAAGGGATAGGTCGTTCCTATGATTTGTCGTAATTGTTCGTGTCGTTGGTCATTTAGAGCTTTATATAAGTTTTAGTGCTTTATATAATTTTAGCATTTGACCTTGTATCTGAGACTTTTAGGTATTGAGTGTTGTTGGGATCAAGTGCTCTCTCTCTCTCTCTCTCTCTCTCTCTCTCTCTCTCTCTCTATATATATATATATATATATATATATATATACTTAAATAATTTGTGTAAACGTATTCCAGAAATAAGTACTAGTAGATGAAAGAACGAGCGTAGATATAAACAAAACAAAATCTTGAATTCATTGAATGGTCTATAGTAGTTTTTGAAATTCTAATAAGGCTGTAATATTATTATAATTTCCATTTACATTCATACTAGTAATTTATCAATAAAATTATATATATATATATATATATATATATATATATATGTGTGTGTGTGTGTGTGTGTGTGTGTGTGTGTGTGTGTGTGTGTGTGTGTGTGATTTGAATCTTGTAAACGTTTTTAAGTGTATAGATCTGTACCCGATTTAAACACTTGTTTGAAAAAACAACAAAAGTGATGGACTTTAACATATATATATATATATATATATATATATATATATATATATATATATATATATTACCGTGCAGCTGTAATTATGTAAGTAAATACTCATACGTGTTTTACAGAAATTACTTAAAAGCTGAAAACGTTTACTATATTGTAAATCAGATTGGTAGCGTCATTTCTGTGTGAAAGTACATAGTCTCTGATTAGATTCCATTTACTCTGACGGGTTAACAAGTATATATCATGGGGCAAAGGCTGTAGATATTGCCCAAGTCCGCACCTCCGATGGACTATTCGCTGATGTTTAATTATTGTTTCTTTTATCGTGAAATTAACACAAAATCTCTTGAGATTCATTGATTTTCTAGGATCTTGATGGATTCTCAGTCAAGTATTTATTCATTTAATTAGTTTTGATGTCGGAATGCTAGCGAAAACAATGCAACATAGCAATTCCAAAACTCGTTGCTGGTCGGCCTTCGCCAAGGTACAAAGCTCAACTCGACAGTGATTTGGAGCTGATAAGGTTTAATTAAATCGTTTCAGCCAATTTGCACAGGACCGGGAGCCAATTTCTTACCGGGAACCGGTGATGTTCCTTGGGAATAGAACAACGAAACGGAAAAGCGAACAAGCATCTTCGATCTGCTGTTCTGTTTAAGTATAACGTTGATGTTGCAAAGGACTCGGTAACGTACTTAGATCGCATGAGTCAGACACGAACCCTCGCCAGCACACTATATGATCTCTCTGACATGAGACATCTATGCAGGATTTTAAAGCCTCCTTCCTTTGTATGTTTCTAACTTTTCACACATAAGTGTCAGAAGTAATCTAGGGATATACAAGATTGAAAGTTGGCGCTGCTGCTAAGAGAAGCCTGTTTAGTATCAAAATACGTTTTGAATTTTAATTGCAACGAAAATATATAGATAAGAGTAATATTTCAAAGTTTTCATATGAGTTTATTTATGTTTGCACTTTTCTTGTCCTAGGTAGAGAAAATAAGATTTGCCAAAATTTTACTTCTTAAAGGTGTCAACATGTGTTATCACGGAAAAGATTTAGGCTACAAACTTGAAAATCTGTCATGAAACATCCATTACGAGCCGATTACTGTATGTTTGACGAAATATCACGTCCAAAAGATAACGAAACATCATTAGAAAATAGTGTCTTAAATGACACTTACATATCTGTGTTAAACTGAGAGTATAATATGTTTGCTTTTTCATGGCCCTCTACCTGTCATAATCTCACAAACCGACCAGATGTAAGATTCTTGCACAACATGCTTTTCGGCACGTTCTGCAGTTATTTAATAGGTAAATATGTAATATCTGTAGTTTGGAAAATGATGATCTTGATGGATGAGAGCGACAGATTACATAATTTTCCCATCAGACTCCCTCAACGTTATCAGGAAAGAAAAGAGAAAATTTAGAATGTCTATTTAGAATTTGTAGAAGTTTTAGAGATAGTCTCCGATATAGACTTATTGAGAAGTAATTTCATATTTCGTTATCCTTTTTCATAAGATCGACTGTTTTCAATTAGGCTACTATTTCATTAAACAAAGTATAAAGTTCCAAAACACATGATTTATACGAACCACACTCATGTTTTACAGTCACGTTCTCTTTCCAGAATTTGAGCGAACAAAGAAACTGTAAAATTTGATCTTACGAATGGTAGCATAGTAAATACTGTAGTATCATTCAACCAGAGAAGATGCTTACACAGTCCTCATTTTGCTAATAGCTAATGGGTTTTAAACTACAGGGGTTCTTAGTTTCATTCGGTATACCTCGGGCGTCGTTCTTGCCCCCCCCAAAAACCCTTTGGTATTGTTTATATTTATCCGTATTTTATATTCACATTTTACACACTGAGTTCATAAGCTAACTTGAGGACGGGTCCAGTGATTGACAGATGACAGGAGATTGATAGCAATATTTGCTGAAGATACCCTAATATTGACTTGTACAGTTAAACTTGTACTATCCTCCAGACAAGGTCTCCATAAGGCGTCAATCGTCTGCCGGTCAAATGAGCTTTGTTTACTTTGTAACTGGTAATTTTCATGAATGAAACAAAAGTTCATTGATGAAGTTTGTGATTGCAATATCAGCTAGTCCTTGGTTGGTTTAAGCTCTTCAGTGTTACTTTCTTTGACTGCGTGAATGCCAGTACATAGTGAATTTCCTTGCTTACTACCTACTTCAATAAATATTTATCAAGTACAAGAACGATCTTGAAAAACACATTGCTACAGTTAATTTAGCAATTGTATTCTGATTTAATATTTAATCAGTAGTTAATCCTACTTTCAGAACCGCTCGAGAATTTTTCATTCATTTGGAGACGTTAAATACTATGAGAAGATTCCCGCTGTGTTTCAGTATTTTGTATTTGTAATAATGATACTGTACTTTGTGCACATATTTTGACGGTACAAATCATAATTTTACAAACTGCATGAGTTTGCACAATTCATTGGTACAACTTTTGGCTAAAATTCACTTGAAATTTTGCAAGTGTCTTAACCGTCAATGGCGAAAAACATCGGTCCAGTGCAAAGCACCTTTCTAACGACAAGACTCTGAAACATATTATAATTTACTATGTCATTTTCCAAATATTATTTTGAATTACATATACTATAAAGAAATCTACCGAAATAAACGTAATTTTAAAAAAATATCAAGGACACAAGAGTTTCTTTTTGATAGATGTGGTCATGTGAATATACTATGTACCACATTTAGTAATTATGACATAATCTGTTTCTATGAAGTCTTGGAGTATTAAGGGCTGTACTATAGCTTTGGAGATTTTGATCCTGTCATAAAGATCCCTAGCATGGAGTAATGAGCCTCGTCATTGTTAACCAACGTTTGTTACCCTTTCTTTCTACGAATGACAACCGGGAGTTTCTAATGATCTATAGATTTTAAAATACCCAACCATATAAACCAAACCAGTATATACCCAACCTATATAAACCAAACCAGTATATATCCAACCTATATAAATCAAACCAGTATATACCCAACCTATATAAACCAAACTAGTGTATACCCAACCATATAAACCAAACCAGTATATACCCAACCATATAAACCAAACCAGTATATACCCAACCATATAAACCAAACCAGTATATACCCAACCTATATAAACCAAACTAGTGTATACCCAACCATATAAACCAAACCAGTATATACCCAACCTATATAAACCAAACCAGTATATACCCAACCATATAAACCAAACCAGTATATACCCAACCTATATAAACCAAACCAGTATATACCCAACCATTATAAACCAAACCAGTATATACCCAACCATTATAAACCAAACCAGTATATACCCAACCTATATAAACCAAACCAGTATATATCCAACCATATAAACCAAACTAATATATATCCAACCATTATAAACCAAACCAGTATATACCCAACCATTATAAACCAAACCAGTATATACCCAACCATTATAAACCAAACCAGTATATACCCAACCATTATAAACCAAACCAGTATATACCCAACCATTATAAACCAAACCAGTATATACCCAACCATTATAAACCAAACCAGTATATACCCAACCATATAAACCAAACTAGTATATACCCAACCATAGAAACCAAACCAGTATATGCCCAACCATTATAAACCAAACCAGTATATACCCAACCATATAAACCAAACTAGTATATACCCAACCATATAAACCAAACCAGTATATACCCAACCATTATAAACCAAACCAGTATATACCCAACCATTATAAACCAACCATTATAAAGCAAACCAGTATATACCCAACCATATAAACCAAACAAGTAAAAATCAAAGCAGTTTCAGTTCATTTTGTTCAAATGTTTACAACTGACGGAATATAAAGAACGACCACACGTTACAATGTCACTTTAGGGAACATTGCAAGTGAATTTCATAAGTATTCATAAAGTAAACAACAACGCAAAAAATGTGCATGTTCTAGGTGGATTTTTGTAAAATTCTAAACCAGTGATATGTACAAGTCCTTTTGTACAACGTATGATTTGTATAAAGACAAAAAAAGGTTTTTGAATGATGATAGGGCTACCATAATTTATAATATGTCATACTGTATAATATAACTCTGCCATTGTGCGAAATTTGACAACACTGTTATTCGATAATTAATAGATTTATAGATTTTACATTCCATTCGTAGAAATCTTCATGAAAAAAAACAACATTAATTGTACTCCACACACAAAAGAATGATTTTTATTTAAAATCCTGTCAACTTCTATCGATTTAGTTGAATGAAATAGAGATTGACGGATGACAAAGAGAATATATTATTTACTCATTAAAAATAGAAAATTTAGGTGGTCCTGAGCAACGCTGTCAGGCGCTTATCTATTGGTGAAGAAGAGCGTTTTCTCCTTAATTCTTGAAATAGCTCGTTGACACATGATCGCGATTCTATACTGTTATAAATTATCAGTGATACATCATATATATTAGCTATAAAACAAACTTTTCACAGCACACAACAAGGAGAAATATATTTTTGCTATTAATTTCGCTTCCTTTATCACACAAGTTTCAAGAAGATATATTAATGCCTAAACCCCTGTTGAGTAGGGTGCTAGTTCGTGGCTTTCCACTATCAGGGCAAAAGCGATTTGCTTTTCACTTTATGTCAAAATTATTGTGTAAATAGAATGGTGGTAACACATATATCATAATTTCAAATTGGATTTATCAGTTGAACAGTATTTGTTCGATGATAACTTAATCTGAAGTGGATGTCAGGTTTTGTCAAGGGTTCATTTAACATAGAAAAACCCGATAACCACCATGTTACGATCTGTTCGACTGATAGAGAGGGCAAAGGAAGAGCCTCGCTATCAAAATACACCAATATGACGGTCAGTTCAAGTGTACATGGTGTAGAACGCGTTAAACAGATGTTACTTGTTTGTACGATACCGTACCCATGCTGGGGCATTTTCTCCCTGAGCATGCGCTGTTATTGAAACTGATCATGTGCTGATTGACAGAAGCTGTTTCACAACGATTGTTATCAGAAACCATATTTTGAGGGGAAAAAATGATACAAAAAATCGAGGACATGGTTTGGATGAAACTAACCAGTCTTACAAAGCCAGAATACAAAATTTATTTGTAAGTGAGGTTCATTCTTTTTGTAATAATACAATCTCTCGATGTTCGTAATACATGAAGGACGTTAAACAGCCAAGGGTCATCAGGTGTCAAGGTAGCACTTTCGCTTCTCGCCGCTGTGACCCAAGGTCGATCCTCGTAATCGACAGTGGTTGTATGTGAGACAGTATGGTGGTCGCCCGCTCGGACATGCGGGTTTCCTCCGGGTATTCCGGATTCCTCCCACATGATGACCCCCCTAGCGTCAATATCCGTGCTTCAAAAGAAGTTTTCGAGCTTTCATGGGTTATTTTTTTGTATATGAACGTAAATTTGCATGCATATACCCAATAAACATTTATGAAAATGGATACAAAAAACTGATGACAGTCGCCTCTTTAACGCTTAAAACGATAACTCTCATGAATCACTTTATGAATTATAGTAAGCTACTATTTGATATATATTATTTATTCACAGTTAAACTCATTCTTAGTATTTCATCTACAATACTAAAGTACTTTGTACTAAACAGACGTTTGGTTAAGATTAGAGTACTTAATTTACCGCCAACGTCATAAATCGTGTTTTCATTTCGTCAGTGTTGTGGCCCCAATTCGTCATCATCTCTGGATCCATCAGATGGACCACATAATGGTAGACCGGAGGAGTTCCGGAAGAGGTCTTAACATCACTTCTGTGTCTCCACGGTTCTTCGGGGCCCTGAAATTGTATCAATTAGACCTACATAACTATATGTTGTCGAGGAGTATTTTATCTCATGTCTGCCTCTGCAACGCAGAACCCCCTCATTTCCATAAGAGTTTGTTTATAGACGGGATTTGGAATACTGCAAACAATCAAAAACATAACTACAGGTTACGTCTAAAATTCAATCAATTGGACTACATTAGCAACAAATAAATGCCGCTTAAACTACCGTTAACCCCCGATTTTCAATCATTCTCCTCCCGAACCCCCGCAATTTGTTTGCTTTTTTATGTTCCATTTAAGGAAACGCAAAGAGCCTGCTTATTAAGCCTAGCGTGTCATAGGCCATTGTTTTCGGAATCGGCGGTATGTAAGCCTAATTAAAACCATTGTCTGACAAGCCAAACTACATGGCTGCCGAGCTCTACGATGCAGTTACTCACGATGATTATGGCCCACAAGACATTTCCTATTTTCTAATTATTACTGTTGGTCGAGTTAGATCAGTATTGAAAACATTGAAAGATGAAAAGCCAAATTAGATCGATTGTTCTGCAAAACACAACAGTACTATTATGGAGTGCACGGTATGCTATCTTTAAACTTTCATTTCTTACGTGTAAAATCTATTCATGATGCTCACGGAAGAACACCAGTATCGAAAAGTGAGGGAAAATAAGGGGGGGGGGAGACTAACACTCCCTGAAACTTTCTACACCATACATATGTTGATAAGTTCATAATTTTTTTGAGATTCTTATTACACATTTACTCCCTATAAGAATTACATGGTCAGTACATTAAAAATGTACTTAAATTATAGAATTAGCAAATAATTTATTTTCCAATGTTGGATTAAGACAACTAATATAATTAGCTAACACAATATTCAGGTATCCATTCGATATACATGTAATATAAATATGATAAAGAGTTAACCATAAGTATTATATTTATATCATTAGAATTTATTGCAGTCATGGTGTTTGTTATACAGATGGAAATCTTAAATTTCGATACTTTTTCATATGAAAGCAGGATAAGAGAAATTGGGCCTTATATTTCGACTTTCCTTCCAATAACACTTCAACTGTTTTACAGGGTGTATCTTGTTTTTAAGTTAAAATTTCAGTTGTTCTACAATCACTCGCATACAAACCATTACTAGAAGAATACAAAATTGAGAGGCCCAGTGGAGACCCGGATTAGAATAGATCTTCAGCACCCCTAGCTTGTCGTAAGAGGCGATTAAATGGGGCGGTCCTTCGGATGAGACCGCAAAAACCGAGACCCCGTGTCACAGCAGGTGTGGCACGATAAAGATCCCTCCCTGCTCAAGGCCCTGAGCGCCGAGCATAGGCCTAAATTTGCAGCCTTTCACCGGTAATGATGACGTCTCCATATGAGTGAAAAATTCTTAAGCGGGACGTAAAACAGCATACAATCAATCAATCAAAACTGAGAGATTGTTACTAACATGTATTTTCAAATAAACATTTCCATTTCAACCATCTTCTTTTGTATACATCAGTTTTGTTCTTTGTTTTGTACATTTTTTCTTCAATTTTTTTAAAGTACTAAACTAAATTCTGCAAATAGTAAGTTTCGATTTTTCATTTATATATTATAAATGATTATTAAATAAGATTATATATCTTTTGACAAGCAATATACAAGATTAATAATTTCATCTTCTCCAGGAACACATATACAGTATAACTGTACTTACATCAAATCTTAGTCTTTTTCTAGATTTTTCAAATATCCATTTTTCTAAAAGGGACCACAATGGAAAGACAGCAATAAAAGAAAATATACAGAACTGTTTCAGCTTCTATTTGAAATAAAGAGAACATGAATTATAATATCTGATTTATACTTGTGTGTGCCTAGGATATCATGAATAATTCTAAAATTGAACCATATCAGCCTTGTATCTAATAATTCTTATGAATCTGTTTCCAATAAAGATCCTCTTTAACTTGAGTTCTTTAGTCCATTTGGTTTAATGTACTGAAGTAAAGAAAAAAAATATCTCGAATATTGCCTTAGAATCTTATTCAATATTTTCAAAACATGTGGCTGAAAAGGTCTTGTAGTGGAGTTTGTCTCTTAATTTTTAACATTTGGCCAAGAATGCCAAATTGCCTTTTTTATTCCCTTGTAAAAAGTAAAGGAAGTTAATAAGAGAATTTTTCAATACTATCTTCAAAACACATAAATTAACATTACCATTAAACAAATTACAATACTATAACCTGTTCATACAAAGATTTTGAAGAAAAGAAACATACCTACTTTGGATCATGATTTTATTATTATACCATAAAGGCTCCACTAAAATACCTACTGGGTTGGAGGCACGTGATATATAATGTTTAGAAAGTTTGAACATGTATTTAGGACTTATTGTTTTATTAAGCTATAATTGGTATTTTTGCTTTGACTTTTAGAGTATTCTGGTCCAAAATGAGACATGGACAACACTGATTTCAGTGAAAAGTAGAATACAAATACAGGTTATTAAAATATAGTTAGCACAGTTAGTTCGGTGTCTATTACGCATACAAAAATTGCTGCTACCAGTGTTTTATATGTGTACGGACAAACCAGAAAAATTGTATAAAAATTATTGGTATTGCTTGATATGCAATCAATCAGTTACAGTATATTATGTATAACTAACTTAGTGAAAAATTGTTGATAAAAAACCATTGTCAATTCTTTCCATTTATTTTCATACAAAAAAAAAATGTTTTATTGGAGAGCTTTTATTTCATATCAGAATAATCACCGTTAATTGATAAAAAGCTCACAGGTTGTTCCATACCCAGAGTAACCCAGGTCACACAATAAACATTTACTAGAGAAATCGACACCATGCCACCAGTTCGGAATAAAAACCGGACTTTGTCATCGAGATTACTAGCGTAGCATATAGTATTTCCATGTAGAACCCGCGGTCGACGAAAAATCCTTACCAAGCTGCAAAGTCAACATGAATCATGCCTTCGACGTCAACAACCGAAAAGGCCAGTAAGACCCCATCGTGGGCTGGAGATGTCAAAGGCGAGATAATTATAACCAGATCAAACCAAACATGAGCTTTTCTATTAAGTTACATACCATGCTAGTTGAGGTAAACGATTACAAGCCTCCCCAAACCCTAAGTAATAATTCCTTGTCGACGTATATACCCCCAACATAAAACAACAAGAGGCCCATAGGACTTAATCGTCACCTGAGTATCATAGCCCATAAATCTGTCAGGGAATTTAAGCCGCATGCTGGAGTATTTATGATCTTTCTAAATATGTATACAGTGCCCATTCAATTACAATATAAGGAAAAATGAAGTTTAAAGCATTCAAATCAGCCCTCATCCATTTGCCATCTTCTGATGAATTATACCTGCAATTTATCTTTTCCTTCCTCTAAACGTGTATCCATTTTTCATTGAACATCGAAAGAACAAAGTGAGATTTCTTAAGCATTATATACTCTATGACCATTTTGGCTTCCCCCTCTCCCTGGAATCAGTACCTTTGCCTCAGGTTCGTGGAATTTCCAATTTAAGTAGAAAGCTTTATTATTGTCTAACTATTGATGCAAACCTATATTGCACAGTAAAAAGTAATTTTTTTAATATAGAACATATTTACTATAATATGACCCCCACTCCGCCTCAACTGACGTGACATTTGAGGTCGTGGATTAGTTATAATCATTATGCATAAAATAATTGGCACAATAAAAAAGATTAAAGGAGATTTCTGCTACAGAAGTAGAAAAAAGATTTAATACATTATTACTGTACAGCCATATTGGCCCGCCATACGTCTGAACCACTGGACCAGGGGCAATACATTCGACAATTTAAGTACATGTAGATTAAGGCTTCATGAACATCACATCCACGCATTCAGATTATCTTCCAGATATATGTGAGAAAGTTTGCCAATTTACTTTCGGAAGGTCGGTGGTCTCTTTCCGGATATATTGTTTCTGGGTTCTATCCTCCACCTACAAAAACTAGACGCCACCGGATAACTGAAAAATTGTTGAGTGTGGCGGAAAACAAACAAACAATCAATCAATCAAAACCATAGTGGCCCCACCATAGGGCCTAAACTTTTAACCCAGGTGCCCTAGGTAGAGGGCTTCGTGTACATCATCACTATGATTTAGTTTTTCACAAATATATCGGGCCTCTTTGGCCGAGTGCTTAGAGCATCGCACTCAAAATCACAAGGCGTCTCACCTCTAGTCGGTGCGGGTTCGATTCTGGCTTGCGCCAATATATGTGAGAAAGTTTGCCAGTTTACTCTCGGAAGGTCGGTGGTCTCTTTCTGGGTACTCTGTATCTGGGTTTTCTCTTTCACCAATAAAAACTGGACGCCACCAGATATAACTGAAAAGTTTAGTGTGGCGGAAAATAACAAACAATCAACCACACACATGTCTGAGAGTAGAGAAGATTTAACACACTGTCACTAGACTAGAGGGCCATACTGACTCCTTCCTACACCTCTGAAACCAGGAGTCATGATTTTCACAATTTATGTAGAGACGTCACTAGTTGTGGGTGAGGTACCACAAAGTTAGGCCTATGCTTAGCGCTCAGGGCCTCAGCAATGAGGGTTCTTCAACGTCCCAACGCCTGCCGCTACACGGGACCTCCATTTTTAAGATCATATTAGAAAAATCCGAGATTCTCACTTTCAAATGCCGAGCGTTTGGCAAGGGAGCAATCACTACTTGTGTTTACGTCTTAGGTTTAACGCGGCCATGGCACAAGTGTGGCTCGAACTCACGACCTCCCGGTAACGAAGCGAACGCTCTAACCACTGAGCTATCGATGAGTAGAGAAGATTTTCTAAGATTTGATACATTCACTATAAGGCCATAATGGCCCCATCCTAGAGTCTGACCCCCTGACCAAGGGGCCATGAATTTCAGATTCGGTAAATGGCTTAATGGACTTCAATTTTTCTCCCACATGTGTGGAAGTAGAGATTTTTGAAAATTTGGCTTTTTCAATTTTTATTCATTTATTTAGTTTTTGCAGTTTTGGCCCCACCCAGGAGCCCCTGGGGAAGCTAAGATCATAAGTCATATCATACATACATTCCCTTTATCCAAAAGAATCTTCAAACCAAAACTGTAAGAATTGGCCTTGTAGTTTTCAAGAAGTTAAAAATGTAAACTTGTAACGCAAAACGACGGACGAAGACTAATAGCAATAGGTCACCTGAGTGACTCAAACAATCTGGCAAGGTAATTTTATCAACAATTAGCGCCATTCTAAAATCCACGCAGGAACTGCAAGACCATTCAACAATGGAAAAGTATGGCCCCATATCTCTTGTCCACCTATTTCGTCATAGCAAAGTGGACGGTCAGCTTTCTTGATATTCATTAAAGTGTATCTCGAAATTTCCTCAAAAGTTTAAGATTTGCTTACATATATGAGGGATGTACGTCTTGCAGCAAACCGGTCGTTGGGCTGGTTCAAGTACGATGAATACTGCAAACTAAGAATGGCCGATGATCCGACGTCCATCTGGGGCTGGATAAACAAACAATCTGTAAGTATTGCAAAGCGATACACGTCCCCTACCGGTCCAAAGTAAATTTGTCTGCGTAATAGTCTGCATGAATAGTCGTACGTTTACGATTTATGCACAAGAATAACCTGGTCTCATAAAAATAAAACCCATTATTAAATTTTCAATCTCATACTAGGTCGGCGAATTTGCCAAACGACAGATCAATCCAATATCATGTCAAATTAGGTATGAAAAGGCATGACCTTGACCAACCGCATATCAGACACAACCTCTCCTGTGTTTCAAAGAAGTGGAGAGAGAGCCAAGGCAGACTGGGGCTTGCGAGACTCCAGTACAAGTTTTACACATTTGATCACATTATTTCAGTTTGCACCCATCAAAGCACTCAGCCCTCCCTCACTTAAGCCAAGACGGGGATGAACAGCCCAGATCATTTTCAAATATTATTTCCTCTACCCTAGTCCGCCATCAGCCATCGCATGATACCCTCCTATGAAGAAAAAAATTGTTTCGACTTATCAACAGGCATGTGACCAAAATCTACATTAATTGGCTCAAAACCCGAGTTATGTTGATATTGCTTGTGTATGATACATGTATCCCACTGTGTCTAAACAGGTGTTGTTTTTTTAGTTTCTTGTCGATCTAACGGGACTTTATTTTCGTAAATTATTCAACCAGGTTTGTCACTACTTATGATCTGAACTATGTCTTTAGTTAATCATGGTATAAACTCTCTCTCTCTCTCTCTCTCTCTCTCTCTCTCTCTCTCTCTCTCGTATGTGAACCCTAAATGGGTCTTAAAGTCAAGTGTTTATTTTATTCAGATGGGAATCTTACATTTCAATACTTTTTCATATGAAAGAATGGGATACGATTCTTATATTTCGACTTTCCTTTGGATAACACTTCAAAAGTACTGATATTCCCCTTAAAACAGATGTCTCGTGTCGCGGTAGGCGTTGGCACATTAAAGAACCTCACTGCTACGGCCCTGAGCGATAAGTTTGAGGTATTTCACCTTCAGCTGGTGACGTCTCATTCTCGACGGGACGTAAAACAAACAAATATTACGTATACTGGAAATTGTTGCTTGATTTACCAGCGTCTTATATGGGTACCGACAACTCTGATGAAATATCGTATAAGTTATTGGTATTGCTTGCTATACAACCAATCAGAATATTCTGTATAACTAACTTAGTGAACAATTGTTATGAATTACGATGAATTCTATAGAATTAAAAAAAATAGTGTCAATTCTTTCAATTTGCGTTCACATAAAAAGTTTCATAGAAGAGCAAACTTTTCCCATGTCAATCTCTGGGGAAAAAAGTGAATCAATAAATGAATGAATTAAATACAATCAAGCAAAAAACTCTACGAAATTATAAAGTAAACAATATAAGACTAGACTCATTGATTGTTATTATTATTTACATAACATTATCATTTATAATAACGGGAGTGTGGTATGCTTTTACAAACAAATGTTAATAGTGAAGTTTTTTCTGTATTCGAAAGCCGTGCATGTATATTGGCTTGTTGACATAAATTTAGTTAATTTGACAAAATTCCGATGTTTATATGATATGAATCATTAACTAACTTAAAGTTAATATTGTAATAAAACAAAATTAAATACAAAGATTTTCAGAAGCAAAACGTAAGAGATTCACAGGATTTGGCGTTTTCACAGTAGTGAACATGTCAAACGTTTGACTACCAGCTACTCGCTGTCAAATCACAGACGGGGGTGCCATATTCCTTGTCGTGACACTTTAAAAGCACGTCTAACGTCTAAAACATAATTTCTTGTCTTTTCTCTCTCTCTTTGACTTAATCCACTAATATGAAATCTGACATTAGTTTTGTGGTTGGTCCTATGTTTTGGTTGTATCACTTACAACCTCCTGCATATCCTTCCGCTAATTCATGGCTCTTTAACAATTTGAGTTATGGATCGTCCATAGAATGCTTCCAAACTATAATCTGTTTTGTATCAAAATATACAGGATTATGACAGATAGCAGATTTATGTCAGTTAACATGTCAATTTCGTGTTAAGCATGAGTACAGAGTTCCAGAAAAGCGCGAGTCAACCCGTAAAAAGTACCGATCCCTCATTTCCATCTTTTTGATTATTTGTGACAGATGCATAAACACGAAAATTGTTGATATTTTTCGAAAATACAAATACGTGTAATTATTTGTAATTAATTTCATATTTTGAATATCGATCATAACAATAATGACCACAAAATTAGAATATATAGGTACACAGAATAATTTTTATCAACTGATTTTTCAACTGCCGATCGTTCTACTGGTAGTGTGTACATACACGAGGTAAGTCTATGGTGTACAGACGCGAACAAAAAGTCAGTGTTTTGTCCTATCAGAATATCCATGAAAGACAGAAATTAAGAGTTGACTACCAGAAGGCTTCAATACGTATATGATATATGCCCTATGGTTTTTTTAAAGCATCAGTTTATTTACTTTAATAAGAGATTTTCTGAAGAATAACATTTGGAAAAAAAAAACCTGGAATATAGCACCACAATTAGATTGCATAAACACAAGAGAGAGAGAGAGAGAGAGAGAGAGAGAGAGAGAGAGAGAGAGAACAATCTTTACTCGATTATTTCGTTTTAACGCGACCTGAGACAGCAAGATTTATGTAGTACCGTTTCATTATAAAATTCCTTTGATTCTACTAACTTTGACTAAAATTTATATACAATGATCGATTCAAATTTTTCTTTGAAATATGATATTGTGGATAGTTATTTCTCATGATTATTGGGATATCGTAGTTTGGAGGCGTTTATCCAACACCGAGATTGCTTGCCGAACAGTTCAATAGCATTTAACATTAAAATTTCTTTTGAGATATTGATGTTATTTAAAACTATAAACGGAGTTTTAGAAGTGAGAAAAATAAAGGCAAAGGATTATATCAGTCATGTTAATTAATAATAGGATTTTCGTGATTATTTTCTAATTAACCCTGAATAATTAATCAAAGATTAATATAAAAACATAATGATCATATTTTGCTAACTTTGAAAATGCTCCTCATCATAGAAAGTACTTTACAAATATCATCAGATAAAAATTTCCGGATTTAAAATGTGTTTTAATCTTCTCTCTCGAAATTGATGTTTTTTAACTGTAAAGATGGAACGTTAAATATTAATCATTCGTCATACTAAGTCGCCGCTAGCTCTTCCTGTACAGTCTATGATACCTTTGATTTTTATTCTCCAAAGATCCGAGGTTGTCCATTTTTTTTCTGTTTGAAGAAACTCATTGTGTTCTATATACTTTTATATACATACAATAAAAACACAAGACTAAAAAGATAAATTATTTCCTAATCAATTACAAATTTAGAAGAAAATATGCTTTAGTAATTAGCAAATCGTACCTGAAATAATTCTCATTTGTTCGTTTTCATCCTGTTGTATATTTTTTTCAATGAAAACATGAATGGAATTAGAAAGTGTAATGAACCATTTGTCATAAGTTTGTAAGATGACATGAAAATATGTGAAATGAGTGTTTTTACAAAATTATGCGCATATACTTAAGTTCACTCTTCATGAAAAAAGTGTAAATATAGAGAACTAATATCAAAGTACAAAGAATTAGTCCAATTTATGTAATAAATTGGCTAGCTCCAGAATATATTTGATTTAATATATATTAGATTTGTACTTGAACAAAGTTGAAAATCCAGGCGATTCAACAGTAACTTTAACAATCCACATAGTAGAATATGCAAGTATTCAGCACCAGCAAGTTATTCCCTATTCATCCAAGTTAAAAACTATGTGACTTTCTAGTTCATTAGGAAGGAATTCGAAACACACCTGAAGTGATATGCCTAACTTAAACGTTAATGACATTCTACTGAATGAGTATCACTAAAAAGACATCTTAATTTTATAATTTGTTTGTAAATACATAATCTTTGATATTTAAGTGATAATTAATAAATGGTTCTAGAACTTTAGTATGATGTAAATGCATTTCACATCCCAGTGGAATTACAGAAATGAGATCGATTGAATATATTTACATGTGGTACTGATGTGTAACGATAGTTTGAATTTTAAAATATATGTAGAACTTTTTGATTTGAAAATATTGAATCACGCCGCTTAATCATAACGTAACAATTATGTTTCATCGCTTTATTAACTAAATTGTGTCACATGACGATTTGCTATTTAATTACACTGATTGTATGGATAAAATATATTATCAGAAATTAGTGGTTGCCATCGCCTTGCTGCCCATGAGATCATACCATACGGCCGTTTTTTCAGCGGGGTGAAAATTCTAGCTTAATTTAGCGGTTGGATATCATACCGCTAACTTTTTAATAGCCAAGGGTGACTGCAATCATAATACGTATTTTCGCAACCAAGTTAACTCTGAATACCAGTGGTACATGTAGCACTCTTCAGCTTGGGAGGTAAATAAACTACTGGAATTTTTACGTCAGTTGTTTCTGATGACAATAAATATTTTGCAGATGAGTAAACACAACCCCATGTCCGCCAGAATATAAGAAGCCATTTCTTACTACCAAATCCCCATAAATGGTTTCTAAAACTATTAATATTTTTTATATAGACGAAAGACTACGAACTATACCTTGTGGTGTTTTTCAACTGATAAAGGTATAAAAAAAATCGATGGTTGTATCATCTTCAATATACATATAACGAAAATTAAATGATTTCAAATTGAAAATCACAGATGAGAGTAAAACATTTGAACTAAAAATTCAGGATTTTTCGCAAGACTTTTATTTTCGCGTGACTATATTTTAAAGAAATACAAAACCAATAGAAAATATTAATAGAACTAAATGATATCAACTTTTTAATCTCCAGAAAATAAAATTCCTTGCGAATAATAAAGATTATTTACAATGTTGTTGTCTTACTTGCATACTGTGAAAATAACTTTATTATTCGACTGAAAAATATCCCTTGGGGTTAGAATAGGCCCTCAGTACTCCTTGCTTGTCGTTTGAGGTGTCTAAATGGGGAGTCCTTTGGATGAGATGGCAGAACCGAGGCTCCATGTCACAGCAGGTGTGGCACGATAAAGATCCCTCTCTGTTCAAATGCCGTAACAACTATGCATAGGCTTAAATTTTGCAGTCCTTCACGGGCAATCATGATGTCTCCATATGAGTGAAAAATTCTCGAGTGGAGCGGTAAACAATATACAACCAACCATCAATTGAAAAATTTGATATTGAACTGCTGAAAATTACTAAATCGGATCTACAACTGTACATGTATTTTTGGATGGATGGATGGATGGATAGGATGGGTGGATGGATAGATAGATAGATAGATAGATAGATAGATAGATAGATAGATAGATAGATAGATAGATAGATAGATAGATAGATAGATTGATTGATTGTATGTTTACGTCCCGTTGAGGATTTTTCACTCACATTGAGACGTCGCAAGCTGTAGGCGAATTACCACAAATTTAGACCCATGTTTAGCGCTTAGGTGCGTAGCATTGAGGGTTCTTTAACGAACCAACGCCTGCCGCGACATGGGCCCTCTTTTTTTAAGGTCATACCCGAAAGACCCGTGTTTCTCATTTCTAAATACCGAGCGTTTGGCGAGGGAGCAATCATTACCTATGTTTAAGTCTTAGGATTGACGCGGCCATACATACATTATACAGATAGATTCAGAGAGAGAGAGAGAGAGAGAGAGAGAGAGAGAGAGAGAGAGAGAGAGAGAGTTTATACCATGATTAACTAAAGACATAGTTCAGATCATAAGTAGTGACAAACCTGGTTGAATAATTTACCTATATATATATATATATATATTCAAAGAAATTTAAAAAAAAAATGCAAAAAACTCACACAAAGGTAAATCTTCATGAACGCAAGCGCTTTCATTTAAAAACCCTCAGGCGTTACATCTTCAAATTGTAAAATCCAATTTGAAGATGTAACGCCAGAGGATTTTTAAATGAAAGCGCTTGCGTTATGATTTACCTTTGTGTGAGTTTTTTTTGTGTGTGTGTTTTTGTTTTTATTTTTAAATATCTTTGAATATCTTATACCGGACACTGCGATTTAATTTAAATCAATTTGGACACACACACACATACACACACACACACACACACATATATATATATATATATATATATATATATATATATATATATATATATATATATATATGAGGTCATAGATATAAATAGTAGGTGGCAGAGAACACCGTTAGCTGGTTTAGGCATGCACATTATAACATTATTTAATGTACTCAAACTAATGACATATACGAGATCCACACTAATCTCTTCTGAAAAACTACAAATTTGTATGCATTAATGCAAGTGAATATATAAAAAACATTGTGATTTACAAAGGGATAGTAAAAGTTATTTTAATTTTAACAAACCAGCTGCGGTTTTAAGCCGTGTCAGGTTGCAAGGAATCTCTTGGTTGACATGATATCAAAGTGTTCAATAGACATTTCTTGATTTGACATGATTTGTAAAAATGTGTAGCAATATATTCAATTTCTACCAAATTTCATTTTTTTTTTTACATGTCTGAGGGCACGTGACTTTACAGGAAACATTGCACTTAGAGACAGAAAGAGCATTGAAAATAGATGCGTAGTACGAGCTGTTACGCATGCCACCCAACATTAATTAAAATTATTTCTCTTAAATTTGGTGAGAGTTACGACATGTTACCTTTGTACATCAAAGTTCACATCATGTGGAAATTAATCAATAATTAGTATCGAACGGTCTAATGATAGCACGAGGTCATAATGCAATTAAGATAAATTATTTATTTGGATGGAAAGTTTTAATTTGGTGACCAGATTTAACATTGTCCTTACTTAATACTTGTTTAAAGTTATGAGAATCTGTAAATGTCATTCAGGATAACATGCCTTTCGGGGTTTTATGAATTCCAAAATCTTAATGGAGATTAAAATAATTCGCAAAAGAAAATAATAATTATCATTTGATCATTAATTGTGATTTTTGACAATTTGGTTCGAAGGATTAGACCATGAAAAATGTTATAAGACCATGGTCTTAAAGTACTGAACAACTTAAAGAATAAATCTGTTAGTATTTTTAGTCATTCAAATACTGAGAGCCTAGCTTCTACAGAATATTTCAGTTGTGTGACGACTCGTCTCGTCAAGGACTGAGTTTAAGGAAAGGGGCCTGAACATGGGCCTTAAAAGTGACCCGAGTATCACACACCGAATCCTTTTGCATGTATATAGGATGCGCTGCGTGTTGACTCATTACACATCATCTGAGCAAAGCTACCTTTGTGTTAAATGTAAATTTCGAACCTCTTTATTCTTAAGTTGTTGCTAGATGCAAAATGGAAGTACTTTTATAAATAGAAGACATGTAGATAGAAATAGTAATTTCTCTATACCATCTAAACTTTGTTTGAATGGGTTATTGCTAAGGATTTAATATGTTTGCTATGTGGTCAGAAAAGGGAGTGTTCTTTAAAATTCTTATATTTTTTTTTCACTAAATGATCATGAGCCCCGAACTCTTGACCCATGGCTGAGAAATTTCAGTTTTGGTAGATGTTCTAAACCTTTATAACTGTGCAGCCAGTCTCTGTGCTAGATATTCGGTTTAGTTGTTTAATCTCTAGGGATTTAGAAGAGAAATTTTAAAGAAATATTGCTTATTCACTATATGAACCATAAAGCCCCTCCCTACTATCAGAGTACCTTATCTAGGGGGCATGGATAACAGAGCCTTCTCAACTCATTATCATGTTTATGTAATAAGTACATTACTCAATAAGACGATTGTAAAAGATGACTTCTCGTTCTATAATTGTAACGGGTACCATTGCAGATGTTGTCCAACAGTGCCCCATTTACAACGTGGTGCCATTTTGTTTGATTAACTTATACTGAATTGTTCAATACACCTTTACTGATATTAGTATACCTGAATTGAGAACAGTATAATGTTCTAATGAAAAAAGGGGCTCATCTATGTCTTGCTCAAATCATGTCTGCCTATACGACACCCTTCAATAAAGCTGACACTCTCCAAGATGCCATCGTCCAATCTTGCATCGATTTATGTTTCTGTATGGACCCTTTGCTATTGTACGCATCAACCCTGTCTTGGGATTTCAGGTACTTACTACGCAGTAGCGTTGAGGTTATCCGAACTTAGTAAAGTTAGTAAAATGACACTTCAAAAGTCTATTGATATATCGCTAAAATCCATGTCGCTACATAAATGTTCATTAGTTAGATTAAACTAGGAATATTCTATATCTTAGAGAAGATTCCCTTTTTATTATCACATGATCATATCAGTCAAGTGACCCGATATTTATATATGCTAAAGTTCTTTAACTCTTCGGCACAAGTGACAGCCCTCATTAAGTAGTTAGAGGGGTAAGCTTAGTTAGGTTTAACTTAGTTAGGTTTACTTTAAAAATGCTAGTGAAATTTATAATCATCCCTACTTAATACACCAAAAGTGTAGAACATCGTCAAATATTGGGGTATTTTTAGTAACAATGATCGACTATAACAGCACTAGAATAGTTCATACCTTTCCCAAGTACCAGGAGCCGATATGTTGTTAATTCTATCGAGGGGGAGTGATGCTACATAGAAAATTTGTGGTTAACCAGTTAAAGAAGGCATTATACAAGGTAAAACTTCCCGAGTGTTATGTCGAGCCTTCGCCGACTTATCATCCTATTCATGGAATATATGAATGTTCTAATGATGAAAACAAAGTCCATAGAGTCGAGATAGGAGGTACATTATCACAAAACCCCAGAGTCTTCCATATCTGCTTCATATTTGGATATTTTATTGCACATAGATATTTTATTGAACATAGATGATAACCATAAACTAACAACTCAATTTTATGACAAACAGGATAACTTCCGCTTCTCCAACGTCAACTTCCCATATCAATGTAGCGATATTCCATTATCACTTGCATATGGTCTCTTCATTGATTCGAACATGTTGTGTGTATGATCAGTTTTGAAATCGAGACAGGCTACTAACAAATAAGTCTATCTAAAAGAGGTTTCAACATACTCGTTTAAAGTCAGCATTTCGCAAATCCTATGGTCATTATAATGATTTAATTTGCTAATACAATCTGTCATAATGTCAAATGCTGGCTAATGTGTTTTATACAAATTTGTGGATTGTTCTTTGCATTCAAATTGTAACTGCGGATTGCTCTGAACAATATAACGAAGCTCACGGCGAATGAGACGGGTCAACACGGGGTGCTTACTCCTCCTAGGTACCTGACCCACCTTTGGTGTCTCAAGGGATCCCTGTTTGTCCTACTATAAATTTTGAATTTTTATAGAAATTATGAGATTTGATTACTGTTCGTTATTTTTACTTTTCCAAACAATATCACAGCACGTTTCTTTCAAGTATTCCACCTGATACGACACTGTCTATGACAGAAACAGTGACTTCATCCACCCAAGTAGAAATATTCATTCGCCAGGTCTATTTCAGATATTTGTGATGTTTTAGTGACATTAAATTTGTGTACAATGTCTGAAGTTTATTTTCACCATGTACAAAAGGCAAAACAATCTCTGTGACCTATGAAGTACAGGGGATAGGGGTTGGGTTGTCTGATCGATCAAGAGTACTACTCTACATGTATCGGTTTGTTATATCTTTATGAAATAGTTTGAAGTTATCTTGTATTTAAAATATCTGAATGATGCTGAAGGGTAGAGTAATCACTATGTAATGATGGTACACCTGATGATGAATACCCAATACATGTATTTTATTTCAGTCTAAATTTCAATATAAGAAACATTGTAGTATTTTTATAAGAGAAGTAAGATATGACAATATATTACATATTTTAATTACATGATAGTGACCACGCTGTTTGTTATCTTCACTCTTCATGGTACTGTTGAGTTCTGTGGTCTGGTGTCCTTTATACTATTTGTCTATCATGTATTGCTTTACACTATTTATATAGAGATGAACATGCTTTAAGTGAAGTACCACTAATTTTGACCTTTGTAATGATACACAGGGCCGTAGTGGCAAGGATTCATCGTGCCAACGTCTGCCGTGAACAATGTGACCCATATGCATATGGACCTCTTGTTTTATTTCATTGAGGCAGTTTTTCCTTGAATAAATCGTCAAATGGGCTAGTTGCGCTATATTCCAGTTTTTCATATCAAGTATTTTAGTAGAACCGGTCAAAGTCAATTTCCTCACCAAAGATTGAAATTTGACGACTTTTCAAACACAAATACGCAGTACTCTTCAGTCCATTTTAATACATAGCGATAAGAACCATATAAAGTGCAGCACCCTCTTGCATTGTTATGCAGCAACGCAGGTGTTAGGCTTAAACTAATTAAAATTTGTGTTCCTTTGGCTTGTTTATTCGTCTGCAGTATTTTAAGACGTCAATTCAAGGATTCATAGGTAGACGGGGAAAATCCCCTTTTTCTCTGTGTGTAATTACAGGGGATATATTATTCTAACGCATACTATAAACATGAGCTGTAGGCATAGCTTTAGATATGTTTTTCCTATATACATGTGGTCTAGATGACAATTTAGATTACCGCTTATAAATGGTAAAACCCGATTGTACTATCATATCAACGATTATATTACAGTGCTCCCTCGAAATAGTGCTCCCTCCCCCCCTTATAATGCTTATTGCCTAAAAATCCCAAAGAACGGATTTCTCCCCATGTTAAAACATCCGTTATAATACCAACCCCCGCTTAATGCCATATGCCATTGATTTTCTCAAATAAATGGTCAAATTTTATAGTTTACCCTCGATGATAATGCCAATTACCTAACAGTCATCGGTATTCACACCTGTACTTGGAGATCAGTACAATGAATTTTGACAGACTGAATAAGGTATTCAGGTGGTCAGTTTAATTACCAATAATTGCTGAATAAAACTCAAAATTATCTATATCTTTATACAGAATGTAGCCAAAATAAATTACATAACTGAATTTCTTTTGACTGCTCAATGAATTGTCAGTAACGGTGAATTCGATATATTGCCACCCCCGCTTTATTGCCAAAATTGTCTTGAACAAAAGTTGGCAAAATATCAAGGGGGCACTGTATAACCACAAATCGGTATCACTGGGTGGGTGGTTGGTGTATATTATTTAACGTCCTATTCGAGAATGTTTCGTTTATATGGAGACGCCACCACTGCTGGTGGAGTGCAAAACTTAGACCTATGTTCGGTGCTTATAGCCTTTGAGCAGAGAGAGATCTTTATCGTGTCACATCTGATGTAACACGGGGCCTCGGTTTTTGCGGCCTCATCCGAAGGACCGCCCCATTTAGTCGCCTCTTACGACAAGCAAGGGGTACTAGGGACTAATTCAAACCCGGATCCAAAATCGGTACGAAAATTTACCTAGCTCTAGCATGTCATCAAATCTTTGGTTGGTCACTGGTTCTCTAAGGCGGGACAAATATGGTGGAATATTAGAAATTCCTCTATACTTTTTGACATGTATGCAGTGCCATGAGGATCAAGGAGGCGCTAATAAAATGGTGGATCTTAACGTCAGGGATTATTGTGCTAGGGCTGAATACTGGCTTTATAGTTATTTGTATTATTTCGTTTAAAATCTCCTTGGGCATCAAACTGATTTTTTGTTGTTGTTTTACCTCCGTTTCCAGAATTTTTCACGTATGTATAGACGTCACCAGCTTGCATATGAAGTGCCACAAATTATGACCAAGGCGAACTCGGGCCTCCAGGTTAAAAGCATAGTGACCTCTAGTGGTGAGTGGTTCAGCCTCCAGTGCTTGACTGAATAGATCATATAGTAAAAATGCATTAGGTGATTTAAAAAAATATTCTTCTTTACCGCAGAATATCTAGCACATAAACTGGGTGCATAGTTATAATCAGCTTAGAGGTCTCTATTAAATCTGTGAGATTCGTGGCACCTGGGTTCAGGCCCAGGGTGTACTTCTATAGTAAAAGTGTTAAATCATCAAAAATTGAGAAAAAACCTTTTTAATCTTTCACCATCTAGCAACAAATTATGTGCATACCTATATCCACAGCAACCAACGTCTGGATGGTATAGAGGAATCCCCAATGTCTGCCTGTCCTACTGTCTACCTTGATCGTTGTGTCACAACTTTGTGATGAAGAGGCTAGTGCACCCCTTTCCATCTCCAGATTCTACATGCCTTTATAACAGAGCCCAGACAGACAGGGCAACGTAACGTTAAGCAAAGTTTTTTGTGCGATATTTAGTTGGCCATTAGAGCCCATGCACCACTTGTTTATTTAAGTCAACGTATTGAAACAGTTACAAGCAAACGAGCATGGAAGACCGAAAAAGGTTACCTCTTTATCGAAGGTAATTTTATATTTACATCTCCAATCTGCTTTGATATTTTTACCATTTGTGATGATAGATATTTCCTCATGCGATGCAGTTCTGCACAATGCGCGTATGAATTTTGATCAATATAGTTCGTTTATTTTAAAACTGGGAATTCCGATAGAAATGAAAGCAGAATGTAAATATAAGATGTAAATTTCAGTTTTGAAAATACATGCGGGTATGAACTTTACGCCACGGCAGCATACTTTTTACGAAGCGCTAATGCGTGAAACGTCGCAGGTCATGAACATGCCCTCATGTATTTTCAAATATGAAATTAATCTCTTAAATGAACATGGCAATACGTTAAAACAGAATGAGGAAAGCTTTCTAACAACTGAAGTTGAATATTTGAAAACCATTGACATTTAATTATAATATTACTAAATTTAATACGAAAACAGAGCGAGCAATTAGTATTCACGAAGCAATGAAGTTGTACGACAGTCTATTGACAAGTTACTTTTGTCTACAAGACAACCAAACAGATTTATCTATGTTGAAACATACATATAAGATTAACTATTTTGACCGGCTGTCATTCAAATTAAAGGAAATTAGCTTTACACATAATTCTACAGAGCTGACATTTTTCATCAATTCAATATCTTCCTGAAAAGATAATAAAATATCTTTTTTTTTCGGGTTTTAATTCATTTTTATTCTAATTTACTAATTAAGAGTAAGGTATTATAAAAGTCTGTCGTAGTGAAGTATTGCGAGACAAAGAAAAAATTTTTGAATAGATTCAAGCTAATTTCTGACTGGTCTATTTTTATTTCTCCTTTGAATGGTAATAAAGTGACTGCTATTGGTTAAATCAGTTTGTTAATTACTTTTTTAAATTATTTTAAAAAACATTAGTCACAACAGTGATGTTTATTGTTATGCCCTTCCTAGGTTTAAAACACGTAATTATCACAGAGAAATAGAGACACACGTAATTACCAGAGAGAAATAGAGAAAGGGAGGCATATTTCTTTATTGTAATGCACTTTCTATATTTAAAACACTTACAAGAAAGAGAGTGGGTATACATTTCTATTATTACCATTATGTCCTCTCTAGATTTAAAGCACTTATTTACCGAAGAGATGGAGACAGGGAGAGAGAGGGCATATGTGTTTATTGTTATATGTATGCCCTCTGTAGATTTCTAATACCTAAATACCACAGAGAGATAGAGAGACCCAGAGAGATGGGAGGGGGGGGGGGCATAGCTGCAATATAGTAGGCGCATACATGGCACATAGTTCTCTCCTTGTATAAAATCGCGACTCTCTCTTTCTCTCTCTTTCTCTCCAAGTCACTGTCTCTTGCCATCATCCTGACCTCATTGCAGCTTCTTCATCCTACACTCCTCCTTTCTGCGTCTACTGTCCTTCTCCGGGTTATTTTCAGTCTCCTCCTTGGCCCTTTCCCTTCTAGTGTCCACCCTAACGCCGTCTCGCAGTCGTTGTCATCTTTCCTCCGTAGCACGTGTCCTTTCCAGTAGGCCCATACACTAAAACATTTTTGATAATAAGTTTATACATCTAATTTGAATAGATCATCAATTTGAAAGTACAGAAGGTTTGCTGTGTTGAATTTAATTGGTATTCAAAATACAGAGTGTTCTGAAAGGAACCAACAAACGAAATGGTCAATAAATTCATTTTATCCATTTTCCAACTTCGAGTTACCGAAATGATATGCACCATATTAATTTTTTAAAAATCTAGTGACACAGAAGAGGTATAAAAAAATAATGAAAATGATATCTGAGGTGATTTTTCAAAGATGTGATAAATGATCAAGTATTGGATTTTCAACAATGATAGATGGAGACATTGGTTGACAGGAACATATGTAGAAATTATTAAAATATCACGTAATGATTAAGCTCTTTAATTCCTCATTACCTTTTGCTTGAGCGTTCTAATTCTGATTTTAAAATACGATACACATGGCTTGTTCATAAATAATAAAAAGCCGATAGATCAAAATGAAAAGTCGAAATCAGCATGTTTTGATATATGTAAAATCGTTTGAGGTTCAGTCAATTGACAACTTTATTTATGTCAATCAATTGAATATGTACAAAAAATTCCATTTTTTAGCTAAATATGGTGTATGGTACGTGTCGAAAATATTAAGACATATGTTAAAAAGGAAAAAATGCACGTGGGTCCGCCCTGTGGGTCACGGACCTGGTAGCGTGACCATTCTGTCAACGAGCACACGAGTTTGTTCGACATTGTCCAATCGCTTTCAATGTTCCGGATAAATGTTTTAAAACTGCATTATACTTAGATGACGCATTTTCAAATTACTTGAGTAGTTCCCAACTGGTGAAACTTAAGGGGGCTGTATGTCCGTCTATCCGCCCGAATGTTATTCATAATTCGAGGTATTACCTTGAAGTTTCCAATTGAAAGCAGTTTGTTATGGCGAGCGCACCTACCTATACATGCACGGGTGCTGAACTTTTCCCCAGGGCTGTAAGCTCTATCCGAAGCAAAATTCCCCATGGTGATTAACCAATGTTAAGTACAACGCTTATCATTTTACATCTGGAAGTGCATAAAAATAGACAAATTCGTGTATTTTTTCTTTACCATACTCGCAGGAGGGATTCGGACAATTGTCTCCTCTCTACCAGTGGAATGAAGATATTGTAATTTAAATTAAGAGGGTAAAAAAATTTTGCCTTCATTCATTAGTCTTGACTCTCGTGGAGAACAGACGTATAGCTTCGTAAAAAACCTCACGATTTCAATGAGTATTCCCTAGCCTTTGTAGTTTAATTTTAGTACTAGTTTGTGTTTTGCTTTTATTGCATTAATTTGGCTTTCGTTTATATGTAAATATTCTGTCGTCCTGGAACGGGTCGTCCCGAAAATTTACAAAATCCATATTGTTCGAGTCGTTGGTCATTTTTAGTGCTTTATAATGCTCCCTTATTTATTTGTTCAGATCCGACGTGTTGCTTTTGTTGGTTTTTGGTGATAAGCCGATTGAGTAGTCATCAGAATTCAACAAGAAATCACCTTGACGCAAGCGTCAAAGATATCAGTCCGCAATAGATGAAAGAAATTGGTGGGTTTTTTAATAGGTCCGCACTGGCGATATGCATTTTGTACATCTCCTCAGGATGGAGAGTTAATTATAAAGTCTTACTTTTATTAAGATATCTTTTAGCAAAATTAGTAGAAACAATTTCGCGCAGAAAGATAACGACTTTTCAAAGCAAAAATAAGTAAACATGTATTATTCTCTGTAGAAAAGTGGACAGGCATACCCTACTCCCATCATTGCCTACACCCACCATAGCCTACATCCATCATAGCATATACCCATCATAGCCTACATCCATCATAGCCTTCACCCATCATAGCCTACACCCATCATAACCTACACCCATCATAGCCTACACCCATCATAGCCCACATCCATCATAGCCTACACCCATCATAACCTACACCCATCATAGCCCACATCCATCATAGCCTACACCCATCATAACCTACATCCATCATAGCCTACATCCATCAAAGCATACATCCATCATGGCCTACACCCATCATAGCCTACACCCATTATAACCTACACCCATCATAGCCTACACCCATTATAGCCTACACCCATCATAGCCCACATCCATCATAACCTACACCCATGTATGGATGTAGGCTATGCCTGATCACTTGTCTAAGGAGAATATTGTTCAACAAAGTTTTCACTTGTCTGGTCTCAACTCCCCTTATCACCTCAAGAACAATTGAATATATTACTAGTTGTGTGAATCCGCGAAAAATAATCTTGAATCTACAAAACGCTGTCCTCCCTTTTTTGTATTGTATGAGTGAATAAATAAATGCTTACAAAATGAAATATTATTGAACCCGAAACAAACGCTGTGCAAATTAACAACTAGAATGTTTATTGCATTTTTTTATGTTGATACGCTTAATTTATTTCAAGAGATTATATAACTTGAAGGTTAATATTAAGATGCCTTTAATCCCCATTTAAATACGTATTACATGAATTTTGGAGACATATTTTTTAAAAATTCCACAGAATCGCATGCACAGTTTGAAAACCCATATCAGAACAGACCGCGCTCTTTCGCGGACTGTACTGATTGTACACGGTCTGTCGCGACCGCAGCTCGAATCTCCGATGTTCTGCTCTCGAATCATGGACATATTTTGGAAACCCTCTTGCTAATGATTATACTGTATCATTATGATATACCTTTTGTGTACCTCATACGTCCTAGAATTGCTTTATGTACGTTTTGTTGCAGTGTGGTTCATGTACGTGTATACACTTTATTATACATGATTAACATATTTACTTGTCAGAAACTAGGTATGTGATGCTTTTCTGCGATATGAACTTGGTATATTGTATATATTCACGGTATTATTACTTTAGCAATGTACTCACGAAATGCTTGTTTTACATATATAAATATCTTCATCGTGTTTGTCCAAGCTTTTATTTAATTTGTATTTGAGTTATGAGACTAATCACTGTTCGTTATCTTCACCTTTTCATTATGATTGTGGCCAAACCAAAATATTTGAAGCTTTCAACGACGAATAGAGCATACCCAGTACATAACTTTCGTTTGTTTTGAATATGTAAATGAAGACCCCCTGAAATGAAGATATGTAATTTTCTTCAATTTCGTGACAAAAACTCGTTCAGACAGAAACATGTTTTGCTCAGAATATGCCGTGTATAATTAATAGTAATCAGTTGTGTACATGAACTTGTACCTCTGAATCAAAATCGGCTAAATCTCTCACCTAAAGTGCAAAGTACCATGCCAGTGAGCTGAAAATATCCACAGATTTGTTGAGCTGTTGCTCCCGAGAGATCGAAAATCGGAAATTGGATGTGCGAATCCAGTAAGAAATCATGTATTTTGCATTCAGATTATCCATAAAACAGGTTTAATCAAATTTTATACTTTGTTACATTCTTATCATTTGTTAATCAAATGCTTGTACACGCTAAGGAAGAAAATAAAACATTGATGCCATCCCAGACGACGAGAAGATAAGAGTGGAAGACATGTCACGCATCCACGAGATTCCCTCATTTGCTCCGAAATAAAGGGATATATTTGCATGTATACCCTTCTCTCATAGCTTAACGTGCGTGTTTATGTATACAAAAATGGATTAAAGAGGCATCATGGACAACAGTTGATACTCAAATGAATGTTGTTTTTTTACCTAAAATACCTTTCGTTAAATACTTTTTGTTACAATCTGAGGTGTGCAATCAGAATAAGGCGTTCTGTATTGAGTGGATCACAGGATGCATAACCAAGGACATTCAAGAAAACGGATGAAAAAATTGAATAATCCTAGGTTTATATACATTGAACCTAAATATGTCAAACTTTTAATAACATTCTGGGAGACTTTTACATAGCATGATGTTGCTTATTAGTATCCGAAGATGTTGGTTTGTAAAACAGGGTTAAATTGCAAATAAATGAACTTCAATGGGTTCAGTGGAATATGATTCATTATCATATGATTGAATGATTTCAAGTTTTCTGATTCTTGAAATGGTTGGTTTGTTGTATATTGTTTAATATCCCATTCAAGAATTTTCCGGTGAAGGTCTGCAAAATTTTAGCTTATGCTCGGAATTTACGACCTTTGAGTAGGGAGGGATCTTTATCTAGCCACACCTGCTATGACACGGGGCCTTTGTTTTTGTGGTCTCATCCGAAGGACCGCTCCATTTAGTCACCTCTTATGACGAGCAAGGGTACTGAGGATCTATTCTAACCCTGATCCCCACGGGACCGATTCTCGAAATTAATAAATCATTTGATTTTCCAACAAACAGAATGAATATAAAACGGGAATTTCCAAATTGATACGATTGATTATTATGTTTTGATCGTCCAATAAAAATGTCCGTCTTTAATCACTTTCCATAGATTTTATACTATAGATGTAAACAAATATGGCCAAATAGGTATCATCTGGTTAGTTCTAGTAACCGGTTTCGATGTTTTGCATTATCTAATCATACAATAAAAGAATTATTGACTTTTTTCGGTCAATACAATTTTTAGCTTCCCTCAAAGTACAAAATTCACCTCGCCCCACCGGCTAGGAGAATAGTGTACTTCTCGGGTAGCTAAAGTTTCGTATAGACCTCAAAATGTCAGTAAGGGTATAATATATTATCACTTCGAAATATCTTGATCAAGCACTGTAGCAACGTTGGTTTATTTCCAAGCCAAACGGACTTGAGTTGCGCGATGTGTGTGTGACTGCAGAGCACAAAGCTGGTGTCCAGATCTAGTAAAATTAAAAGTAAATGCTGACGCCAACGAAGATTCCGGGGGAAAAAAGAGAAAATATAAGTCATTGATCGAATTAAATTAAATGCCATATGTTCAATGAATTTGTTAAACTATACGGGAAAAAAATTTACAGGCAGCAAGTCGAATGTCAATTCAACAGGTGTTGGCAACATCGTGTGATTGTCAGTGTGAAACTTTCCAAGAATACAAATTGGAAAATTAGAGCCTCGGTACCATTTGGTAATGGGGATTTATCAATCAATTCCATAATCTAGGATCTGTGCATAAAAAGGACCTTGAACACAACAAAGACCTATCAACATGTATTGATTTATCATTGATTGGAAGAATATTTTTCAAACAATTTTAAACTTGTTTTGCGAGATTTATATTGCACGTTATCAATATAAATGTTAAAAATATGAAATTTTAACTCCTTTGGCAAGCTTTACATTTTGCGGTATGTAGTTTTTGCCTTGAAAACTGTCTATAGCAAACAGTTTCAGTTGCTGATGCTATTGGATTGCATTCTGCATTCAAGGCTGCAGATCAAGATGAATAAAAACGTGCAATAGATTTCGCGCTTTCCGCTTGTGTGTCGCGATAGAACGTCTGTATTTACAATAAATAGTGATATATTCGACACTGACAAAATAAACACATCATAAAAACATATTGAAGGGCAAACATCCATGCTTAAATATTGATATACAAGTCATTCATATCATATACAAACTTACACGAGTTTTGTTTTAACGGCTAGAGAAGAAGTCTTTGATATAAATCTTAATATTTACGTTCGTTGGAGGGAGATTTGATACAGAGGTTTTGACCCATTCTCTCCGAAGTGTTCCCAAGTTTCAAATAATGTTTTGCATTTCTGATTGTATTGCTGTACGCCAATTCTCAGTTTTCAGAATCTACCGGTCTGAACATGAAATTTGAACTTTTCTGTCTGTGTACTTTTGTCACGATGTACGGTGTTTTGGAGTAGGAAGCGTAGAATTCGTTTTAATGCCCGTCTACCATTTATGTGATTTAAAGCAGCTTTTACATTGGATTCCTCGATTTAAATGTGTTTGAATTTTTGCGGCTGAAAGACCACTATCTCTCATTCTGTTTTCATATACAAAAGAGTCGTTTATACAAAATCGATCATCTTTCTACTACAGGTATGAGCTTGTTAGATGTACATGTATCTTGTCCCTTCATATACATGCTGATGACTGTTAACATAATCGGTAACAACAAGAAGGTACAACTCTTGTGACCTTCCTATGAACTTTGAATATGTTATATATGTTAAAACTGGTATTCATTTTGAGATAAGACATGATCTGGTTTATCAAATAATGATCCACCATTTTGTCCATTGTGACTTCTTATAATGGGGGCCATATTCGGCCCTTTTCCTACGTTCTACTTTTAGTCAATCCATTTGTACTGTTTATTTGGACAAGAAGAATATAACGTCAATACATATCGAATCACACGAAGTAATCTTCAATGAAATGAAATTGAAGTAATAAAACAAATTTTAATGAATGAACATTATTATCTAAATCGTATAAAATGACTACACACTTAATTAAAGGGAATATATTAGATGAACTCTTGTCATAGATAAAAAGGAAAACGGGGAAATTTTTTCCTAGTGTCGTAGTTTGACAGATTTTATAAGTTTGAACTTAAATTTCGATAAAGTGGATAATTTCCTTCAATAACCAGTATTTATCAATGAACGTGTATCGGTACATGGCGTACTCTGAGAATATCACCTTGTTTAACACATCCAACTTACATCCTGTTCACGTGGTAGAGTACCTAAATGGTGAAGCCTGTGTGGTTTTCCAGTTAAATTTCCTTTCGCAGTGCATTTAGTTCAAAGGTACTAGTAGTGTGTTCATATACTGAATGAGATTTTAACACTATTTTTATGCATGTTTTGCAATTATTTAATGGCGACTCTTAACAGGGGAAATTCCCTCTTTTGGGTACAGTATTTACCTACCGTTTTCATACGAAATTGCAAGAATTCATGCGTTTTTGGTTTGAGCACCATGTGTAATGCCTTGAGATAAAAAATAATAAAATTAAGATATGCCTATTATTAGGACGTTTGAGTTACTTGTGTAACCTAATACGATCCGTGCTTTTCGTAAACTTTTGGTCATTTTATATGCTCGTCTTTAGGCTGGACATATTATGGTTCGTATGTCCGTTCGAGGGTTTCTGTTTTCATTTCTCTGTCACATATCAAGCTTTAAATTTGTTATGTAGCTTCTTTGCTGGTCACTCTGGGTCATGTTGCAATTCTGATCTATTTTGACTCCTCGTGTACGAGTTTTGCCCCTTTATTTAAAAAAAATAATGTTATATGGAAGGTACATAATTTGTCCGGCGAACTCCTCTCACAGTTTTGAAGTGAGGACCTTCTTATTTTACAGAGTGTTTGTATGGGTATTGAAAATGTGCATGTGGCAAAAATTTAGATTTTTTTATTTAAAAAAAAATACAAATTGTTGAAATTATTTAGATTTGAAGAAATATTACATAGAGAATACCTGATTTGTCTGTCAAATAAATGAGGACCTTCTTATTTTACAAAGTATTGAAGATGTGCGTAGGGGCAATTGGCTGATACCACCTTAAGTAAAGTTCTACATCTGTCATTTTTGCCATGTTTACTTATCAGTGTCACAAAATAAACATCTTTTTATAAAAACACCCTATATATCATTCTAACAGGCATATTATGTACCATTTACGATACTCTTGTGTACGTCTGCTTTGAATTTAGCCTAAAGAGAGTACAATAGGTGTACAGTGTTTTGTGGAGTCAAGACCATTTATATGGATTCACACAAACAGTAATATATTTAAGTGATCTTGAGGTGGTAAGGGGGGGGGGGGGGGGGTTCGAGTCTAGACAAGTGAAAACTCCAAACATACATGCCTTGTAAATCGTTTACCTTCTGCATAAAATTATCTCTATTAACTACTTTTGCTGACTAAAATACAGCTTAATTAAGGTATGACTTCACAATTAAGTCTTCATCCTGTAGTGATGCACAAAATGATCTCATCAGTATGGTCCAATCTGAAAAAAGAATAAAAATAGAATGATTTCTTCATGTCTTATGCGGCCTGATACCTTTGACGTTTGCGTATCTTCTGTGGCCTGATACCTTTGACGCTTGTGTATCTTCTGCGGCCTGATACCTTTGCCGCTTGCGTATCTTCTGCGGTCTGATACCTTTGATGCTTGCGTATCTTCTGCGGCCTGATACCTTTGACGCTTGCGTATCTTCTGCGGCCTGATACCTTTGCTGCTTGCGTATCTTCTGCGGCCTGATACCTTTGACGCTTGCGTATCTTCTTCGGCCTGATACCTTTGACGCTTGCGTCAAGTTGCGTTCTTGTTTCTTTTAAATTCTTCTTGACTCCAGGAAAACAAACAATAAACTGAATATATAATGATAATGGACAGAAAAGTCTTAATCACAATGGTGAATTTCATGGTCCCTAGTTTAGGGAATCTGGGTTATGATGTAACTCTGTGTGTTCATAATATACATGTACAAAGTTGTTGTGTTGCGCATGCAGTTCTGAATCTGAAAGAAAAAAGCCTCAAGAGTTTGTGTTTTTTTTCGTTGTGTGATGCTCAGATAGCCATAACAGGGGAGTCTTCTTCTTTTTTTAAATGAAATAATAAGAAATAGTGTATATTTCCAATGCTTTCTGCTGTTGATATTTTTACAAATTGTAATGAAAGCCATTTTCTAGTGAATGCGTTACAGTTCTAAACAATGCACGTATGAAGCCTGATAAATATTTATTTCTTAATGAAATGAATATTTGTATTTTTCAGATGTAAAGTGCATTATACCCTGAAATTCTTCTCTAGACCTGTACAACTAAACTGAGCGTGTAGTAATGACTAATAACAAGGATGTCTCAATTAAAATTCTTTGGCCAAAGGTCCAGGGCCCCCTGAAGAGGCTATACGGATCATATAGTAAGAAGCAGTAATGTATCTATCGGGGTCACACATATTGTAAAATTCATTTCCCCTTTATGCATACATAAAACCCTTGGATTAACATCAGTTGTGTAAGGTCAACATCAATGGTGAAAATGTCAGAAATATTTCCTTATGATTAGACAGTGTGCCATAGCAATGAACATCACTATACATGTATGAAAAAGTGAACATAATGAGCAGAAATCAGTCTCATAGATACCATAAAGATTGATTGTATATTGATTAACGTCCCTCTCGAGAATTTTTCACTCATACGGAGACGTAACCATTGCCGGTGAAGGGCTGCAAAAATATACCATAAAGAATACAAAACTGAAAATAGGGCAAACACAGACGGAACACCAGAAGTGGGATCAGGTGCCTAGGAGGAGTAAGCATCCCCTGTCGACTGGTCACATCCGCCGTGAGCCCTACATCCCGATCAGGTAAACAGCAAAATATTTTTTCTTCTCATGTAGAAGCTTTTGAATGAATTCGGCTTTTTAAGAATATAAAGACAGGTCAGCTAATAAAGGAGCACAATTCGTGCCGATAGCAATTCTAACAGACTGTTGGAAGACCCGATCACCAAAGACTACGAAGATATTGTCAGTGAGGAACTCTAGCATCTTTTTAAAATCATCTTCAGAGTACTTGTGCGTGGAGTCAGAGTGGTGTTTAATAAAATAATTTTGGGAGGACTGATCCTAGATATGAATATTTCCTTTTACCATTTTTGTTGACTAAGTAACTGTCTTTGATGTCAAAAAGTCTAGCCTTTAATTTATTGTGAGGTATGGTCGTGTAAAGTGTTGTAAAATCATACGTTTTAATGTTGTGAGAAAAGTTTTGTGATTTCAAATTCATTAAAAGTTCTTTACAAGTTTTAAGAATGCACATTTGATTTACGCCATTTTTGGCATATGTAGTGGCACAGTACGTTTGAAGTTTTTCCTTTATAGCAGTTAATATTTTGTGATGAGCAGAGATAGGGACTTGGTAAAACATTTACTGGGTTCAGCAATGTATCTTTGTTTGTAAGGGTTTTTATGGAGTATGGGGATCCAGTATAGGTACGGTAACTCATATTCATCCGCTTCTTTGACTGGGATATTAAATGTATTTAAAACTGAAGCATGATTTTGTAGAATTTCATCTTTTGAAAGGGCAGTTGGAGTAAAACTGGAGTATAAATGCATAATCATTCTATATATTGATTTTCCATTTCAGAATTTCATGAAAAACGGACGCATTTGTTAAAATATAAACTAATCTACAGAAGTACGACATTATGTTACTGATACTGCAGCTTTGTCTGATTTCAATGAGACTATAATTTATCAATACGAATGGACTTCAGGTCTAAGTAGTTATGTGTAATTTTATATTCTCACTGTTGCTTAATTGATATAATACATATATTTCTTAAAAATAAGCTATCATATATCGTGTCCCCCACCCCGTGATTGAAATTATATTAGCTTATTTTGACTACAGGTTATCGTGCCATCAAATCTTTAATAGCTAAATTTGCATCTAAATGTTTCGGCAATCCTAATTCGAATATTTTAGTATGTAAGAAATTGTATTATTCATAGGGATTTCAATGATGCGGGGATAACAAATGTATTGAAACACGCCTGGAATTCTCTCTCTCTCTCTCTCTCTCTCTCTCTCTCTCTCTCTCTCTCTCTCTCTCTCTCTCTCTGCGTTGGTTATAATAACTACGGATGATTTCGGTATGATACAGGACATGACTTTGAATTAATGTATTGTTCAGTCCGTCCTCACGTAAACCGCTACGATAGGATCTGACGTAACCCCATAGATTGTGATGTCCGCATGACCTTTATCTTAGCCAATCAGTACGTCGCTTTGAAACCGTCGGTGTTTACAGGTACCACACCGGTAATTGTTCAATCAAAATGAACTTTGGCTTACATCTTCTATAGAGCCCAAACTTAGGAAATATTTTAGTTTAGGTTTCTTGTAATGAATAGTTAGATGGATAATTTCTGTATGATTTATGTGTATGTCTTAAAAGGTCATACTGCCCAGCCAGACTTGAGTCTTATTTATTTGTTTTAACCAGTTTATTTTATAGTCTTCTTTTATGCGTTACCCAGCTTTGATGAACGGAGAAATACGCACAACCCCTGGCAGATTAGGGGACCCATTATCTTAAAACACTAGTCACCCGAGAATATCAACTCGGTTTATTTTGTTAAGTGTAATTAACAGGCTCTGCTAGGATACCAAATTGAATTGACCAGATGCAGATTCCATTATAGTACCAAAAATTGAAAATTTTCATAAAATCAAAGATCTCATCCATATAAACTTTGATATAAATAGCAATTTAAAAAAAAATTAAATTAATTAAGGATTAATAACTGATTGAAATAACAAATTTCATCATTCTTTCTAATGAAACCATTTTTACGGAAATATCTTGTTTTTCTACAAAGTTATTTCAATTTTAAAAGTTCTACACCTGCTTCTTATTTCACTGATAAAACAGGTAGAAATCACAATACTCCCTAGGGGAAGTAAATCACCAGTTACGTCAGTATTCTTGCCCCGATCGCTTTCTGTATGGGGCATCATATTGATGAATGTCTCGGGCACCTGCTGTGCAAATTTGAGATTTTTTGATGATTATTTAGTTCTCTTCAAGGTATCACACTGGTAATTGTTCAATCAAAATGAACTTGTAGTTCCGTATATTTAAAAGAATACTTTTTTTTCATGCATGATTTTTCTCATTTCCTCTTCTTTTTTTCTCTTATTTTCTGTACCCTAATTAGGAAATTTTGTGTAATTTGTAGAAATAATCAATTGTTTACAGTGGAACTATTTGATGTTGGTAGCTGAAGCTACTTCCTGGGGTGCACTCGGGCTGTTTACACACATGACAAAAACACGTCGATTTGAGGGTAGTCTTGTTTGCGGGTAATTTTTTAATTTTTTTTTTTTTTTTAGAAAATGCCGTGTAGGGTGTTGTTTTTCTGGTGTTAGCAGACGATAGAGGTAACAGATCATTTCCTAGTGCATTATTGCATTATTTGGCATCAAATTTGTAAACTGATTTTAAATTTTTTCCCCCCTCTGTAGTAATATATGGTGAAAATAATTACCGGTGTGATACCTACAGTTCAAGGAAAATGTCTGCAATTGTTTGGTTAGCCTTAGTACGCAAGTCCTCGTCGAGTTATTTATATATTGTTTACTAAAAAAGTATCCAACCAATATTATTCAAACTTTGAACCATGCTTGTATACATACTGAAGATGCACATCCTCCTATTATGTGCAAATCTGACAAATTCTTATTGCGATTTTTACCATGTTTGACTTAGCCTGGTGCAGACTTTGTGTAATCTGTAACTCAAAAAGTATCCAACCAATATCATTCAAAATTTGCACAATGTTTGTATACATGACAAATTTTTATTGCGATTTTTACCATATTCGACGTAGCCATCTTTTTGTAATTTATGCTAATGGGTGTATACTTAGTGTAATCGGTAACTCAAAAGGTATCCAACCAATATTATTCAAACTTTGTACAGTTAAACTGACAGTCCATTTTGACTACGCTTAAAATGATGTACAATATGTTCCAAAATGTGCTATAGGATGTATGTCTTCTGCAAATTTGAACAAATGATGTCTACATTAAAGAATACTGCTTTTCCATTTCAATAAACAGTATGGTTTATTTGCCGTTTTTATAAAATGTATTAATCTTTCAATTCATTTCAAAATGATACATATATTTTTAGTGTTTCTCTGATTTTTTTTTAACGTTTTGTACAATTTTTGTTTTAATGAACAGCTGTTGCCATGAACGTTTTGCTATGACATCATTTCATTTGCTACTCTCCCCACAGTTTTAATTTTTCTGATGTCAATGATATTTTGAATAAATGAAGACTACATAAAGATACGATGAATATATTTCTAATTACAGAGTCTCTGTTCCGAAAAAAAAAATAGATATTTACATGTTCATGCGACTGAGAATGTTTTTATTCGTGTGCATTTAGTATTTGCCTTTCTCTCCAGTAGAACTACTACTAGTATCTCGTCAGAGACTTTTGATTAATCAAGATGGAGGTTAAACCTACTAAGAATATATACAGGACTCAATGGAAGGGAAATTCTGAAGTTCGCAGTAACATAACTCAAATCCAACCGTGTCAGCATGTCTCTGGTGGAAAAAAAACCCGTGTCCAGATATGAACTTCAGCTCATTTTCTGCAAGAGAAAGCGATGTTTGTACATGTTGACATCAAAGCCCGTCTTATCACTGATCGTGGACCATGCGACGTATTAGAGATTCATAAACTTGATGCGCAATTATATCCATATCAAAGCCGGACTCCGGTGATGTCAAAAAATCAAGGTGAAATATGCCAGGTCGTGTTTCTGTGACGGGGAAAGCCACATCTAGATTTGAATAACAAATGAGGGACAATTCTGTGTAGCTGGGGGTCAAGCTAAATGTTTACTGTTCCACGTCTGTAACAAATGAGAAAAGGGACTAATTTTACTCCTCTGTCATTATTTTCACACCTAAGTTCAAAGGTAAATAGGAGTTTACATTATAGGTAGTGTGTATTCGTCGACACCCGTGATTTATAAGGAGTTACCTTACCTCTGCACGTGTTGCATGTTTGTGTTAGATTGTCATCCGATTCTCTATGCCGTATTTTTCACCATATCAAATTATAGCAGGTGGTTTCACTTGTGTCCAGATTTGTACATGTAAATATAAAACGATTAGAAAATTGCATATCAAAATGGCCTGCATCTGTTTTTATACAAAATTCTTATTTGGAAACAAAAATTTTGGTGTTACAGCTATTTGGGAAGGATGGTAGGTATAGATGCCTACGATGTTACATTAAGGCACCAAAAACTCTTAATACTTATTTATATTCATCTATTTCACAACAATAACGGTGAAAACAATGACGCATTAGTTGCTTCGATAATTTCCAAAAAACTGCAAGAGACGAGTTCAAGATACACATTATCAACGTTACAGCACAGCTAAGTGCAGTCACCAGTCAGTAATAAAGTACTATAGGATTTATTTTTTTTAGGTAAAGTTGATAATCAGTACCGTCACTGCTTTCTAATTATACTTTAGAAACCTTCATTCTCGCCATCATGGTAGCTTAGTATAACAATTACGGTCATAATTATGATATGCAACAAACTGAATTTTTGTTATTTTAAAAATGTGTCCTACGAAGTAATATAAAATATCACCCCTCAGGCCCTGTGTCAAATAGAGCAACGATCAAGAATGCAAGGCATGGATAAAAGAGTTTACAATATACACACTAAAGACACCTTGTAATTAAAATAAAGTGTTATGACAAATAGTTAATGATATACATGTAATAGAACTTTTTTGCCATTGACCCTTTAGGTGTAACTATCGCGTAACGCCGGAAAAGATCTTAAAATTGATCAAATGATGATATAATTAATGAGATTTTATTGCCTAAAATACGCCTCTTTTCGTGGATAATATGTAAATGTCATTATTATCTTTCTGTGTATACATTATAGATAAATAAGTACATTGCAAACATGAAGAAAAAAATCATTCATAAAAATGTCTCTCTAAAACCTAATTAGGTTGGTCATTAAAAGAATTTTGAAAGACCTCAAAACAAATGTAAATGTACGTTTTACTAAATATAGATCAACTAGAAGGTTTAAATGTTTAGAGCATCCAAAAGTTCAATTTGATAATGAATGTTAAACACTTAATAATTCAAACTGAACGAGACTGAATCATCCCTTATAATTTATGACAGTTGATGCATTCTTATTAACTTTTAGGTAACTTTTGATAATGTGCACAGCATAACGGACCCTTGCTTAAATTGCATTTTGGTTATGATCATGCAATAGGATTTTGAAATATTCCGCTGTATATTTGCATTAATAAGTCTACTAGAATCCACTGCCATTTACGCCTACAATGATAATATGTTATTAGCTGAGAAAGTACTTCCTAAAGGATTCAATGGGGGGATCTTGAACCAGAGCATAAGTGAGTATATACAATGGATACTGGTATGACATTCTCGATCAAAACTTCATAGAGGCCCCGGTCTTTCTTGTGGATGCTAAATACATGAAGTACATATGCATAAAAAATGCAGTGAGACAGGGTCAAGATATTTAAAGGGAACAAACTGTACTCTGTTAAAGTCAATATCTGAATACTTACACTTGTATTTTATATTTATACTTTTACACGATTTCGTGGCTTACGAATCCGTGTTTTTGCTTGTTATGATGGACAAGGATGATACCTAACTATATTCTGTATCTTTTGGGGAATATGTGCAAATGTCTCTTCATGACCTCCGGAAATATTTTTAGTTTCCTCGGAAACCCGTTTTAATAACATTACGCTATAAAGCTATAAGAATTGTATATCTCTAAAATGAATGGTATATAACAGGAGAAGATGGAAAACATATGCTTTCAATATGTGGTCATTATCGCACAGCCGCGACGTTTTATTTCGTAAAACTCCGCTGTATTATGTAAATTTCATCTAAACCAATCGAGCCGCTTTTTATTTTTTGTCATCATTTTGCTGTTAACGTGCGGGTCATTCAATTTACAGTTATGTATAAATTCCATCATCAATACCTTGCTTTCACTCACAATTCTGCAAATCGTTTTATTATTAGATTAAATCCTCTTTATTTCAAATCCATCACGCAGCTGCGAACTGACGTTTTGATGTACATTTTCATAGGTAATATAACATCCATAAAATGAAGCTTTTATCTTATTTTCTTAAACATATCTTGCATGTTTTAGATATTTTCAGTATGTCAAAACCTATAGACAGAAAAAACTTTGACAAGATAAGATTGAATAAAGTCCATCCATCAAGGAAAAAGAAAAGTAACCTTTGGTCAATGGTTTTATTAATATTTGAAACAAAATCCTTATATCGCCTAACATGTGTCTTGAGATCATACATCAACTGCAACACGATCGATTATTGAGTTATGACACCTTAAATTCATCGGGGTTTTTTTCTTCTAAGCGTAAGAAAAAGAACCACCAAATATTTTTTTTTTTTGCGCAGTCAACAACATCAAACAATCACATTAATTTCAATGATGGGGAGAGTTAAGGGCTTTATTTTGTTGCTCTTTTCTATCAAATTCTTAAGAATCTGTCGAATAAGGAATAATGTCGGCTACAAGGGTTAATACTGGATCGATCAAAAGAAATCTAATTCACTATGAAAACCTTCACTTTCATTGCCGGTAAATTGACTCATTTCAGCACCATAATAACACAAGAGCCACTGTAACGGGACGAATTGCATCCGTGTCCATTTATTCCCAATAACAAATCGACCGCGGGGCATGAAATGTGCATTGTAAATTTAATTAAAGTAAACAGCTAGCGAGAGATAAATGCGATGCCGCTAAGTGCTATAGAAATCTTGATAAATGAGAAAAACGATTGCAGAATCCCGTTTTATGCAAAACAGTTTGGTGGCGAAACAGCTAGGCCTATAAGTGTGCATAGCGTCCAGATATCTTGGAGGAGAGTTGGCCATAGCAGGATGTTCAATAATGTTTTCATTGGCTGAAATTCAAAAGTAAATGCATTATATACCCATCAAATCCGTATTTTGAAACCGATGACGTCACAATGTAATCAACGCACGTTTTGGTGGAAAGTGATCGACCTCGCCACGGACAAAACTGCGTACACACAATAATAATAATAATAATAATAATTTCACTGTATATCTCTCTGGTGATCCTCGCCTGTCAACTTGAAGTGATTAGACTCTTCGGATCTTTGGATCAAGTTATCGTAGTAATAATATATATCTTTATATCAAATATTACTGACAAATGGTCAAACCTAAGATGTAAAATTGGTAGTGATTGCTCCTTCGCCAAACGCTCGGCATTTAGAAGTGAGATTCACGGGTCTTTCTGATATGACCTTGAAAACGGAGGTTCCATGTGGCGGCCGGTTTTGGCTCGTTAAAGAACCCTCATTGCTACGGCTCTTAGTGCTAAGCATAGGTCTGAATCTGTGGTACTTCATCTACCGCTGGTGACGTCTCAATATGAGTGAAAAATTCTCGACGTAACGTCAAACAAACTGACAGATGGTTTTGTTGAGAATTTTTAGGCGGGCGTAATATAGAAAGAAAATTTCAACTCTCCGTACTTATTTCAAGAATTGGATAGGTGTTTATTCTTCATATTTCAGAGTCGTGCTTCGCATTTATGAAAATATTAAAAACTCCTGTCTCACAATTGAAAAAAAATTTCCATATCCAGGTACAGAACGTTGTATGGTGTATTATCTCAAAAGACTTGACGTCTTCCAACGTTATATACAGATGCCTCTACAACATTGCAGGGTAATTGGATTCAATTTCATTCTTGGTTTGACTACTTTCAAGATTCTTTTCTTCTATGATGTATATGATGAAAACGAATATAAAGTTTTTCAACTGAAATAACTCTCATTACAAATTATATGCAAAGGGAAAAATTTCATTACTGAAAAACGTAATTTGTAATATTATGAATTTAAGTAAGTCAGGAAAAAATAATAGTAGTAGAAACATGTATAGATTCCTAGGTTATAATGTCCTTCAAGTTTGATATTGATAGTTTGGTTTAATGAAGAGTAACGTTAGCATACCATGTACTACCTACAGGCATGTAAATGTTTGAAAACAAATAAGACAATTTTTAACTTTTATTTCAATAGTGCTTTCAATGTAGACCTCTAGACCCCAACATAAACTGAAGAGAAACTACCCATTGATATATTTCCATGTAAACAAGTCTCAAGAGAAAAATAATGATTTCGTTCCCTCTATTTTCTTTATTTGCAGAAACTAACAAGTTACATTACAATAACATTTCTTAATTTGCCAAAATAATAACGTGGAAATTGAAGTAAAGATAGCTTAGGATTCAATTAATAACGAATGAGATCAAATATTGCTATCACTTGCCCTCAAAGGACACCTTCCATATAATCGACCCCATGAAACATTATTGTTCAACAAACTTTTTGTTCCAGTGAAATTAACACGACTCGCGATGCAGTATTTCATTACATATTCAATAAATGAAATACACCACATAAACTATGTGTTATATTGTTTTGTTTAACCAAAGACCATATGACTGCTTACATAGTATAATTGCAACGACTTCAACATTATAAAATCCATCTAGAATTGTGGGAATTGTTTACCTAGTTTCAAAGAACCAGATTAACATGGTAATAGACTAGATATATAACCACAGGCATACGATGTTTGTATTAAGACGACTAAACTAGTAACTGACCCAGAAAATGGCTGACTCAGTGCTATTTCTCTCAAGATTTTTTTTTTTCATTTCAGCATAGGAAGTCCGTGAGTATCCGCTTTAGAATAGGTCCATAGTACCCATTGCTTGTCGTAAGAGGCGACTAAATGAAGCGGTCCTTCGGATGAGACCGCAAAAATCAGAGGTCCCTTGTCAAATCAGGCGTGTCACGATAGAGATCACTCTCTGCTCAAAGGCCATATGCGCCGAGCATAGGCCTAAATTTTGCAGCCCTTCATCGGCAATAATGACGTCTCCATAGGAGTGAAAGATTATCGAGAGGGACTTTAAATAATATACAATAAATACAAATCAACATAGGAAACTTTTTGTGGATTTCTAACTGATATTTATTTAATATATATATCACTGAAATTACTAATTTTACGGTAAAAGGTCAATCATGTTCAGTTGTATCAAAACTTGGTATAAGTGAAATGCCCATCGTATGCTACTGTATTTCAAAAAGTGTGTGTGTGTGTGTGTGTCCTATAGTGGAATTGACAGCGTTTCATCACTTAAAAAATATATTTTGACCTTATGGCAAGTTGCAAAGTCCTCAAAGAAAAATCCATAAATCACCAAGATAAAAAAGAAAAATTAAGGACAGTGCAATACGCTCAAATAACAAAATCAATCAATATTCAGTACCTCATTCCTATTTTGACAATGATCAAGAATAAAAATACGACAACGCGCTAAACAGGTTGACGAAAAAAAAACCCGAGTATTTTTCAACTCGTGTATATCAATAGGTCACAGTCAATTTTTTACTGCTTACTAAAAATGTAAGATAGCTACAGAATTTGAAAAGATCAATTAGAAAGAAAGAAAAATATCACATGAAATCATAGATCGCAACATTGAATTTGTCGAGGAATATTCAAAGGATTTAGTGGTCATATGCCTATGTAGCAGAGGGCGTATGGTATATCCGATCAAATATGGTCAAATGCCTGTGTACAAAAGGGAGTACTAGGTTTATTTGTCAGATGAAGGGGATACTAGATTTAGTTTACTGACGTCGTGTACAAAAGGAGGCACTAGGTCTAGTGATCAGGTGCCCGTTTGTAAGACGGAATCTGTTGTTGGACGATCAATCGAAAGTCTTGGGTGAACTACATACATACATATCTTGGTATGCAAGTCCAAGAAGTCATCGGAAGCTGAAAAAACGTACAATACATTTGTAATGTTCCCCTTTGAATTCAATGGTAAAGAAAAACATCTTAGGTTATTAGAAAAAAATGTTTATTTTTATGTAAACATATAACATTAAGCAGCTACATGTCTGGGGCAATGCTCCCACGTTGTAAAACTTTGCCAACACAAAATATTGGCAAAACGTCTAAATATTTTGCACAGTGATTTATGTCTTACAAACGTGAACTCTTCCTAATAATTTGTCTTGGTTTTGTGCAACAATTTAAGTAATTACATGGGTTTCTAAATGTTCGTTGACCCCTTTTTAAAGTGATGATATATAACGGACAGTTGTGGAGTTGTCGCCTTCCGGTGTCAAATTTCTCAATGACTACTCTGGAAATGCAAACAGATACCATATGGTCCTACTCTAAGTACAGAAGTTAGACCGTTGTTCTAGACATGTTCAAAATACGTCCCCTTATTATATATGATAATTCTATAGCCCATATTAGATTTTAAAAAACTTGGAATTGCAAAATTTTTTGATATCATTATATTTGGGAAAAAACTTGTAATGACAAACATAGGAGGCGTTTATGCAGATCTCTATAGTATGAAAAGCATGCATGTTTTCTCTTTTGTTCACGCAGTCTAACCACTACAGCAGCCTTACCGAATTCTAACAGATAACTAAGTCATAATATATGTACATGTATGTATGAGATCGCATGTTTGCTCTTAAGCTCATCTAACAGATGACAATGATGTACCTCAAATCTTCCAAAGGTGTTCGTGCGGACATTGAGGTCGAGACTTGCACAGCGCCGTGGGGTGAGCAGGTGAGGTAAACAGAGGATTCTGACAACAGAGATGTCAGCCCGGGGCCACCGCCCGAAATTTACATCATTTTACGACCGAAATTTACATCTACTCACAAGAAGTATAAATGTCAAGTCGTATTATACATGTAAAACAGACGCTCTTTATCTGTATACCAAATGGTGTCTGTTTCAATCTGATATACGTGAAACAAGAGTAATGTCGAAATTTATTGATAATATCTATCTAATCGTTTGTTCAGCAAACTATATGCCAAAGGGAGAATCTTTTAAAGTATATATAGATGTAAGATTTGCAATTATGTTTGAAACAGTTCAATTCTGCAGGGAGTACGCATGGAAATTGCTTAAAGAAGCACGACGTGCATTTGCTGTCTATGGAATTTGGACCTCGACTACAATATTAATGTCCTTAAGTATATCTGTACATAAATATGATTAATTTCAATTCTTTTGGGATCATGGGTTCTAATTGCGGCCATTAATATCCATTAGCAAAGTTTAGATCTACCACAGAAGAATCGTATCAGCATACCCGAGCGGCATCTAAACCCAGGAGGTGCACTTTTGCTATTGACCTTTGTTAAACATTGATCAGATTAAGATAAAAATCGCAATCAGGTATTCTAGGGGTAATACCTGTACACCTGAAATGCTTGTCATTTATTAATCCCAATAGCTCATGTGACCGGTCACTAAATGCCGTTGTTTTAATGGAAGCACGTGTAAAGTTGCATACACGCATATGTATAATACATTGATATCGAAAATCATTACAGATGACAATCATAGCTATAACTATTTCATTTTTACGTTTATAATAAATGTTTGTGCTTATTTTTAATTCCGATGATACACACACAGATATATATATATATATATATATATATATATATATATATATATAGATATATATATATATATATATATATATATATATATATATATATATATATATATATTGTTAATATTAAATCATGATTTCTACCTTAACCTTATTCCAGGCCTATCTTGAACTATAGTTATACATAATATTTTAGATTGTATAAATCTGTGTTTTTGGACACCTGACCGTCAGCAGACTGTGCATACCTCTTCGCGCATCTTTCAACGCATCACGACAGAAGCTCCGCCTTTTACGTGTTCATTTCGGCAACAGACGGAAATGATCGCCTCTGTTAGTTTAATAATATTGCAAACATAAACTCTTGTAGAGGAGCAGAGTGGCGCTTGCTTCTGCCAGCGCCCTGTAGACAGTGTAGTTGTCGTTCTTGCGCTTGTATAGCGTGGAACAACCTGATGTTTTCTATCGCAACATGTAAACAAGGTATTTTTCGGTTCGGAAAACGTTAAACAGTTCCGGATTCTGTGCGTGTTGTTGAAAGAGTCAGTCATTTTAATGACATTTAAATTGTCTAAGAATTCATGAACATAAATATTTTCTTTTCTTTATGTTTCATTTTTACAGAGCATGGTACTTAAAAGAAATTAAAGATATGCAAAAACCTGGTGCCAGAAGCAATTTTGTGTCCAGAGTTACAGGGTAAAATGTTTATACAGTGACCAAATAAAACCAGAAATCATATTTGTATAAAGGTATTGACTATATCAGGAGGAAGATGTTTTACATCAGAAATTGAAGTCAACGACGTTTATCTCCGTAGTTTATATCCATCGGAGCTGCAACGTTTGAAGTAGCTGTTGACGACTGCTTCTTTCTGTGTATCACGGATGATTTCGTCTCAATATTACCGTATAAAAACTTCTGATTGACTATCTCAACGGCTAATAAATCTCACAACTCGATTTAAGTCGTATACAGTATCACTTTCCGCTAAAGTTATACATTTTCTCTTAAATTTCATCAGGTGCAAAACGTTTCCTATGCTTTATTGGTTAACCTTTTGAAAGTTCGTCAATATTTAATATATTTTCCCCCCTTTTTAACGAAAATATCTTAAAACCGGTTTGCAGGGTTATACTTAAAATAGGCCAGATTAAAACGATAAACAATAATTGCCTGCTTAAAACAGTCATTGTGATGTGTTTAATGACACTAAAATCAAAAATTTATTATGGTCTTAAAGGTGTTCTAAGTTTACACTTTCATCTTTTCCTTTTATTACAAATGCAATTAACACCATATTAAAAAAAAAAAAAAAAAAAAAAACAAAAAAGAAATGATATGAATGCTCCTTTAATGTTGCACATGATGGATTTCAATGGAAGCACCATATTGTCACTGGAGCACTTTGCAATTTTTGTGTTATTTCAGAGTATTTGAAAACAAAGATACACTGCCATACCACAAAAAGATAAAATCTACAACTCTCTAACAATGTATTTTTCTAAAGACATAAATCTTTCATCTTAAAGCTTGAATATTTCAAATAATGACTAGACAAATCAAAGCCTCAATCAGAATAATAAACTATATGTATTTCTTCCATTTTCATGAGATAAACGCAGGTTAATGCATATTTTACAAAACAATGCAAAACATTTATCCTAGATTTTGAAATTCATTCCAGACAGAGAATGTAGAACTTTTTTTCTTCAAAAGTTATTTTAAAATGCTATCAATTTCAGAAAATCAAAACAAACTCGATACAAGAATGAAAATTGAGAGATAAATTTAATTTTGATTAAGTTCTATTTTCACACAATATTTCAACACTGAAAATTTACTCAAGTATTTTTTGATGATATTTTACAACTAACATAATAGATTCTGACTGTATGAATCTCTCCCTCTCTCTTTCTCTCTCTCTCCTCTCTCTCTCTCTCTCTCTCTCTGTGAATTTATCTATATAATGTATGTAATATATATATATATATATATATATATATATATATATATATATATATTTACTCACGATTTTTTTTTTTTTACTTTCTCATTTATTTTATGTATGTTAACAATTCAACTCCAATACCCTTTGATTTTCTTTTCTCAATACACTGCAGTCAAATAACTAGTCTTTATACGGATTTATGAACACATCTCTCAAGCTTGTCTTGGATTTGTCCGGCTCTGACGGCTTCACCGAGGTCGCCATGCTTATCGGTACTAAACAGCTGCCGACGTATCTACTGTCTCGATGGCGTCCAGAATAAAACATTTATTTTGATTCATACGTTCTTTCATTACTGGTTGTGCGTTTTTGTTGGACAAAGGGTCATTTTCTATAGCATACTCGTGCAGACCAGAAAATTGTTTTTTCAATGTGTAAAATATGCACCAAAATTGATGTATTATAGACGAATCTAAAGTTATTTATTGGGGAGGTCTTATCGCTTTTGCTGCCAGTCTTTTGTGAAATATCGTTCACGAAGAAAATTTTCAGGAAAATAATTATAATGTCAGTCTTGACTTGCGAATGCTTTCTTGAATGTAAATAAAAATGAATGTTAATTTATTCGTTTATCTAATAAAAAAAATACGGTTTTTGAAGTTGGAGACAGGGCAATTGCATGGACAGAGATGCATTTTAATAGATATTCTAATTATCTAATTCTGTAGAAGAAGAGTGTCCCCTAGTGTGGTTTATTCCGGTATTGTTGTCACATTCAATATGCTAAATCCTTCATCTATGGACAGAGTAACCCACCGGTACAAGATTAAACTGATACCAAACCAGCCTTCATTGGTTTTGCCTTATGGCCGCTGCTTTCGTTATAATTTCGACTTTTTAACACAAATGACAAAGAAAATCCGAGTACTTCACTCTTTAGTTCTGCATCTTGATAAAAAAAAAAACTGCAAAACAAAAGCCACAGAGTAAATATGATAATTAAATAATTGGATTTTGATACAAAACTCAAACACCGAAAATCCATTTGGAGAATGATATTTGGTTGGCCATTTTGTCTGCTTAATATTGCAGATAAGCTGGCGTTTTGAGCCTTGGGCTGGATGTCCGACCGTGCGCTTCAACATCACAATACATTGTCAGACAAATGGAAATTATGCTAAATACAGATGTATTTGCTATCGGTTTAATATCTTGGACTCCGGACATACGCCGTGCTTTGCTCAATTTGATATAATGGCTGCTTGTGGTCCCATGACGTCATAATGATAAATGATATTTATTGGACACAATGGACCTATTTTCCATAAACATGAAACCTGTTTTCCTAATAAAATAATAAGCATCACTTTTATCATATGGTTCAATTTGTTGGCCCAGATGCCTCTGAGTTTTATGCATGTGAGTCATTTGGAAAACTACTCTTAAGGTAAACTAAAAATGATAATAATAAAATTCGTATTTAACGATGAAATTTAATAATCCGTCATACACAACAATCGATTTCTACAACCACAAAAAGACCTGCTTTCAATCTCAATCTCTTCAATTTTTAATTATAATCTTTAATTTCATTTACTCTTCATTTATCATACAATGTTTTAAGATGTCTTAATCTCTTGTGATTCTTGGACAAGAGCAGGAGCATGATTATTTCACATAAAAGTACATAGGGAGTGGTTTTGGATACCTTTCTTTCACTAGATACATGCAGATCTTCAACCATTTGTCTTCTTTGTCTAAAAAAAAACATTCGTGGTTTTATTATTGGCATGTTCACCATGATAATTATACACCATGATAATTACACGGGCATAAAGAACAAAATTTTCAAACTAATGACAGGTATGAAAACATTGAAGGTCACTTTCCGACCCAGATTCTCGAATAAATAAATGTCAGACTTATTGCATTAACAATTCCTAACTTCCAAAACACCCGAGCAAAGAAATTTACCTCGTACACGAAAGACTTAAGATATTAGCAGTGCGAGTACTGATAGGAACGAACAGCACAAAACTTAATAAACAAAGCACCGTTTTACTTGAATAATGATACAAATAATAGGCGTTTTCGTCCTCTTGCTTTTGCTTTCACAAAATCGGTGTTAATTGTAGGTTGTTTGTAGACGGCGATAGCCATATTGAAGAATTAAAGGCATCGTTAGAACGACAATATGGTCAAACGCTCAAATAAAGTGAAAAGCCACCACAATAAAGAAATGGTAATCTAATAAAGAAGCAATGATGATGGAACGGACAGCGCAACGTGGGACCATGCCCCGATTATCTTATAGTTTTTATGTCTTACACGTCGCTCATAACTGAAAATAATGACGTGATGGCTTCGATAATAGAAAGTGTGTGTCCAATCGGGCTCCAAACGCTGCGACTGTTGGTGAAGATAAAGGGATCATTCGGCATTGTAAATAACCATTTTGCCACGAAGTGAATATGCTGTGACATTATTTGTCAATAATAAGCTATGATACCGAGCGGAGATTTCCCAAATGAGTAGCAGAGGCAGAGATTCAAAGACACGGGAACACAATCAGAAGTTATGGGCACTACAACGAATTATCTCTTAGCCCAAACTTTTGAAAGGAAAACTTGATGTTCCGATGATGAAGCCGTAACTATCCATCATGTTCTGCCTTTAACCAGACACGCTTACATAAATGTTGAAGCACAAAAGATGGATATCAAAGAATCTCCTCAAGCATGGTACAGAATATCGAGACTTAATGGCCCCTACAGTCCTCCTAGATATACCTGAATTCATATTTTCCTTAGAGATTAATATTGAAACGTCAGTACCTAGCTAGAGGTTACGATAATTTAAACTGGTCTTTACACTCCTGTACATGTGCTTAGTGCTTTCTAGTTGCAGATTATAGCCATTGCTTGTTTTTATGTCCTCGTTTGTCGCCAGTGATGTTGAATAGACAAGGGAACCTTATTTCACCACAGCGCAAAAACTACCGACACTTTCTGACACGCTGGGTCGCTCATATGATTTATTTATTGGGGTTCATTAGAATTCTACATCTTTATTAAGAATTGGAACTTATTTTCTTCGAAAGAATGAATTGTTTTACATAGACTATTAATATGACAGGAAATTAGGCAATATAAATATTATAAAAGTTATGTTAATTGATATCTATTTCCATGCCGTTCGTTGTTTGTAATTGTTGCGATTTATGGTTTCTGATTAAAATAATCTCCTACAAAAAATCCACTTACCAAAGGAATGTTAACATTTGATTTTTTTCTTTTACGTTGTACCACGAGAATACTTTATATTCATTGCAGAACTTGAGGACTTTCATAAACATGACGTTTATGATATTGTTCTGTTCAAATGTACTGTCAGATATTAACATCGCAAAACGACATGACGAATGACATACTTTAGATGAATTTATGTCCCACGGATGTGGTGATCATCTTCTTTACTATATAACATACTTTTCTCGAGAAAATGATCAGATACATTTGATGCGTTATAAAATTATGTACTTCTATGAGGTTTGCTTTTCTTTGCAGCAGAAAACCTATATGACAACGCTTATTTCATCGGACGTCAAATGATAGAAACACAAACACGCTCTTGAAATATCACCAAAATGCTATTTTTAGATTAAACTATATTTAGTTTCACCAAAATAAAATCAGTCATTGACTTTGTCTTCGAAGTAGAGTAATTAAGGATTGTATCGTTTGTGTATTTGTAGTTCTACTTCCCTTCAAGCCAAAAGACCAGCGACTTTCACTTCTAATGCCGAGCATGTTTTTGTCGCGTCTGGGACTTGAACACATGATCGTATCATCACAAAGCGACCTCTGCCAATTGTGCTTCAATTCACATCCAATCAGAGAGCAGTATATTATATATTTATATCATACTCGTGGTGTCTATTACCCATAGGATAAACTTTAGCGCTAACCACTACCCGCTGGATAAAGGTACTCTCTTTCTTTTTTAGTTAAAGTACCCGATATAAAATAAATATGATATATGTCACAGTGTAATTTAAACTTGCTGTTTCCAACTCGTTAAATTGGTGTATATATTCGCTATGCAAGACCTTCGGAATACATAGAACAAATATAAAATCACATCATGTCGATACCCTTGTAATGATATATCAGAAATATAAAGCATAAAATATCATAACTGTATTATTGTATATCATTTTAGATTTATTTGATCGTATTAGGATTTTCCCCAAGATAATTTGAAGTCGTCAAAATGTGCTTTTCATATTGTTATCTAATGGTGGTGTTGACTCTTTTCTGATCATCAGACTTCTACTAAAACGTCCCTTTATTGATCGCTTACTTAATTACCACGTCAGTGGGAAGGTTCTGTCAATATCGTCCCAATGTCTCCCGAGACTTCAGTGTCCGTTACAATGAACTCATCGGTTGCCAGACAAATGAACGAGAAGTCTCCATTTAATCTTGGGATCACTTAGCGTATGCAAAAACAAAGATGTCGAATTGACCAAATTTAATCAAAAAACAGCAGTTGATGTCTTAAGGGGCATACACACTTCCGGTGACAAGACGTCGAAGAGTGTCATGGTGGGTGATATAATTTGTATCGCTATTTGCCTTTTCAGTCGAGAAATTTTATTTCTTATATATACAATGGTCAATACTACGCAGCTTTATCAGGAAGGGGGTTAGATTCCGATATTGAGCACAGCAGAAACAATCAGTCTAGTGTTAAAATTAATACTACATGTACATGATTACAAACGTTTTTGGAACTGGGAATTTGATTTTAAGAATTGTATAATGTAAAATTGGGAGGATTTAATGCAATTTATTTACAGTTTAAACTTCAGCAACCTGACATACGAATATATGGAAAATTATCATCAGTAAGATACATTGAAAAGATGAACAAAAACCTAACTTTACCCACTGTTTATATATCAATATTTGGAGTGGGATAATCACATCAACTATTTGTATATGATAATCTGTGAGTGTTGGGAAGGAGTGGGGGTTGTTCCCACCAAACTATATTAAGGTCTCATACTGAAGAAAAATCCATTTAGCAACTTTCCGTCTTGCATTTGAGGTGACATGTTCTGTACAGAAAAAGTCCCTACACTGCAAGGTGCCCATACAACATATTATTTCTGTATTGTTGACGTAATTGAACAAGTACCTATAAATGTTGAGAAATATACGCAATTTTAACATTCCGCTTCCATCATTGGTTCAAATTTAGACCGCCGCGATCAATGAGGTATATTTTTACAATATCTGTGCTCTGTTTTCCGCATTACGTGAATATAATTACCATTATTTTATGCCGTTTAAACTCTACATCAGTATTTGACATCAAGTTAACATAATCAGCAAAAATCAGTATAAATGACCCAATAAAAAAGATTTTTTCAATTTAATTGATTGTATGTTATGCAACATAGACTGAAACATTTCAGTCAAACATTTGAAAAACATTGCTGGAATTTTTCTGCTTTAAAAATAACCATACATGTATAATGTATAATGCATGTGAATGTCACGTGGTGCTTCTGTTCGAACAGATTTGTGAAATAACTTTTGCTGAGATTTGGAAATAACAATTCAAGTTGCAAAATTTGTGTAAATGAATAACTTGTTTCTTTAATGTCTAATTATCTAGTCTGATAAGGAAATATCGCCTCTTTCTTTCACATTTTGCTCTTAAATTACAAAAAACACGCGATGATTGAACATGTCTGAATTTCAATTTTATTTCGAAATACTGTCGTCTTCTTTCCGACACTCAAACCACTAACATCTGGACTAATTGATATACCAGTCTTTCAAATTTCAATTTTCTGTTTTAAAACTCAGACTATCTCCATTAGCTCGCGCATGGCCAAAAATTGACACATCGCATTTCTTATCGGCAAAGGATGTAACTTTTGGTGTCAGTTTCGTTTTTGAACAGTTCAATTTGTCGATTGGCTGATCACATTAATAAGAATCGTGATTAAATAATGTCATTCATTGTCACAAGTTCAATTTATTTGGTTAAGACATGCTTCCTTCGTAGAAAGAATTGATGGATTCTGACCAAGGCACGCATCTGCATTGAAGATTATAATGTGATTATAGATTCTAGAAGAAGTCACTTGGTTCTCTGGACCCTCAGACGTGTTATCTGGTCGCAAATGAATAGGATAAAGCAGCATAGCATTGAAATTACTGACAAGGGGTCTACCTCCTTAAATATCATTAGATGTTGAGGAAAAGAGAAACACTGACCAAAAATATCATGAAATGATATTTCAAACTTAAAAAGCAATATTGTTGTGTGTCCGATCCCTTTCTTGTAAGCCTGAAAACAGAACATTAAATTGTTTAGAACACATATATGTAAAACATCTGCGAGAGGGAAGGGGGACTCTTCTTTACAGTAGATCGCCAATCATGTTTCTTTTATGAAGATGATTTCTGAAATGTAATCCGTGTATTGCACATCATCATCTTTTAGGAAATTATTCAAAAATCCCATGAAATGTTGAGATTCTTTTTGCTATTTACATATTGAGTTTCTTCAGACATCAAAGATTTATTAATTATATGCAGGAACTCGCAATACCCCGAAACCATTGCTTTTATATGCAATGCTTCTACTCTACCAGCACAGCTTGACTGCGCATTCCGAAGCACTGTATTATGAAGATCGCGGACAATTCTCAATAACCTACACACACACACACACACACACACACACAAGAATATTTCTTCCATTATTCAGACCCACTAGCTTTTTGTTTATACCTTTGTATAATATCAAACTATTGTAACGTCGCCCATTTGTTCCGTACTGTCATTTCTGACTTGAAAAATCCCAGAGTTTCAAACGCCAATGCTACTTCTTCTGACTCATTGAAATTCATTAAAAGTAATCAAAAAAGTATGCATACAAAAATGCTATCTTGCCTCATGTTTAGAATTTTCTTAATATTAATCACATTTTAAAAAAATATCTTTAATTTTAATGTATTCTTCAGTGTAAGTATAAATACTACAGAAAAGAGTTCATGAAATTCCATCGATGATACAAAACATGCTTGCATACCAATTGCGCTGTGGTGTATAAAGGCGATAATTTCAAGGCAAATCGCTGGTTAGCCCTGCATTTTGTATTTATTTCATTACTAATTATTAATAAATATATGCATCCGTATTGTTTTACGATGAATAAAGAAAGTAAGCATTTTTTAAAATTTATATAAACTTATAGATTATAAAATAAAGATACCGAAGATCATTATGCCCTGTACTAAGAGTAGAGATACTTGAGAGCCCTTGGCAGGAAATTGATTGATAATACTAACCGAACACCCAAATTTTTACATGGGCATGCTCAGTAAGTTCAGTACAATTAACGAAGATCACTCTGAATACTTCAAAGGAAACGAGGAAAGAACCAGGAAGGCTTCGTATGCAAACTATCTGACCAAGTCATCAGATTCCTAACGAAGCCCTTAATTTGTTTTTGCATAACATTCTGTTTGTTATATTAAGACACGTGTAATTTACAGCGTTGATTGGTCGTCTCGATTCTGATGAACCAGTGCCCGCTGCGAGTCTTGATCGTTTAAACGTTTTAGCACGTGTCGCCGGGATATTTGCATCGCATGCCAACAGACGGATGAAGATTTTCAGATCCTAATAGAAAGAAAATGTATAATTTGGCTATTCAAGCAGATTTGCAAGCTATTTAATTGATTTTTCGATCTCCATAAATAATGGGATAAATTCTCAGCTGTATCCAACTATATGCATCAATTTCTCTGACAAATCGCGGTCAGTTGATCCCGATTTTGTGACTGTCGTGTAATTCATTTCCAAAATAGCTCTTAAAGAGTTTAACAGAATTAATTTGTTCAGTATACATGTATATGTGTATTGACCAGGTTGTGCCAATCAAAGGCATATATAAAATGTCTCTGTGCTAATGCACTGGGGGAATTTTTTACATTGTATAAAACCGGAATGTATGCATCTCTCTGAAATAAAATGCAGTTAAAATGGCATTGTATACTATTAACCCTCTTCGTGATTATGCTTGCAGTTAAACTTGTACTGACGTGACTTTAACGTTGAGACTGGATTCTTAACTTTTGGTATAAAATACTGCAACGATACTGGTACAAAATAGAAAAAAGCCGCCATGTTCGCTATCAATTACTATACTAGTATATTTTTGTGTCATTTACAATTTAAACGTATATTTATGAACATTAAATTTATTTTAGGAATTCTACACCTTTTTATGAAAAAAACTCCAATGACTTGTCGTAATCGTGTATCGCTATACTTAAGAACAGATTCACCGACAGTCTTTTTCATGCTTACATGTGTTATATGAAATTAAATAGTCGTCATTGTAACCTCATAGCCCTTAATGTGGTTTGTTTTACAGTCACTATTTCAAATTTCTAAAAATTAGAAATCTTAAACCTGCTCTGCGATGGTTGAAAACGTACCTGAAACGTTGACTTCATTCCTACAATAGCACGAATGCAGTCACCGAAATGTTTCATTAGTATATCGTTTAAAATATGTTCAATGACTAGATATTCATTTGTCACCATTCGTTGTAGGATTGTTTTCCTGTAAGCGAGAAGTTTAAGCACCCAAGAAATATTAATCCAGTATTGTGTGTATATATTGTCATGCAATATAACATATATATAATTTGAGATCTTGTCTAAAATACAAAAATTCATGGTCTGAAATAGTTCTGTCCTCGTGCAGGTTTCTTTTTCGAGGTAATTTTTGTTTCTTTGCTTGATTTATTACTAGATAATATGTCACTTATGAATTACAACGGGTTCAGTTACGATAACTGAAACACTTCTAGATTTGTGAATATAGCTATGAATTCAGATTTCACCTGTATATCAAGGTGCATGATAAGAATCGGATGCATGTTAGTCACATTAAACGATCGCTAAAGCAAGCGTTGACTGTTCCTGACAGTGCAATGCGGCCCTGGCAAGACAGACTAGGCCACTTACGGAAATATATAGGTCTTTTTTATATTTATTTTGTCGAATTCCATTCATATTATTACATGAGAAAAATAAATTGCAGATATGTATCATTACATGATTTAGAAAAAATATTCAGGGACCTTGTCATTCATCCAACATTCTAACAATACAATTAAACAGCAACGCCTTACCGTTCACTTTAAGAAACCTCGAAGGGAGATGCACCTTACTTTTTGCGTTGAGTTCAACGCTATTAAATGTACACCACCTTAAACTGTAACAGTGCGGTTTGTTACATACTTTATTCGTCGTTATCACATTTTGCGTTGCTACACTGGCATTATAAGTAAAATTAACTGTGTTAGAATGTTTTCTCTCTCTCGAAACTCAAAGCGAGGGAAAAAAATAAATAAAAGCCCCTTCTCTCCATGTGTTCAACAGGCCTGATTTACTTATATTCGTATGTACTGACGAATCTTAAAATGCAACAGGGACTTTTTGAATTTTAGTGATGAATAATAGCCATGATAGTGTTTGGCTTTCTCGGAACCGGTGTGCAACGTGATTGTCATTACACAAATTGCTGACACACCAGACATGCTCACGAAACTTTCCTAAAGATATGTCTTACGATTGATCCTAAGATATAACATAGGGAAAACATCTTAATATCAAATGAGGTTATATCTTGGGATGTAGCTCCGTGGTATCTTAGGAACATTTTAAGGTAGGACACCCGAAGGTCTTCGTACTTAGGAACTTTCTTATTTCTTTACATTCATTATTGCTTATGAAAAGGGCAAGATAACTAACAGTATTCAGCCTCGTAATTCCTATAGACAATACAAATCAGAGAGATGGGCAAACACGGACCCCTGGTCATACCAGAGGCGGAATCTGGTGTCTAAGAGGAGTAAGCATCCCCTGTCGACCGGTCACACCCGCCGTAAGCCCTACATTCTGATTAAGAGTCAGCGCTTCACTTGGAACTCTCCTATTAATCCGGAACGGTCGATATCGTTTCAGATATAATTCAACTTCCGTGATTGAAAGAGCAAGTTTTGTCAATCAGATGGAAAAGTTTTTGGAAAAAATACAGATGTTGCGAATTTTGGTAGTAAATGGATATGGTTGGTTTTATTGGATTTTTGGAATTGGATATGTCTTACTTTTTGACGGATAAGCGGCGAATTAGTGAGTTTTGAGGTCGAATTCTTCTAGTGGGGCACAGAAGGGGCCTGGGTAGTTGCAAGCCTTGTTTCATTTAATGAGTGATGTCAATTTTTGAACGTTTATGAAATTTAATTTTCTGTTCATACTAGTGTATAAGAAGCATAATAGATTAGAAAAAACTAAAACTCCACATCATGCAGTGGAAAAATAATGTCACGATCAGAGTTCGAATTTCCTCGATAAATAATATAGTGTTTATTAACATTGTCCACGACCCGAGCGCCTATGGCGTGAATCTAAACAATATACCTTGGATAAGTAATTTTCCCTTTTGGTCCCACATAAGTCTAACCGGTCTGAATAGTCTTATTATTGTGCCATTACAAGTAAGAAGAAGTTAAATTTGTCAACTGGAGAAATTCAGGTTGTACTGGTAGAAGTAGAAAGTAAGCTTTCCAGCATCGTGAAAATCTGTACTTACTAACGATAGTATGATCGTTTAAGTAATCTAGGGGTTGTCCATGTCTCTAAATACATGTGTCCTTTCACAATTTCTGTAAGGTCTCTGCATCAATATCTTGGCTCCCGCCATATCTACAAACTTAAGATGATCTTAGGACAAGGTTTAGTTAGCACGAGACCTTAAATTTAGGAAGGTTTCGAGGAACTGATTTACAACTAAGATGTGTTTAAGATACACTTACGAGATATCTTGGTCCTAAGATAGCTTCGTGAACACATCTGAAGATGTAACACCGCTCCATCAATGTTCAGTGAGGATTTGTTCTGTTTCCAGTCTCACTCATCACAGCGAAAAAGTCCGTAGATCTGTCTTTAAATGTAGGCAACAGATATTGGAAAGATCTTCTCGTTTTTCCTCTTTTTTAAATTTTTAAAAATTATTTTTTTAATTGATTTTTTTACAGTATTTTATTTACAAATAGGATTTGGCAGCAAGCACAGCAAATTTTAGCACTATCCCTACATCGAGGTCACACTGAATCAAACACATGTAGATATATTATGTATACAAGATGAAACGTATAGAAAAAAAGATACATACATATATATATATATATATATATATATATGTGTATATATATATATATGTGTGTGTGTGTGTGTGTGTGTGTGTGTGTGTGTGTGTGTGTGTGTGTGTGTGTGTGTGTGAAAGAGAGAGAAAGAGAGAGAGAGAGGGGGGGGTAATTATGCAACAAGAGAACAAGAGAAGAAAAAGGTAGAAATAGGGGAAAAAAGAAAAAGTAAAAGTTTGGAAACATTAAAGTGAATTAGATGACGTCACATATTTAAGCATGAAAATACTTAAACAAAACGTTTTGTTGCAGTGCTAAAGGCTTGTATTGTTCAAATGTCTTAATATTAATTTTCAGTCCATGATTAGGACTACAGAATAAAAATAGTTCAAATGTAGGTTGTAGGTTATAGTCCTTTGTAATATTCTTTATGAGTTGTAACAATTTTATACTTTGACAAACAAAAAAGTATGTATATATATATATATATATGTATATATATGTGTGTGTGTGTGTGTGTGTGTGTGTGTGTGTGTGTGTGTGTGTGTGTTAGCATACTATCAAAGTTAAATTGTGATGAACTTGATAGTGTGTCAGTTAATAATATAAACAATTGAAAAATGTACCACTAATGTGGTTTATTTTTTCATGAGTAATTTATATATATATATATAGGGTTTAACTCATAGAAATCAAATCGGTTTATCGAAGCTAATTATTAATAATTTTTATTGGGATGCATTATTAGGATAATTCCTGGCTCGTAGATTTTCCATTTTCGGTTATTAGTGAGATCATTATTTACGTCAACAACCTCTGTGCAAGATTCCCCAGCAGTTGGGACATGAAAATTTCAGTTTGAAATTTTTTTTTATTCCTGCAATTTAAAGATGCGTTCGTTGCCTCAATGATTCATTGTAAATAACCTTAAATGTTCATTGTTTAGTACATCACAAATGTCTGAATCATTATTATAATAGTATGTATATAATTACCGTTGTTTGTGTAATCGTATATTAATTAACATGTCTATTTTTGTAAAATTCATATCACAAATACCTCAAGCATCCTCCGACTTTATTTCTGCCTTAGAAATGTTTAAAGTTGGCGACATTGTTTGAATTTGTCTTACAATTGTCAAATTCGTCTCCTGTTGTGTTATAAACACTAAATCTCTTCATTTCATTCTATGTTGTGATGACAGTTGCATTAGTAAATGCTTATGGGGGTGAAATTATATACATTGTCATAAGCGTATTTGTCCATCAAATCGTGTCGTAAGAGCGCTGTAGTACGGGTTATCATTTCCCAAAAATGTCCCGAAATGACATTTGGATAATTCCAAGAAAAAGTCAAAGAAATTGCATGTATTTGTGATGCTTCCCAAAATATGAAAGCATCAACAGTTTCTTTATGACAATAACTGTCTTCATGAAGAAGGCATTTAAATTTTTCCGTTCTAAGGAAAATATGAAAGGTATTTTGCTGTACGTAACGGAAAAGCTACGCATATGTAATTCAGAATATTCTCTAGTCATCGACTACTTTGATTATCGTTTCTAAAATATTTTCATCATTTGCTGGGAAAATAAATTGACATCTGGTTATTAGTGTTCTATCAGTTAAAATCAATGGGGATGAAAAGAGCTCTAAACAAATGCGAACCACGTGTCCATCGAGTGTATATTTCGAACCTGCGTGACATGTGTTCGCTGAGTATACTTGATGTTGAAAACATCAATTTTCCTCAATCTTTGATGTGTGGTCTTGAAATCATTGCTCATTTGATATCTTTTTTATATTAGTATAAAATCAACACATGTTTTCTGTTGTTTCTGTTAACGACTTTCACACCTAGGGACAGTAGGAATTTCCGCTCCGTACAGAATTAAAAACTGCCCCGCACTGAATAGGAACCAGGTGAGGTGACTGATTTAGAGTGTTGATATAGGCAGATCTGTCTGCTAAACAATTCATCAATAAGTTTCGAATCCATCCTCCTCAAGAATGATTAATGGTTTAACTCATTATGTTTTGTAGATCTTTATAATCATCATCTTTGTTATCTTCTTCATCAGAACCATAGTTCTTTGAAATACACGTGTAATATAGAATCTCCAAGAAGTAACGCAGACTATCATACATGAAAATAAAGCTCGTCTAAGCTAATAATTACTATTTGCGGGTCTCTAAAAATTCGGGTTTGTTGTACATGGTTGTTGTTATTGTTGTTGTTGTTGTTTATAAGTAAAACGTTGCCAGGTTATTACATATATTTTGTAGTAAATACCTGTAAATTTCTAGAACTACAAATTCAGGACTAAATTGTAGACCAGAAAAAAATACCGCTTTCTCCTACCAATAACCCAAATGCTGCTATGGCATGGTATTTTCATAAAGATTGTATTTTCTAGAAAGAGTGTGTGATGGGGGGGGGGGGGGGGGGGGGGTTGTTGTTATCAAAAGAGAGAAAAGTTGCAAATTTCACGACATGTACTATATGCGTTAGTAATTATGTTGAAAGACTTTCGATCTTATTTTAAGCTAACTTAAAGAAAAATAATTTACTTCACAGTAATTTATCAAACGTGTCACACATGTGCTGTCTTAAATGTTTCCAAAGCTATATCCTGACGAATCGTCATTGTATGCGGACATCAAATTCCTGACATCAACTAGATTTCCATCTAAATTTTCAAAAAATATGAATTTTTAAAAGAAAAATATTTGTGTGAAAATTATGCATGATGAAAGTTATATAAAAATTCAAGTCAGATATACAGAGAGGTGCTCACACATGAGTTCCGGTGTATAGTTACTGGTGTTTTTCCGGGTTTTTTGTGGGTTTTTTTGGTGTGTTTGGGTTTTTTTGGTTTGTTTTTTTTTCATTATTTTTGGGGTTTTCCGCCATAAAATACATGGAGAAATATAGCAGCATAATAAGACTGTTGATAAAATTTCTTCGCAGTACTCGGAAACGAAGAAGGGCTATTTTATATATATTGAGATAGTTTGAAACAAAATATCAAAATACATCCCCATCCCCTTATTTATTGAAAAAAGGACAGTGACCGTAATGTGAATGACCTTGAGAGTCACCGGTCATTTTATGAAATTGACATTTCAAAATGGCAACTTATTCAAAAGTTGTCTAAAATAATAAAATATATGTTTTAATTCTTTTATAATTAATGTAATTCTTATAATGCTGCTGAAATGAGGATCGACGGTTTCTTTTTAAATTTATTGAATTATATTAAATTTATATGAATTATTTTGTCATAAAAGCTAAATCATTAATTTTCTTTCATCGACTTAAATATTTTGCATGTATTATTAAAGTGTATACGAATATGCAATGATTTTGACATCTTCCTTGACTATTAAATGTTGAATATTGACAAGTTTATTTTTCATTTTATTCCTCGTTTCAATTTTGTTCTTATCTAATTTTTAAGCATTTAAACTAGTAGGTTTGATTACCACGAGTAAAAGAAAACGTTTATACACCAGACTACAGCTGTAAATTCGTTGTCAGTGATATCTGAGTGTTTAAGTCATACGTAAAACCCAAGAAATGGAGATAGAAATTTTGTCAAACTTTGTCAATATCAAACAGTAAAAGTAATATCACGTATTACAATTTATCAAAATCTATTAACCCCTGTGGAAAATGTAGATCGGAATTCAATTCACACCCAGTGACTGACTTCTCTTAGGCATGCATGAAAACTATACAGATATAGAAGATAATATTAGCATGCCCCATGACGGTAAAGTGATTGATTGTAGACTGTTAGTTATATAACAGACATGTAGTCAACGATTCGGTACATTTGACTTATTTTAACGTTTTACACGCCATAACCATGTAATCTATAAATATGCATTGTCCTTTGACGCCCTAATCACGCTTTGTCTTCATTTCTTTCCAAAAGATTAATTAATGGAATTTTAAAATCTATTCAATTTTACGTTGTTTCTCCAGCGCCTGTCTCTCTTGGTGTTCTGTAATTGGTGAAAACAGGAGATGTATGTTTGGAGTGATTATGGTGCCAACCACAGAACCTGCCTGAGCAACAAACTACTGCGGACACATGTAGTTCTCCAAGATACCATAGGTAAAATTGTCACTGTCAAGACATCACTCTATGGCTGGTCCCGAATTGTACATTGCTCTATTTTTGTAAAATTATATTGCTCTCGGTTGTCAAATCTTTGTTGACTCCGTGTTAAACTTACACAACTTAGAATAGTTTCAACGGGACAAAGTAATTATAATGTATTATTGCTATTAATTAAAATCCACTAAACCGAAAATACATCTACGTTACAAGCAATAAAAAGCAGAGCATACTGGGCATATTTTAATAAGTGCTATACTGCAGAATGCAGGTACATGTAGGTGAAATATTGCAAAACATGGCTTATTATGATTATATTATCCATTTAAATGCGGATCTTGTACTATTTTCTCTTTCTATTCCTTTAGGCGTTCAACACTTCCACATATGGAGAGAAAAAAAAATCAACATATTTTGGTCCAAAATGTGATTGTACAATGATAAAATGACACTGAGCGATGATTGGCGTGGTTTACGCTTGTTATACCAGGGCAGGACAGCTAATGCATTCTAATTGATGGCAGTCTGACTAAAAACTACATTGTTATGCATCAAACATTCCTTGCGTGAATTATCGACATTTTTCTTTTGAAATGAATTAAATACTTACATGTAGGCATAGGGATTGAATGTTTTTAAACATATTTATCAATTTATTCATTTATCTACTGACATTTTGTTTGGTTATTGCAATGTCGTCCGCGTAAGAATCGACGGTAAAGGGGATAGAATGTTCGAACATTTTCAAAAGTCAAAGATCTTGTGTACGTCTTTCCAATAATTACTAGTATATTCAAGAACTCAGTCCTCACTAACATTTTGTCAAGGTGTCTACATTGTTTCTCTAGGCATTGACTGCAAAACAAGGCATGGTTGGGAATTCAAAAAAAAATGCGCTAGGACTAATACCAGTACGAATATCTTCTTTTCTTATTTGGGGTTCATTTTACTCTAAATTTAAAGTTTAAGACACCATAAATTGTCATTATAATTTGACAATTTCATAAACTAGTGCTTCTAATTTATAAGTCAATTCTTAGAAATTTTGATGCTATACATATGTTATCTTATTATAATAAGAAAAAAACTAGTATGCCTGCATCTTTTAATTACATTCAAAAAACCACTGACATTTATGCTACAATGAATGTTAGATAGATGAAGAAAAAAATATTTAAGTGTTTGTGAAATTGTTATAATGTCTACGACTGAAAACTTCAAATTAATCTTGTTTGGTTCGTTAAGCCCATGTTGAACACTAACTGAAGGAAATGTCAAATATTTTAAAGGTTTCTTCCCAAACATTTTGTTAAAATAGTAAACCTACATGAATACCAAAAACAGACGATTGCAATTCAGATACTTTAATCGCTGTAAAAAGAAATTATCTTTTATTATTTTCACCCCCCCCCCCCTCATTTTTTATCCTTTGGATACATGTTTGTGTTCTTCTATGTGAGTTTTGGTTATATTGCAGTCCTCTATATTTTGTACACAATGTTCGTATACAATCAGCGATGTTTGCTTATGTGTACTCTGTCTGTATAATTCTATGGGTTTGATTGGTTTTCATTTTATATTGCTTTGTGCTAGGTATTTTTGCTATATATGTCCAGATTTAAAGACAAATACTAGTAATCCTATCATTTAAATTTTCACAATGCTTTTTTGCTTAACAATTTCTCTAACTTTAAATTAAGTTAGTTGGAATTGTTGGGGAAAACATTTTTTTTTTTTCTGTGGTGAGTCATTTTACAGGTTTGCCAAAAAAAAGTGCGGAAAAAAAACTTTTGGATAAAGCTGATCTTGTTGACTGTGGAACATCTCTTTTACATGTAGATATAGTTTATTGTTTGGGTCTTATCACATTCCTGGTGTGCCGCTTATTCCCGAAAATGATGTGCACAAGTGTCGGCTGATAGCTGTTTGAACGTTATACTACCGGTGTCACAAAAGGTCAAAGATACAATCTTCTCCCAGTGCCTTTAATTGGTCTAAGTATGTTTGATGGATTGGGAATTATGTCTTCGGTGATATATTTAATTATTTAATTGACATGAGGCGTGTACACTTACTGATTTTTTAAAGATATTTGATCGTCTTAAATCTAAACTATGCGATAAAGCCCACTTTATCCGATATCAGTTTTCTCGATTTATTAACTGTAGGGAACTCTAATGTATTACATGTGTTTTGATAATCACTAACACATCACAGGATTTGTTTGAAAGATAAATCCGCGAGCTCGTAAAAACATTGCAGAGAAGAAAAACAAAAATTTGATGTCATTAATGTTGTAAGAAACTGACAACGAAAACTTTATCAGTGAGCAACATCAATCCAATGTGTTCCTACAAACCAGAAAAATGTGTGCCACCGTTTTTGTTCTCGCCAACATTCGTATACATGGCATTTTTATTGTACAGATGAAACCGATTTGTATTTCTGGTCGAAAAACTTGCAGTCGTAGAAATTGTGACTGGTCTCCATTACACTACCTTGCATGTCGGTTGTAAGAATGCTTTAAAATAGACTGCGAAATGTGTTTTGCAACTTACCGCAACTTTGAAAAATTGCAGGAAGTTCGTCTTGTTTTCTCGTTTTCTGCTCGGGTTCAGATTGAAGCGCCATCTATGTAAACAGAAATTTTGATGTGTTTATCTACATTGTGGCGATGATGGGTATTCAGTTTGTAAGACTTGCTGGCACATCAATCAAATCGTCATAAGCAGGTATCTCCCGCGTCAAGGGAATAGGTTAGCGTTTATCCCACTTAAAATACAATTTCTAGCTTTCATATTTAACGGTTTATCAGAATTCACAGATAGCACCCCTTTGGAAGATTCTAATTATAGGCATGTAACGAGTAGTTTATAACGACAAAAATAATATATATCACATGTTACGCATATTTTTGAAAATAAACAGAGTATCCGCTGAAAGATAACAATTTGTAATATAATTAAACAGTCATTTTGGGTTTTAAAATATTTTGACATACTGATAATAAAATCAAAGAAAACAAAATGGTGTTACAATTTATTTCATAAAATATTGCCTGGTCTTTGAAGAGTGTAAAATTTCTTAGAAATTCATTTAAAGAGCTATTACACCAATACTGTAGCAAATATAATTTTACGAACATACTGAAACACTATGACTCGAATGCAACGTTTCAGATATAATTTGGTATAAATTTCCCCACTTGTCGCTGTCAGTTTCAGAAACAACATAACTATGGTAAAATGATTTAAAACACACGCATACCGATGTCAAAATAGTTTTTATAACTAGGATATAACACACGAGATATCGGATTCGCAACACCACTTCAGGGTGGCCTATTGAAACCACATCCCGGAATAGCGTGTTTTATGGCAAATAAAATTGTGTTTAAACTGATAACTTTCTTTCAAGTTTCTTTAAAATTTTATATCGGTTTGATTGTGGTCTAATAATTAAAAAAGAAATACATTTTCCAATCAGATTGCGTGTAAATTTGGTTTGCACATGAAATGTTACAGCAATCACTGGAATGATAATGTTGATATTCTAAAAAGAAATGAGAAAATAAACGTCACTTTAACAAAAGAGAACTAAATCACACCTTGTAAATGTACATACATAAAGCAGATGAAAGTAATATCAATTCTATTTTGGATTTTAAAAAAAATGATTTATATTTTCTTTTGACCCCAATTTGTTTTTGTTACAGCGAATTCAATTTGTTTAAAAATCACCAGTAGATCATTTATAAAGCTTAAAATTACTCCTACGCAAAAATAATCTTAGTGATTTACTCATATAATCATATTCTTAAAAAGCCCCTGATTAAAAATCGTTGTAAAATTATACCGAGTCTGAATTCTAATTTTCTGCATCGAAGTTGGAGATGTTTAATTCAGCATAATTGCTAAAACCTGGAATGAATCCATAATGACCAATGCGTTTCCATTAATTGTGGTTATATATTCCGTGTCAACACTAGAAAAATATGTATTGAAAACAATACATTGATACATTTTGACATTAGTACGCTATACTACACAATGGACTGAACGTTGTGTATGCTTGAAGAGTTAAAATAAAGTTGGTGAATCTGGAAAAGAAAATATAACTGAATAAATATATGTGAGTTTGTGACTATTATCTTGAAAGTACACGTTTGCTATAAAGTTAACATTGGTCATTTATTCAAAAGAAACCCGGGGGATTAATGGGACGAGAACAGATTATGCCATGGTATGAAGTAGATATTGACCCGCAATCTTTGTGATTACAAAATAGAATATGACAGACGGTTTGCTTCGCATTGAAGAAAACATGTGTATCCCAACATCACTGTCAGCTTCCGGTAATTGAAGCGGACCTGCATGAAGACAGACAAAGATGTTGTAGCACATTATAGGTACCTCAACTTCTGCTGACCTTTTGATGTCGAAGTTATCAGTCCATAAACCCTTCATAGGTGTTACATTGACCGCCAGATCTATAGATTTAGTAAATATATGTCGTGTGAAATCAACTTTCATGTAATTCTTTGCCCTTCTGAATTGCAGTATTTCATGAATACTATCGGATGTGTTCAATTCGTCTTCGACATTATCTATTTTTCAGATAAGAATTGATATTCTATCACTTTTACGCGGCTTTTATTTGCGTTAATAATTCAAGATTTCTCTAGAATGCTCAATTAAAAGTATAAAGTACCATCCAATTGTTTCAATAATTCAAAGATACACGTTTTAGGTAACAATATATCCCGTTCGTGGTGCTATTTGTATATGTATTTCGACAATTTATTCAAGAAGTTGCAAATCTTAATGTCTTGATTTAGTTTACTTTATATCCGAGATTTCATTTTCCTCTAGATTTAAATGAATAATTGACAATGCTTTCCGAATGATGTTGCGAATGATGATAGATACATAGCTAATTCCATTTTATGCCTTTGTGGGGAATCAGATAGGCCCATATTGTCAAAATTGCTCATACATTAGATCTAATTATTAAACAAATATCTTTTTTAGTTGAACTCCACATCAGATGCTTTTAGATTTTTGTGATCAATAAGATATGGTATCACTCATCTATAAAGACAAAATCCATCGTCTTTCTCATCTTTTGCTGTATCTATTTTTCATTGTATGACGCGATGGTCCCACAGGAGGCCTCGAGAGCCTTTCAGTAGAATACAAATCTGTTGCTGAATAAAGCGCTCCGGGACAGTGTAAGAAATAAATATATTTGATGTAAAACAAATGAAAATTTTGTGATAACAATTGCAATATCTGCTCGCTTCGGCGATATTGTTACGAATAATGACAGATTTGCATAAATAAATGATGATGCTCAGACTAGCCCTCTGGTATATTATCCATAATTTTAAATTGAGGCGAAGTAGAGGGCGTCCTTGCAATACAAATGTTGCTCGACAAGGTATAGTAAAGTGTAAAAATAAATTTTTTGATACCGTTTTACATACAGCTGCCAAAACTGTTAATGCATTCGACAAAGTCTGCATATTTGCAATGATAAATAGATTTCTTATGAAATATCCATTGTCTTCACTAATCATCTTAATAGCAGCTGATTATCAACCTTTTGTGAAAAATGAAATCAGGCATAATTAAAGCTATATTATGTCACCAAACAATGAAATTCCATCAGAAGGTGATAAAATTAAATATTTCAGGTGACGCAAGGTGCTTTTCCGTCTCCCTGGCTTCCCCTGACGGAACTCCGGCTTTTATCATAGCCTCAGGTTTCAATAAAGTGAATACACCAGAAATAATTAGAAATGGATGACTCTTGGGAAGGCGTACTAATGGAAACAAATGTATCCAGGGCTGTGTTCGTACAAACATATGCTAAACAAGCCAAATTTGCATTTTGCTGATGGATCAACTGGCTAAAACAGTGACATCTTCATTCGATGCATGCAAAGTATAATAGCCAGATCGCATGATTTTTATGAGGTGTTGGTACAAAAACCAGAAATGCTAGATTTATGATAGATTGTATGAGATAATTTCATGTTTGGGGTTTGTTTCTTGATATTTCTTTACACCTACGGGATATGTATACCTAAGAGGATAATGCTTCATGACAAAAATTATTCAGAAAGCTTCCCCCTGAGAGAGATTATCTTTACGTCTGTATTTAAATAGCGGACGAAGTTCTTGGAAATTTGCGATCCTAGAGATGGAAAAACATGCATTTTGATGTATATTGTATGCAAATAATAATGAAAATTTATCGTTCTAATTTTCTCCCTCATTGCAGCTGCCCGTCGTTTGTTTTTTTTTTTTTTTCGTTTTTTTTTTGTTCCGGGCTATACTGGGAGTTACGTCAACCTGATTGCATTGACAGACCGCAGAAGACACAGCGCTCCAACTCATTCGTAATTTCCTGATGGATAATACATTTTCAAATTTACAAAATTATTCTGTCTCGACATTTTGATTATGAAAGGGGAAAAAACGTAGTTTTGATAGACTTCTTTTATATTTACATATTAGTAGTCTACAATCATTTAAATTTGTAAACAATGTTTTCACTCTAAATAAATAAATGTATTGCATTGGACAAAATAAGAGTTCTGAGAAATTTAAATTCAAACTGATTTTTTCTCTCTTAAAATCGTATTTGCAAAACCTGTTTTAAAAAAGTCGGATGTAATATACCGAAAGTAAATAGAACGCTAAACCAACATCCTCGTATATGGAAATATTTACACCTACCTTAAAATAATGTTCCTTTCTTCAAATGAATTGCACTTATCTTCAAATAATGTGAAGATGGTTTCAATTCTATTGCATCTATCTTTAACTCATTTAGAGATAGGTGCCATTCATTTGAATTGATCCATTCGCTTCGGCCATTATCAGGTTTCGATCGATTATTCCATATCACGACCTCTACAAAGTGAGTAATTGTACAATATTGTTTTATCAACAGTTCAAATTTTCTCAAATACACATCATCATTTTTAGGACCCGAATGCTTCTGACAAATAGCATTTATAATTCAAAATGTATATATTTTAGTTATGTCAGCATTGTATTATTTACTTTATTTCAGTCTTTACCCATATCTATTATCTTTGAAAGTTAGTGGGTGGGTGGCTGGGTGGTAGAAAGAAAGAGAAAGAGAGAGATGTTTGCTATACACATTAGATACAATTCGAAACTGTTGTTATGTGAAACCTGAGACTCCGAAAAGTATAACTAACCCTAGGTATATTGATCTAACCTCATATTCAAACCCATTTTGGATACGTTTGAATTATACCAATCTTAAACTGAATTGCCTCTATCTTTAAACCAATTTTGCAAATTCTTTAGATATAAGTTACTATGTTAAAAATAGGTACATGTATTATTATTTTCACCTATGTTTTAATTCATTTAGAGGTTAAGTTCAGTTATTTGAAGATGAAGGGTGGAAATTGTTCATAAGTCATCGCCCTGTGTTTTTGCTTGTTTTATGATGTTTTGTGTTTTTGTTCATTTCACTGTCCAATCTACATGTTCATGTAACAATAATTATACCTTCTTTTGACTGGTGTATTCAAATATGATCAACGTATTTCATGTTCTATTTTTGCAGATCTACATGTAAATGCCAGATATTAAATCGTGTACATAAATTACATCACATTCTTCTTATATTTTGTTTCGATTAGTCCCTTTTTTAAAATCATTAAATGATTCTGTGTCCACTTCTATCGCACGATGACACAATTTCGTGGTTTCCATACATTAGATAGTGCGTTAACTACCTGCGTATCCATCTAGTGTTACAGCACAATATATGTCAAAAATTAATCACAACAAAAATTGCCGTACTTATGATGCAACAGCCACAGATTAGCTAGGCTGCTTTCTTAATTAAAAATAAATCACCCGTGAATTTCGTTTCCCAACTTATGTGTCAGCGAGGTACGACAGCCAGACTGCGTTTTCGAACATAAATACTTAAAAACTACTTGTTAGATTCGCATTGTAATGTCCTTATGATTAATATATATATATATATATATATATATATATATATATATATATATATATATATATATCACATGCTATGTGTTGAAAATGAGATACCAACATATGTAGTATAGTGAATCACTTATCATTTGAAATCAAATTAATCTATCAATTTATGTCCTCACCTATTTAAATGATCCAGTTGTAATACACAAAATGTCTGTTTAGTTGTTGATCGATTTATAAATACTTCTACCAAAGTTTTGATTATCAAAAAAAAAAAGCCAAAATAGTTTGAAAACTTATATTTTCCCTAAACAATTAAGGCTTTCAAAAATTGCACATTGCGTGTTCAAGTTAGCAAAATCAAGATTATTGACCAGAATCAGATTTATTTTAATTAAAAATCTTGTAATTATGGAAAAACATTTCTTAATATTATTAATTCTTTGGGTTATTTTCCTACAAAGAACTGATATCAGGTAATTTTAGATATTCAAGAAACTTTGCTTTTCATAAACCTGAAAAGAACATTTGCCCTGTACGTGATACATATTCTCTGTTGTAGCTTGTGCAATGTATTCTCAACTGTTGAGCTCCTGTACAATCTCATTAAATCGTTTCCGGTCTGGGTTTGTGACTGACAGAAAGTTACTGAGATGAATTTTCCCTTCTCGCCAGGAAAATGACCAGGTCTCTGCAATGTACATGATTTCAAAAGGTCTGTTACAATTGTAATCCATCGCTCATTTCCGGAAAATTTACATGCAACATCACGACCAAGTAAGGAGTTTAGAAGCCATAATGCAAACCCGTTCTCAGTAAGAACGTCTATTATCTTGCTAAAAATGTTTTATTGTAAGAAAAGTTTGCCGCCATCTCTTAAATACGTAGTTTTCATGTTTGATCCGCCCAATTCCATTTCATAGATAGGTTACATGTACATACAAATTTAGGGATTATCTATTATATCTGCTTATTGTACACAATTGACCAAGCACAGGTGCGACATTGCTAGACATATTTGTAAAAAAAAAAGTATCGTTTAGTGTTTGATTTCATTCAATTCATTTGTTGAGTTTAATGCAATGACTGAATTTAAAGTTCTCAAATTTAATAAATGTGTCAGTACACTGTCAAATAAAGAACGAACAAAGTTAAACATTTATAAATGTTAATCTTCAAATTAGATACATATGAATCCTGACACAATTTAGGGTATGAATGTGTGAATGATACAGCGCGGGTGTAGCATTCTTATATCACAGTGTAGTTCAGTATAGGAATGTATAGTATCTGATGAAGACTGTCTGTGGAATTGCATTCTTCGGTAGATGTTTATTTATAAGAATCTGGACAACCAGACATTACCCCCATGGTATAACTATGTAATTTAATTTTTATTTCAAGAGTCTTGAAGATGCAGTGGTAGTGTCTTTACTCTATGTAAATAACTTGCCTTTCACGCTGTAATTCATTATAAATATTTAAATTTTCAGTTATATTGCAATTATTCAAAATATCAGTGTAGAAAGGAATTTGTAAGTTAGGACAACTTGTATATCAGTGCAAGTACAAATGTTCAAACCATGTTAATAAACGTATATATATATATATATATATATATATATATATATATATATATATATATATATATATATATTAGTATTGATATAAGTGTCTGTGCTTTCAGTATTATCTAAATCAGGCCCAGCAAGGAATCCTTCAGTCTGTAAACGTTTTCGTAAACTTTTAATCATATGATAATTTTCATTTTTAATGCAGGAATCTACAATAATCTCGTGAAGATAAAACTGCACTAACACTGCTAGAATCGATACCCCCACCCCCACCACAAGTAAAAAGCAAACAATAAAATGCCCTACATTCTGTTCATCCCCTTTATCAGTATACGACTTCTGCTTGCAACACTGTACAATTAATGTTTACAAGTTTTTGCAAGATACCTATTGTTTTTCGGCTCTCATTATGAGTCAATCGTCGGTTGTTTTAATTTGTTTATATGCTTAGATGGTGACAAGATACCACTACCAACTCTTCACAAACAAACACCCCTTTTTCGTCCCTAGTTTGATTTCGTGTTTAATTAAATTTGATATCTTGTTAGGAAGGCCATCAGATAGACCTACAAGCATTGACAGCGCTTTGGAAAAATAAGAAACAACCAAATAAAACAGGTGGGTTAATGATAGAAAACAGGGTACCTTTACTATGGGTGAGTGACTATCTCACTCGGGCCTATCGCTCTATCACGATTAAGCACCGAAATGCACATTGATCGTTCTGCAACGCATCTCTGCTATAGTCGTTTTCCTTTGTGTCACCGCTCGTGACAAGATGATTCTTCCGCTAATCTTTTAATGTTTCACGCAATTTGTATGTAATCACCGCAATCTTACAGGTATGAGATCATCTTCACATGCCACCCAAACGTCTTCTAACACGCCAGGGTGTTTGCTAGTAACTGTTTAACAATTGCAACACTTATTAAAGAGCATGTGGTCGAGTCAACTCGTTCGTTTTAAACATAGGTCTTGTACTTCATAATTTATATGCTACTGCAATGGATAACATTAAGGTTACTAAGAAGTACAAAATTTTATTACAAAAGCAATCTTTTTACGATTACAAATAAATCCCCAAGTAATATCTCATCTTTGTTACCATGGTTACTGTGATTTCCCATTTATACAAAATGTCAATATTATCAATAATCGGAGTCTTTAGGTTCGCCTTCTATACAAAAGGTCAATATTTGTAATATCTAAAGCAATATCCGCTCTTAATCTGAAAATTTTATTATTGTTAAGATGTGCAATTATGATAGTTTGGTATGTAACTTTAACTATAATAATTATTAGAATTAAAATTTAGATTTTATCAAACTAAAAGTTTTCGGTTCTGTTGAATAGAAATCAGTTGGTTTTTTTGGGGGTTTTTTTTTTTGTTTTGTTTTGGTTTTTTTTTTGTTTTGTTTTGTTTTGGTTTTTTTTGTACGGGAAGACAATAGTGCATTCTGCTCCATTCACAGTCTCAGACTAGGCTTTCTAACACAAATATTAAGAAAAAAAAAAAAAAAAGTTCATAAAATATTTTTTTCTGTTTCTGGTATATTGTATATTCATCAAACTTATAATTCAATTTATGGTTAATTTCAAACTTCTGCTGTTATTTATATCATTTATATTAACACTTCAAATGATGTGGAACAATATGTACTGTGACGTCATCAACTCCCATTATGTGCCGCGGTAAGATATAAACCAGTTTATATGCTATACACTATTTTGATAAATATCAATCAAGTAATCAATTTAGTGTAGCAACGGGAATTAAATAATATATCTTAATGAAAAAATAGCCATTAAAAACTATATAATTTCAAATTCTATAGAAATAGGTCTTCGTTATAAATTCCTGTTCACCACGTAAAGCTCTTATGTCATTGTAGAATCTTCCATCAAAATATTTTACCTCAGATAGTATCGCTATGTCAAGCATTTGTGTCTAATTCCATCCTTATATAAAATTGCAGTTGTAAATTTAAAATACATATATAGATAAATAAAAATTTCGTAAAAATTGGATAATACATAACAATAAATTTCACATGATGACTCGAGTACAGATAATTTTAGACTAATTTGATCTTAGAAGCTAATAGAAATCCATATTCTCCGTCCCGATCTAATTCTGTCTTGCGCGTTCTATGTTAATATGTAAGTTTTTTGTAGAATCCATTGTCAAAATCCAGGTACAATTCATGCAGTGATTAATGATCTAACACCTAAATATGCTTCTATGTTCATCTTGTATCATGGTGTGTTTGTGTTAATTACAAAACAAGAAGAATAGACATTTAAAGAGATATAAATAACCGATGTTTCATTAAGATATCAAAATGATAGTAGATTCTGCCTGACACGACATGATACTTGCGTGCAGTACAAAAATCTACGTATTACTCGGTGTAACAGGGTGTTCTCAAAGTCGGGTCGATTTCGGTACGGACATGTCATTTTGTCAAAGCATTATCCCCCTGAAAAAACAGAAGCGATTGTCACATTACAATCAATTAATCTTTATGTGTGTAATTATGATCAGGCTAGTAGAAAGATTAGGACAGAACATCTCAATCAGTGATCTTGTTACTTGTTAAATGCCCAACAAACTTGTTCATTGTCACGAGGCGACATGTATATAATAAGATCCCGATCAGATACCAAAGGACCACACAAACTACGGTATCGTCCAAACCAATCGGTCCTGATTCAATTAAATGCTAAACTTAACATGATAGTACGTGCTGAGGATATATCTGTTGGTCTGTATGATATGTACATGAGGTGTATACGACAAAGCATCTTGTCAGTTTTGGTAGATATAGGAGATACGAGATATATAAACAAATTGACAAGCTTGTTTGGAAGATTGTTCTGATCCTATCACAAAAATACTCAATTTTTAAGCGTGGTCTTGTGCAAGATAGTGGGTCTCCACTTCTCATCTCACTACTTTGAAGGTATTTTCTGAGTTCAAGACACGGGTAAGGTTTGTTGTTCAAAATCTTTGAAGGTGAATAACACATCGTCATTATGACCTACTGCTTTTCGAAACATAAATAGAAAAATAGATATCAGTAACGTACTTCTTGTCCTTTTAAACTTCATAGTTAATTCGCATAACCACCGATCTACAGATCGTGAGTTCGAATCTCGCAAGTGGTTTTTTTTTTTATATTATTATTATTACTTTCTACCGAAACTGCATTATTTAAATTGTTATTGTAGATACTCTCCATTTTTCATTCATAATAGTTTTTTTTTTGTTTTTTGGGGTTTTTTTTTGGGGGGGGTAGTGTTCTTTTGTTGTTGTTGTTTTTTGTTTTGTTTATTTTTTTATTTTGGTTGTTGTTTTGTTTTGTTTTGTTTTTCTTTTGTCTTGTTTTGTTTTGTTTTGATTTTTTTTTTTTTGGTTATGTTTTTGGGGAGGTGAGGGATTGTTTTTTGTTTTTGTTTTTCCTTGTTTTGTTTTGTTTTATTTTTTTATTTATTTATTTGTTTGTTTTGTTTTGTATTTTGTTTTGTTTTGTTTGTTTGTTTTGGGAGTATTTTTTTTTTCATTTTTAAAATTTTTTTTCTCGATCTTTGATATATAAACTCTCTACTTTTCTTTATAATCCTTGTGTCAAAAGACTCATCAGAAACTGAGCAACATAACATGATAGATATACAATGTACATTTACATGTATTCAGGCAATGGAAGATTCAGAGAATAAAGTGTTCGTTCTTCACGTTTCCAAGTAAACGTTCAAGTTGATCATTTCGCCTCTTCATTTTTCAACCTGAAATATTTTGGTTATGTTGGATTTTGTCACAAGTTTTTTTAAAGTTTGTTTGGGGATTTTCGTGGGTGTAACGTTTGGTTTTTGTTGTTGTTGTTGTGTTTTCATTCATTTCTGCTTTTTGCTTATGTTAACTCTATCTCTGTTCATTAGAATGGTCGTGATAAAATTATTCAGTATCTTCAGATCAGTTCAGAATGTTATTATCATAGCCAAAAGTTTAAACACTAATTATTCCACGCATCCCCATGTAAAACTCACTGTGTCCATTGTTTACCATTTACATTGATCCGACATATGATTCTTTATTATGTTTATTTTCAAATGGATCCTTATCATGAATTACATATCATTTTATATAAGTCACATTATGGCCTATTGTAAATTATTCTTCAGTGACGGATGCGCAGTGTACAACAATGCGCAATATATAACAAATCATAATTTCCGGATCCTTTGTACAGTGTCCTAGTTTTCATGCGAATAAATTTCAGTTCATAACAAAATAATTCACAAAAATCTAAATTCTTTTTTTAAAGATGTGATTAATTGACAGCTTTTGATTATAACACAATTGTTGAAAACATTTTACTGGTCTGGTATTGACCTGTATCATAGGGTGACAGCATATGATGTCACAATTCAGATTTTCATAACGTTGAAAATATGAAATTCATGCTTCCGAGTTTTTATTGACCTCTTCCCGCGTAGACTGTCCCGAGCAAGGCCATTTCATGAGATCGTATCATGAAATGACACAATATTATTCTATATGTTAAAGTGGTCATTAGAAACATGTGTGAAAATAAGTAAATTAAATAGAAAAACAACCGTTTCATAAAAATCAGTCGAAACCGTCAGAGATTGTCCGTTGCATGTGCCCCATACATGCCGGTGGAACACTGACATCACAAAAAATTTTTTTATAAAATTCAAATTATCGAGTCTCTCGTCGTCATTGTGCTTACCCGTAATTTATGTAACAAAATTACTAGAATACGGGCAATTTAGATCATACTGAAATTTTTGAATTTACTTGTTGGGTGTAATATTTACACCCACCCAGTAAATCAAAAGATTACAATATGGCAAATATTTAAATATATGTAGTTTTCATTAAATAAAAAAACCTAAATAACGTATACAGTACCAGAAGATATCGCAGAGTTCAGGACAGTTATTCTATTATTAATCTAAATAAGATGCAATGTAAAACGACAAATTGGAACCGAACACAAATTTCATTCCCGAGACAACAGAAAGTAAATTTGAAGTTTCATATATCATTCTCCCTTCACAAGTTGTGTGAAGATGTATGAAGTTATTAATTCATGGTTTCCTACAGCTGAACTATCTTGACCTTATGTTACAATTACAGAAGGTTGTGGTGAAGGAGAGATCGTCGCTAACACTTTCAGTGTGAAGTCGTTGTCAAAAAGCAGCGGCAGAAGAGGGCAAGATCAAAGGACAACTCCATTACGGCGAACAAATAAGCACACCTGAGTCCCCGATAGTTTATATAACACCGACATTACGTGCTGATGCCTGTTTATCATGTCCAGAATCCGATGTCTTGACCATCGTTTTGACAAGGTTGTGATATATATACATTTTACCCTGTCAAGCAGCATGGCCCGAATATCACTATAGTAACGGAAGATTCTTGCAAAAAAATCTTCATTATGTTTTGGTCATTAGATTGCCATTAAGAACATGTTTTTAGTCCATTCATCAAATTTTCTCACACGTTGAAAGACAACCCCGAAAATTTTTAAGCTTAATTACATCTTGTATTTCATCTTTTGTTCATAAAGGCATTATGAAAATTTGTATAATTAGTGTAGAGCATAAATCTTAGCACGACAGATTCTTAACAAGTAGGTAAAATGAAAGCCCATGTATTGTAAATTAGTTAATATATATGTTCAATTAGCGACAAAAATATGATTAAAGTGTCTAGGACTTGTCAAGATAGTCTTTCTCTTCCTTCTTGTCTAACCAGTATTTGTTCTCTTATTTCTAGACCGCCCGTAATTTCATAATAACTATTTACAATTTGTGATAAAACACATGTTATTTATCCTACATATAAAAACCGTATATAACGGACTCAATTTCAGAGTAAGACATAGAATGCTTCATAGCGATCATCGCGTAATGAAGCGCTTCTTGAGGATCATCGAAAGCATTTTAAAAGTGCATGAATTATGCATACGATATTTTCCCAAGCAAACCAAAAAACTTATGGGTGGATGTCGTGATTTGCTTTCATTGAAGTTAAAGTATTTTAACTGATACCACATTTCAATGATTTTTCATAACCTCAACAGGTGTCCCAAACCCATTGAGAGATCTATCCAAATAATAATAAAAAAGTGCTTGAGACATCCGTATATGAAATACCAGTAGATCGATTACCATACGAAGAAGCCAAATCATAACAATGGAAAATGGATTAAGATAAATTTCCTAAAATGCAAATTAGGATTTGATTGTTAGGGGCTTTTTTGGCAATTTAAAAACCATTTCCTTTCGGGCTATTAATGATAGTATACCATTTAGTTAACAGAATAAAAGATACTGTGTCCAATCTTGCGTGACAACGTGTCTTGTGTAGGGAACTTTGGAGCAGCACGCTATATCTGCAACAGCTGGACTACGTCACACCAGAACTTGTTAATGCCCCAGAAGGAGCAAGTCTCTCCAACAAAATAATTTACTTGTAGAATGAACATTATATCGGTCGTAGGTGTGCACTAGTGAACAACGTTAGAAATGAATCGATCATGCATACATGCGTGATTTTTTTTTTAGATGCATAAAGTTATAACCCGTCTGTATACAATCACTTATATCATGTGGAGTATGTTACAAATGGCAAGTAATCATGCTCTGCTAAATTCTAAAAATTTCAGACGTAGTTGTATATTTCAATCTTGAAGTAAGTAAATCTTGTACGTCCTCGGCAAATTTCCACAAGTGTTCATTGCAATATACCCCTTTGTCTATTACACAGATGCGAAAGTTTATATTCGCAAAAGACTCCTTATACACGTCTGAAAAATTTTGTGGTGACGTTAATAGTTTTCTTGTGATATGTACCATTTTTTTCCAAATGAAATGTTATTTCAGCCATAAATATCCTGTTTCGTATAAAAATAAAACCGTCTGCATTGTAAAGAAAAATGGATGGCTTGCAAATTGATATACTTTCTCTTTTCTTCCAGTTGAATATACAGATCATGATAGATTCTTATTTGCTTTTCTTCGCAGTCAAACATAACAAGTCTGATTTTAGATAAAACATACATTTACTTTAATAATAATAATTATAAATCAACGACATAGTAATAGTATATTAAAAAATAATTTAACTAGGGACGAACAACATCAATGTCTCTTGCTGGAGAAAATAAAGAACTAGAAGACCTTACGAGCTTTTCTGCAGATTTAGACAGGTTTTCCGGTCCAGAAAAAGGGAAATGAGATCCGCCCAAAGAACTTTTGGCAGCAGCATGTGATGACAAGATGTAGGGATACGAGAGTGGTGGGTGTGCCAGGGATAGAGCACTAGGGTAGGGACCAAATCCGCCATAGCGACCGGTTCTCATCATGTGACTAGCAGTGGAGGTGAGATAATACAAGTCCGAAGCACTATGAGGGACATGGGAGCCTCGACTTGAAGTAGATGACGTCACAATTGGTTTTTTTACATCATCGTCTTTTTCGTCGTCGGATGAGGACGAATTCAAAAACTGGGTCACAGACCAAATTTTAGACCGATTGTCCTGACTTTGCCTGGAATTTTTGTCAGATTTTATAGGTTGCGGTGAACATGTGGCGGCACTAGAACACGCTGGAGAGGCCAAGTCGCTGCATCTTGAATCTTCGCCAATGCTTAGATTTGGAGATGTTGCGTCTGCTTCTCTTCGAAGAATTTTATTCGATAAACTCTCACTTTCCGAGCTCAATGAATCCACTCTTTGTCGCGTGTCGCTGTCTTCAAAACTCAGATTGGAATCTTCATCTTCATCCACGCTGATAATTTTTTCATTTAACTCGCGGTCTTCATGATCTGTGAAATAAAATAATATTCAAATAAACAAAGTTTTATCAAATGATTTTGCAGTATCATTTACCAAATTAAATTCATAAGCATGGGTTTTTTTTTCCGTTGACAAGAATGCTATCCAATGAAATGAGAAATATGTGTCTTAAATTTTATTTATTTATTTTATTTAGTAATTATTGTGCTTGCTTTAATACAGCAGGGTGTCTCATATATTTTTATTTATTTATTTATTTATTTTTTGGGGGAATGAGTAATTACGCTACGTAACCTCTATGTGCACATTAAATACTGGGTTTACAAAGTTAATTAGTCTTTACATACGCTTAACTTGTTACTCATTAAAGCTTCTGTTATCGCATATTAATCATGGAATAAATTTTGAAGTTAAATTTATTCAAAATATAATTATACATGTTTTACAAGATCCATTAGCATAAAGCGGTTAACAAGTTTAATATACAGTGTTGGATAAAAATAGAATAACCTTCATAATTTTAAATCAAATTTATTATACGCATATGGAATACAGATTATGACTTGTGAATAAAAACGAAATGTATCGACAATAATACGAAAAAGAAGTAAAATTAATAAAGCTAAAATTCACAAGTAGTAATAAAATTCATGAGTAGTTAAAGGGAGAAAAATGAAAAATTTTGATGAACAATATTTATATTTGTTTTGTATTCTCGGTGAGTACCTGAATTAAATTAATTCTAGTATATTCACGAAGAAAGTAAATTATCTAAACAAAGATATCAATTCTCTACTCGAGGAGACGACATACGAGTAAAAGATACTCTCTTTACAGTAAATCAACATTTAGTAATAATCGGAAAATTCCTCGGGCATTATCGCCTACTAACAAACCATTGAACGTTTCACTTATCAATTAAAATCTTCTCTAATCAGATTCAAAAGTTTCCTCTTAAGGAGAAATATCTATTTTTTAAATCTGGATTTTTGTCTCGATTTAAGTCTTATCGTTCCCCGATCAGCTTTTTGTGTTTCGGCGGAGAGATTTATGAATTATGTATTTTTTTGACAGTGGGGACCACGAAACTGTCTGTTCAAACGAAATCCTACATTATTCATAATGCAGGTGAATTTTACAAAGCGACCCAAACCTCCAAACCGGCCATCATGATGTATCTTTATTATCGAGACGAGTCGTCATGGGAAAATAAACAAAGAGGTATAAACGATTTCTTTTTCCAGGTTTTAAAACGTTATTTTTGATTAATCAACTACTCATTTATTAAAATTGGAATTATGTGGTCGTTAAGCAGGCCATAAAGTGGACTTTGAATTATTCCTTTTAATAAAAACGATAATTTTGTTTAGTTTATTAACCATTGTGTTTGCGGTTTTTAATAGATTATCCCTCATTTAAAATTGCATTTGTTTAATGTAAATTAAACTGCATAACGCCTAAGGAGATTTCTTTTTACATTAATATTCCATTGCTTCATTATTTGCAAATGAAATTTATAGTATACGTTTCTTTTAACCTCATAATTCACTATTCTGTTAATTAAGACTCTAAACATTGAAATCATATATTCTTAAAAATTTCAGTAAAACGCACAAACTTTGAGAGAACATTCAATTCCCACATAATATTTCAAAAGAAAGTAAATGAAATAGATTATTTATTTACCTTTCTCTGATTCTTCTGTCTTAATTGTGCATTCTTTCTTATCTAAAAGATTTTCGTTTTTCCTCATCAAATCATCCTCATCATCATTGTCTAAATCATCATCACCATCATCCTCAGATCTATTTCTTGGAGACCATGTCATCTTATTTTCTTTTTTAAGTCTTCTCCTGGCGTTTGCGAACCACGTAGAGACTTGTGTGAGAGTCATTTTTGTGATGATGGCTAGCATAATTTTCTCGCCCTTTGTGGGGTAGGGATTCTTTCTATGTTCATATAACCAAGCCTTCAACGTGTTGGTAGTTTCACGGGTTGCATTTTTGCGTCGTGCATTTAAGTCAATTCCTCCATATCTAAAAACGAATTTTAAAAAAAACATTCAGAATATTTTTTTTCAGAATACTATCATCTTGGTAAATATCACAAATAAATTGACGAGTTATTGTAGCCTGTAATATGTGCCCAGAGCAAGACATTCCCCTCTAGATTGAGTCTACTCGGTCGAAATTGATATTCCCCGATTGTTATTTTCATCAAAATCATAACAATCAAAGATGGATAAATAAAATTTAATCAAGCGAACTTTGGTCATTCTCTGCTTTCAGATTTATATTATCAGTGTTAACGCCCGGTTTAACATTGTGGTTATGAAGACATCAACTGCCGTGTTAAACTAAATAGGAAAGCGCCAATGAAGCATACAAACGCGATCTTTATGAATAAAGAACAGCAATCATCTAGTCTTAATCACTTGATTTATCTTCACAATTAAACTCACGAAAAACGATAATTGAATATGATACATAAAAATATTATCATTTTTACAAAGATTGATGGCAAGAAAAATATGCCAGATGCTTGAGAAATGACAATACATAACATAAGCCGGGGAAATACTTTAAATTCTTTTTTTCATCACCGCATCATCCGATGAAATACAAAGCACCTTTTTTTGACAATTGTGTATCAGTTATCATGACCGCACATTGAGAGAAATCTAATCTTAATCGAGATACAGGTGTGCAGTCCCAACGTCGTCTATTGTTACATCAAATATGACAATGTGTATTGTTATCATGTGACAAATACATACCCAGGTCCGTATGGGTAGACGGACATGGCCGGGTCGTATGGAAAACATGCCCCGGGCTGGGCGGCGGCCAGGCTCCGCCATGCCTCTGTCGCTTCTTTAATATCATAGGGACCACTTGTCTGAAATATAGATATACATGTAGATAAGAACGTGCAATGTGCGAATAGTAAACTATTACTATTGACATTTAACTTTCAGTGTTGTCTTTGAAATGCCTTTGAAGTATATTGTAGTAAATTACTCAATTTTGATTTTTAATTATTATTACTTAATGTAAAAATAAATCTTGATTTACAGTTTTACAATAAATGTCACCCAAGTCAGAAACACGTTTTCTAACATTATCAATTAAAACAAATGGAAAATAAATTCATCTGAAATTGATTATTTATTTTCTATCCTTACATTTTTAAATCGTTGTATACTATCAGGATTAAACACTCAGTTAAATATGATTTTTGGTTTTTTATATGAAAAAATAATTATAATGAAAAGCTACTGGCAATATGAAAATGATTTTAATTTAGATGAAGATAGCAATATACTCACGAGGGGTGAATAAAATGCAGAGCCTTCTGATGCAAATGGGACTAGTCCTTGTGCAGTATAAGCAGGACTTCCGTAGACACCATCTGGGAGCCCAGCAAGTCTGGAGTAGCCTAGTAGAGCCGGGTTGTACTGACAGGAACAGATTGTTTGGCCTGTGTGAGGGTCCGCTATGATGGGGCGGCCATTCTCACAGCAGCTTCTACTGGAGGTTGGACTGGGAGTTTTAGTCATCTGAAAAAAGATATTTACATGTACACATGAATATTGCATAAAATATAAAATCTAAATGAAGATATCTAAGAGACTGCGTTCTGAAATATAGTCTTTCGTACAAAAATGCATGGGAATTGGTAGAACGGAAAAGTAGTTCCATGATGAGAAAATATGAGATGTGTGGAAAGTAAAGAACATTAAAGTGCAAAAGAGCTATAATTCACAGTTATCAGAAAAGTTCAAAGTTGTAACTACCTGTGCTGAAGTCCCAGTTGGTATAGGAAATGGAACAACCTGGGAAATAGACATAGCAGTTGATATAACACCCCGTCCGTTTAGCTGGACTAGAAGTCTGTTATTCTTTTACTCGCAAGTTAATCACTCGGTTGAATTTGTATTCCAGCTCTGCACTGAACTACAGCTAACTAACACATATTTACATCCGTACCGACTTGTCATATATGCAGGTGATACAGTCGGACATAAGGCTTTATGGGTTTTTTGCTGTAAAAGTTTTTGACCCATAAACACGTTGTAAACCAACTAACTTCCGTCTCATTTGACTATACTTTTGAAGAAATTTGAACCGTGATTGGTCATTGTTTCACCAGGCATCATCCCTCCTCCTAATTTTAATATCTAACTCCGCCTCCGTGAAGATCAATGAAAGACGGCGTAACATTTCGCCGCCCACATCGTTAGTACCATTAAACATTTTCACACTTCCGTGCATCGCTCGTAGTTTCCCTCGTAACATTTTTTGAATTTCGATATTTTCTAGATCTGCTGAGCACCTTTATTCGAAAGGATCGATTAGATGTCGTATCATTTTACTATCAAAATTAATTTTTTATTTAGTAAGTTTTTTAACGCGTTTTTATGAAATGCAAGGTGTATCATTTAATTTCATACTGGAAATAAAAGAAATCATATTTTGATAATATGATGACGTGGAAAACAATTGTTAAGAGACAAATACAATAACTATTAAAATCAAGGTAAGCCCTCGATGTCGACCCTCGCCTTCTTTTGCTGTTTGCATGTCATTAAGCCATTCTCTAACAAATGAGAAGCAACGTTGAATATGTAATTATGTAATTATATGGCAAAATAAAAAGTCATAAATATTAAGTTTAGAGTACAGTCAACTTTGTCATGCCAGTATTCTAAACGCCTGTCTGATGATGATGGTCCGGCGGAGCGGTACCTTGTTTAATGGTTCTGAATGCTTAACAACCGTAGAATCATCGTCTTTAAAAGCGTTAAAATCTATAATCAACATAATATTATTTCAAATTGCACTCGAATAATGTCATCATCTACATTTAAAATAGCAACAATTATACTAAAGAGATGAGCGCTGCGCTTGATACAAAGACATGGTTATAATTCCTAACGACTGACGAAAGAAACACTAGGTGGGAAATCAACAAAATCATAGGTGGGTAAGGAAGAAAACTTTAGATGGAAAGGAAGAAAACCTTAGGTTGGAAAGGAAGTTCAGAAGATCAAAGCGGTGATTGAGAGGAAAATATTTTCAAAGAATTTTCTCTGCATGTCTAATGAATAATATAAAATTTAAAAACCCTCGTACTTTTTTTAAATTTATTATTAAAAAAAAATACAGTGATCATATTTTGATTAAATTTTGATACAAGTTTTTGTGAAGATAGTTTAGGAATTTGTCCGTTTAGATTTAATGTTATTCTGATTCTTAGATAATATTATTATTTCAATTGTTGTATTATAAGTCAACATACGGCAAATATGTAAAATAATGGATAAGATTGCATTACACGTTTAATTTGAAAAATATTTTCTTTTTATCTTATTTGCATGTACTTATGTTATAACGTTAACATTAACGGATATTAAAAAAAACAAACAAACCAAACCTTCTCTTATTACTTTTTTTAAATACTGAATATTGAAAACATTAATTTATTTTCCTTTTGGACAATTTTTAATACATTTAAAGACTATTGAATCTTCATAAAAAAAAAATCATTGACAGATGTGAAGTAATGTTAAAGAAGGTAAAAAGTTGTTATTATTACAGAGACTTATTCATGAAAGGTCAAAATTAATGCTTGTCATCATCAGATCAGTTGTGGTGTCTTTTCCTAATTAACTTTGACTACCACTTCCCCTTAATAATGATGCCAGCATTTGTTTTATAGATATGAATTTATTATTCATCTTTCAACGACACGGATTTTGAAATATTCGCCTAATATAACTAATGTCCCGAGTAAAATATATAAAATATCCATGTTTTGATAATATCTAAAGGAAAATTTAATATACATGTATATTCAAATTTTAGATTTTGAAAAAAATTCCCATCCAACTAAAATAATGGGTTTCATTTCCCCAATCCTACATTGAGAAACAATTGTCGATGTTTTTGTTTTTGCTTTTTTATTCTAACAAAAAACTTGATTAAACTTTTAATAAATTTCCTTATGAGAAGAATGCACCAATTATATATATATATATATATATATATATATATATATATATATATATATATATATATATATCAATTGTATAATGTTACCTATTTGTAAAAAATATTAATGTAATACCAACATTTTGTCGCATTGGTTAAAACTATGTAGCGGTGCATTAATAGACAATAATGATAGTGGGTGGAATGACATTGCAAGTAGAGAATGCTACATTTACAACAAATAAACATTAATCATTTAATGTTAATTATTACCACTGTATATATTACACGAAGATTTTCAGTTATCGCCTTTTGGTAAACAATGTGTCAATATCAACAGAAGATGATCACAAACAGTGCATTTCCGATCGCTTATACCTGCACGTGCAATGGTTCATTACCATATCTCAATGTTATCCTTTATAATTAAAAATTTTTTAAAAAGTATGTACATGGCAAATTTCGAATTTTTATATTTTTAATTAGTAATGGCCAGCGTTCAAATTTATTGTAGACAATATTCTTTTTTTTTTTTTAAATACGCAGAATTTTAGTTGGACGATTACGTGTATATGCAAGTCCTCGCTACCTGATTATAAAACGTGTCAGTTAGAGTGTTGCTAAAAGATATAGAGAAAGGAGCAAAAGTAAGCGAGATCGACGGGAAGAGGGGTAATCCATGAACCATGGAATTGTATAGTTAATTAAAAGAAAACCAATATGGAGAATTGCGAGCTAAATGAAAGTTTATCGTGATAACCTCTTGTGTTTGTTACTTTCATTTAGCACATTTCAATTTCATATCACCATCCAATGCGGTGCTTGTATTTTAAGTCAAATAAATACAATTCTGATGATGCAAATATCAAGATTTTTTTTATTTCTGTTTTCCGAGTGGTAATTAAAACAGTAAAGTCTAACTATGATATTTCCGTATAAAATAAAATAATATAAAGTAAACAAAGCGTATCAATTATGGATTTTCACTCAAATGTTCATTTACAACAGATATAACATAAGTTAGAAAGCATTCTGATGATCTTGATCATTGATACTAAACAGAAAACGGTGACGTAATCAAAATTGTCGTCCTGTGCGGCAAAAGCTTGTATAACGGAAGCATCACAATGCAACGTGCGTTGAAAAACAATAATACTCTGCTAAAAAGTGTCAGAATCCCTAAACAGGCGTCATAGGGCTATTACTAAGTCAAAGTCAATTTCCGGTAAAACCTAATCATGAAGTTTATTTCTCATAAACTACACTGAAGTGAGAACGTATGTTTCAGGGATGGGTAATCTTCCGGAGAATATGAAATAAAATAAATAAAATCATGAAGACTTTCACTTCATTTTTCCAACTGTGATTGTAAGCATCACACCAGTTTCTTTGTTCCCATCGATATTTAGAAAACGACTTAGCCGGAGGAAACTGCAAAGAATTGCTGCAGTGGTTGTCAAAAAACATTGTCAATATCATTTGCAATGCAGGAAAAAATATAAATGAGCTCTTAGTCACCTGAATGGAAGGACAAAGCATGGGCGATTCGCATCTGTTTACTCGTCATTAGATACATATTTTTCTCGCCTTTTTAATGACGAATTAATTAATTTTTGACATATGAAATTGATCAAATATTAGGCTTGCACATGCCCTCAACGAAGTCTGTTTTTTCTCACGAAGCCGAGCTAATGTGACAAAGTCATACTTGTATGTACATGACTCTGTTCAATCAAATCATATTTAATGCCTGATTAATATTGACGGAAACAAATTGACAGAAAATATATGACATGTCAAATCTTACTCTTTATTGATTTACAAATGCGTATTTTTGACAAGTGTGTCATGAACATTGCAATGAAAATATCCAACTTTTTCATTAAACCCCCCACCCCCCGACAGGTGTACAATCTTCCAGGTTTACAATTCTCCAGGAAAATAAAAATTTTAATAGAAAAGAGAAATGAATGGTGTAAGTCACTTGTGCATATGTAGAGTGAATGAAGAAAGTTACTAAGGAGAGATCATTCAAAAAAACGCTGTAATGTAATTATAATGACCTCGAAAATAGATATGAAAAATGTAAAATAAAGCAATTAACATCTGCAAATGAGAGGGATGTCGAAAAGGTGTAAAACGACACCGAATTACCTATAAATGGATTTTATTTTAAAAGTCGTCCAATGCTATTACCTTCGAATTAAAACTATTTTTAGAATATTGAATTTTGCTTCATTTCATACTTTGTAGGTAATTCTGAAGCATCACAGTATTTTAAAGGGTTTCTCCGTTTCAATTTTTGTTTGCTTACAATGATCAGTCAACATTCTATTCACAAAGGTCTTTCATAATTTATTTGGGCAACTTTTGTTTCAGGTAACAACAAAGAATATTACACAGTTTTTGACTTCCGACACTTTTAAAAGAACGAATGAAATTAAAATTGGGATGATGGTAACCAACAAATACGTCCATCATAGTGGGCTCTTTACTTTACATCACTATTATGATTATCATCTATATGTCCACACTCATCTTGAGTATAATCTTACAAATATACAAAATTAGTCCTCGTTAGTCTCTCTCTCACTACATATATATATATATATATATATATATATATATATATATATATATATATATATATGTGTGTGTGTGTGTGTGTGTGTGTGTGTGTGTGTGTGTGTGTGTGTATGTATGTATGTATGTATGTATGTATGTATGTGTGTGTGTGTGTGAAAGAGAGAGATAGATACCAGGCATATTATTGTAAGCGGAAATGTAGTATCAAGAACTTTAAATCAGATTTCCAATGATATTGCAATTAATTATTATAATTAAGTTATAAACACCACATATATTTTTTTTTCTTATTGATGACCTTGGTAATGTACTTTAACTCCGATATGTGATATATTGATACACTGTAGAACGAAGCTATGCCATTCATTCAAAAAACCAGTCGCCCCACGTCCAAATATAGCTACTAAAACACCGATGTCACCAATGGATGATAGCGACACGAGCCTTGTCAGAACGAAGTGGAACTGAATTGCAACGTAAATCATTTCCCATGATTTACAATTAGATCAGTTTTTCAGTTTGATGGAGGCATTTTTGATAAAGTGCAGGCATAACACACACATATATTGTAACATGCACACTTTCAGATTTGCTAACTTATTTCACGATTTCCTTCATGCTGCGACAGCCATCAATCTTATAGAATTTTGCAAACTCATGTGATTTGTTGTATCAACGATTCATTGACACCATATCGTATCGTTATGTTCTGTACAATCAAAATTCTGATGAATACCATTGCCAATCATTAACTTTTAAAGTTCCAGATTTGCATCATAAATCCAGATTTTTGTTTAATTTCCTGTTAGCCCATATGATATCGAGATGTTTTCACAATGTTTTCTTTTCCATAGAACATTCATCAACCAAAGAAAATCATATTCATGTGTATATGAAAACATTTTTAGTCATTGACCATACTGCATTCTGTTTACAAGTCGCCCTCAAAAAATACGCATTAAAAAATCGTATTTCTATGTACAGAGACAAACTACTTTTCTTTCTTTCTTTCTTTTTTTTTTTTTTTTTTTTTTTTTTTTTTTGTAATCAAGGTACAACCTACTAAAAAAGACATGCAGAAAATGTATCATACGACCTTTCCATCGTGTTTCATTAATCAAAAGCGATACCTCTACAATATGCATTTAAGCGGCTTTCTCGTCAAAATGACGGTTTAATGCACGTTAATAATACCCCTATCCCGCGATACCATCATTAGCGGATAATTTAGCAAGTACTATGTAAACATCGTCGGAGGGATTTCAGCTACAAGGCAACGTCTATCTGGTCGCATGGCAAAAAGACAGACAACAAATCAAAGCTGAACAGAGGACATCGATTCTTTCGCACAGAAGTGTCGTCAATCAGAGGGATCGACGCGCGATTATCTGCCCTTGATTGAAAACTTAATACACGTTGGTTGATCCCAGGGTGTTTGCCTGGACAGTTGAAGGTGTAAGGTTTTCGATTTGTTCTTGTGGAGACAATTAACATATCAAGTTTGTGTCGTCAAGTGACGTTAAACTCGACAAAAATTCTGTTCCATTTGTCCAGTGTGCTGATTATCATTGCAATTTCCATTTTGTTGGACAAGACATACATTCACCTTATGGCCTGATAACATTATGGTTTTCCTGCTCTGTTTATTCAATTCAGCTTTTCTGGTGTGAAGAACCCCGATGCTGTTGCTCGACAAATACATGTACTTCAGTATTTCATGCAGCAAATTTCTAAAAATGCGGTGATTTTTAAACCCACTAATTTATTCAATGCATTTATTTTTTATGATTCGAAAATCTTAAAGATGACATGAATCTTGTATACTTTCAGGCAAACTGTTCGTGTTGCTAAGGTTTCAGTGTTCAGCAGAAAGTCGTGATTTTGCTTCCTAACCAGCCACAAATCCACCAGTCTTATTTTCAACTTGGTCGTTACAAAGTAACTGATGGCCCTTCTTCATGTATTTTCATGTAGGACAAAAAGTTCACTGTTACATATGGAGGTGGTGACATCATATGGTACGTCTTTTCATAACTTCAACCGTTTGATATGTATTTCAAGTACTATCACTAAATATACATGTTCACTGTTTAATAATATTGGACTAAATTTCACAAAAGGCATTGTATAAAATGACGAACGACCATTATACCCAGAGATAGCCTTGTTAATTTGTGACAAAGGAATACAAGGCCCCAAATGAAATGCCTAACTATAAAGGGTCGTTTGTTTTTATTTATGCACTCTCTGGAGGATCTGTAGACTTGCGAAATTCTAGATTGGGTGTAACATCCAAACTCGTCTTGAGGGACTGCATTCAAAGGCCATAATAGAAGAAATTTGCGCAAATCTAATAGAAGGTGTTAAAACTTCATATCGTATTCGCGTCTAATTAGCATAGCCATTCCAGTTCTACTAACTGAATTGGATTAAGAAACACGGTATTTTATCATTTGGGAATTTCGTCTTCAAAATATCTCTGGATTGTTTCAGCGCTCCAGCAATAAGGACATGATGTCGGACAATTAGAAAAAATTGTAAAACCACAATTTGTCAAACTTGTCAGACCTTATTGAAAACTAATATTGAAAAAACTTAAACTGTCCTCGCTGTCCTGAGCCTTTAATTGTCAAGAGAAATGTGGATTATTAAAAGCTAATGAAATAGATGAAAAATTCATGAGTACTCTAAATATGGCCATATTGATAGCAAATATAAAAGGAAAATAAGTGCAACAGAAGGGAAAATGAATGCGAGATATTTGTTTACTTCTTTTTTAATCTTCAGTCACATTAAAAACGTCTTAATCAGAGAAGTGCAATACACGGGAGAAAATAAGAATATAAAAATTCTACCACCATTTTGGGGTTTTGAGAAATTGAAGAAATAGCCCAGTGTTAAGCTTTTAGAGTTCTGAAGTTATGTCCAACTATATATATATATATATATATATATATATATATATATATATATATATATATATCGCTGTTTTCTTTGTTTGATAACCGAGGAATGTCAAATTTTGTATAACTAACGCATAATCATCTGATAAAATACAAATTCAACGCGTCTCATTTGTTTATATTTTGCATAGCCTGGCACGAATTTGTGTTAAAATACTTCAAGAAATTTTTACTGTTTCTTTCAAAACAGTTAGTAATTTCTGAAAATCAGATATTTTTCATCTATACGTAGTGTCATCGATATACATCAAAACTATTTCCTAATGATGTTTCCTTGTTATATGAATTGAAAATAAAGGATTTGTCATGTAAGACACGAGTTTTCTTTCTTTCTTATTCTTGATTAGGGCGACTTTATGCCAAATTATTAATCGTGTTTGTTTGTATATATGTATGTATGTTTTTACAATTGCTTCCAAAATGTAGTAGGTCAGTATGTTACGAAATGGGAATAAGGGAAATCCTTGCTGATGGTAGTTGTTCCGACATACAAAGTAACCACTGTAGCCAAATACTATTCTCTCTTCCATAGTAGATGCATGTGTAATCTTGGTGAAAAGCGACACCGTTTTATCAACAACACATACTAACCCATAGAGACAAAATTCACAGCACGGCCCCAATCACTCTGATCGGGTTAGGTTTGACTTCATATCATTTTTTTTTTTTTTGAGAATTGACAAGGAAGTGATGCACTTAGAACATATATAAATTGTACTTGTCAATTTAAACTTTTTTACCATTAGAAAATGATAAATCTCTTTGACTATAACATGTACTTTTAATTCAAAGATCCTGTAATTCATTGATAAAAAAATATTGTTGGGGATATCAGATTTTGAAATGTGTTTCATGTAAATATAGATAAAAGCACATCTATATGACTGTCTCTAGCTCATTTCTTACTTGTTAATATTGTACTAAAGTTTATTTACCGAGAAAAAAATCTATAGCATGTTCACGAGTGCTTTGTTCTGATATAAATCTGAATATACAGATTTTTTTCTACGTAAATGATAAGCTTTGGGAATAAATAAATTTCATCTGTCGGTAATACTTTCAAAATTACTTCCCCATAAGTAGACACCCAGTGGCATGGTGTAATTGTAAGAGGGGGGATGCAATGAATGAAGCCGGAGTCCGAACCCGCCTCTTATAACTGAGCTCTCTGGCTACTAGCAATCATACCTGGGCGATTTCTTCCCTCCTTAAAGTTCTTAGTCCACGAAGTTTTTATTCCTTGACAGGCATCTCACCTGTCAGTTCCAGAAGCCGATTTACGTCACCAACTGTTACAATGACTCACCAGATCGGTATTCAAACCCGGGACACCTGTATCACGGGCTCTTGAGCTATTTTGCTACTGGCCATGGAATCTGGTTGACCACCACATTTGAAAATATTTACCTACAGCGAACATTGCGATAATGCAGCGATTTTCCGGCGTTATTCGAGTTAAGAAAGTGTAACTAATTACACCATCTATTGACAACAGTAGGTTTATAATATTGACTATCTAAAACCTCAGAAAGATGACATCCAACATTTTGAAATCTATTCTAGATGCGAGCATATATAATCCTTTCTTAAACTGAAGAGTAATTTTATAAACTTACCGAAATATCTACAACTAGTCCATACCCTTTTGTCCCCAACCTGAATTCAGTAATAATTTCAAATTGCTAAATATTCTTAGCACGAATGATTGATTGTTTGTTGTTTTCCGCCACACTCAACAATTTTGCAGTTATCTGGCGGCGTCCAGTTTTCATTGGTGGATGAGAGAATCCGGATACAATGTACCCGGGAAGAAACCACTTCCGAAAGTAAACAGGCAAACTTTCTCACACATATCAGCACGAGCGAGAATCGAACCCGCGCCGATTTTGAGCGCGATGCTCTAACCACTCGGCCACGGAGGCACGAACATGAACGATTGAAAATATATGGAAACCTTGATAGAAAATATCAGACATGTATAAATCTAAAATAAAATTAATAAATTAAAAAAACCCAGATCTTTATTTTCTTCTGACAGCCTAGTTAGAAAGTATATAGTCTAAAATATTTCCAGAATTTGTTTATGACATTAATTATGCAGGAAACAAAGCAATTTCCTCATCTTGATCTTATCGGTTGGTGGCATCCACGCCATACTGGAGTTTCAGCCATCATAAATCAGTAAAATGTCGAATTCAATATTTCATGCTATTTTCAATCTGAAATTCTTCGTTTCTCGCATTTCTTTTCTGTATATAACAACGCATGAATTAAAAGCTTTGCTTATGAAAGCTCTTAAACGACCACAGTTTGGAAATATGTGATGTACTTCTTCGGTTGAAATAAAGTATTCTGGGCTGGTGTGGTATTTCCCTTTAAATTACAAGAAGACATATATTGGATGGCAGGGTTCAAGTTGATGGTCATTTTGATTACGTCAATTCTCCCGAAATTTCAGTGTTGATGCATTGGGTTTGTTTCAAAGGTTGCTTTTTGATATTTTAAAGATTAATCAGTGACAATATTTATAGATCACACAGGCTATGCTTGACAGAACATTTGTATTAAGAATTATGTCCTCTGACCTTAAAAAGAAAAATGAGCATAGTTTTCATGCATTTTTATGATGCATGACATGATAAGGTTTGGAGAAAATGACACTTTATACATTCACCGTTGCAACACCAAAAGTAATAAGCTAGAATGATCAATCAATACTGTATCCTTTTAACAGGTGTGACTTCTTTTGTTGTTTTGAAATACATGTACAGTAGCCTAAACAAAGTTTTAATTCCTCAGTTAATAAACTTGCACCTCATCTCTGCCCGAACAGACCACGAAGATTTATCGGCATTGGGCGGCAGAAAGAGTAAAGATCTGTTAATAAATTTAAAAAATAAAACAAGATAAACGATTTAAAAACCAAAACGAACAGTCACCAATACAGAACAATCATTATCTAATTAACTTAGTGGTTATGGTGTTCGCTTTACGACTGAGAGTTTCTGGGTTCAATTTTCGACCCCGGCGTAGTGTCAAATTTCAGACCTTTAACTGTATCACTGCCAATTGTCCTGTGCTACGAGTGAAAGACAACGGTTTCAGATATGACCTTTATAACGGAGGTCACGTGTCACGGTAGGCGTTGTCACAATAAAGAACTCTCCTTGCTATGGTTTTCATTACCACGCTAAAGTAAACATTTGTGGCACTTCATCTAACACTGGTGACGTTTCTAATGAATGAAACATTCTCGAAAAGATGTAAAGCAACATATAAATATACCAACATCTGCATTATCTTTAACTTAAAACAATGTTTAAAGTCTATAGAAGTTTTCTTTCTGACTACCTCAGACACTTTCCCCGATAAACACTCCAATGATTTGGAAAACTACAAATAATTAATACACATGCATTACTTTGGAATGAAAAAAAACCACTTAGTTATAGCGAGAATATGTACTTTATTATTAAATTTAATACATATTACAAATGTTAAAAAAGGTAAGGAAATTAATGTCTATTTTAGAAGTGCATCGATATAGATGAAATGCATTTGTATATGTAGGTGCATGCATAATTTGATAAAATCAATGTTCTGTACATTGTATCAATGACCCCTGTTCGAATTAGTTTTTAATTAATTTTTAACATATACTTGAAAAGAGAGGACATTCTAATTTATAGAATTTGCACACAACCCCCATTGTTCATATTTAAAAGTTCAATTACATGAGGGTATGAACTGCGCCGTTTCACGCCGGTATACGTTTTATATTTACATTCTACTTTCAATTCTTCGGAATTTCCAGCTATTGAAATACTGTATATATCATTGGTCTATTTAGTTGTTTATTTAGCAAGGCATAAAAAATTGACTTACAGATACGCTGCTTACTGCGTTACCTAATACGTAAACTCTTGATAATATTATAGTACTTCAATTTTTATGCAGTACTCTAGTCGGTAGCAAAAAGAAATTATTCTGTGAATTCATAGATTTTAAGCAGGCTTTTGATACTGTTTGGAGGGATGGGCTCTGGTGCAAACTTCTGAAATGTGGCATAAATGGTAAATGTTTTACGCTGATGACACAGCACACCGCTATTCTAGCAGAGTCTGCGAATGATCTTCAGTTAGCTTTGAATGAATTTAATTGCTATTGTAAATAATAGAAACTTATTGTAAATATTAGTAAAACAAAAATAGTAATATTTTCAAAAGGTAGACAACCTAAATATTCTTTTACTTATAATGGTTTAAATGTTGAAACAGTCAATGAATTTAATTATTTAGGAGTAGGTGTTTTTTTTTCAAGATCTGGGTCATTTTGTAAAGCAAAGAAACGCCTATGTGAGCAAGCACAGAAAGCTATGTTAAGTGTTATAAGAAAAATACGATTATTTGATTTACCATTGATTTTCAGTTTAACCGGTCGCGGTAGCTCAGTGGTTAAAGCGTTCGCTTCGTAATCGGGAGGTCGTGAGTTCGAGCCCCACTCGTGCCATGGCCGCGCCAAACCTAAGACGCAAAAATAGGTAGTGATTGCTCCTTCGCCAAACGCTCGGCATTTATAAGTGAGAATCACGGGTCTTCCGGATATGAACTTAAAAACGGAGGCTCCGTATCACGGCAGGCGTTGGCACGTTAAAGAACCCTCACTGCTAAGGCCCTGAGCGCTAAGCGTAGGTCTAAATTTATGGTACTTCATCTACAGCTGGCGACGTCTCAGTATGAATGAAAATGTTTTGGGGGAAGGGACGCAAAACAAACAATCTATCAACAACTTTTAAAAGTTTATGTATTTTGCAGCCTTGAAAGATAATACGTTTGTTCATATTCAATTTTCAAAATGATATAATAATTTCATTTTTGTTACAAATTATACATATTTATTTATTTTATTTTTTTTTTACTGTTGTAGTCCAAAATTATACATACAGGTTAAAAGTGAACTGACATTTGCTATGTTAGTACGTGATAGTTGACAATTTTGAAATGGTGCTCGGTGGAAGTGAATGGACAAAACAAACTGAGATGATTTGAAGAGCCTGGAAGATCATTTGTAGATGGGGATGATTTGTAGATGGAGGTGATTTGAAGATGCTCCTGATTCCTCACCTTGATGTGAGACTTATGCGTGTTTCATGAAGAAAACCTGAAAGCATACATTTTAATTATTCCAAGTCTGATTTACTTTTGGTTCAGACTTAATGTGAGTAAGAAAAATCGTCATCGAAATTGTTAAGAATTGCAAAGTTGAAATGTTTCGTTCAACATGGGGTTGGAGGTTACAACTATCCTCCAAGTGTTAGAAAAATTCATCAAAAAGTTTATTTGGCGGGGAGGGGGCTCCCCATCCACTTTGGGTATTATCTATCGTAAGATCACATCTCCCTATTCAATGTTTTCCTGGATTCATTATTATCCAACAGTTCTGACAAGTGTTCTAGTGTTCTATCAGTAATGAGGTATATTGCAGATTTTGCATTTTCGACTTCCTTCGATTTTTCAATAACCTTGTATATATTTAAAATAGCTACATTTTACATACATTGTGTGCATAGGTTTTTTCACAAATTGCGCAAATAAAATAAGCAAATGATGAAACCAAAATTAGCTTATTTTTTCGACTTTAAAGGCATATATACCCTAATCTTTGGACAATATCGTAGGAATAAAAACATGTATTTTATAGAGAGCACTTTACTGTAAATTATGCAATTTAACTCAGTCGGATTAAAAAGCAACCAAGCTAATTTCTTATTTAATCATGTACTTCCATGTCGGATAGTGAACGCCCCATTTCGAAATAATTTATGATCACGTGACTTTTCGAAAGTCAACAAAAACATGGAAGACGTGAAAATGTGGACGGCCTGCAAGCTGTAGGCGGGACACATTCAGCGATATAAAAGACAGTCAGACGGAAAACAGGACAGAAAGAACCACTTTGAGCAATGGGTGGGTGTGGTAGTGGGTTAAATTTAACATGAAATTTACTATTCTTCAATACGACTATATACGAAATCTTCATCTCCCATGTGTCTTATAATATACTGACGGACTTTAAAAACGCAACACTTGATAATTTTATATATTATAAATTTGTTCATATATCTAATAAACAAATTCATAGTGGTATATTATAAACCATGTTAACTGAACACTATTCTTTGATTTTGAACATCATTTTATTCACAAAGAGGCTACAGTTGAAATGAAAGACAATGAGGGGTGCGTCAAAAATGTGGTTTTGTTCACTAGTACCGGGTATGACCTCCATTAGCAGTGATGACGGCGCGAAGGCGACGTGACATTGATTGACAAACATTTCTGATGGTCCTCTGAGAAATATCCTGCTATTCCTCCAACAAGGCTCTCCCTAATTCTTGCGGAGGCTGAGGCTGGGGGCTGCGCACACTCAATGGCGTTCGTTTGAAAAACGTTTTGTGTCAATCTTGCCGTATGTGCGCGCGCATTGTCCTGTTCGAAAATTAACCCATTTCCTTTGCCTGCTGCTGCATTCATGGTGCTAAAACAGGCTGCAGAATTTCGTCCACATACCTCCTAGCAGTGAGGATTCCATTTAAAACGACCAGTTGTGACTGAAAATTGTGGTTAATCGCACCCCAGACCATGACGCCTCCCCCTCCTAACCTGTTGCGCTCGAGGACACAATTGTCTGAAAAACGTTCATGTAAACGACGGTAAACTCGACATCTGCCGTCTGCGTACCTAACGTTAAATCTGGACTCATCTGAGAACACAAAATATGACCAATTTTGACGCTGAGTCAGATGCTGCCTTGCCCATTGCAATCTGTACCGTTAGTGATGCGGTTTAAGCTGTAGCCCCTTATAAGGTCTTCTGCAGCGGATCCCATGGCGCTTCAAAATTCTGGAAACGGTTCTAGGATGAATAGGCCTTCCATGACGTCCAATGATTTCTCTCGCCGTGGTCGCAGCGGCCGTAAACCTATAGTGCAGATGACGTTGCCGTACGAACGCTTGTTGCCGTGGCGTTGTCACAAACAGTTGACCAGGTGTTGGGCGATCATTTAGGGATCCTGTCTGATGGAATCAAAAAACCGGCTAACTGTACAGGGATTGACATTAAAACGCCTTGTAACCTTACGCTGACTAACGCCTGCTTGCAGCATCCAAGTACCTGATTGCACATTTCATTGCTTAAGCGCAGCATAGTCTTGGTTTTGAATTTTTTCTGCTAGTAGTGACTATGCTTTCACCAACAAAATTGTTTCATCGCGAAAAACTCCTCAATTAACTTTCCACGTGTTTGAAAAAAAGCCCGAAAATTTCGTGCGATGCTACTCACAACGCGCAAACAATGAACATATGTAAATGGAGAGATGGGTTTTAAAAATCTATACGATGTATGGTGGGTAAATTTTGCAATAAAAGTTTTATATGTAATGTTTTCAATGAATAAATTTAAAAAAGAACATGTGTTGCGTTTTTAAAGTCCGTTAGTATATTTATCTTGCGCGTCCTAATATTTATCTTGCGTGCTTCGCACATCTACCAGTTATTCCTTCGTAAATATGCATTAGAAAATAGTCGTTTTCTCCTTACATTGAGTAGACTATTCCTCTTTTAATGCCCGTACGTAATTTATCGAAACTATCGAATCTTACTATTTTTCATAGTTTATCATACTGCTAAAAATTTGGTTAGGTTTTTAACATCGAGCAAAATACTGTTTAGGACGGCACACATACATTTCAGTTTTAATCGTTTCGAGATTGAGAACTAAAGAAGCTCATAGTTAGCTACACTGTTGTAGGGGTTAAATCTTTCCTTTGTTTATTTGAAGATATTTTCAAATCATATTGATTTATCTTCAGAAATATTGTTTAATTTGTTCACTTCTTTTTGTGTATCTGTAGGGAAATTTATATGATTGTTTGTTTAATTGTTTGTTTGTTTTACGTCTCGCGAGAATTTTTCACTCATGTTGAGATGTCATCAGCTGCAGGTGAAGTTCTATGCTTAAGTTCAGGGCCGTAGCAATGAGGGTTATTCAACGGGAACCTCATATCCGAAAGACGCCGTGCTTCTCACTTTAATATAAATGCCGAGCGAATGGCGAAGGATCAATCAATACCTATGTTTACATTTTACAAGAGCGGAGCTCGAACTCATGACCTCCTGGTTACGAAGCGAACGCTCTACCACTGAGCTACCGTGACCGATCAAAATTCATATGACATAAAACGTATTAATATATAGTAAGGAATCGTAAGTATGAGACGATCTTATTTTTAAAACAATCTTAATTGTATGTCAGTTTATATGCCAATAAATAAATGTATGGTATGAGTTAAGGAGGGATTGGGGGTTGCAGGGAACTGCTTTTTTTTTTTAGCTCACCTGAGATCAATATTTTCAGTTGTCTGTTGTTGGCGTCGTCGCTGTAGTCGGCGTACACTTTTCACATTTTCATCTTCTCCAGAATCACTTGGCTAATTTCAACCAAATTTAGCAACAAGCATCCTTAGGTGAAGAGAATTAAAGTTTGTTCAAATGAAGGGCAACGCCCTTATTCAAGGGGAGATAATAACGAAAAAACACTGACAAATTTTAATAATCTTCTCCAGAACCATTGGGTTAATTTCAATCACATTTGGTACATATCATCCTTGGGTAAAAGGGATTCAAGTTTGGTGAAATGCAGGGCCATGTCCCCTTCAAAGGGAAGAGATAATTACAAAAATGCAAAGATAGTGTGGGGTCATTTAAAAATCGTTGGAAGAAGAACCACTGAGCCAGACAAGTTTACATTTTCTTGGCTGCTCACTGACATCGTGCAGATTCACAGTGCATGGCTCCTTGGGGGCAAGGTGAGTCCACAATGGGAGATCAAAGTTTTACATGCGAAAATATATGAAAAAAGATCTTTGAAAGTCTCTTTCTCCAGAACTACTGGACCAATTTCACTCAGACTTGGTACATATCATCCTTGGGTGAAAGGGATTCAAGTTTATTCAGATGAAGGACCATGCGTCCTTCAAATGGAATATGATCACAAAAATGCAAAAATAGGATGGGGTAATTTGAAAATCTTATCAAGAATTATTGGGCTAGTGAAGTTCAAATTTACATGGAAGCTTTCTGACATAGTGCAGATTCAAGTTTGTTAAAATCATGGCACCGGGGGTAGGGTGGGGCCACGATAGGGGATCAAAGTTTTACATGCGAATATACAAGGAAAATCTTTGAATATGGGCCAAAGTGACTCAGATGAGCGATATGGCTTATGGCCTCTTGTTCAGGTATTGTACCAAAATAACGTGTCATTTACTGAATTTCTGGGGATCCTCATAAGAATAGGTCCTCCGTACCCCTTGCTTGTCGTAAGAGGTGACTAAGTGGGACAGCCCTTCAGATGAGATCACAAAAATCGAGGTCCTGTGTCACAGCAGGTGTGATACGATAAAGGTCATGAGGGCCGAGCACAGGCCTAAATTTTGCAGCCCTTCACCGGCAATGGTGACGTTTCCATACGGATGAAAAATTTTCGAGGAAGACGTTAAACAATGTACATCCAACCAACCTTTGAATCACTCCCCAAATATTAATATACAAGCATCCTGCGTAAATGCAGATTCGACTTTATTGAAATCAATGCTCGGGGCTAAGATGGGGTCTAATATGGGGTTAAAGTTTTACATAGGAATATATATATCTTATCAAGGACCATTGATTACATATATCAATATTCAAGAATCGCAATATATCGACTGGTATTGTCTTAAATGGGGAATCGAAGTTTTACATGAGAGGATATGAAAAATTTGAACAAAAAAAATTTTCAAAAGTAGCTTGACCACACTAAATCACATCAATATGCAAACGTTGTGAATTCATTTTCTTTCCATGGAACTGGGGTTAAGGTAGGGCTAATATCATAGATTAAATTTTACAGAGCGAAAGTGACTCAGGTGAACATTGTGGCACATAGGCATCTTCTTTAAAATTCCAAGTACGTATTTGAGTTTAGTTTAATTTTTTTAAAGGGTGACATCACAAGCGTTGACAACGTGTCAGTTTCATTACTTTGTAATTATCTAGTCATTCCTCGCCTTTTTGTTTGTTTCCTTGTATGATTTATCCTCGTCTGATGAGGACGTTTATTTTTATGCACATGTACAAAATTAATTTATGTTAAGCTTGTTCAACAACAGCAATATAAATTTTGACATGTATGGAGAAAAAAGATTCATCTGATTATTCTTATGGTCTAACTAAATTTAAAACCAACGCTTTTAACTTCGTTATGAGTAAAACGGAAATCTGTGATTGACACTTATGGGCCACTGTTAGTTTAAGAGACGGTTTGATGACCATGTTTAGTTTGTTCTAGCTCTTTGATGTTTAGATCTTTCGCAATGGTTACGAAATTGGTACATTTGATAAGCCATCCGAATTGAGGAAAATCGTCATGCATAAATATTGTATACTTTAATTTTTATCTTATGAAATCTAATATACGAAAAATTGAGGCAACATTTAATTTCATTACCATTTATTCTGAATGTGAGGCACATAAACTAAATCTACATTGAAAACACTGAACAACACAGGTAGTTGAAAATAAGTTGATTTCACGAACTCGCTGATAGATAAATGTAAACAACTTATCTAACCACTGAAATCTATCAATCAAATCATCAACAGAGCCCTGTTGATATCAGTAGCCGCATGATGTTGAATGTAAATAATACGTTGATTGTATATTGTTTAACGTCCCTCTCGAGAATTTTCCACTCACCGGAGACGTCACCACCGCCGGTGAAGGGCTACAAAACTTAGGTTTTTGCTCGGCGCCTATGGCCGGTTTGACCAGAGAGGGATCTTTAACATGCCACACCTGCTATAACACGGGGTCTCGGTTTTTTGCGGTCTCATCCGAAGGACCGCTCCATTTAGTTGCCTCTTACGACAATGAAGGAGTACTGAGGGTCTATTCTTACCCGGATCCCTATGGGACTAATACGTTGATATCACCAAACACTCGATGGCAGATGAGTGTTAATATCATGAATTGTTCCCTTGTAAAGAGAACTATCCATTCGATGTCAGATTGATGTAAATAATTCCTTAATATTTATGATCAACCGCTCGAAAGCAGATGGGTGTAAAATTGATAAATATACTTGTGTATAGATATCACTAACAGCTCGATGGTGTATATATACAGGTGTAGATATTCATAGATAGGACTAAGTTGTTGTCGCTAACCTCTCCGTGATAGATAGGTGTAAATAATTATAAAGAGAACGGAGTTGATATCATTAACCACGTGATTGTACATGTAAGCAGGTTTGATTAAGTAAGAAAACTGACCACTTGATGGTAGATGTAGGTAGGTGTAAATTACTATCAAACGACTTGACAGGATTGTCACTAATTGTTTTATGGTATATGATTTAATTATGACAGAACTGTGTTCATAGTTCCTCGCTTAGATATCAATAGTTGTTGATGTTTTTAAGAATACATAACTGTTTCAAACATGAAAAGGTGAAGATAACGAACAATGATCAATCTCATAACCCATATAAGGAATAAAAAAACGGAGTTTAGCAAACACGGACATTTCGATATAATGGAAGTGGGATCAGGTGCCCAGGAGGAGTAAGTATCCCTTGTCGACCGGTCACACACGCTGTGAGACTTATACCTTGATCAGGTAAACGAAGTAATCCGTAGTCAATGTCTTCTTCCTTGTTCCTTTCAAAAATCAATTTTAAGAAAGTCATTTGAAGGATCAGACTCATGTCATTTATCAAATTATGTAATAATTAAGACAAAACATCAACAAATATATGAAAAAAGGAGGAAATGGTTTGACAATTGCTACTCTACTAGAGTACAAAATTATGATAAAAATTTTAGATTATTAGTAACTTTGATTCAAATGCTACGACAAAATACCTAAATCCACTACGTATATATTTGCCAAAAAATAAATAAATAAAAAGTCGTACATTTTCATTAAATATGAATTAATGAAAGAAATTTAGTATTTTTTAAAAATTATTTTTTTCCACGTTACGGCGTCTTTACTACTTAAAATTATGATTAATGCATATTTTATTTACTGTACATATACATAAATAAGACGTCATTCATATTTCAAAGGCAAATGATGTCGTTTTGTTTGACGTTGCTGCAAGGAGAACGCAAACTACATTGTTCTTAATGTATTGAAATTTACGATGATGGAAACTGGAGGCCAACAAGTCAACGTGTAAAGTCATGAAATATTAATTTTATTATTTTTGATTTGGCGATTATTTTGAGCTATTCTGAACCTATGCAAGAGGACAATGTTCCTGAAGTGTTATAGTTATTTGACGTACAGCTGCACTTTTCGAACTGAATTCGAATGGACAAAGACATGAAAGGGGTGATTTAAAAATTTAAAAATTGACTTCACAATTTCTTGATTATGCCTATTGAAATCATCTGTAAACTAAACTAAATTCACAGAATCTTACAGTTCTATAACTGGATCATATGTAAATTCACAGAATCTTACAATTCTATAACTGGATCATATGTAAATTCACAGAATCTTACAATTCTATAGCTGGATCATATGTAAATTCACAGAATCTTACAATTCTATAGCTGGATCATATGTAAATTCACAGAATCTTACAATTCTATAACTGGATCATATGTAAATTCACAGAATCTTACAATTCTATAACTGGATCATATGTAAATTCACAGAATCTTACAATTCTATAGCTGGATCATATGTAAATTCACAGAATCTTACAATTCTGTATCTGGATCATATGTAAATTCACAGAATCTTACAATTCTATAGCTGGATCATATGTAAATTCACAGAATCTTACAATTCTGTATCTGGATCATATGTAAATTCACAGAATCTTACAATTCTATAGCTGGATCATATGTAAATTCACAGAATCTTACAATTCTATAGCTGGATCATATGTAAATTCACAGAATCTTACAATTCTGTATCTGGATCATATGTAAATTCACAGAATCTTACAATTCTATAGCTGGATCATATGTAAATTCACAGAATCTTACAATTCTATAACTGGATCATATGTAAATTCACAGAATCTTACAATTCTATAGCTGGATCATATGTAAATTCACAGAATCTTACAATTCTATAGCTGGATCATATGTAAATTCACAGAATCTTACAATTCTATAGCTGGATCATATGTAAATTCACAGAATCTTACAATTCTGTATCTGGATCATATGTAAATTCACAAAATCTTACAATTCTATAGCTGGATCATATGTAAATCCACCCAATCTTACAATTCTGTGACCGGATCATCTGTAAATTCACCTAGTCTTACAATTCTCAAAATGTTCTTTTAAAAGGTGACAGGTACATGTACAGTACTTACCTAATTTTGATTAGATGTAATGCATGTTCTATAAATATATTATACATCTTATATCATTGCCTGCGGGTATCTTGACAGTGATCTGGAATTCTGATAAGAAGACAGCACGTTTAGTTCCATATACTATATCCAGTTAATTTAATTGAAAACATGCATGTATTATAGACCGCTAGTACACAATCTGAACAAATTTTATACATACCAGTGATATCCAGGTGTAGTATATAAAAAATTTTTATGTGCCGGTGGTACCCAGGTTATCTGAACTAGTTTTATATACCGATGGTACCCAGGTAATATGAACCAGTTTTATGGTGGTATCCAGGTACTTTGAACGAACTTTTATCTACCGGTGGTACCCAGGTTTTATGGTGGTACCCAGGTAGTGGTAGCCCAGGTTGTGCGGGGACTGACTGTCATTAGTTTGAATCTCCAAATATAGTTCTTTTTCTCATGAAAAATTATATTGTGAAGAAATAAGGCTTTACCATCTGGCGGCGATCAACTGTAAAGAAGAACGCGTAAGATCACTTTGAAAGTTGGAATTGGGCGTCTGTGTTTTAGAAAGAATTTTAATAACAAAAAAGGGCAAAATTATATTTCTAGGTCTGTCTTTGTTGTCGAATAAAATGTGATAAACCGCAGTCTGGCAAAACATACAAACGAATGCCAACAATGAAAAACAAAATTAAAAAACAAACAAATAAAAACAAACGAACAAACAAAAATAAAAAACAAACGACTCCCCCCGAAATTTTGAATTATTATGAAATGTAAAAGGCATATGGCAAAATTTTCTATGAAATTTGCCTTAAAGGATCAATTATAGCGTAGTTTCTAAAACAGGCTCTGATGTAATTCATACAAAGTATGTCAACATCATTTAATGTCGTCATGCACTTTTTAATACAATATGAGACAGAAAAGCAAAGCATGCGTAAATTGACCACTGGGTGGAGGAATGGATCTAATTGATTGGTTAATATGACTAAACAATTTGTCATTATTCATTATCTCTAATATATCATGCAAATTACTAGTATTTAAAGAATTCAAATTAAATATTGTTTTAATATATGTACATGAATATGGGCAGTTGTATCATGTCTTTGCCAGAGAAGAGTAAGGGGACGGGTGGACAAGTCAACGTTAAGGAAACTAGACCAAACGCCCAATAATTTGGAACAGATAGCGACCAAACCTTTGAAGACTGTCGCTTGTTCCAGGAAGTATGGCAATTGTTTTGCATGATTTTTCAATCAATCTTGTCCGATCAAAATGATTTAAGGACTATAAATCTTTCAGTGTGAATGGTTAAGAAGGTTACAGACACATTGAGGGGGAGTATTCAATGATCTGTCAAATTGTCTTGTTGGTTGCTGTGCCACAGTGAATTCATTTCCATATGCATGGACGTGTAGGTACTTCTCAATTGTGATCAGATAAGTAAGGGAATTTTATGATAAAAAAATCCACAGTGATTGGATTGAATTTTGAATTTGAAATGTTTAGAACACTGCATAATGTAAAGGGAAAATTGAGAGAAACGATATAAGAAGCGGGATAGGAGTTTGCTACTTGTTTTAAATAAATGAATTTTCTTTCATTTGGTGTCTCAAATCTAAAGGCACATTACAAGTAACAAACATCATCTGTTTTCGTGTGATATCGGTGATTAACGACAAAAAGTAATCAGAAAGTAGTTATTGCGAGCAGACGACACTTTCACGATAATCAGTCTCCGTTATTTGATTTACTTAAGATTTTCCTTGGCATCAAGGTTTTACTGAAAAGGATATGAGTTTCATGCCAAGCCGGTCGGCTTTGTCTTGCAAATGTTCAATTTGTTGATTAGTGATAGAATTAATACCATCTAAATTCTATTTCTGTTAACTCTTGTTCCTGCCCTCGTGCTGTGGATGACAAATGCATACTACACGTGCCGGTAAATGTAATCACACAATGGCGCGGCCGCTCAAAGAAGTCCAAATCTAATTAAGCAGAAACAGTACATGTCTCTGTCACAGCAACGTGATTAGCTAGAAAAGACAATTTGGTCAAACGAATCAAAATTTCAATAAATTAGCACAAACATACGAGCGAGCTCTGTGTGGTGGTGAAAAATCGCCATATTGAAGAAAATGTTAACAATGAAGTATGAGATGAAATTCATCGCATTACCATTTGGTACCAATGATTTGTCAAAATGACTTTCATTACATTTCTGTTGTTTTTACATTTACCTAGCAAAAATGCACCGTGTGTTAGGATTTGGCTTCATCTCAAACCATTACAGCAAATGTATGAGATTTTATAAGAAAATGGAAATGGTATGAATTGATATCTCACACGTTAAAACGAATATAACATAAAACATAAAATAATGATACTTTTTATCTATTGCTACCACTTTTGATCTGACTGTATGATTTTCACATTTAGCACGTGCTCTGCAGCATCGGTGCTTTGAAGTCTTAACTCTTCATGAACGCTGAATTAATTTCCTGATTGGTCATGACAGGGTTTTGACCCCTAATGACCTTTCAACCAATAATATTGGGTTGGTCTCCATAAACTGTACTTAATGAACAGCATTTGAATCAGTGCCTTTCATGCCATATGGAAATGATTTGATAGCAAAAAGATATCAACTGAACAACGGTAATAATTCATACCTAATTAATTCAATTTTTGCCTATTGTCCTACAATTTTAGTATCTGATATGTTCTATGGTAACGACAGGACCAGCAATCTTTGTAATTGACCGGCGCTTTGTATGTTGATTCCTCTCAACCTATAATGTTGTTGATTTATGGGTATATAAAAATGATCATAATTACAGCAGAGCAAATGATATTTCCCGGAATATCGCGTTCTAGTGTATACATCATCTCATATACCCCTCAAACTAGTAACTGAATTTTCACTAAAATTAAACCAATACACTACTTTCTTATATATCCCTTGCATATAATTCCAATGTCTTATCAATATAATGATGATAGGTAAAATAGAATTTGCTGTATCATAGTCATTTCACCATCAAAAAGAGGTAAACAGGGAAAAAATCTCATCTTGAAAGCTGCATTTTCTATGTAAATCATCATATCCCAATCATGGCCTTGCAGTGGCGTTGCGAATAATCTTGAATCTACTACACTTCAAAAGGGAGAGTGAGTTTTAATTATAAAACAGTTTTAATATATCGTATTTGTCTATCCATCTTTTTCACCGATTCCTTATGATATTTATTTTCAAATGTGTGTGGAACCTGAATTTAATAATTTTGAAGTCATTAAGCCAAGGATGCTTATAGACAGGATTGGTTGTTTCTCTTCTCTCTCTCTCTCTCTCTCTCTCTCTCTCTCTCTCTCTCTCTCTCTCTCTCTCTCTCTCTCAACTCTTTGTATAGGGTTACACAACATGAGGATGCAAGTTGATTTAGAGATAATCCACCATCAGAATACCATCAGCATCCCAGAAAACCGAGGCCATAACCTTTCCAGCTGATGGAACAGTTTTTGTCTTCTTTGGTGGGGTTGAACCAGGATGCTTCCATTATTTAGACTGTTGTTTGGCATCTGGGATGAAATGAAGAACCAACGTTTCATCCATACTAACAATCTTTGAAGAAAACTGGCAGGATCTATCTCTCAGTAGGTTTAGATTAGTACGCGACAAAGTGCGCCTAGTGTGCTTCTGATCAACTGTCAGAAATCTTGGTACCCAATGGGCTGAAAGCTTTCTCATTGCAAGATCCCCTTTCAGAATGAAATGTACTCTTTCCTGTGAAATGCAACTGTATTGGCTATACATCTTTCAATAATTCGCCTCTCAGTCGTAACAATCATGGACTTTATTGACCGTTGCTGGAGTTGTAACCGTGACATGCCTTCCAGGACGGGGGTCATCCTCAAGGCTCTGCCTGCCGCGTTTAAATTCCGCCATCTACCATTTTACTGTAGCATATGAAGGTGTATCTTTCCCTAGTGTTGCTAGCATATCAGTATTAGGTGCTAAACATTTCTTATGCAAATATTGGATCACTGCTCTTTCACACATGTTGTCCATTTTGCAAAAGTCGCTTGCCTTGTTTACTTTAGAGTGCTACCTCGTCGATATAAAATGACCAAATGACACCAGTCTTCGGATACACAGCCTTAAACAGTCAGGGAATATTAGGGCTGAAAAAGGACATCGATGTTAACCTTCTTCAGTTCAAGGCTTACAATTTATCAATAAGCCCTCGTATCTCAGTTTGATGAAAAGAATCCTCTATTATTTTTAGACACGTATTTCTAAATTTCATAAAATCTTATGTAAATTCTTCATGAAACTTGAATTTACCTTCATCTCGACATATAGATTGTCTGTTAAGACATTCATTTACTTATTGATTCAATATACATGTACTAGTATCCTTGTGAACAAAAATTAAAGACACCACAGATTCTTCTACATTGTATCACTAATTATAGACCTTATAAGAAAACTAATTGTTCAACTTTATGACAAGCTAAATGACTTCAGTTTCTTCGTCAACTTTCCATATTTATGTAGTAATATTCCATTTCCACCTGGTGCTTATGTCTCAAAACTCGGTACGCGAAATCATGCTCTGAGTATGATCAATTTCTAAACCGAGGCAGGCTACTGAAAGTTAAGTTACAGAGGATTTAACAGTCCCGTTTAAGGTAAACATTTCGCAAATTCTATAGACGTTATAACAACCTGTCGTTGGATCGAATGTTGTCTTGCCTGTTTCATACAAAGTGTTATGGCGTTCTTTTCATTTCATACTACTCCGTGTAACAGATCAAGACAAGGGGCTTACGGCGGGATGCCTACTCTTTCTAGGTACCTGATACTACCTCAAGTGTTTCCAGGGGTCCGTGTTTGTTTTGCTCTCGATTTTGTATTGCTCTAGAATTTATGAGAATGATCAGTGTATACATCTTCACCTTTTTTCTTTCTTACTTACAGGAAGTAAAGTGTCTGATAACCTTCAGATCTATTGACATTTGGGTTAAGGTTACCTTTGTCCTTGAAAAATTATAGCGGATACTAGTCATTCTGAGATGGGGTATATTTTATTTCAGAACTTTCTTTTATGTGCACTTCAGTTCAACTTTCCTACATCGAGTTAGTAGTCTTTAGTATATTGTATGATAGTATACAAAAGTTAACAAACGTAGATTTCTTTCATCCGTGCATTGTCTCCTAGTTTTCAAATTATCCCGTTATTTAGTTAAAGTGCAAAATTAACTGTATTCAAAGGCATGTAAGTGAACATTATATATTTCATTTTTAAAGCTGTAGACATATTTCACTGAAATATTTTTGAATTGTTAAACAAACCCCCATCAAAACTTGTAGAATTGTGACATTCTGTCTTCTGCTTTAAAATAAATCATCATAATTTTCCTTTTTGGAAAATACAAGAAGGGGATCTGACCAAAGAAAGTGCAGTGTTTGGTTTCTTTTCAGACATGTCTCCTTGATAAAAATGCAGATAGATTCAGTTTGTTTGAATTTGTTCACACGAATTTAATATATATTGTACAAAATTAAATGTCCTTGGTGACTAATGCAGATAAATTCAAAACATCATAGAAGTATTTCTATATGAATATCAAGTAACTTGGTTCAGTGTCCTTGAAACAAATATTCAAAATTAACTCTAATGAAATCCAAACGTTTTATGCTTTCGGACATACAAGTTTAATTTGGTAGTCAAGATTACTCTTTGAGGTCGACGTTATAAAAATTTAATATATACTACAGAAGTATTAATAGTAACATTCTACTATACATGCGAAAAGTATACTTATCTGTTAATAGACCACATTAAAAAAAAAGACATTTTGATAAATACAATTAATTCGCAGTTTGTAGTGAAATGCACTAGATAAAAACCTTATGAATGATCTTAAAACAAAATTCACAAAATGTACTAAAAATTAAAAAAGTTTTGTAAAACTGGTTTTTAAGCATTGTTTTTTAAATTACATATATCATTCTATTGATAAATGAACACTTGGTAAAATAAAATAATCCGACAGTAACAAAATGTGTAGTGATGATGCGATACATTTTAAGACATGTCTTATCGTGTGCTCATCCAAACTTGGGTCATACGTGTCCAAAACCAAATACGAAGTCGATATCGACAATACCTTGGCGATATCATGTTATCACCTGACAGTTATTGTTTACGATATACAATACGGTTTTCCAAAGACCAAGTACGGTGTCGATATCGATAATATCAATAATAACATGACGATATGTTGTCGGTGTCATCTGACAAAGTTATAATCTATCATATACTTAACTGTTTCCAAGGATCAAATACGATGTCGATGTCGACAATAGCATGACGATATCGCGTCGATTTTGTCATTTGACAAAGTTATTATTATCATATACAATGACTAAGTACGATATCAATATCGACGATATTATTTCCATAGAAGATAAGATTTACCATATACAAGACTGTTTTCATGGGAATATATAAAATATAAAAATATACGATAATGATATAATTCTAGATTTAAGGCTAAGTTTAGGTTAGACTGTGTATTTTTGGGGGGCCGCATGATGGCGCTACATTTATGGGGACCAGCATACTAGTTCATCCCATGGCCTGTAGTAACAGTGAGGAAGGTCGTGACGTGCTGGCAGGCGTTCGCGCTACATTTATGGGGACCAGCATACTAGTTCATCCCATGGCCCGTAGTAACAGTGAGGAAGGTCGTGACGTGCTGGCAGGCGTTCGCGCTACATTTATGGGGACCAGCATACTAGTTCATCCCATGACCTGTAGTAACAGTGAGGAAGGTCGTGACGTGCTGACAGGCGTTCGCGCTACATTTATGGGGACCAGCATACTAGTTCATCCCGTGACCTGTATCTAAAATATAAGCATTTTGGTTAGCTTAAGAGTCGTTTAAGCTATATAAATGAATAAAATATTTGATTGACACAGAATTTTTAAAGGATGAACCTACCTTGTTTTCCCATCTTTTTATGTTCTGAATGATTTTCTTGCGACTCGTATATCTATATCAGATAATTAATGTGGTATATGATTCGTCATCACCATTTATTATTGAATCTTGTTGAAAAAGGTTTCGAAATTCAGAGTTAACGGAACAAAATTATGTGATATATGTATTTACATATTGGGGTATACCTACTTCAGAAACCATTGTAAAAAGTTCAAAATGCTGTTGAAATGTTGTTTTAACTGAAACGTTGTACACAATTGTTTTTCTTTATAGAAAAACTATATCCTTAACAATCTAACTTTTTTGTATTACTCACATATATGGAATCTTGGCATATCTCTGAAGGATGTTTTTAAAACTGGTTTTATCCCATTGTTATTCCAAAATTCTCCTATGTAAATAAAACACATATTTCCCATCATCTTCAAGCAAAGGTTATGTATTTAGATACATTTAATTATAGATTTTGTGTCTTCGTCAGTTTACGCAAAGTTTCTCATTTGGTTTTTAGGGGCTATTTATTCTGGAATCTGTCATCTGAAAATAAGCAAGATAAGGTGAATATATTAATGGATTATTAGTTAACATGTGACCCCTAGAAACGGTTTATAATTTTAAAAAATGACCGATTGACAAATATATTTTTTTTTAAAAAGGATGGTTTTTTATATATGTCTCTGTTTAGCTCACCTAAGCCACTTACAGTTTAATTTTTCTGATCAAATTCTAGAGGCTGCCTGCCAATTTAACTTTTCTAAAACTACCAAGTCTGTATTAACCATATTTCATATACAACAGATATTTGTGCAGGGAATCATAATTTAATGTATCTATCCTCCTGAGGCTTTAGGCTGGAAAAAAAAACCCTAAAACAATTCAAGCTTTAAATGTTTTATCCTGGACATCTAGTAGACAAACAATGTTTATATAAGCTTTTTATGAAACTGGGGAATAAATCGTCAAGATTCATAAAGTTTGTATTGATTTATTGCAGTTGTGTTTTGTAACAATATTGTGGATGGAAGAATGCTATTGTGTAATGCGTTTTAATATTTTGCTTTTCTAGTCATGATGTGGGTACGTCTCCCAGACAAATTTATTGTATTTATTTTACTCCCCATTTTAAACATGTTTTCTGTTATGATTTATTTGGAAACAAACATCTGCAATGTTGCCGTAATAGCGAGGTTTTAACATACTAGTAGATATCCTTTGGATATAGGATTGCAGATCTAGGAACGGATGGAACAGATAATTGTATGATACAGTGTTTGGTCTCGATAGTTTGCTGTGAACATAACTAAGGTCAATTAGTAAAGGTCATGGTCGAAGCGTATTTTCTTTTTTTAAATCGCAGCTTTGCAATACGTCCACACGACAAAAATGTTGCTGATGATATGAGAGTGTAAGCTGAACGTAACTCCATTATCTTGACATTCACATGCTCAAGGCCAATAGAATTAAAACTATGTTACCAGGAACTCAGCTTTCAAACCAATAAATATTAGATGAGAGATAGCTTATGACGAAAAAAAGGGTAGTTATATGATAGAGATATATTGATACAGATTTGAGAGTGTATACTGTACCTTGTCTTAAATATACATTGTATTTCTAACCAACCATGACCGACGAAGGAAGACAGATGGCAATACTTGCCGTGCTAATTTTTCAAAATGCCGTTGTTGCTCTGCGCCCCTAAACATGATGAAGGATGAATACAATAAAAAAAATTTACAAGCTTGAAATTTAATTTTTTGATAGATTATGATGTGAAAAACTTGACTTGGTGGTGTCTGTCAAAGTGACAAGGCGATGTATTGGCAAGGGGTTTATAATTCGCCACGCATGCGTTATGTTCATTGCAAGTTATTTGATTTGTACGGCGTTCGCGAACATTCGTAAGCATTTCCAAATTGATTCTTAAAAAGTGGTAATTCTAGGGAAAAAAAATTCCCAAGGATTCTTAAGACATTCACTGACATTCATAAGGTCTCACGTCTTCCCTCTAGCCAATTTTTTATTTCGATGATTTTGCCTTGAATTTCAGAGTTACTCAGGTGACTTATTGTTATTGGTTTGCGTTCGTCGCCGTGTGTCGTCATTTAGCAATTACCATCCATATCTTTTCAAATTTGGTATGAAGCATCTTTGAACCAAGGGACATAAATTGTATATTTCAAGGCTCTTGCTCCCACGTGGCCTTAGGAGCGGGGAAAAACTGCCAAAAATTGATCAATTTTCAAAACTCTTCTCTATAACTTCACATCTGTAAGAAAAACTAAATGCATAGTGATGTAGAACAGGAAGTTCTATACCATCTTCCAGGGTAAAGGTTTTGATTCCAGAGCAGCGTCAAACTTGGTGTGTAATGTTTATGTGTAAAATATTAAATAACACTTATATTGCTGCTATAAGTATGTTCTAAACTGAAATGACATTTAACAGGGGAGCAGGTACATGTAGCCGTTTACTAAAGTTGTAAATTTCATAATCCCAGGGGTAGGGAGTTTGGTACAAGGGCGGGAGCAAAACGGTTATGATTATTAAATGAATGCGTAAATAATAAAAACTGTAAATTTCATCACTCCTGCACCCCCGGGGGATTAGGGGTGGGGCAAAATATGCCAACAATTTACTAATTTTCAAAGGATCTTCTCTACAACGGCACATGTGCAAGAAAAACTAAATGCATAGTCATGTAGAGCTGGAAGGTTCTACCAAAATTGGAAAATTCATGATCCCGGGGTAGAAGTTTGGACTCCACGGTGGCCAAAGTTGGCTTATAGTGCTTATGTGTAAAACATTGAAATAAAACATTCTTCTTTAATGCTGCTATATAGTACTGATACTATATTAAAACTAAATGGATATTTAGAAGGAGGGTAGCACTTTACCAAAATTGTAAATTTCCCAGGGGTAGGGGTTTTGGTGCCAGGGTGGGGCCAAAATTGTCATAGTGATTAAATGTCGGTATTTTGAAAGCCTTTTATTTTTCAATTTTGGTGATGCTATATATAAAACTAAATGCATATTTAGGAAAAGCAGAAATGGATGTATCAAAATTGTGAATTTCGCCACCCCAGAATTCTGACAGTAAGGCGGGTCCAAAATAGTCATATAGTGTTATACATGTATTATATATAATTATGTAAAGTTTTTCATCAATATGAGCATTTTCGGAGGCATTTGTGTTTAATGACACCCTTGCGCCCACACACGTGCATCAAAGGACTCCACTGGAAATAAGCTTTCGAGCTTTCATGGATTATCCTTGGTATGTACGTATATTTGTATGTATATATTGAATAAACATTTTTATTTTGTTAAAAGAACACATTTGTTTTATACTGCTACTGAATATTAGAATTTAGCTTAAATAAATTGATATACATTTCATAGCGCTTGGGGCTAGAGATACTTTAACTTATACCCAGGTGGCCGATAAGGCCTGTGGTCATCTTCTATTTGCGTTGAAATAAAGCAGAGTAACGCAGATGAGCGTTGTGGTCTATGGACCTTTTTGTAAGTTTGTTCACGCAATTTAGAAATTATTGAAATGCATTGGCGCCGTAAGATGATGTTTTTGTGTATCAATCATATACACAAGACAATTTCATGGCAAACGAAGAAAAATCTTCTTCCAGGTCCCGCTCTCCAAAGTATATTTGTTATTAGACAATACTAGAAGGGGGAAGCCCCAGATTTATAATTTATTTACTTCGAAGGTTCTGTAACTTTGTATGTTTAATGGATTTACAATGCAATATATCTTGCAGTATACTCAAACAGAGACTGTCGTGAACCACGAAGGATAACGGTAATTAATCATGGGCGCATTTATGCATAGCAATGTAAGTATTATACAAGTATTGTAAAATGAGCCTTTGTTAATTATGATAGCATAAAAAACATAACATTCCTTTGTAAATTAATGGTGAATGGATGTCAGTATTAACTTTTACATCTAATTTATTTTTGTAACCATGTCGACGGGGTCTAAATAGATTTATTAGAATGGCCTATATTGTTTTGCCCTGTTCTGTCCTGTCGTCAAACCTGAAGATTTCCGTACTAGATTTTGTTAGTTTTGTAAATTCTAAGCTAATTTTTGGTGGGTACCTGCATATTGATAAGTTACAGATCCTATACAAGTTTCCCTCTTATTGACGTACTTTCTTTTGAGTTATGACCCCTGAACTGATATTTTATATTATTATTTATTTTTTTTTTTAAGTTTTCTGGATTTGGGGGGGGGGGTGGGGGGTGGGGGGGTGCGCTTTTTGTTGATTTATCAGTAAATTCAGCCGATTTGGTGGTGTGTACTGTCTTGAGAGATACACATCTTGCTATAAATGCGATGAGTTCTGATCAAATTCAAATTTGTTCCAGTTTACATGATATACTAGTGGCTATACAGTGTCGTCATTTTGCTTGACCACTTGTTTTTGTTTTAAGCGTATTTTCGACAGAAAAAAGCGGAATGTCAACAAAAACAAACAAACAAACAAACAAAAAAACAAAAAAAAACTACCCATAGCGAAACAGGGAAAATGGTATCAATTAATTTTTCATATAACTCCATACAAACCTATGGTCCTCTTTATTTTACATACTAGTGTATATATATATATATATATATGTGTGTGTGTGTGTGTGTGTGTGTGTGTGTGTGTGTGTGTGTGTGTGTGTGTGTGTGTGTGTGTGTTAAAATCGTGCTATTAATCCAAGGCAACATTGCAGCTCTGTTTGTTTCCATGTAAGACATAACCTGGGAGAACTGTTCAGATGTAAAAACTTACCATTTATTTAAAATGACGAAAATAAATGTGAGTCCTAAAAGTAACTACAGAAACAAATTGTCTGGGAGACGTACCCGCACCTTGACTTGAAATGCAAGACATTACAGCAATATACAACAGCGTTTGCCCATGCAGCCACAATACTGATACAAAACACAATGTGATTATCCGATAAAATACAATACATTATATATATATAATTCTTGAATTTGGCCAACCACGTTAACACATTGACATTTTATATCTCTAAAACCTCCGATGTAAACATAACGGGGATTTGGTATTCCATACGCTAACGTTACCGCGATTGATCCCCAAAACTGACAAATGTTTTCAGGTATATTTTGAAAGTAAGAGATAAAAGTAATGGAATTCTTTGTAAAATATCTGAGTTTTGTTTCATTTCTTATCTGAAGAAACACAGTTTTGTATATGCTACAAGGAAGAATGCTGATGGTAAAAATGGTAATATCTGTCACATTCGTCCTGATAGAGACATTTGTTACCCTCAAACACGTGTTCGAAGACTGCCACTGAAACTATTCTTCTGCATCATGATAGTGTTTCCATTCTAACCCAAAGCGACATCTAGTATCTGCTGGCGACCTTCTCCTCCACATAACCCTAATCTCTAGCACGAAAACAAGTTCCAAACACTGTGAACATGTCCACAAGACAAGATTTTTGTTATTGATATTGTATTTGGAGGATGTGTTGCACACATTTCTGAACAGCTTGTCAAACCGCCAAATAACTGGCGATGTTCTGACATTGGCTGAGGAGGCGCTCTGTCATGTTTATCTGCTTCTAATGTCGACTTCTATCATAATCAGGTCTACATATTATACTCACATGTGCATCGTATAATACATGGTAACTGAACTACATGTACATAGTCGTCTGCTGTGCATGGTGAGTCCAAGATTAATGTACCGTGTGTCCTCCAGTACTTTCGGTATAATTAACTTTATTTCTATTGGTACATTGTACCATACTTGTACAGACTTTATCCAGTGTACTATGGTTCAAGATGTGAAACACTGTTAGAAGAAGACGCGTTCTGCCGGTGTCCGCCAACTTGTACCGAGTCCAAAACTCTATGCTCCCGCCACTTGTAGCACTTTTTCACCTTTTCTGTTTTACATTAGTATTGATATCAGACTTGTTGTCGGCATACTATATGACAGAATATATTGTTGTCCACAACAATTATCTCACAGAACTTGGCCTGAGAATGTGTCCAATATTCATGATGCATTTACATAAAAGGGAACAGCATAAGGGGTATCGTCGTATACAACGATACACCAAATTCTTTGTCGTTAAGATGTACTTATCTAGTTCATGTCAATCAAAAGATTTTTTTTTTTTCATTGAAAGAATAAATTATTTATGCATATTTACATTGCATTTAATTAACTGAGAAGGATGTCAAATAGAAGGAAAATACAGGTCTGTATTGCAAAATATACAGTAGATATATCAAAAAATTTCTTTAAGGAAGTATTCGTTTTAATAGAGAGTAATCAAAATGATTTTAAAGTCATTCCCGATTTCTTTGCAATAGTGTATTTTTTTAGGATCCGCCATTCAGTGATCTAGCGTTTGAAGATTGTTGGACGTCTGGAAAAATCATGGTGATGACGTCCAAGTGAATCATTTTTACATCCTAAAACCGATGGATGCAGATGTCAGCTTGTTATAATGATCACTTTAAACATTTCACCATACAATAATGATGGTCCGTGTTTCACCACTTATCAAAAACGTTTTAGCTTTAGAACAGCAAATCTCGTTAGTCTCGCATGCTTTTCGAATCATCCAACTAATTATCCTTGTGTCACTTTTGTGGAAGCATCAGATTTTAACATCATCTTGCTTTTACTTCGATGTAATTTAAGCGCGAACCAACAAATGTTACCGGAAGTGGTATCTCTGTTTGTGAAACGCTTTGTCTATCATTTTCATTGTGACAGATGCGTTTGCGATAATTTATCAAAACCAATGCAGATTTGGCATGAATTAAAAGTGGAGATGTATTAGTCGGTTAACGTTACATATGGTGATTGTGAAAGTTTGTTGTTAAATACACAACTCTAAAACGAAAGAGAAAGAGAGAGAGTATCTATGAATCATTTCCGCTATTATGTAGCACTTTCCTATAACCTCATTCAAACTGCCAAACTTATTACACGAGGGGTACATGAAATATTTTCCCTTATGAATGTAGGACATCACCAGCTATATAAAACATGTAGGTGATAGTTGGTTGCATATTGTTTAACGCCTAGTCGAGAATTTTTCACTCATATAGAGACGTCACCATTGTCAGTGAAGGGCTGCAAAATTTAGGCCTATTTCTCGTCACTTACGGCCTTTGAGCAGGAATATCATGCCACACCTGCAGTGACTCTGGGCCTCGGTTTTTGCAGTCTCATCCGAAGGACCGCCAAGTTTAGTCGCCTCTTACAAGCAAAGGGTACTGAGGACTTATTCTCACCCGGATCCCCACGGGACTATATAATAAGTACCACAAAATTTGACACGCATATAGATCATGTCCGTAGCAGTGAGGGTTCTTCACTATGCTAATGCCTTCCATGACACGGGATCTCTGTTTATAAAGTCCCGCGACTTTCACTTCTTATGCCGGGCGTTTCCTGAAGGAACAGTCTCTACTTAAAACATCTTGGGTTTAAAACGGCATCGAAACCGAGACTCGAACCCGGGCATCCCAATTGCGATGCGAGCGCCCTCAACACTAGGCTACCGTTACCGGTAGACAGACGAAAAAAATATCTAGTTCGTTTGCTGTGCAACAATACGAACTGATGGCTACCTATAACATGCATTTTGAAGTAACTATTGAGTATGTTTCAGTATTGTGAACAATAAAAATCTGAACGGGTGGACTTGATTGTCACTTTGGTTTTAAAGACATGATTTAGTGAACGGAAGAAATTGGTACGTGGTTTTTTATGAATGGTTTTTGTATAATATAAATCCGCTGCCACTATGCCGTGGTTTACCATTTCCGGTTTTAAAGCCCACAACATTTTGTAAATTTATTGCAATAACATTAAAATCTGAAAGTTGTTTAATATACTTTCCTATAAACAAAGTATTTTGTCATTTGAAGTAATTAGATGTCGTTTTCATAATTAACATGACATATGAGACAATGTACATTCATGCCTTTTCTTAGAACTCATTAATTGTTACTTATTAATTGCATCATCAGTTGTGAAAGTGCAGTAACATATTTGAAAAGGTCCGTGTTAGCTTTGATTTCTCGAAAGGTAGTGATGATAAAAGCACTTTAAATTATTTATTTCCTTATTTCGCATTTGAAACCGATGACTTTTTTACTCTGATTTAAGACTTCCAATTTCGTACAATCAAGTAAGAAAATGAAAATCCAGGTGAATCGTGAAATTTTTCAGAAAGTGCTTGCAGTTTTTACCATCATTGTGAAATCAATTGTTTAGTTGTTTGTTCCTTAAAGTCTGTAATTTTAAGACCCTTGTTATCTTGCATTTTCCAATTTAGGTATCATAACTTACCTTGTTTAACACCGTAGAACTAACAGCAGTCAGTGACATTTGTAAAAATTTGCTCTTCACTTTTTGAATTAATCATGGAAATTAAAATTACGTGCATTACATACATATGATTTACGAAACATTTGATAAACAAGTTTTCATTGACAGTCTAATTCAGCATAGGCCACTTTAATAACCAGACTGGTTTTCAGTTAACTATTCATCCTTTTTGACTTCAAAAGTTTTGTTCTCGATAGCCAGAGTCAATCGGGTTAACTTCATAAGTTAGATAATAGGAGAGGGTGGCATGAGGGACTTGTAAAGATTGTCTCTGTCTGTTAAAAGCTAGCGGGACCATCTCGAAAAATAAAAGATAAAGCAACATTTGTGCGCGATATATAATCACATGAAAGCAGTCGGTCCGGACAGGGATAAAGTCTATTTTGTCTTAATAGTGTCATAGTGGAATTCGGAAGCACTTATAAAAAAGTAACATTAGTTGGTTGGTTGTATATTGTTTAACGTCCCGCTATCGAATTTTTCACTCACATGGAGTCACCAATGCCAGTGAAGGGCTGCAAAATTTAGGCCTATCCTCGGCGCTCGGGGCCTTTGAGCAGGGCGGGATCTTTATCATGCCACACCTGCTGAGACACATGACCTCGGTTTTTGCAGTCCATTTCGAAGGACCGCCCCATTTAGTCGCCTCTTACGTCAAGCAAGGGGTACTGAGGATCTATTCTAACCCGGATCCACTCGAGACTGTGGGATTACTAAAAGAACGTATGTACATGTTTCAGACCTAGCTACATTATGTGCCGCCAATGGCGACCATTCGGATCGCTCCGAATAAAAATAAACACTTCGTGACCACTGCAGAACATTTGTACTAAGTACGGTGATTGGATAAAATAGCCACTATGGAGAAGTTAGATATGCAATTGTTTATAACAGTCGAGTCGAAAAACACCAAGAGATACCACAATTGAACTCTAGTCCTCGGCCAGGTGAGCAAAAGCGTCATATCTATGGGTATGTCTGTTGTTGAATGGTTGGTATACATAAAAGCCAAGAACGTTCAACAAAAAGCACTATCTCATATGACAGCAATTAAAAGGAAAGGGATAAATAACTAAACCATCTTTGAAAATTGATGCTATCTGCTCTACCTCCAGGAAGCATGCCGACTTTTACAGCTTCCGGATGAGACAACTGTTTCCGGTGGCGTTAACATGTTTCTCTCGACAAGCGAACACCCGCTCAGAGCCATTTTGACAGAAGGCTGTGTGGTAGTCATGGATAATCGCATTAATATTCTTTAAATCCGTCTGAGTTTTTGTTAATATATACAGAGCGTATGCACAAGTCAAACAATTCACACAACAAATGTTGAATACGCAAATCCCAAGGCAGTGAAGACAAGGTCCAATGGAAAAAAAAAAAAAAAAAAAAAAAAAAAATACAGAAAAAAAAAAAAAAAAAAAAAAACACAAAGCAAAAAAAAGCAAAGAAAAGAAAACACACACAAACAACAACAACAATAAATAAAAAAACAAAATCAAAAATAAAACATACATCGTAATACACACTAACTGGTATTTTGCATGGCATGTAACGGGAATATAAACATATGAAGTATTTGTAATCATATTTATCCAAAACTACATTAGAAGTTAATACTGATTAGCTGGCCTATCTTCCTTTACTTACATTGTGGTTATAATTCCGTATTTATATGCTTTCTAAAACATTTTATTAAAACTATTCGTGCGATGTTTCAGTGATAAATTAGTGATGTTATCAGGAGCATTTTCTTTACACCTTATCAAGCACATGACATGGACCTTTTGATCTCAAAAGTGATATGGCACGTAAAACCTAAGACGCAAACATTAGGGAGTGATTGTTCTTTCGCCAAACGCTCAGCATTTAGAAGTGAGAATCACGGGTCTTTTGGATATGACCTTTAAAACGGAGGTACCGTGTTGGTGTTGGCTTTGACACATGAAGGAACTCTCACTGCTACAGTCCCGAGCACTAAGTATAGGTCTAATTTGTGGTACTTCACCTTGCTGGTGACGTCTCCATATGAGTGAAAAATTCTCGACGGGACGTAAAGCAAACAAGCAACAGGTTTGACGCAGCCATGGTACAAGCGGGGCTCGAACTCACGACCTTCCTGTTACGAAGCTACTTTTTGAACTGCTAAAATGTGTTAAAGCTGTAGATCAACTTGCAATTCAATAAAGAAAAAAGAATAGTCTTGTTATGGTGGTTCATTTTATGTTTAGGGTTTGTTCTGTTTGGACATCGTTCAAATACAGAAATTATACCCAGATATAGGGACAAGTCAAGGTCAGGTGATTTTCAGCTGTTACATTTAAATAACTTCTAGGTTAATGATATCTATAAATTTCGTACTTGACAGTATTTATATTTAAGAAATGCAGAAAAATAGTAATAATTAGATGTCTTTCTTTGGGTTTGTTAAACGAACGTGAAGGTTGCAAACATTGCAGAAAAAATCCTAACCCGCTAAGGTGGATCCCCCATTGAACAAATCGAAGAAAACATTTCCTTATTAAACGCATATCTTACCCTTCGTAACCTGGTGAGTTTGACGTTTTCCTAAAAACAGAGTCATTCTTTAGTTCATATAACATTAATATGTCACTGCTGTTATGAGATATCATTTGGGAGATGCTACTTGCGATCCATTGACTTACTTTAAACAACAGGGCATCCTTAAGTGATGAAGATTCTTCATGTGAACTTTCATTGCTAAAAATCAAACAGCATTTGTAATAATCCTCCAGAAACCGTTTGTGTGATACCGAAAACGTAAACGAATGTGCTTAGAATTAGTAGGAGTTCGTAGAATTGGAAAAATATGTATTTAAAAAAGTTATTGACTGAATATCCGGAAATATGCTCTCCCTGGGTAGCGAAAGGGCCCTGTAAGTTCGGTCAGCTTTACTACGCATCGACCTCGGGTGAGCACATTTCTCAATATTCAGTCAATAACCTATAACTATTGTATCCTGTACTTAGTGTCAAGACTGCAAAAATAAAAGTACCAAAAGCCATGTCACCAGTACATGCACAGACATCTTTTATTAAGTTTTAGTGCATACTGAGTCAGCCGTCCAAAGTATGTATTTATGTGGTGAATTAATGTTGACCATGTTCACATGCTGTCCTGTGCTAAGGTAAGAGTTTGGGTTTCCGACCTTTCATTTCCTGAACATGGACAATTTTTTTCTTGCAACCATGATGCCAACAATTGCTGGAGATATGGTAATTACTTTAAACGAGTGAAAAATATGAAGCAGTAATTTATATGTAACTACAATTTATCGGCAAGCCAACAACTACATCAATTCTACAAAGTTGAAAAAGATTTTCTTTACTTAAAAGATTAAAATTCAGTTGGTTTTCTTTTTAGGGGAGGAGAGTTCGGTTATGGACGATTTGGTCCAGATATGAAAGGAAGCAGCTGTGTTTGAATTCCATATTCTTTGTTCTGACAGACGTGTTTTCTTAACATATTCAAACAACAAGTGAGTGATATTGGGAAGATTCTGCTGATAATGTTTATGGCATACTTCCCGTATAATGTTGCGGAACAACTGGTCAGAATAACCAATTATTGCTAAACTTCACACAGAGAACACCTTGCTGTAAATGTATTCTTTCTTGAAAAATTAATAGAAAAAACATTGAACCCGACGTATTTACTTGTTATCAAGGCTCGACGACAAAACATCGCACACAGGATATTTATTTCTCATTGAAATGGCTTTGACAATTGCTTTAAAAAGAAGATTTGCTTTCCACGAAATCAATGAGATTTTAAGAGTGTGATGGTCAGAGATTACCATGTTCTTGTTGGTTTGTAATATTCTGTTGATTTGCCAATGAGTTGGACAGCTGTCATTTTCAGTGATTGAAAGACGAGTGGCTAATTATATTTCACTGTCAGTCATATAAGCAAAGAAAATACAGAGTGAAATTTCGGTTAAATAAAACGATTGTTTTGTTCTTTTTTATACAGATGGATGGATCATCTATCATGGTGCAAATCGTCTGTATAGTTGATTAAACCGTCAACTTTATTCATTTGTACCTCGTATTATATCCTTAATTATAATCCTTTTAATTATTCGTGTAGTTTTAAACCGTTGTTTGACATAATCAACATTTTGTTATCACTCCAACACCTTGACAAAGATTTGATTAGTGGGAATTTTTGAAAGACATGCTACGGAATATGATGTTTTGTTACTATGAGTAAAAAATGTCGTAATCGTTTGTAGTGCATTATATAAACCACAAAATCGTAAGCAGAGAATCCCTCCAGTGGTAAAGAAACAGGTATTTTTGGCATTCCATTTACAGATATAAATAAACATTTTTGTGTTCAAAATCATAACAGAAATAAAAACAAGATAAAACGAAATCAATTTTTAAAAGCAAAAGTGAACGTTTTTATATATACCGGGCCCGTGGGGACCCGGGTTAGAATAGGTCCTCAGTACCCCTTGCTTGTCGTAAGAGGCGACTAAATGGAGCGGTCCTTCGAGATGCCTGTTGATGCAGAGGGAGAACCGAGAACCAGAAGGAATATTCAATAGGTAAAAAGTATATTATTGAGAAACTAATCAATTTATAAAAAATTATTTAATTCAATTCTTAATGCATGTATTTAAAAAATATTATGATTTAAATTAGCATCTGATTATATTAAAAGTAATATAGTCTTGTCTGCTCATTATCTTAATCCTTTGTTTGACAAACACTGGAACATCTTAAAGATGACCTTATTGATTTTTAAGTCAAATGATCAAAGGCCAATCTGCTCTGGACAAACTGTACTGGAGAGGTACTTCTGCTACCCCTGTTGAGAGGGCACAACATAGATGTCAGATGTCATTGAAGACTATAGATCTGTTACTGTTACTAGCCACACTGATAAAAATGAAAGTTGGATTGTATGTTGAAGATTTGACTGAACGTTTTGATATGTGTTAAAGTTAGGAACATTGTAGCAATGAAATTTTTAATTTTTTGTTTTTACTTTTTTATTTACTTTTTTTTTTCGGGGGGGGGGGGGGTAGAAAGAATTAGAAAGTCTCATGCATTACATGTTGTAGGATTTATACATAACTATCATATTGTTCAGTTATGCAATGCACCATTGGCATGCTTTGGTGCTGTTGGAACACAAGACCTGACTGAGGTGGAGATGATGGGCGTACATAAGTAGCCCACTGATGTGGCTGCACGACTGTGCTAGTCTATATTGAATCATGGAGTTTTAAAATATATATATATATATATATATATATATATATATATATATATATATATATACACACACACACACACACACACACACACACACACACATATATATATATATATATATACTGTTGGGTTTTAATACAGATCAAAACTTATGTCTTGCCCTTTACGAAAAAAATTACATACTTTTCCCCTCTCCAACAAACAAATGTACACGTTATATTTGGGTTTTTTGGTTTATTTGTTTGATTTTTATTTCCTTCATGGAAGCTGAACTGAAAGCTCTGATGTACTCCAAGGATTCATCAAACTAATCAAAATCATGATCATGATTAAAAGTTATAATTACACACATATATGTGTGTTCATTTGTACAGTTTCTGATATGTGTGTATGTGATTTGTTCATCTTGTTTTAATTCATTTTCTTTATTCACTTTATTGTGTCTGGCATTTTACAGACTACAATTATATATATATATATATATATAGAGAGAGAGAGAGAGAGAGAGATATGGGTATGCATCTGTTTAGGTGTATGTTTATATAGAGAAGTATAGTGTGTTTGTGTATATCATTAGCATTTCATTTATTAGACATGGTCTTTGATAATTAATCACTATAATAAAGGTAAAGGTAGAAGTCAAATGTGCTCTTAGAAGAAAAGTACTAGGCAAACAACATTCAAGATGAAATTAAATAACATTATATTGGTTTCTTGATGGGCTACATAGGAGGGTCTATTATTTTTACTGTTATTATTTACTGTACGGACCCAATATATATCGTATTTTTGCAAAGTTGAATAATCATAAGAATATTAAACTGATATTGATACCTGAGCTGTCATTATTTGACACAGATCACCAGCTTTAAATTTCTTTACAGCCGTGTTTAGTCCTCTTTGGTTCTCTATCCGTTCCCCTTTTTCTGTAGTCTCAATATATAGTGTATTTTTAATTGACAATCTGAGCGTTGCATCGGACAATAATGTCGAATGTGAAGCTAAATGAAGTGGGGGGGGGGGGGGGGGGATCACGGCCTGAAATATCTGGGATGACTCCTGCATATGCGGACATTCTGGGCTCTACCGGTATTTCAGCTATGGGAAAGTTGGTAGTTTTCCGCTTTTGAGAGTTTAAAATCACCCGGTTTGCCATTTTCATTGTCAACGTAAACACATAATTCGCAGTGTATGCGTATAGAGTAACGAGTTCAATGCTAATTTTCAAAAATATATGTAAAATATATTGTTTAATTGTAATTAAAACACAACATAAAACCCTCAAAATATACATTAACGATAAAACACAGACACTCATATAAAAACAATTTATACTCCTCGCCTGAAATATGTACTTCTTATGGAAAGATAGTAAACATTGCTCAAAATAACTTTGCCCTGCGGAAGTAGTTATGCGCATGTGCAAAAATTATTGTGAAACGGTCTATTACCGGACGTTTTCCCACTCGCTTTCTATATAACCAAGTGAGGGCGCTGCTTTTTCCCGCCACAGAGAGTCGGAGGTCCCTCTTATTTACGTTTATATTTTAGCAGCTTTAATATTTTATCCAGAAATCCAAAAGCCTAGAGAGGTCAGAGTAAAAGCAAAAAAATCGTAATTACAAGTTAAGGAAGTCACAAGTTGTAATGCAAGATAAAAAGTCAAAATAAATTTCTTAAGTTGTTATAACGACTTTTTATCTCGTTATTTCAAGTTGTTATCTCGTAATTACAACTTCTGTCTTTTTCTTTTTCTTTTTTTTTTTTTTTTTTTTTTTTTTTTTTTTTCATGTATATAATTTGACCCCACTAAGTTCTTGTAAAAGGTTTAAAAATTCTAAACAAATTTTCTAGTTTTTACTAAAATTGTCTATCAAATTTCTAAATTAGATAATTACCCGTAATGCATATGAGATCGAATACGCAAGTTCCGGGTTGCCCAACAGTTATTTCCCTTCGTCGAATTCCGCCGCATGGTGAAATGCAAAATGTTTCCATATTCACACGGTGGGTACGCGTGTTTACCGCTGCCTCATGCATTGCCGAAAGGATGATTACCAAACGTCATACAACCATCAGAATTGCAGAGAAACACACATTTAGTAAGTTTATGAGTATTGTATAATAAAATAACTCAAACAAAAATCGATAATTGCCATCTTTCTTTGATAAAAGTATCACTTGTGTAGAAGAGGAAATAAATACAAATTTCATATTTAATTTAATGGCCCATTTCAAACAAATTATTCTTGATATGGTCAGTATACTGTATACCAGAGGCTGATATAAACAAGTCAATAATAAATGTATAGACTCTCTACTTTAACTTCATTCATAATATTTGAACTACACCAGATACAGGATTTATACTCCATACTCGGTGAACTGATGAAGGTTAAGGTCACTAGTGCTAAATAGATCTTTCATCGTGATTAAGATTAAAATTGCCAAATGACCACAATCAAACATAGCCACGCTAGAAGGTATGTTGTTTCACAAAAACAACTTGTTTTGGTCTTTTTCTTGTTTTTAGTCTGTCCATCACTTTATAGTTCATTTGGTCTTAATTGTTGTAAATACACCAGATATGTAGATGATAACATTCGCGTTCATTTATTAAGGTCAAGGACAAAGCCTCATGCGCAAAACATTTAGTGTTTAACATGCACATCTTGTTAAGAACAGAAACAACCTAGAAACCCAATTCAAAATATTTGGAATTAGACCTAACTTCAAAATTTAAAAGCAATTCTTCTAAATTAAGTTGAAAATATGCCTGTTGCCCTGTATTTTTCTTTAGTACATATTTTTATTCTGAACCTTTGTTCATATACATTTTTCATTTATGGTTCTTTTTTTTATTATTTGCATATTTCCATTGAAACAAGCATTCGAATAAATTTGTGTGAAAACAATGGAATTTTACATTTCACATTTCACATTCACCACCCACTCAAACATACACACACACAGAGAGAGAGAGAGAGAGAGAGAGAGAGAGAGTTCTATGAGCATAGATTACAGTACAGGTATTACGGAGGTTTTAGGATATCACATGTACAATAAAGCTCTTGAGAATAATTTTATATAATGATAACTAAATTTTAAAAAAGTAATATACACACATATACAGAAAGTAATATTTATGGTTCTTTTAATTCACATCGTCAGTGTGCACTACTTAATCAGTGGACAATCTCAAAGAAAAAACAAAAGATGCTGGTATATAAAATTGTAAAAAGAAAAAAAAAAGTCCTTCAAAATGATACCAGAGATTTAGTGATCTAGAGTTTCCATGGTGAAATACAATCTGATTCTATATCTTAGTTTTAAACTCCTTTTTTATTGCTATATGTATTACGATGACTTATACCACCGTAATATTATCAATAGCCCTTTTTGTTCTTGTGGTAAAAATGAAGATATCATTTCTTTTTTGCTTGTAAAAATTACACAAATGCTAGAAACATTCTTTTTACTCGACTATTCAAAATTGATCCGATAAACATAGATACAAATCTACTATTATGGGTAATACAAATTTGTCATTACAAACCAATACCAGTATTTTTGCTACTATCCATAAATTCATTGAAGACTCCTGTAGATTCAAATAATCAATATTTACTATGTTACTTAACATTGTTTTCTTTGCTATCTTTCTGATGTATACAATGTCCATGACATATATATTGTAATATTGTAAGGCGAGGAACCAGTAAGTTGTAAGAACTTGTCTCGAGTCCATTTCATTATTCAATACAATATGTTCAAAACAAAACAAGTTTAAACTAATAAAGGTGATTGGGTCTGATGTGCCGATTCATAGTATCATTCTGGTCGGGGAAAAAACTTTAGACCTGAATATCAATTCTTGTTTCTAACTGATGCGGCTCATTATGGTTTTTTGACATTCATACCAGACAACAAACTTGTTATGTTGCAGTTTTTGAGTGAGAGAAGGGGTTAATCTTGGAAATACCATTGTCAACATGATTAATTCATTTTTACAGGACCAAATGATTTTATATCATTCGATTTCGACAGAATGACCGTCTGTTTTCTGTTTGTTGGTATTTTTCCCCAGTGCTATGAAAATATCTGCAATTTGTACAGGGTTTATCCCCTTTCGTTTATGTTTCATCACATCACGAACAAAAGAAATGATAATATACCGCATTTATTAAAAGGAATGAAATAGGTTTCTGTTTTGTTTTATAGCTAGAGGCCTATCCAAAAGTACAGACATCTTTTTATGAATCTTAATTCTAAATCAAGCTATGACATATATCTTTACACCAGCATGTACATCAAAATTAAAGTACTAATTATAACACGTTTTAACTGTCAATAACTCTTTGTTACGTAATCTGAAAAGCGTCAAAAGCTTAAACCACATTTCATTGGCGAAATCGAACGTCTGCACCAAAACCTGATCGTCTGTTCTATTTGTGACGAAGTGAGGTCGTCACCCGATACGCCCTTGCATTGTCTTCTGCTGGAGACAGACCCACGCCTGGCGCTGCCCAGGAACGAAGTATGACATCCTTAAAACCATACATCAAAGTAGAAAATAGTCCATCATAAAGACAGAGGAATACAGTTTTCGAAAACATGTAGATAATAGGAAACATTTTGAAAATCGCTATTACTTTATTCCAAAAAGGTGAATAAACGAAGCAAATTGTTTGTAGTCTTTGTTATTAATACATTGCGAAATTCGAATAGATAAAAAAAAAAAGACTGATCATTGCTTCTTCTTTTCTTTTTTTTTCAAAGCTTGAAAACCATTTATATTTTCAAATAATTTAAAGTACTAGACGACATAATGAATATAAAAGTTGACAGCGTATTTTATTTACAATATATTTACATAATGTGCATGATTTCTGGGATAATACACGCGATGTTAATGAAATGTTTGTTCTGACACCCAATGCTACTAACTTACTGGGAATCATAAATAGAAATGTGTATGTATTAAGAAGTCATTTAATGTGTAAATTAATCCATCTATGTGGCTCCATATTTGAAATAAATCAAATTTAAAGTGCTGATGATCATCTGCTACAATGTAAAACAGAGTTGAATGACCAAAGTGGATGCTCTCATCAATATTTTTAGAATCTTGTCTTTTAAAAAATGCAAGCTATTTATGTATGGCTGTGCAACATATTTCCCCGTAAGTAGACGAATAAATTGCAAAATGTTTTTGTAATGAGAATAACTCATTTTCCCCTTCAAAAACAATTACCATTTTTGTCTATTTAATATTATATAACGCGAATATATATCAAAATGATTGGATAAATCATCAAAATTGCTGCTAATAAATCAAGTCACACGTAAATATTGTATCAATTGAAATTTAAAGACATTCTCATGACAGAAATTTGGGCGGAATATTCTTTAAGTTTTCGCCAATCTCTGGAGTGAAATAATGATGTAAAACACAGTGTATGCATTCCAGGAATTTATTTCAACTGCATCAACATCCGGTCTTTGCATATAAATTCGTAAAATATCCATTTTGGTTATTTTATGCAGGACAAGCACTGAACTAATTTCATGGTTTATACACGTGTTTACCACTCCATCTCTTTTATTACAATGAAAAACAAACTATCAAAAAGATGCTTTCTAAAATACATAAACTTTTGTGAGAGTAAATACACTTCGTTGATTTGTTAAACTTGGTCAGCTCTTTGAAGCGGTACGATTCAGATGCTCCGAAGTTTTTTGGGAGAGAAACACTTGGAATATTTATCCCGACAATAAAGCGAAATATCGCAAAATCTAGAGAAAAACATGCTTTGAAAATAACTGTAGTGTGAACACGTGTAAGTGCGTCAATAAAACCCTGTTTGACATAAAAACGCCGTCAAAAAATAACCATTCCCACCGTTGGGGTCTGTTTACTTAGGTGTTTGCCCAAAGTTTTATCCTAATTTCACAAGATATAGATCCGATAGAGTTCTAAGAAACTTAGCAAAATTATATTAATTAGAAAGAAAAATATCTTAGAACTTGGCGTTTGATGGGAATTCAATATAAATTTATCATGAAAACTTGACTGGGTTTGTATGTTAGGACGGTTCTAACAACAGGTGTCTACTGTGAAATACAAGGTCTAGAAAACTTAAATCGTGTTCAAGCAGTTTTTCTTGATTATTTAAAACAACATCATCTGGTTATATTTCATTGTGTTGTACTTTTATATATATATATATATATATATATATATATATATATATATATATATATATACGTATCCACTCATTATGATGTATCTGTACGTGATTTTTTTTTTCTGAATGCAAGTCCTAGAGTTTGAATAGAAAAAATAGAATATCTCTTCACAATCTAAATCAAAAATAGATTAACAAACAGAAGAAATGAAACATCCACGCACACACAACCCAACAGCGTAGCTTTGGGAACAATCTAAATACAAAGACAACCGCGCAGTCAGAAAATGTCAACACAGATTAAAGAAAGATACATCTAAAGTAGGTTTCTTCCATGATATTGGTCACTGTAGTCTAGTAGGCAGGGCGCTCGCTTCGCAACCGGGAGGTCCCAGGTTCGAATCTCGATCCCAGCTCCGCGCCGAACCCAAGACGTTCAACATAGGTATTAACTGATTGGTGCTACACATGAGAGAAGTGAGGTCAACAGGTTACCAGTTTAACATAGGTAGTGACTGTTCCTTAGTCTGACGCCCAGTACTAGAAGTGAAAGTCACAGGTCTTTCAACAAGACTGTGACAGGAAATGGAAGGAATTATATTTGTCATGTTCCTGAGAAGAGAAAAGTGTTTATTACACAAGTTTCTTATTAGGATAATAAAATATGCAAGTTAATGTAAGATAAAATAAAACGTATTTATTCAATGATGAAGTATAGCTAATGCTTCAATCACAATATATATGGCACGTATACAAACACTTTACATTGCTTCCGTTCTCTCAATATTCTAGATCTGTTGTAATTATCTGATGTTACGTAACTTGTTTACATTGTTTTAGTAAATTACCGATGACGCACGTGCCATGCATGAAGGAAGCAACACCGATACGGGCTAATTCTTATAAAAAACAATTCAATTAATCATGCACATCCTCCTGTACGTGGACTTCATAAGGATAGATTATTAAGTCAAATCAATATGATAAAGTAAAAAATATCTACAGTTTTTAAGGTCATTTTTTTTTTGGTTTAAATATTTATTGAAGAGTCTTTGTATTGTTTCCAAAGGAGGTTTTAATTTTATATTGTAGTAATATTAGATACGTGATCACCTAGTCATTCAAATTACGAGTTTGATATCTGATTGATCCAATACTTTTTGTTCTACAGTAACTTAGTTCAGCCTTCTGTAGTACACAAGCATTTACTTGCCAACAGACTAGGTAATATGCTTCATTTTTTTAGTCCCCTACCGGCTTTGCCTGCCTCTCTCTCTCTCTCTCTCTCTCTCTCTCTCTCTCTCTCTCTCTCTCTCTCTCTCTCGTTTACCTTCGGTCTGTCCGTCAGCTTCCAGACTTTTCTCCGCATTGGATGAAGGTATTCAACTGAAAATTTATATGACTTTGTCTTGAATAGTTACAGATCAAGTGTGAGTTTCGTTACGCTTGGCCAACTTTTCACTTAATTATGCCCCATGATGAATTGCAAGAATCAGTTTTCCGAACTTTTCTTCACATTGAATAAAGATATTAAATTGAAATTTGATATTTGGTTTTGTCTTGGATAGTTGCAGATCAAATTTTAGTTCCGTTACTCTTGACCTACTTTGACCGAATTATCCTACCGGTAGGGTCTTTGTATTGCCTGCAATACACCCAGAATGCTTGATGAAAAGACGAAGATAAAGAACAGTGATCAATATCAAAAATATTAAATGGAATACAAATTAGAGAGTTTGGCAAACACGGACTCCTGGATATACCAGAAGTTGGATCAGGTACAAAACATGATGCAAGGGATGTCACGAAAAAAGTATATTTCATTGAGAAACGTTACTTGTATCGTTCAACATATCAAAAGAGCTAAACACTAATCAATTTGATAACATTAAGATGAGAAATATGTCAAAATAATCTCAGATGCAATGAAACTTCACAATAAAATATATGTCAAATGAATCTATCTATAAGGATAACACTCTTCCTTAAGTCTTTTCACGTCCTCTTGAAGCCTTCTATTGTCTTCCTTCCACTTGCTTACACTTCTTCTAAACTCTGTTTCTCCTATTTTCTCGCCCTGCACACACAAGTAAACGAGATGGATTTCCGTTTCTTTCCCCTTAGTTGAGACTTGCGGAAGTTCCATCGACGACAAAACCACATACCGTCTGGACTTCTACCGATTTGATTTCTTAACAATGTCGCTATCGTCGTGTGTTCACCTATGATATATCATCCGGCAGGTGTTTGCGTCCTTCTTCAAAATTTCTTTGGAGGTGGCATTGCATCTTTCACCTCTAACACTTCTGCACCTGATGTTGAATGTGCCGATGGGGTTGGCCTTCCTTTAAATACGAAAAAAATTAGGGTCAATTTACCCTCTGTTCTCCGCTGTTATCATCTGGTATTTTGCCAGATATCCTTCACTCTGTGGAGCATTCATTTGTGCTTCACTCTGATATGATTTTTCATATCAGACTTCCTCCGGCAATTGGCCCAGCTTGTGGATACTCTACATTTATATTTGTCACAAGTACCTGGCGATGTTGTTCGTTCTACAACCTCAGGTAGCTCTTCATTAAGAAAAAGGTGTTGTTCACACAAAGGTCAGTGACAGAAAAAACACACACCCTTATTTCTCTCTTTGTTTTCGAAAGAGTGGTTTGGGCGCTCGCTTCGCAACCGAGAGGTCCAGAGTTCGATTCTCGATCCCAGCACCGCGCCGAACCCAAGACGTTCAACATAAGTAGTGACCGTTCGTTCGTTAAGCTCCCAGTATTAGACGTAAAAACCACAGGTCAACTGGAGGTCCCTTGTCACGGTCTCACAGCTAACTTTGAGCTTTATGCATAGGTTAAAATAAATGGCATTTCCTGTTTCTATATGAGTGAAAAATTCACTTTCCCTTCTACTGATGCAGGACATTTGGCAAAGGAACAGTTGCTACAAGTACATAGCTTAGGTACATTAATGTTCCTTTTAAACCACCATTTTATTTTTCAGATGATAAATGTTACGCACTCACACAAAATGAAGACGCAGTTGTATACTTACATCGAAAATTGTATGGATTTTCCCAACTATACAAAAAATACATTCGTGCAAAAATAAAACACTATAAACTGATCAAACTACTATTGTCGACATCCATCTTTATGATGGAGAATGATCCAAAGCATACAGAATTGGACAATTATAAGGCATTAAAAGGGCTAGACGAGAATGAGTTGCATTACCTGTTACATTGATTTACCCAATCGTATTCTCTCGTCCTTTTCCATCGCATGCAAAGAAAAAAAAAAGAATCGGTATTAAGCTTTCGAATACCTCTCGAATTGAGCAGTTTAGCAAAAGGTTTCAAAGTAATAAGACATAATATAAATCCGGTTAGAATGGGACATATTGTGATTTATTCTATGTATAAAATTAGTTGCTTTTTGAATGATACTTACTTTCATTTTTTCCTGTGGGGACCCGGGTTAGAATAGGTCCTCAGTACCCCTTGTTTGTCGTAAGAGGCGACTAAATGGAGCGGTCCCTCGGATCAGAACGCATAAACAGAGGCCACGTGTCACAGCAAGTGTGGCACGATAAAGATCCCTCTCTGCTCAAAGGCCGTGAGCGCTGAGCAAAGGCCTAAATTTTGCAGCCCTTCATCGGTTGACGTGTCCATATAAGTGAAAAATTCTCGAGCGGACGTTAAACAGAGTATACTACCTGAAAAAACAAATTATTTAGTAATTTCATTTATAGATTCAAATACAAATATTATGTTGTATTATGTATACCATTATTTAATATAATGCATTGTCTTTCAATTCAAGAGTCAAATCACGGATTATGTCTATTACGGTTGATACTAACAGCCACTGAAAGTAAGAGGTTCAAAAAAGTTTCACAAGTTTAATAGCGTGTATGGTCGCCATTTGCACTGATGCATTCTTCACATCTACTACGCATTGAACGAATCAGATTGTGCAGAAATGCCTGGGGAATGTTCGGCCATATGCGTAGTAAAGAACAACGTAAAGCGTCCAACGTAGCAAAGGTGTTTGGGTTTTCACGTAGACGTCGCACCATTTTATCCCATGTTCTATAGGCGATAAATCCGGTGATATCGCAGGCCAGGTTAGCACATTCATGTTTTGCTGTTGTAGATAGTCAATTATAACGCATGCGGTGTGTGGTCGCGCGTTGTCCTGCTGCAGAATGATGTTACGTTGGTTGTTGTGAATGAATGGAATGACGTACATTTGCCGCTCGTAAAGTCTGTCAGGCGAGTATAAATAGCCCCACGCGCATGAGGATTGATTGATTGATTATATATTGTTTAACGTCCCGCTCGAGAATTCTTCACTCATATGGAGACGTCACCATTGCAGGTGAAGGGCTGCAAAATTTAGGCCTATGCTCGGCGCTTATGGCCTTTGAGCAGGGAGGGATCTTTAACGTGCCACACCTGCTGTGACAGGGGCCTCGGTTTTTGCGGTCTCATCCGAAGGACCACCCCATTTAGTCACCTCTTAAGACAAGCAAGGGGGTGATGAGGATCTATTCTAACAACCCGGATCCACACGGGGTCGCGCATGAGGAGAATCCCAACTTGATGTATATAACTCAACCATCGGTTTGAAAGAGAGTAAAACAACGAATTACTAAGAGGCATTTGATATTTTTATTTATTTTTATTTCTCTTCAACTTATGACACGTCGTTTACTTAGGACTTATTTTATAGGAAATGATTCAGTTATAAGGTGTTTTCAATGTATAAGGTATCCGATTCGAATTAATGAAGTTTAGCCTCAAACAGCCATACCAGCCCGTAAATTAGATCCAACCTAACGTAACGTAATTGCTGATCATAAATTTCACACACAAAGAGCCCTGTTACGCAATGGTTGTATGGGTTCAAGCTGTGGTGTCGCAGATGAGATATAGAAACAATTAAGTGTAAATGTAAAACATGAGGTAAAGGAAACCGGAATGTGGTCTTTTGAGGGAAGAGAAACTAGACTGTGGCCCATGAGGGAACAGACACCACCGTATGTTTGCTCTTTAGAAAGAACACTGGGTTGTGGCGTTTCGAGTTAACAGACACTAGGTTGTGGCTTTTGGAGGGAATACATATTTTGAGACTGAGGTCCTTAGAGGGAATAAACACTGGGCTGTGGCCCGTTAAGGGAACAGACACTGGGTTGTGGCTTTTATAGGAAACAGACACTATTTAGGTCGTGGCTGTGAAAGGGGACAGATATTAGACTGTGGTACATAGAGTGAACAGACCAGGCAGTTGCCCTTTAAGGGAACAGACACAGGGTTGTAGTCCTAACAGGGAACAGAGAGTGAGTTGTGGCTCTCAGAGGGAGCAGACACTAGAGTATGGATCGTACAGCAAACAGACACTGGAATGTGCACCTTACACGTGTTACACACAAACAATTAGTAAAAGGTATGCCACTGTGCACCAATTAAGCTGAAATGTGAACTGATTATGTATTTCTCCAAGAGGGAGATTTCAGGGCACTTCATTCATTCAATATTTTTTTTTCAGAAAGTACATACGAAATACATATATTACATTAATAGCCCCAAAGTAGGTCACGGTACACCAACCCAGTGCAAAGTGAACATGCATTCCTCCGACAGGAAGCTTGTGACTAAATTTCAGAGCAATACCTGTATCGGTAATGAAAACAAGATGTGTTTGTGAAACACTGATGCCCCCGGATTACAGCAAAGTGGAACTATAAGATTTGTAAAGGTCACCAGGTCTAAATTTTAGAAAGCAATGGAAAGGTCTTGCCACAAGGAATACATACACCAAATATGAAAGCTCTACCTCTTATGTTGTAAAGGATATGAACAAGGATAAAGTGCCAAAAACTATATCAATGTCAAGGTCACTTATACTTGAATTTTCCTAAAATGTAGGTCAAAGTTTTGAAAACGATATAGGACCCACATGTTTACACTCTTGAATAAGCGAGTTTAATCATCGTCGAAAGCCACGGCTGAAATGATCGCTCCCTTTCCTTTTCACCCGTGGCTCTCTGCTTGAAAATTTTGTCGTTTCTCATAAATATGCATGACGCAATTCGATCAATCGCTGAGCTTCCGAGCACAGGTTAGTCGGAAATCTAAACTGTTTACAGAATGCGATCAAATTACTGTTGACCAATTGGAACGCTTGCTCTTCAAATTTTTCGGTAAACTAACCAAAACAGAGACCGTATGTATACAGATATGGCAATATTGACATTAAACAGTTAATAAATGAACAAACTGACGTATTGGGTATGTGATTTCTTGTCAAAGAGAGTTCCGTTGTTTTACTGCTGCAGCCATTGTCGAGTTAAACGCAGCGCTAAATTTAATTTGATTAGAATCAGATCCTAGGACTCGCTCACGTAGATCGCTACAGTACTGTGTAGCAATTTACGTGAGCGAATCTTAGGATCTGATTTTAATCAAATTGCGCTAATCCAGATCTTCAAATTCAGGCTAAGCGTAAATCCTATTGGTCAACGAATTACATCATTCTAGTCATATTTATGAGAAATGGGAAAAATTCAGGCTAAGCGTAAATCCTATTGGTCAACGAGTTACATCATTCTAGTCATATTTATGAGAAATGGGGAAAAATTTTACGCAGAGAGCCACGCGACGATAGAGTTTAATGAGAATTTATGAAATTTTAATTTTTATCCCGTCGATATGAAACATAGTTCTCATCTCTAAAGGAATCTTAAATCAGTGCTTTTGGTTCCTAAACTAGATCAACATTATTGGCCGTTTGTCAACATGTTACAAATTTGTACTCCACAAATTTAAAAAACAAAACAAAAACAAAAAGAAAAAACAAAAAAACAAAACAAAACAAATAAAAAACAAACAAAAACAAAACTGTAGCAAAATCTCAGCATTATTGTTGTATTCACTCGCATTTTTACAAATAAACGATGGAGAGGGAGCGGATCTACATTATTGGTCATGTGTCAACATTTTATAAGTACTCTAACTAAAGGTGTGCTGGGTTTGCTATGCTTAGGAAAACATCTTTAAAAAGAATGTATAAAAGGTCATTTGGGAAAAAAACCATCTAGGAAGTGTATTTTTTAAAATCTTTTTTTTTTTTCTTTTTTTTTTTTTTTGGACATTAGAACTCCTTTAGATTTTTTTAAACCCTGGTATATTCCCATGTAAAATTGTGATCCCCGTATTAAGACCCCACCCTACCTCCCAGTACCATGGTTCAGAAAGACTTGAATCTACACTATCTGAGAATAATCACAAACTTATCATGACCCTGTTGTTCTGAAATTTTTCCCCATATATTCCCATTAAATCTTTAACCTGGATTGTGGCCTACTCCTATCCTAGGGGTATTGATTTGAAGAAAGTTGAATCTGCACTATCTGAGGATGCTTACGTATTAATTTGACTTCCTATGGCTGCGCTATTGTTGAGAAGAAGATTTTTAAAGATTTTTAAATATAACATCATGTAAAACGTTGATCCCTTTTGAGTCTCCGACCTACCTCTAGGGTCATGATGTGAAGAAACCAGAGGATAATTGCATATCAATATGACTAATCATGGCCTTACTGTTCTTGAGAAGAGATTTGCTATATATTCCCTTGTATATCTTCGATTCCCTGTTTTGGCCCCATTCAATACCCTAGGGCTATTACAAGCACATGTGTTTGAATAAGCTTGAATCTGTATTACCTAAGGATGCCTGCTTGATAACATGACTAATCATGACCTTTCTGTCCTTGAAAAAAAAGAGATTTTTCAAAATCAATTCCTATATATTCGTATGTAAAACTTTGATCCCCTATTGTTTTCTAGTCCTATCCATGGTGGTCATGGCTTGAAAAAATTAGAATCTACATTATGTCACAAAGGTTTCATATCGTTACATGTTTTGTATGTTGCCCAGTAGTCTTGATGAGATTTTTAAATGACCCTCACCCTTGTTTTTACCTTTATTATCTCCTCTTGGAAGAGGATATGGCCGTTCATCTGTATTGGATTCCCTTTACCGAAGTTTCTTAGTACCAAGATTGGTCGAAATTGGCTCAGTGGTTCTAGAGAAGTCTTTAAAAATGTATACAGTTTACAGACAGATTGACTACGGCAGCCGCCGGATAGCTGAAAAATTGCTCAGGCGGCTATAAACAAACAAACAAACAAAAAAAAAAACTACGGACAACGGGTGATCAGAAAAGTTCAAGGTGAGCTACACGTAAGTTCTGCAATTTCTGAAAAAGAAATCAAGGCAATGTGCTTCCTTAATATAATATAATGTCTTGTACCACATGTATGCTGACGACAATGAATTGTATATCAGCTTTAAAGTTCAACAGGTTGCTCTTGCAGTCAGTCAGATGGAGTCTTGCTTGAGGTCAGTTCAAACCTGGATGGCTCAACATCACCTCAAGATCAACACAGACAAGACCGAGGTGCTAGTAATATCCTCAAAACAAATGGCATCTAAACTGCACATACCATCACTGCAAGTAGGAAACGATTCTATCACTCCTGTTGCTAAGGCCAAGGGAGTTGGTGTAACAATTGACCAACACTTAACCATGGAGGCACATATATCATCAGTGTGCAGAGGTGCCTTCATCCACCTTAAGAACCTGAGCCAGCTGAGAAGATATCTAGACAGGGAATCATTAGAATATGTTGTCCATGCCTTTATAACAACAAAGCTGGACTACTGTAACTCTCTCTCTTTTGCGGCTTACCATCAACGCAGATCCGGCGGCTTCAATCTATCCAAAATGCTGCTGCCAGAATCATCTCAGGCACCAGCAAATATGACAGAATTACACCTGGACTACGCTCTCTCCATTGGCTTCCAGTTCAGCAAAGAGTCATCTTCAAGACATTGGTGTTGGTGTACAAAACAGTACATAACACAGCCCCATCCTATCTGCAAGAACTCATAACACCTTATGCTCCCTCCAGAATACTGCGGTCCAGTGACCAGAGCCTACTACGAGTGCCATTTACCACCTCAACGGTGATTCAAACTCGAGCCTTTAGTGTTGCTGGCCCTAAACTGTGGAACGCTCTTCCGTATGATAATCAGAACTGCCACTAGTCTCTGTACCTTCAAATCTAAATTAAAGACTCATCTGTTCACTTGCTACAACTAATCTGGGACCTACTATGATCTGTTTTTATATACCTCATTTCACTCATTTTATTGTTGTTTAAATAGCGTTTAGAGCAGTATGGACTTTACGCTTTACAAAATAAATTTATTATTATTATTATTATTAATGACATACATTGTATTGTGAAGCTGCATAGAACAAGATAACAGGCTAAAGAATGACAACTCTTTCAGTCCCTAGTGTTCGTAGACAACACGGTGTATCGGCACACAGGAAAACTTTTACATTGTTTAAAGTAATTGCATTCTTGTTTTCTTGTGAACACGTCCTATCAAACTAAAAGAAAACGAGTAAAGATTTCGTATCAAATTGAAGTGAATGGCACACTCACAATATTGTATTAAATAGTACTACACACAAAAATACACACACACAAGTGAACACTTCTCACATATTTGGATTCTTAGAGATCTTTATATAATTAAGAGGATAAAGATTCATTAGCTTTAAAATGGTATAAATTACATACAGTATATACATTTTAATTACACTTCGTGTGGTCGTGAGTTCGAGACCCGCTGTAAATCGGAGGTCGCGGCAGGTGTTGGTCGTTGAAAAAAAAGTCTGTCATAACAGTCTGTTCTCTTCGAAAACAGAAGCAGAATTAAAATCCGTATGCATGCACATACAAATTATATCCTATGAAAAAATATAGTGTTTATTCCGTAAACTTATACACTAAGGATTAGGTATAGTTTATATAATCCTTTCCTTATATCTGATAAATACCACAATGTGGGAAAACTCCAACAAAGCTGTAGAAAGAGTCCAAAGAAGGGTAACTCGTTTCATCTTGTGTAGCTATAGAAGATAGAGCTTGATAGAACACCCTTCCAGACGACAGGTGGCACGTGCTACCATGGTGCACCGCAGTGTTAACATCATCATAAACATACCACCCCTCCCTCTGCAGGAGCATCATTAAACTGAAGTTACAGACACCCCATGATGGAGGACGCTGACACGACTGACAATCTCAGTCGTCTCAGTGAGATTTATTATTGTCGATTTCGTAATGTTTCGATGGATTAATAGTTTAATTAATGCAATTAATGAAAATATGTTTATTCGAATTATGGTATGGATGTATTGGGGGGGGGGGGGGGGAAGAAAAGAAAAAAAGGTTGGTTGGTTGAATTTGGATTGTTTAACACATCCTGTTTACATTTCCTACTGTTTTCTCTGCAATGATAACCTCCTTTTGAAGGTCCAGTGTATTAGTTTTCCCCACAACTTACAATTATTTAGTTCATGCAGAATGAAAGGTCAGTATTCACGGGGACTATGAAAATTAACATGGAATGCAACGAGAATTTCAATTTCTATTAGGCAGTATTTTTATAATAATTTTCATAATGCCCAGTGACAGATCCAAGATATATTTTTAAAAAGGGGGGGGGGGGGGGCAGCAATAGACTGGGGGGTCCAGAGTTTTGAAGCTTTTTATTAATGTTATTTTCATGGGTTATTCTAATTTTCCTTTAAACATAATGTCAATAGATAACAAATACTCAATTTGTATGTTTATATGTATTATTTCAAATCTTATTTTGGGAGGGGGGGGGGGGGGTGTTCTACAAATAATTTTGGTCACAAAAACGGGAGAAAGGAAGGCTCTAAATCCGCGCCACTGATGACATCCTTGTGCTTCAAATATTTCATTCAATAACAATTCACGGTGGTAAAATTCATTCAGACAAGGAACAAAACAATGTACATGTATAATCGAATGCAATAGAGCTTGGCGCATTTGTTGAAATTGTGTTTATTTCAAAAGATTGATCGAATGTTGTTTTCATCCACAGTCAACAATTTTTCAATATCTGGTGGCGTCCAGTTTTCATTGGTGGAAGAGAGAACCCAGATACAATGTACCCGTAAATAGATCACCGACCTTTCGAAAGTAAATTGGCAAACTTTCTCACATATATCAGCGCGAGCGAGAATCGAGCCCGCACCGACTAGAGTCGAGAGGCCTTATTTCAAAAGACGAACATGCTGTATACATGTTGAGATAGGATAACAAGTGCATATTAATTCCTCTCTTACAGAGCTTAGTTAATAGAGGTACATACGAGGGACGACTTTAGCTATAGATAGTTTCCGATAGACAATATTTGGTGAAAGTTACTTCCCTTTGTCAGCCATGTTGGAAGTCGACGTGCTCAATTCCCTTCATTACATTACCAATTTCAACTTTTTATACTGACCAACTTTCGGGATGTGCCGGAACGACCGATTACAGTATCGAATGGCGAAGTAAACAATGTGTAAATCGTAATCATAAATCCCCAAGACATATACAAGTTCTAGTGTAGGGCAACACGGACCTCCGACAAAGCGAAGGTAGAATCAGGTGCCATGGAGGAGTAAGCATCCTCTGCTGACCGGTCAAACCCGCCGTGAGCCCTTAATCGAAAATAGGTATACGGGATTACCCGTAGTCAAAGTTAGTATGAAAAATGACAGTCTAACAAAGGGTATGAAACAAATCATTCAACATATATCCCAGAGACACTTTGTAATTGCAAACAAGGTCATTATAGCGACCGTAAAATTTGCGAAATGATGACTTCAAACGAGATTCGTTATAACCCTGCAACGTCAACTTTTTTGTCAGTAGTTGACCTCGCTTTAAAAAATTATCATACGCATGACATGCTCTCGCGTATCGAATCAACTGGGAGATATACACACCATAAGCAGGCGAAAGTGGTATATTACTACATAGATATGGAAAGTTGATGATTCCAAAGTTGAAGTCATTACGCTTGTCATATAATGTAGTTGTCAGTCTGCCATTAGAGTCAATATTAAGTAAAATATCCAAATATGAAGCAGACACGTCAGATTCTGTAGTGTCCTTTATTTCGAGTTCATCGGGATATATCAAATGGACATAATTATGAAAATTATGTTGATTGATAAGTCGTCATCGATATATCTATATGTATGGTTGAAGGGCACGACAAGTTTTTTTTGTTTTTATCCTGTAACAGTTTCTGAACAAATTCGGCTTCATAAGAATATAAAAATAAGTCTGCCAATAAGGGAGCACAATTAGTGCCCATGGGAACGCCAATGGATTGCTGGATTGCTTGATTGATTATTTATTGCTTTCCGCCACACTCAACAATTTTTCAGTTATCTGGTGGCGTCCAGTTTTTGTTGGTGAAGGAGAGATTGTCGGAAGACTTGGTTTTCAAACACTACTTAAATGTTATCTACAAGAAAACCAAGCATATTCTTAGTTGACGTTTATACACTGTGGTCACGTGGTAGTAACTAATTGTAGGGCAAGTTGACATCGATGCAAATGTTTCTCTAGCAGACGGTCCATTAAGAACAGTGCACAGTCCTAAAACGAGGAAACACGCTGACGATATAACTCATTATTAGTGCTCAGTACCCGAGTGTAAAGCAGATGGAAAGAAAAGGCGGAACTTAGACGCGTATCTTTGGATGCAAGGCGTGAAGCTTTATCGATATCCTTATCAAGCGCGGAATTTCCAACTGAAAGAAAATACAGTCATCTTTCAACTTAGCATAGCGTTTAACTTTGCTTCATCAAGTCTCTCTCTCTCTCTCTCTCTCGATTTTATTCGCTCACTGGGAACGATTTCAAACCTCAAGGTCATAACATAATATGAATTACCGTACCGCAATTTTGGGTGCAGATTAGTCTGCTATCTGTAAAAGCGTGGCAATTCCGGAGGCTTCGCCTTGAAACCAGGTCCCAGATACCCGGCTTTTCGGAACCCACTCCCGATGAAAAAAACTGGATCCGCGTCTGCTTATCCCTGTCGGCATAATTGTCTTTCATTTCTTCGTCCTCGAGATGTATTCCCCACGCCAACTCGCATAATTTAATCAAATACGTTTTCCTATGAATGGTTAATGTAGTGATTCCTTTCTTGGAAAGATAGCGTCTTCCAATTTTGTTTACGTATCTGCTGTATTGTAAGATTTCCGGAAGTGACCTACAATTAGGTTAGAGAGGTTATGCTATAACTTGGATAACTTCTTTAATGAATTTCCAAACCAATCTATTATTATTTGTTGAATAGTCGTTCAAATGCGTTTCAGTGTTATTGTAGTAGTTTAGAATAGCGTGCTTTTCCATGTTATTAATGTTATTTCGTACTTTCCTATAATCTATCCAATGCTTCTCCCTTTTTTAAGGCGTCGAGCTTGCTCGATAACCTTCTAGCGATCATGCAGATTTTGCCTCTACACCGCCTTTCCCATGTCAATGGGCGACATCAAATAGAGTCTATTGGTAATGAAAATTTCTTACGAATCAAGACTTTGAAACATTGAATTTAATTGATATTTGAAAAGCACAATACCATTTCCATTGTTGACGTCGTTGTTTGTTATTGTATCTTTGTTCAATAGTTAAATAACGATTGTTTGGCAAGAAAAGTTCATTATTCGCAGATGGATTTACTACTAAACAGATTTTCCCGCGAAATTTGTGTCGCATGATATAATTAAGTACTTACAAAATAACCTCCTCAAATTTGGTTTTCATTTATATCTATAGTCCCGTGCTTCACCAAGAATCCTTATTTCAGATCAGTAGAAACGGATAAATTCTAAATTGGATTGCGCATTGTCACGGTTCGGTTTCTGTTCGAAAAACACAAAGACTATTTCCGGTTTTGTTTTCGGTAATTCCGATTCTCAATTAAACAAAGCAAAATTAGTGTGAGCATCGCGACGAAAATAACAGGTTATTTTGCGAAGAAACCCAGTCTAGGTAGCATTCATTGGGAATTGAATCTTGTTCAGAATTCCAATAACCTTTCTATATATTACGTTGATATAACTTCTGTAAACAAGTAGTCTCACTCTGAAGCAGTTATATTCTTTTCAGCATTTTTTGTCTGCAAGTGTAAGTTATTTATTATAGCCTTTGTAAAGTAAGGGGATATTATCTAGCAAGAGGAGAGTACATGTATGAACTTGTTAGGATAAGCAACTTCAGCCCAAGCTCTCTTCTTCATTTCTTTTTATGTAAATAGACATAATTTGCTGACATTTTACAAATGATTACAATGCTTTATTTATGTACTGAAACATGATGAAATGTCTTGTGTGGCACTCAAACATTTCTTCTCTTACTTTCTCTAACTTACTTGCCCTCTGAATTTATTTAGAACCCTATAATGTATATGATATTGCACTCGACGCCTTTGTGGCCCTTCAGGCCTTTGATTTTTATTTTAAAACTTTTTGACGTGGTAGGTTTCTAATCCGAGTTGTTTTCCTTAACAAAGAATCAAACCATGGTTTTTCATTAAGATGATTAGTAACTAGTTGTTTTTTTTTCAGGAAACAAACCAAAATTTGATCTGAAAATTTATTTGTCGCCATTCATATTGTGTTCGCGTCACTTATAATTAACTTCCGATCATATTCTTTTATTAATGTATTTACTTCATCGATATCAGTATTTTAATATACAAAACATCGCGTTTGTAAGCATGCTTTAAATGATATCTTAACGAAATTTAAATGTATGTTGCTTTGTGATCACTAACCGAAGATTCCACTCCGAGAGTACCTGATTCAGCGACATTTAAATCTTTCGTAGTTAAAATGGGGGTCCTTGAGTGCACACGTGGTGTTCGAGACTCTTGTGACGTCATAGAAAGTTATCTATTGTTCGATTAGCAAGTTGCTGTACAGTGTACTATGAAAAAGTTGTTTTTCATAATACACCGTACAATGAGTAGTAACACTTCGCCGTACACAAGGCCCGAATTAGTATGGCTAATTTCTTCCATAAGATTGACGTTTATGGCCTAAAACTGATTTCAATGTACACATCATTCAATATTATGACTAACCATACCAAGAAACAGTGATATAAATTCACTAGAGCTGTTTTTAAGTCAAAAACTGAGGACGACCGCTCAGTTTTACAGGTACCAGGCACTATATTTTAAGGTACGAGGGCTGTTCCATATGTAATGTGTATTGTACCACAGCGTGATAACGCTTTGCACGATTTTGTGAATGATGATACTCTTGAATCCTTTCTAACGGTATCAACGCAAGCCTTCAGCTCCACATAGTTTTAAACTTATAGTCAATTTAATAGAGCCAATCATTGACCACTGTTGTAAATATGGTTGGCATATTGAAGAAATTAGCGCTTATATAAACTTCGCACAAAACTCGGTCATTCGGTAATGCTGATTTTTACTGAATTGGGGGAAGTTTATGGGTCTGATAAGGTATCTTATGAGAAAGTTCGTAGGTGAAGAAAGAAATTTCTGACTGGCACAGAGTCCGTCAAAGATACAGCAAAATCTGGCCAACCTGTGACTATCAGGCAAGGCAAATGTCTCAAGAGTCAGGGAGACAATTGAAAGTTATGGCAGGTATATGATACGTAATATTGCCAAAGCTGCTGTTACATTGTTGGTGCATTTCATTTTGAAGCGTATTTTAAAAGTACAAAAGATTTCGGCCAGATGGATACCGCATATATTTACAGATGACCAAAAACGGATACGAGTACAAACTGCTAAGCAATTGCTCAAAATGTTTCCCAAATTCAATTAAAGACAATTTGCAAACATTGTTACTGGTGACGAAACATGGGTTCACTATTTCGAATCCAATAATAAAAATTGGAAACAAAATATGGCTGACGAAACACGGTAGAAGGTCTGTAGTTGCCAAAAGAACCATAAGCACAAAGGTTCTTTATTGCATATTCTTCTCGTGTGATGTTATAGCCGCACAAATCGCGGTGCCGAGGAGCAAAAGCGTTACAGGTCAGTATTACTGAGATGTTATACTAATAAAGCTCAAGATATATTATCATAAACGACACCCTGTGTCAGGATTTCGGCATGTTCATCTAATTCATGATAATGCTCCAATAAAGTCGGAGAAGGTTACTGTCTTGCCACACCCACCATACTTTCCAAATCTAGCCCCATGCAACATTTTCTCTTTCCAAAACTTAAAACGTTCTTGTTTGGTCGTCGTTACAAGTCCCGACAAGCCCTTGCTTCAGCCATCAGTCAGTTCCTCGGAGGTCTACCTAAAACAGTGTACCATGACGCATTTTAAAAATGGATTCAGAGATTGAAATTACGTATTTCAAACCGCGAAGAATACTTTGAAGGGATGCAATGTTCATCTCACTATTTGAGTCGAATACTTTCGAGATATCGTGCAATACACATTACATACAACTCTCGTATAAAAACGAATAAAAGGAATTTCCATCTTGGCGTGTTTTTACTTCAAAGTCCTCGCACCGGTCACGGTAGCGCAGTCAGTACTTGTGTGTATTATCGGTTGGTCTAGTACTGTGTACAAGGTAATACAAAGCGGTTGCTCAGTAGTTCGCTTCGTAACCAGGGGGTCGTGAGTTCGAGCCCCGCTTATTTCATGGCCGCGTCAAACCTAAGACGTTCACATAGGTAGTGATTACTCTTTCGCCAAACGATCGTCAATTTGAAGTAAGAATCACGGGTCTTTCGGATATGACCTTAAAAACGGATGTCCCGAATCACGGCAGGCGTTGGCCTGTTAAAGAACCTTCACTGTTACAGTTCTGAGAGCTACGCATAGGTCTGAATTTGTGATACTTCACCTACTGCTTATGACGTCTCAATATGAATGAAAAATTCTCAATGGGACGTAAAACAATCAATCATAATAAAAATATGATAATACACACATCTTGAATTTCCTCTGCCTCATTTTTAAAACAACTGTCAATAAAAAACAGTATTCTCACTATTCAGCAAAGACAATTTTAAAAATTGTTATTGGTGTTTGAAATTGCTTCACTAATATTTCACTAATATTCAAAATATCTCCTTTAATTTCTGGAAAACGAATTTTAATCACAATGTAGTGCACTTACTGACATTGCTTGGGACATATTCTTATTCACATTGTTTTTTGTGGAAGAAACCATTGTACAAAACATTTTTCTTCTGTGTTGTATTTTACCTCAATTCATAATGATAATTTTTACTATACTATTCAAAAAAGGTAGGGGATACTGTATTTTGTAATCAAAATGCTCACATATTCAAGGGTATAGGAAACCATGTTGTATAATTCCTTAATGAGGAAGCATTTTCAAAGAAATTCATCACCCAAATACATTAATGACTCTCACGATCTCAACGGGATGCTACTAATGATCAAGGGTGTTGTGCCACAAATTTGCATGCCTCTGAATTGGTAAGTTAGAGGCACTGTAAAGGAAGATTTTGAAGAGAAAGCATCAGAGTATCAGTTGTTGAAGCCGTTGATTAAACAGAGACCATGCACTGTCTAACACAGGATAAGAGGTTACGTGCCCTTGGCATGCTACAGGTTGGCACAAAATAGGTTGCTGTGACAAGGGCAATGAATGTTTCCCAGCCTGTTATCAGCAGATTATGGTCCAGACATCGTGCTACAGGGTCTGTTCAGAGAGACCACGATCCGGTTGACCAAGGGCAACAACTCAGACTCAGGACAGATTCATTTGCACTAATGCTTTGAGAAATCTTCTGGTAACAGCAAATCAGATAAGGTCTCAACTTCAAAAGGATACTGGCTTGGTAGTGAGTGGTCAGACCATCTGGAATTGACTGCACAGATTTCACTTTCACGCTCAAAGGTCTTCGTGTCATTCCCTGTTTGAGCATTAGGTCCAACTCCGATGGTGTAGTCACCATCAACGCTGGGATAATCGCCAATGAAATCATGTAATGTTCTCAGATGAGTCAAGGTTCACTGTGGACAGACGCAGGAGGGTTTGGCACCGACGTCACAAATGTTTCCATGACGTTAACGTCATTAGACATAATCAGTATGGGGGTGGATCTGTAATGGTGTGTAATGTAATGGTGTGGTGAGGCATCATTAAATCATCAAAGTCAGTATTTTGCAAATTCTATGGTTGTTATAATGATCTAGTTTGCCAGTACACTGTCTTTGGGTTAAATGAAATAGTACGGCAAATGAATCAATCAACTTATTATCATAAACACTGCATATACGGAGTATAGAGAATTATAAACATTCTAACAAATGTACAAATATTTCATGTACAGAGTAGTCTACATCTTATCCACCTGGAGAACTGACTCTCTCTATTATTACTTCCAGGAATTTACATACATTACATAAAATTTTTCCATTTTGTGAATTAAACAACATGCTGCATTTAAGTGCATTTGGGTTTTGATGATAGTAACTGGGGATCAGTCTTTTTCTATAATTAGTAACTGATGTATCTTTACATATAAATAAATAATGATACTCATCACCTATTTCACATTTGCACAATGTACATATCCCATCATCCCGTGGTATATTTTGCCCAGTTTCAATTGGTAATTTGTGGTTTAATGTTCTAAATCTATATAGCATGTTCAAGAATTGTTTAGGTAATATACTGAAATATTTCTCTAGAGTTATTTCCTCTTAAAAATTCTGTACTTTGTTCCTTTAGGAGAATCAAACATATCACTGTCCATTTTTGCTTAAATTGATCTATCAAAGACTGTCATACCATTCTAAAACCATAAGTATGTCAAACCACATTCATTCAAAATATTACGTACACATTATATCCACGGTGAATTTACATAATACAAAATAAGGTTTAGAGGAATTTTTTCAACCTGTACAAGTTCAGTACTTTACACCAAAATGTAATCGTACAAGTTTTTATATCAATTAAAATTGGGTAACGGCCTAACTCTCCATAAACCATAAAATTTGGTGTGGATTGTTTTAAATATGCTTGCAAAACTTAAGATGCAATTTTTCAATTAAATAACAATTTGTATATCCCAATATTTTACAACCATATAGAGCAGTTGGTTCAATAACTTTGTCAAACATATCCAGCATACAATCTATACTTAAATTATGTTTTCAACATTTTGATAGAACTCTATACATAGCCTTTGTAGCCTTGTCATACAATTTTTTCTATTTGCCTTTAAAGAACAGGTCTTCGAAAAAATTACACCAAGATACCTAAAATTCATTAAAAACTTCTATTTCCATGCAATCATAGTAGAACTGCATATCTTTGAGTTGTCTCCCTCTTCTGAATATGACAATCTTGGTTTTGTTAACATTTACTTTCAGATATCATAGTTTACAATACTCATTAAAAATGTTTTAATTGCTGTTGCATAACTTCTGGGTTTTCTGTCAAAAGAATGGTGTCATCAGCATATAACAAAACAAATAGTCAAAGATACCAAATTCTATTTTATCACACATAGTATTACGGCCTTGAGCATCGTGTTAAGTGAAAAAAGCTTCCAAGTCATTTAGGAAAACTGAAAATAAAATTGGTGACAAATGTTTGCCTTGACAGAACCAATATTACATAGTAGAGAAAATATAATGGTACTTTAGGTGACTTAATATAGGAAAGTTCACTTTGAACATGTACCTTATATAAGGAAAAAATTTCTTGTTTCAGGAAGAGTTTTTAGTTTTATTTTAAAGAATATTTTATTCTTTGTAACAAATACATGTGTAATAAATTTGTATTAACAAAGATTTGGAAACAAGTCAAAAGACTTATATTAATCCCTCTCTTGAACAGTTTTTGAACTGGTATTGATCATACACCTCACAAATAAGTAACAGGCAAATGGCTTTTGGACGAAGGTCACACAATTTCACTTGTAAAGGTCAAGTTCACTTAGAAAATATCATGTATATTGAAAAAAAAAAATGTCATTTCAACAATATTTCTAAAGTTATTGATCTTAAGGACCAAGGTCTCTCAAGGTCATTTTGGAAAGGTCAAGGTCAATTAGAACATATACTTTATAATATCTTTTCAAATATAGTGCACCACCATGGCACATGATATGCTCGTCAGATGTTTATTCATTATAAACTGATAAATGTGCATGACCCAAAATCATGTCAATCTTAATTGGTGCAAAGATTGCACCATCTTTGTTTTTAAGTCTTGGGTAAAATGAAGATCCTTGTATTATGTCTATTGCACATTGCACTTGAATTGTCAATATGTCTCTTCAATTGTTCAAATAGCTACAGAAATATTACAAAATATATCTTCATTTTATTGCATATTTAGATAATTTCTTTCACATGGTATGAATTGTACGTGTATGTACTTATTTTGGGTTGTACAAAGAAATGCCCCAGACAGCCATCTTACATTATACTCATTAATTAACCTCAAAGTATTTAAGTTACAAGCCAGACATGAAGCAGTACAGACAGACAGCCAGACATATAGATATGATTGTTATAATATAATATGTCCTGTCTTAGATGGGCATATAAAAACTGTTGAAATACGGAAGTTTTTCCTCATATGTCCCACAAATAAAGTAATAGGCAATTGACTTTCAAACAAAGGTCACTAAAGGTCATATTGGAAAGGTCAAGGTCATTCAGCATATACCTTATATACTTGTGGTTGTGGAGAAGTTGAAAATGTGAAATGTTTACTGACAGACACCAAACAAACTTTGATCAAAGTGAGCTACATTAAATAGATTTTTTTTTTAAAAAAACCGATATGATGCCATTCATTTATTATAATCACAGCAAAGCTTACATGGTCTTTGCTCTCTGAATATACTGAATTCTGTTTGTAAGCTGTTGGTCACTATAACTAAAACTCAAGTCTATGCTGACTCCTGAGATTTTTTGTACTCGAATACACTTCCTCGACCAACCAAAGTGTGACCTTTCTTGGCCTTTGATCCTTCATCATATGATTTCTGTTTCCTTTTTCTTGTCTCTATTTCCTGTTCCTGTGCAGATCCATAACCTCCACCTCCTGGAGTCTGGAGACAGAAAACATCCTGGAAAGATTTTATTCCAATATTAAAGTTTTTACAATTACATATATAGCTGTGTATTTTGTACTATAATAATTGAAATTTTCTAAAATAACAAATAATATAAGAATTCTATAATCTTTAATTTTCTGTTTTATCATGTTTATGCAGTTCCGTTCATTCTGGTAGTGATTTTAAAGACACACTGTGGCAGTCATATTTTTATATGAATGAAAATTTGGGAAAATATGAGAGACTCAAAAAGCATGCAACTCATGCTTAAAATGTGAGATATCACTTGTAATACACAATGATACAAATTCAAATCTAGGATACATACCCCTGCTTGACATTTTATGGAAGTTTTGGATCCAAGGTACACCATTCGTCCGTCTTTGTAATAAATGAGATTAACTCCCTTAGATCCACATTCTCCACCTTCAAAGCAAGCACAATACTTTGAATTTTTAAATCATCTCTGTGTTTATGAAGATTCAGAGAAATATCCTATATACAGGCATTCTTAGCTTTGATGACAGGAGTTGCATGCATATTAGCCTAAATCCAGATTACAGTCCAATAACAAGAGGCCTATTGGTCACCTGAGTATTAATTAAAAGTATCACTAGTCTCAAGGACTACAAAATCTAGAAAAAAATTTCCTGTTCCAAATATCTAAGCTAAATTCTAATAATCAGCAAAAGTACACATATAAAACAAGATGTGTTCTCAAAACTTAAATGCACTCAAAAGTGCTTAAACTAATGAAGGGCTTTACATGATATAATATATATTATGTAACATTAATATGAAATAGCTACTTTTGACCTGTTGTAGAGTTAAAACCCTGCCTTTTCAATGTTTTACACATAAATACTACATATCAAGTTTGGTCGTGGCCTGAAGTCAGAACCTCTATCCTGGGGATCATGAAATTTACAATTTTGGTAGAGGCCTTCCTGCTCTACATTACTATGCATTTAGTTTTTCTTACACATGTGCAATTGTAGAGAAGATTTTTGAAAATTGGTCACTTTATGGCAGTTTTTGCCTCACCCCTAAGGCCAGGGGTGCAGTGGGAGTCCTGAAATTTATAATTTATGTCTCTCTTTCCCAAAGATACTTCATACCAGATCTAAAAGAATTGGAATTATAGTTATCAAAAAGAAGTTAAAAGTCTTCAATTGTTAACACATTTAATCACTGGCCATTTTGGTCCCAACCTCTATCCCTACCCCTGGGATCATCAAATTAGCAATTTTGGTAAAAGGATACCTGCTCTTTCTATATATCTATTTAGATTCAATTTAGTATCAATAACATTAATGACAATGTCTTTTAAATGTTTTACACATGTGCAGTTCTAGAGAAAAAGAGTTTTGAAAATTGGTCACTTTTTGGCAGCTTTTTGCCCTGTCCCAGGACTCGACATTAATGCTTATCCTCTTGTACGGTAGCAGTGGGAAAAAAATTCATACAAGTGAATATTACTGTGCACTTGTCCGATTGGACAAGTGCTTTTTCTATGTAAAGAAGTCTCCAAATAATAAAAAGAATGACTGTGAAAAGTTTATTGGTGGTTCGAAGTCTGAAGCAATGCATGAAAAATTAACTTCAATCCCGATATCAATCATTATGTCTACTTGAGTCTCACTCAATCGGGATCGGTATTCACTTATTGCGTACTACTTTCAATTTTGTAAAGAGGTATGGATCATACGAACTTCGGATTCTCTAGATCATCATCGAGCAAACATGGTCATTGATTCAAGATAGGAAGTCTACATAAAATTTTGTTTTCTGTGTTTGTTATTTTTATCAATTGAATAAGATAAAAAAAATCAATCAATCAAGCGAGCATAAAATGGACTATATTTTAAGTAATACAGTTTTCAAGTTGACAATATTGCCAATATTATTGGATCTTCTTTGAAAACTTTTCAGACAAGTGAAGTTGAAGTTCGGACAAGTAAATATCTTTGTCCTTTGTCTAAATGGAAAAGTAGGGGGAAAAAGTTAATGTAGAGCCTTGCTGCCCCTAAGGCCCCAGGGGTGCAGGAGTCCTGAAATTTACAACTTATGACAGTCTTGTCCCAAAGATGCTTCATACCAAATTTGAAAAGAATTGGAATGGCAGTTTTCAAGAAGTTAAAAATGATTAATTGTTAACACATTTAATCACTGACCATTTTGGCCTTACCCTAATACCAAAACCCCTACCCCTGGGATCATCAAATTTACAATTTTATTAAAGGGCTAACTGTTTATTAGTTTCAATTTTGTATCAATAGCATTAATGACATTTTCTTTTAAATGTTTTGCACATAAATAATATACACCAAGTTTGGCCCCACCCTGTGGTCAGAACATCTACCCCAGGGATCATAAAATTTACAATTTTGGTAGAGGCCTTCCTGCTCTACATCATTATGCATTTAGTTTTTCTTGCACATGTGTGTTTCTAGAGAATAAATATTTTGAAAATTTGTCAATTTTTGGCAGTTTTTGCCCCACCCCTATGGCCCCATATGTGCAGGAGTCCTAAATTTTACAAGGGCCCCTAAATCCGTAGGGGTGCAGGAGTCCGAAAATTTACAACTTATGTCAGCCTCGTCGTAAAGATGCTTCATACCAAATTTGAAAAGAATTCGAAAGATAGTTATCAGAAAGAAGTTAAAAATGTTCATTTGTTAACACATTTAATCATTTTGGTCTCATCCTAATGCCAAAACTAATACCTACCCCTGAGATCATCAAATTCATAATTTTGGTAAAGGGCTACCTGTTCATTCTATATATTTATTCAGCTTCAATTTAGTATCAATAGCACTAAAGAAGACGTCTTTTAAATGTTTTACACATACCGTATATACTCACATATAAGTTGGTTTTTGGGGAGTAAAAATTTGACCCTGAAGTCTATGTCCGACTTATATGCACAGAGTAATGCCATATATATTTTTCTTTTTGCACAACTCGTGACATTTGAAGGGACTTTGAATGTGTTAGTGACAGTTAGTCAGTAGCAAATCAACAAGATGAAAATAATGAATCTCATAAGTCATAACTCCTATGAGGAATAAAAAATTACCGGTAACAATAAATAACAAAACTGAATATTTCCCGCTAAATATTTGGATGAAATAAATCTGACTCATTTCATATGTGTTTATATGGAACATTTTACAAAGGAGCCCGATTTAAATAATCAGTGTACATCTGTTTTCTTTATTTTCTTAATCAATTTATGGAAACAGCACAGTGAATATTCACTACCTATTATAATTTGCTGTGCAGATGGAATTTTTTCTTTTTTGATGTTTGTGTTAATTTGAAATTTTACCTGCAATCATTTACAAAGAGGTGTATATCACTGAACAAACACCAATCGTGGTATGGTTCTTGTCCAAGATTAAAGGGGAGCAAGTGGTGCTCTCAATAATCGATTTTTAGTACAATCAAATTACAGAATTGCTCACCTATTTATTTGACCTTCCTGTCCAAGATGATGGCTTGGACAGTGAGCACCTTATAATTTAAAAATGTGGAATCAGCAACAGCTTGGATGGAGAAGATGACGCATTCTTCAGTGAATTTTGCAATCCTCCACAAATGACGTGATAGAAAATGTCAATAGTGAGACCGAGGATGGGGATGGTGATGTTTGCAATAATTACGATGATATTCCTCTAGCTGGACTACAGAAATATTTCCGTCACAATGACAAAGGTGATGTGTTCTTTGCTTCTGTTGACCGACAGTAAGACCGAGTCCTGAAATTCTATGTTGACTCTCTTCCAAGTTTGTATGTTTGCTTTATGAATAAGTAGTTAGCTTATGTTTTTAAAAAATAAAATTGAAAAGTTGTTTTCTTATCTATTTAGTGTATTAGAACATGAGGTTATCATCAACAACAATTGAGATTGACATTCAGAAAATATATACAACAAAGAAACACAACTCATACTAGAAAATGGATATTTAAATGATGGAAATTATGATGGAAAAAATCCATCCAACTTATAAGAGGGTTAGTGTTAAATTCCTAAATCAAAGGCCTGAAGGGCCACAAAGGTGTCGAGTGCAATATAATATACATTATAGGGTTCTAAATAAATTCAGAGGGCAAGTAAGTTAGAGAAAGTAAGAGAAGAAATGTTTGAGTGCCACAGGAGACATTTCCTCATGTTTAAGTACATAAATAAAGCATTGTAATCATTTGTAAAATGTCAGCAAATTATGTTTATTTACATAAAAAGAAGAGAGACTGGGCTGAAGTTGCTTATCCTAACAAGTTCATACATGTACCCTCCTCTTGCTAGATAATATCCCCTCAAGACTAGTTACTTTACAAAGGCTATAAAAAATTAATTGAAATTGCAGAAGAAAATTGCTGAAAAGAATGTAACTGCTTCAGACTACTTGTTTACAGAAGTTATATCTTCTGTTCATGTATGATGTAACAATTATACAGTATAGAATGTATGTCTTCTGTTCATGTATGATGTAACAATTTTTTGGTATTAACTCTCTGTTTTCAATAATGTCTAACAATTCAAAAATTCAACGTGATATGTAGAAAGGTTATTGGAATTCTGAACAAGATTCAATTCCCAATGAATGCTACCTAGCCTGGGTTTCTTTGCAAAATAACCTGTTATTTTCGTCGCGATGCACATGCTACTTCGTTTTGCTTAATTGAGAATCGGGATCGGGATTACTGAAAAGAAACTGGAAATAGTCTTTGTGTTTTTGGAGTAGGAACCGAACCGTGACAATGCGCAATCCAATTTAGTATTTATCTTTTTCTACTGATTTGAAATAAGGATTCTTGGTGAAACTATGAGACTATAGATCTATATGAAAGCCAAATTTGAGCATGTTATTTTGTAAGTACTTAATGATATTGTGTGACACAAATTTTGCGGGAAAATCTGTTTAGTAGTAAATCCATCTGCGAATGAACTTTTCTTCCCAAACATCGTTATTTAACTATTGAACATCAATTTAACTGTTGACATCAACAACAGAAATGGTATTGTGCCTTTCAAATATCAATTAAATTCAATGTTTCAAAATCTTGAATCGTAAGAAACATTCAATACCAATAGGCACTATTTGATTTTGCCCATTGAGATCGGAAAGGCGGTGTAGTGGCAAAATTTTGCATGATCGCTAAAAGGCTCTCGAGCAAGCTTGATGCCTTAAAAATTCTCCGAAATGGGGGTTACCGACTTACATGCAAGTAGACTTATATGTGAGTATATACCGTAAATACTATATACCAAGTTTGGCCCCATCCTGGGTCAGAATCTCTTCCCCGAGAATCATGAAATTTAAAATTTTGGTAGAGGCCTTCCTACTCTTCATCACCATGCATTTAGTTTTTCTTATACATGTAAAGTTTCAGAGAAGAAAATTTTTGAAAATTGGTCACTTTTTGGCCTCAAGGGTACAGGAGTCCTGATATTTATGATTTATATCAGCCTTGTCTAAAAGATGCTTTATACCAAATTTGAAAAGAAATGGAATGGCATTTATCACAGAGAAGTTAATGTTAAATTATTAATGGATGACGGACAACGAACGATAGATGATGACAGACGCAGACCAATTGCACTACTAAATGATGGCAATTTATTTCATAATATTAGATTTCACTATGGGATAGATAGGTATGCAAATTCCTTTCTTCTGACAATGTAGAAAATAATACATATAATCACCTTTTAAACCATAAGGGGAGAAAACTCTCCTCTCTGTGAGGATGGAGAGGGTAAGATCTTTGCGGAACAGATACTCTCTGATTATTCCATCCCCACCATAGTGGTAGCCCTCACCACCTGTTCCTGGATTCAGGTGAAACCGCTTCAGAATTACAGGATACCTAAACAAATACAGATAACCATCTTTTCCCTGAATCCACCAGTTCACATGATCAAATATGCAATACATTGAAACCAATTTTTTTTTTTACAAAATTAGGTTACAAGCATATACAGTCTTATCAGGAATACATTTATGTGTGTAATGTATTAACTGACCTTCTCTCTAAGATTTCAGGATCCGTAATACGAGTGTTTGTCATGTGAGTGTGCACACCACTTCTACCATTCCATGTGGGCCCCTATCAACAACAAGATTTACCACTGTGACATGCATTTCACCATTCCAATGACTGATTTAAAAATAAAGTCTACTATGATGTCAAATGGCATGAAAATTAAACGACGATTTGTTTTAGCAAAAAATGTTTTAAAAGATCATGATATCATCATTTTAAAACAACATTTTTATCAAAGTTAAAAGCAATTCCTTCCATATGTATTACATGTATTCAGTATACCTATGCAGAGCACAGCTTTACATCTGGAATTATCTAATGACATCCTGTTTGTATATGTTCTTTAGTGATTAATATCATTTTAATCAATTTTTCACTCAGAAATAACATATATATCTATGTAGCTAACCATGGGTGTAATGTATGTGACCCAAATTTGCCACTGCACAAACGTCTTCATTTAATCTGCATTAGATTTGCTTTGTATTCACAAGGAGATAATGCGAAGTAAATTTGATGTGCATCAAAACGCAACTTCAATTTTAATTTGAAGTAAAATAATGTGCATTAAAATCCCCATGTGAACACAGTTAAGATTACATTTGCATTAACTCATGTTTAATGTGAATTAAATTCTTCTTGTAAACAGGGCTTTAAATGACAACAAAAATTGGCGAAGATGTGGATGTATTATTTCAAGATTGCACATTTTTCAGTGTAATCACATTTGTTTTTTAGAAAAAATTTGATCATATATTAATGCAAATTAATTATATTTTTAAAATAATCAAAGAACCTCAGGATGATAGTTTTGATACACAAAGAATTTTGTTTAACAGAAAATTCCACTTCAGGTTGAAAATCAAATGAATCTTTAATTTAAACACTTACTGAAACACTCTATTACACATGTTTGTAGTTTCATATTCTCCCAAATAAAAGACAAGAACACATGCATAAATGACCACTATTTCAGTATTTTTACTATGGGTGTACTATTGTATGTGTCATTATTTTTCAAATTCGAAATCTGAAGTTTTTATCCCCATTTTTTTTGGGGGGGGGATGGTTCATACAGTAATTGATAGCCTTTATTACGTACAGCCCCTGCCCCTCCAGCCACTGTCTCATAGTGACCAAATGCATCATCCCCAAATGTGATGTTGTTCATGCAGCCCTGAAAAAATAAACATAACTAATCACTATCAAGTAACTATAATAAAGCATGGTGTTGAGATGCATGATACACCAGTCAGGACTACATGATGCATATCTATGTTTGCATGTTTGAAGTCACAAGCTGTAACACTGTCAATTGCAATTCCAAAATGAGCCCACATTGACCTACGTTTGGATTACAACACACTCCCCCCACCCCAATCAGTTCTCATGATCTGGACATGATTCGTATATGTATTGCCATAAAATTCCACAATGAGGCAAAAGTGACCTAATTTTGGTTCGTAACACATCTTTCCCCCAAAGATGCATTAACTGTCCAAGTTTGATGGTCCTAGACATACACAATTTGAGTGTGTTTAGCCATGAAATTCCAGGAGACCAGTGACCTACTTTTGGTTTATTAAGCATCTTCCCCAGTATGCATCAGCTGACTATATTTGATAGTCTTGGGCCTTGCTGTAAAAAATACAATCAGGGCAGGAAAAAACTAACAGGCGGATGGACAGGAAAGCCTATACCATAATGTTGTCCATTGTATGATGGGGCCCAGAATATAAAAAGGATTGTAATGAGAAAAATTTTTCACAACAACATTTAAGTATTTCATAGTGCATCTTTTAATACAACTGATCAGAAATATGCTGAAACAAAGACTGAAATCATATGACATTGCTTAGATTTTGACCCACTTGTTGACATTTGTGTACCTGTGAAGCTGCACAGATTTGGAAGGCCTTAAGAATAACATCAACAATTCTCTGGGAGGTCAGGACATTCCCCCCAACAACTGCTGCATTTTCTGAGGGATCCAGGATACTACCTCTGGGTATAATGGTTGTCACCGGCTTCAAACATCCCTGTGGTAAAAATGACCGATGTTAAACATTAATTCCATATGAATAAATACCACCCTCTAAGTACACAAAGCTAAATGCTAAAAATTTCATCAAATACCAATGCTATAAACCATATGTTATTCAAGAGTTCTTTTATCATGGGAAAAGGATGAATCAAACAAAGTTTTTTTAAACAATATATTGAAATAAAATTATCAAATTTCAGAAATTTTAAAAAATCAATCAATGAACTACTTCATATGACCAATGACTTGCACAATGGTTCAACAATAAATTATTGTTTATACACCGTTGAAATGATGGTTTTTTTCATATATAAGGTACATGTTGAGTGACCTTAACCTTTACAAAATGACCTTGAGAGACCACTGTCTGAAAGCCAATTGCCTGTTAATTATTTGTTTGTATATGATCAATACCTATTCAGAAACTGTTGAGCTTTTTCATTATATATGTAAATGTCCTGAGTGACCTTGACTTTAAAAATGACCTTGAGTGACCTTTGTCTTAAAGTCAGTTGCTTGTTATTATTTGTGTGAAATATGATCAATATCTGTTTAAAAACTTTTGAAACAATGAAATTTTTCCTTACATAAGATATATGTTCAGAGTGACCTTGACCTTTCCAAAATAACCTTAGTCCAAAAGTCCCCTATCCCAAGGAATATTTGTGATCAATTATGAATAATTTCTGATAAAAAGTTTAGGAGGTGGGAACTTTTATATAAAAAACTGTTGAAATAAGGAACTTTTATATGTAAAAATCCCAGATCTCACAGATACTTTTTAACAGCTACACAAATTCCTAAACGATCTTTTAAATAAAATACATACCTGGTTCAGTGGGACATCATGTCCAACCATACACCTAAGACAATAGATGAGTGCAGACAGAGTTACTGCCCTTGGAGCATTACAATTTCCATAAACCTCACAGGTAGACCCAGTAAAATCCACCACAGCTGATCCCTGTAATTTGTTCTCACAGCATTAAAGCCTCACAGCATTAAAGTATGCCAAGACACTTCTTCATTTTATTTTAAATTGAACACATTTTGTTTCTTTGTATAACATGATAGGCTAATTTAGAACTTTATGTAAAGGATTTTCACACCAAAAGTAATTTTATTTTAGCTTTAGATGAAGTGATTACATTTGCTTTTACCATTGATTACCATGTAAATATATGCCATTTCAATGTGTTGGAAATAGCAAATATAAAATACGATTTCAGATCATCCACAGACAGATGTTAAAGATTGAAAAAATCATCCATGGAATCAGAGTATTACTGTACAATCACCTTTTCCTCATCAATATCTACAGTCAGACAAAGCTTGGCTCCATCATCCATGAAGTCCTCTGCTGACAGTCGTGTGCTACCAGTTCTCTCCCTTGTTCTTCTTGCAATTTCCTTTAGCATTTCTTGCACAGCTATCTCAGCATTGTTCTAGAAAGTACAATACACTTTTCAAATTTCTATTGTACTGAATTCCACTGCAGTTAAAAGAATAATAATGGTGAAATAATGCTTGTAAACATTGGAGGATAAACAAGCAAACAGACTAATGGAAAGAGTTGATAGGAGCCAACATCTTTTAATGTGGGCCCATAATAAAGTAAACACTGAATTTTATAATGAATTAATATAAATTACAAATTTAACAATGTTTCAAAATATTTAATTACACAAAAAAGGAAGCTTTTACATGTTTGGTTGTTTTTTTTTAACTAAGAGTACCAATGAAATTGGAAAATATTTCAATTTCTTCTAAACAACCACAAATCTTTTGATTCTGATCCACTGTTTTAAAGACACCAAGATTGAATTTGTTTATATATATATATTGAAACCTCAAATCTCAAATACTGGACCAATTTGTTTGCATAAGGACTCGATAACTGTCCCATTCTTTTTCAAAAGCAAAGGGTAAATAATCCGCACCTGTCTGTCCATATGTTAGTCGGTTACAAAAACTTTAACCTGCCCCAAAGCATTTCCAAATATTCCTCAAGAAACGTACCTGGATGTGAGCCATGTATGCAACTACTACATCTAGTCCATATTCCTCTATCAGCTCTTTGATAAGTTTTATACCCTATGACATAAGAATTTTAAAATGTATACAGTATGTACTTTAAAAGTCTTCATGATTACACAGTAAAATGGATATAGGGCATAATAGTATGGTCTTAATTCATTGGTCTACCTTTTGATTTGATGCAACCTGAGCTTTCAAGTCACTGAGGTTATCACCAAGGTTACGTGTTCCACTACTACCTGGATAATTGCCAGGTTCCATAAGAGCTTCAGTCACAGCTTTACAAAAAAACAAGGTCAATGATTTTCATAAAGTATTTATATTCTAGAACATTCCTGCACAAAGAACCTGTATATGTGTATTTTACTGTACCTTCCTCTTGAAATTTTCCTTGTTCCACCAACTTAAATGATTTAAACACAGCTCCTTCCTCCTGGATGCTTTTTGATTGAGGAGGCATCGATCCTGGAGTTATTCCCCCTATATCAGCATGGTGACCCCGACTGGCCACGAAAAACACAGGCTTTGCTTCTCCTGGCCAGAATACCTAAATCATGAACAAAATTTTCAGCATGGGTACACATATATATCATATGTAATGCTAAAGGAAACTGTGATTGTGAGGTATAAGTAGTAAAAATCCATCATTTGTTCCATCATAACATTAGATTTTCTTCTGAATTTAAAATTGTGATGCATGTATTTTTATTTCAAATTCTTTGTATATAAAATTTAAATACCTATTTTACAGTGTAACAATAAAGGAAATACTAAATAATCAGTAAGTTAACACAGTGAAGTACGGACTGGTGTAATGACTGTTAAGTCCGGTAGGTGACTCCCCCCAGCCTGGGGATGGTTTGCTAAAATGACATCTCCCTCTTTCAAATTGTCTCCTTGGTGTTTAATCTGTAAAAAGCATCATAAATTTCATTACTTCTCTGCACTACTGAAGGGATTTATTCACTGATTATTAGCCCTATAAACTCTATATACTTGGAACTGGACCGTTTCCTGCATAGCCCCAAGGTGTACTGGAATGTGAGGGGCATTGGCCACTAAGCCTCCATCTGGACCAAACATTGCACAAGAAAAATCAAGACGCTCCTGGAAAAAAAGAAAAAAAAACCAAAAAAAAAACCCCTGATCACAATCAATTTTAAATAATGCATATAATTAATACAAAACAATTCTTAAGAGGTAGTGGATCACATTTTAACATAGTATGAAAATATTCCTGATAAATCAGAGGTTCAGATTTACCATTTCCTAAAATTTCACTTATATTCATCAGCACTGTTCTCTCCTAAGCAGAACTCTTTCATAAATGTGTTTTCTACAACCATACAGTTCCTCAAAATACTCTTACTTTGATATTTGTTGAAATGGCTGTTCTTTGCAAAACTCTGAAAAAAATTGTAAAGTTTTATACAATTGATCAAATACATGTACATCATAGATACACTGATGCATGAAAGTTGACAGTTGTGGATGAGTTTAATTAGAAATGTTTTATTGATGCAAGAACAATGGGTGGTCATAATGAACATTCCCCATCTTTTGAATGAACAAAAATTCTAATCTCAAAAGTGACTCCAGTAAAGAAGAAAGCATTTAAATCCACATAAAAATAAGAATACCAGCATTCTATCTACTTGAAATGATAAAAAGCATAAAAATGTTAATGAAAATCTGCAGAGTATTTTAAGTAATTATTGAATGATATTGAAAATTTGCTCTAATGTTGTTATTATGCTATAAAATTATATCAAAATATAAACAGAAAAATTTAAAAATCTAAATGACATTAACTCCCCCATCTTCCTCAACACGCAAGTGAATGAAACATAACTTTTTTTTTTATGCTGAATTTGTGCGAGATAATGATAATCTACTGTTCAATCTTATTGAATGGTAGAAAAATGTTCAGGCAGTGGAACATACCTTCCCATCTGCTCAGCAATGCTCATAAATCTATGAGAGAATATAGACAGCTGAATGGCATCCAAATCTGGCCCAACACGCTTCATAGTCCCACTGTCTACCTATCATACAAAGATTCTCACTCACAGTTAAACTAACTATTAAGTATCACCTTCATCCATCATAACAATATATATCAGTTAGGTACCAATATCACTGACCATACCACTACTGATTAAGAATCACCTTTACCTACCATACAACCAGTTAACAAGTACCACACTCACCTACCATACCACTAGTTAACAAGTACCACACTCACCTATCATACCACTAGTTAACAAATACCACTCTCACCTATCATACCACTAGTTAACAAGTACCACTCTCACCTAGCATACAACTAGTTAACAAGTACCACACTCACCTATCATACCACTAGTTAACAAGTACCACACTCACCTACCATACCACTAGTTAACAAGTACCACACTCACCTACCATACCACTAGTTAACAAGTACCACACTCACCTATCATACCACTAGTTAACAAATACCACACTCACCTAGCATACAACTAGTTAACAAGTACCACTCTCACCTATCATACCACTAGTTAACAAGTACCACACTCACCTAGCATCAACTAGTTAACAAGTACCACACTCATCTATCATACCACTAGTTAACAAGTACCACTCTCACCTAGCATACAACTAGTTAACAAGTACCACACTCACCTATCATACCACTAGTTAACAAGTACCACACTCACCTACCATACCACTAGTTAACAAGTACCACACTCACCTACCATACCACTAGTTAACAAGTACCACACTCACCTATCATACCACTAGTTAACAAATACCACACTCACCTAGCATACAACTAGTTAACAAGTACCACTCTCACCTATCATACCACTAGTTAACAAGTACCACACTCACCTAGCATCAACTAGTTAACAAGTACCACACTCATCTATCATACCACTAGTTAACAAGTACCACACTCACCTATCATACCACTAGTTAACAAATACCACTCTCACCTATCATACCACTAGTTAACAAGTACCACACTCATCTATCATACCACTAGTTAACAAGTACCACACTCACCTAGCATACCACTAGTTAACAAGTACCACACTCATCTAGCATACAACTAGTTAACAAATACCACTCTCAAATATCCTACAGTAACAACTTGTTAGTTTACTTGTCAGATGATATTTTAATACTATTGATAGCCAATATACAACTTGTGAATTGATATTTCCAATACGATTTGTTATATTGCTAGCCAATACAACTTGTGGGTTGATATTTTTATTATCACACAACAGTGCTGTTTCTAGGTTCATAACAAGGGTTCAGAAAAACGATTTGAATTCATAACACAGGTTAATAACAATGCAAATTATGTACATCAAATAATATATACATGTATTCATATAAACAAAACAATAAGGCATCCTTTGAAGTTTGTGACTCTATCAAATCTGACCAAGCTACAGTGACCTACTTTTGGGTTGTGACACTTTTTTCCCCAAAATGCATCAAGTGACTCAGCTTAATGGTCCTAGGCCTTCACTGCTCAAGATATGATCCAAACACAAAAGGAGTATGTATAGCCAAGAAGAGGCCATATTGACTTATTTTGGGATTACAGCATACCTTTCCCTCAAGATGTATCAGCTGGCAGGTTTCATAGACCTAGATCTCACAAGATGAAAGATGTGACTCTGACACGAAAACACTAACAGAAACCCAGGTGACCCATCAATATATAGATGTATAAAACTTCCCTGTCTGTTACAAGGGCAAGTATATAAGTGACCAGCCTAATGTATTTCTGGTTAAGATCCACCTATTCTTTTTTGATGTAATTGTCCTCTAGTGTGATACACTTACACCAACAGTGTTCAAGTGCCATCAGCTTAGAACTGAAAAAGTCAGGGTCCTTTCCATTGACCCACTCCTCAATTGCCATCACGACTTCTTCGTCAGACCAGAAATGACGTCCACAGATATCCTTTTTCAAGTTTGGGAATAAGAAGTTGCTAGGAGCTAGGTCAGGTGGATAGGCAGGATGTGGTATTAATTCATACCCATTTTGCTCTACAGCATTGATTGCAACTTTGCAAGTGTGTACTCTTGTGTTGTCCTGTCGCAGCAAAACACCTTTAGAGAGTTTACTTGGGTGTTTTTCACAGATGGCCATTCTCAGCTGGTCCAGCAATTTTGAATAGCATACTCCATTATTTGTACTTCTCTTTGGTAAAAAGTCAACATAATAATGCCTTTTGTGTCCCTAAATACTGTGGTCATCACCTTGCCAGCAGATGGTTGTGTCTTGAACTTCTTTGGCCTCAGGGACCCCAGCCCTACCCACTGACAACTCTGAGCTTTATTCTCTGGCTCATAATAATGAACCCAAGTCTCATCTACAGTCACCAGACACAAAAGAAAATCATCTTTTTACCTAATACACTTCAACAAGGCACTATATACTGATGCTTTGGTTGCCATTTACTAATTGCTAAGGGATTTGGGGACCCAACAGGCTGTTAGCTTCCACATACCTAAACGATCATGTAAGTTTGTTGAAAAGCTACCATGTGAAATGCCTAATGCCTGTGGTATTTCTTCCACTTGAATTCGCCTATCAGAGTATACCAGATCCCAAAACTTTCTTACACATTTCTTCGTCGGTGGCATCCAATGGGTGTCCAGACCTGGATTCATCTTCAGACGTTCTAACACTTTTGAATTCCCTTACCCAGAATTTAACCTGAGTATAAGATGGTGCAGAAAACCCATAAACATTGGCTAACTTGCTGTGTATTTCCTTGCCTATTTTACCTTTTAAATACAAGTACCAAATTACAGCATGGTACTCAACTTTAAATGAAAAGCATGCCTTTGCATCACTAGCCATGTTTGACATTCAATATCTTATTAAAGAATACTCGATACGAGTACAATTTTGTACTTGGGTATAAGATATGTATTGAAACAAGACATGAAAATTGTGACCTTCTCATGCCCTGAATGCATAATGCTAATGTAAAATACTTCAACTGATGCATGTACCTTTATTTCAACATCTCCATGCTTTGTTATTCCAGCTGTGCAGTTTGGCTCTATCAGAATTGTACTAAAACACAAAATGTTACAAAAATATAGGTTATCAATGAATGAGTAATAAAATATTCATTTTTCTATATACTTGGTTGTACTTTATTCAAATGATTAAACATGCATGCTTAAGTAGCTAAACAGTAGATATGGTGCTGCTCTGTGGTGATACATACATCACTACTCAGTTTAATCATAATATCTGTGTATTGCAAAACTGTTTTGTAATAAATGCAAGTGATAAATATCAATATTTGCATTCCATAAAATCAGCATACACATAGTGTAGTTTTCCTGTGCTTTTTAAAAAGTCAAATCCCACTTATTAAATCATAAATGTTCAGTACCTGTACAATGTCAACACATGTATCAGAGCATATTTCATGATGAAGATATATACACTAAAACAGTTATGTGTATGATTATTTGTTTGGAATTTTATGTCCAAAATTTTTCACTCATACACTGATATCACCAGCTTTTGGTGAAGTGCCATAAATTTAGACCAATGATAGGCACTCTTTAGTGTTTAGCTGTGAAAGTTCTTTACCTTAGTTCTTTAGGTCTTGTCAAAAGACCTGCAACTTTCACTTTTACTGTTGAGTGTTTGGTGAAGAAACAGTAGCTTCCTATTTTGATTTCTTGAATCAAACTTTGACTTCTGCACATGAAGCATGCATTCTACCAGCTGAGTAAGTGTATAAATCACAATCCACTGGTGTTTTACCTGTTGCCATTCATGATAATCGCTGGACCCTCAATGGTGTGACCAAAGGACAAATTCTCCAAAAGATAAACATTAGTCTCCTTGTGACCAGAATCAAAATAGCAGCTGGTTGTCTGTAATATGTAAAAATATTACTGTACCTATATTGCAGGAAAAATACCTTCTCAAATTAAATTTTCTTCTTAGGCAACAATTTAATATGTACACCTTACACAAGTCTATCCCTGTGCAGAAATGTCATCTGCAACTCAAATGACCCCCCCCCCTCCTCCTTCTCCCCAAAGTAAGAAACACAGTTCAGTATGACATCATCCCTATTATCTACTCACTGTGTCTGCTACAGGGGCAGAGCTTGCAGCAGGCATGTCCTTTTCTTCACGAGTCAGTGCCCTCCCTACTCCTCTTACCCTGATGTCATCTACTATGATTGTACGATTGGGAATCGTGAATCCAAACTCTGTCTGATATCTGCACCAAACATCAAAATTTGAATCTCTAATTTACTTGTATATGCTTAATAAACAACAAAAAATTGCTAAATATGCAGTCTGTATGCAGAATGTAATAACATTTCAGAAACCGAAAAATACATATAATGGGTTTGCTTACAGTATTATGTGTTCTTATTTCAAATCAACAACAAAACTATGCAATCCATTTATATGATACAAAGTTCTACTGTATACTTAAAATCTTAAGGATATACATAATGTTTCTCAATAATATGTAATTTTTCATGACATTTCACATACAATTCACTTGCATTCCATCTCATTTCTACAAAAAATACTGGGGTATATTACCATGTCTGTTTTAGAGCTGGCATATTTTAATAGCCCCTGGTTGTTGCAAGTAAAAATGTAAAGTCAGCTCTTATATTACAATAAGTTGTATGAATGGACATTACTGTAGCTAGGAAGGAGAGAAAAATCTTTGGAACAATCAGGTATTGAACCCAGGATCCTTGTATCACTAGTTAGACAAACCTACCACTGAGCAACCCTGGCCAATATACAAAGTATGGTAGTATTACTACAATATAAAATTTAAACCAATTCCAGAAATCATCCAAGAACTCTTCATATCAAGGACATAAAAATATAATTTAGATAAAATGTCTAACATGCCATGAACGTCCTTAACTAAAATTGTGATTGTCTCAAAAAATTGTCCAGCTCACAATAAATTTTAGTGTTATTTCTCCTATAAAACTTTTTAATTTCAAGGTGCAAAACCTTTTACTGGAATGTTTTTCTTGGCAAGTATACTCAAATGTCAGTTATGTGTATGTTCCACCATAACCTTGGTAAAAGTAATTTGTTCATTGAATGTCAGTTTTCAATTTTTTTTTTCTTAAAAAATATTTTTCCTACCTATTAACTACTATTAAAATGGTTGGTTGGAAAGAGTAAACAAAAAACATTTTCATCTAAGCCTAAAAGTGTTTAACCTCAATCTAACTTCAACAAGGCATGTGAACAGACAAACAGACAAACCAACACTAGATCATAATTACCAGAAGACATTAATTGGTAAACTAGAGACATATTAACAAATAGTATCTTGAACAATATGTAGATACACCCACAAAACAACAAGATTTATAATTTACAGTGTTTGAGAATATATTTTTTACTAGTAGTGTTTACAGATTAAAGACATTTAGCAAATTACACATCAATTATCTGTTGAAGTTTTTTACTCATCCTTTCATCTGATCTGGATTTTATAGCAAATGGCACAATGGGTTGCTCATGAAGCAAGCACTAATGGTAAAATGTGTTTAAGAGAAAATTACTTTTAAAAAGCATTAAAAGTTGATGTACTATCATAAAAATTTTCTTTGTCCCATTGTGGGTGTCACCATCTTGATCCCTTCAAATAAAGTCTTTGCAGGTTGTGTTTTTTTGTGTAATAGAGCCTCTGATGACTTTGATCGAACTCATAATAACTTTATCTGACTTTAAAATTATAATCAAAGTATTTGATTTACCACAAAGAACAAAAACATTGATTATTTCTAATTTTCATGAGTGAATATTGAGATTGATTTTGTTTGAAACATTGTATGTTTTATTATAGTTGATTCAAAGAAAAACCAGCGAAGTTAAATATGATGTAACAATGCACTGTTTACATCAACTGTTATATTTCCCATGTGAAATGAATAGGTGAACCAAATTACTATAAAGTTGTGTTGCAAGGCATTAAGATGTTTTGATAGCTGTCTGTAATATCTGGATGACTTTGAAATTTTCTGATTCTATGTGCCTATTATGGATAAATCTATACAAAAAAGTATACACTGCTTGCACTCATTCCATTGGTAGCATCATAAACATATTATAACCTTTAACTATAACTTGAATACGTTAACATGTTAATTGAAAATTAAGACATCTTACTTTCTTTTCTTTATATTTAATCCCAATAACTTCTGCAGCAAAGATTACCTTTCTTGGAATGCAGATCTGAAGTCACCTGACTTACAGGAACTTTGATTGGCTGGGTGTTGCTCAGAGGAAATCATTAACGCACAGTCAGTCCTATCATACCGCATGTGTAGAAAGGACTCTGTTTTTATCTGTTCTCTGTCAACACATACAAACAGAAGCAATTTCAAATGTTGTTCTAAAATGGACTACAAAATTCTTAACATGTGGATTACACAATAAACACTTCATATATCTGCTCACTTACAATAAATTCATTCATTATTATAGATTCAAAGAATATTGTAATAAAAGACAGTATCATTACCTATGAAATCCTTGATTCATGAGCTCTTTGTAACATTTATCTTGTAACTCAGAAATATGTTGTTCAAAATAATCAAAGCACTCTACAAAATAAATTTACAAAGTAATAGCAGAATTGCATGTACTTAATAAATTAACTCTGGTAAAGTTATCTATCTTTTTATTCAATACTATTACATGTATTACATGTACAATGGATCTAAGTTCTGAATAGTATTATACATAACGTACATTACACATCAGTTAAAGCTATATAATGTTGTATTAAGTGAGTATTATTGAAGGAATAAAAGCATGTGCTTTATATCAAGCTATATAAGTTATACACTTTCAGCAATTTAACTCAATCAGATTAAAAAGTAATCAAGCTAATTTTCTCTTTATTTTATTTATTTAGTTAGATAATGAACACTGGACTGGCCATTTTTGAGCTAGCAAGCAGAATCTTGAAAGTAAACAGTTACAATTACATGGTGATGCTCAAATATGGATAGCCTGTCAGTCATTAGAGGGGCACATACAGTGATAAAGGAAAGTCACTTGGGAAACAGGGTAGAGAGAACCACTTTAAGCAATGGAAGGGGACTTAAATTTCATGTTTAACATTAATCATTTTAATACGGTTATATAGTGTAAATAAAATCTTCTCTTGTGATGTTTCTAACAATATTTTTCCTGCATGCTTATGCACATTACCATAAACATCACTCCTTTATAAATATGCATTAGAAAATTACCATTGCAATGAACAGACCAGTGCTCCATTGATACCAATATATAATTTGTCAAAATTGTAACATTATCAGGTTTCATTGTTTATCATATTGACAAAATTTTGATCTAGTATCAAACATTGAAAAAATAAGTTTAATATGGCACCTATAGCTCTAATCCTATGGTAGCTGGTTTTGGACACAGGCTTAAGATTAATTTTTTTAATTTATGGCCAAAAGCTACGCATTCATTCCTACAAAATAGAAATTCATGGCCACAAAATAAAATTCAATCCTATGAAGTCAGAATTTGTTCCTATTAAAAAATAATTCATTACGAGTTATGTTATCGTTCATTGCCACCATTTAAATTCCAAACATAATGGACATTGCACTGACCAACAAATGCAAAAACAATGTGCTCCCACCTCATCCTCTGAGTCAACCATTTAAACCAACTTGAAATTCTCAACTTAATATGAGGATGGTTTTATACTTTGATTTCACTATTTCTGACATATTTGTTCATAAGAAAAAAATTTTTTAAATATGGCCAGTCCAGTGTTCATTATCTTTTTAAATATAGTGGACTCCCCATCTATATTCCTAGTATGTCAATAATTATACATTCCCATTATAGTTTTACAATGAACAACATTATTATCACATGTTAATCTATACTGTAAAGTATGTTTTCAATCAATATCATTTCTTGTCTATATCTTAACTCCCTTAGTTTTACTTCAAGCTTTTAAGCAGTTCCTAACAAGACATCTATAAACACTTGTTAGTCAATCAGCATTTTCAGTTATTATTATAAGAAATTTAGCGGCTCATCCAAAGTGGGGTAAAATCAATATGACAATATTTCAATCCCAAATTCATTCAAAATTATATGATTCCCTAAATGCAAGGTCATGTACCAAACTATGATTCTGATTAACCTTGACATATGCTAAATGACCTCAAGTCAGGAAAATGACACATCAATTGGTTGTAAGCAACCTTCATGCCAGATATCAACTCTATGTTAAAAGTATTGCCCAGGCAATATAAATTAACAGATAGATGGACATGAAGAATCCTATATACCCCTAAAGGTTTATAGGAGATATCAAAACCCAACACAAATATAATTTTCTCAAAAAGTTGATATTTTATGACATCCACTTTCATATATACATGTACTTTTTATTACCATGACTATATTCTTTGGCGCACGGTTCCTGGGCCTCGTAAACCACATCTGCCAAAGCCATACCATAAGCAGACAAAATACCAGCATACCTACCAAATTACAGTGAAAGCAGACAAGTAAAAAGAGGCCCACAGGCCTGATCAGTTACTGTCGTTTTAGTTAAAAAGAAAAAAGAAAAAATTTCCCGTTCTGTATATCTAAGCTAAATTTTAATATTTAGCAACAGTATAAAACAAGATGTGTTCTTAAAAACTGAAATGCCTCTGAAAGTGCCTATGCTGATCATGCTGATGAAAGACTTTACATAATACAATAAAATTATGTAACATTAGCATGATATGACTAATTTGGACCTGTCCCAGAGTCTAAACCCAAAATTCAAAATTCACAAGTATTTCAATATTAAGTAATGGTCTTCCTATTTTGACTACTTCAAGAATGGAATCTTGTCGTCATGTAGACTATGCCATATGTGCATGTGTTTTCTTCATGAGTTGTGAAACATGTGGATCATGGAGCCATATTGTCCTTTCTTGTTTACAGCTGTAACATTTAACACTAATAACTTGATTTAAAGGGGACTATATTTTCAGTGGCCACAAACTGGCATAGCAAAATATCACTTTCTTCTATCATTTGAAAAAAATGTTATTACAGTGATTTTTGTCCCAATGTAGCAAGAACAAATTATAGTTTTCTGTGGTATTTCAAACTAACTACCATTCTGGGGCCATTATTGATACACCATACACCCTCCCTTTTCTAGGGAAAACAATTGAGAAAAATTTTTTCCTTCCTTATATGATTCAATTTATGTTATGTCATTATTTATCTTATTACACCTGGTGTTATTAGTGTCCAGTGTTTTATGAAAAAGTACAAAAAAATCTAAGTAGTAGAAGTATGACAGAAATATCAATCAATTAAAACTGACATTATCAGAGGAAATTCTGTCTACCTTATACCTTACTGAATTTGCCAATATGTATTAGTTCTGATTTCCAAAAAGGCAGAACTATGTTCATGTTTGATGTTTATGCTACAAATCAGTAGAAAGGAAGAAGATGGGTATAGCTTGGTGGACTGAGTTTAGCATACAGGCAATCTTATATTGACTTTTTTTTTCTATGTTCTTTTTAATTATTAAAGCAGTTAGTTAAAAAATTATGAAAACTATGAATTCATTGTTATAATTAGAATGCAAATTTTTCGCGGGGGGGGGGGGGGGGGGGGGGGGGGGGGGGGTAGTTTTAACTTTGATATTCATCCCTCTGTGGGTTTTCTGTTATCTATCTTCTTTGTAATAATTCTCTAGTATATATAATATAGTTTTAACTTTGATATTCATCCCTCTGTGGGTTTTCTGTTATCTATCTTCTTTGTAATAATTCTCTAGTATATGTAATATATGAATGCTCTAATGGAATTTCAAGGTACTTTGGTATGAAAAGATAGTGACCTTGAATTAACCTTGACATATAACCTAAAATAGCAACGCTCACTTTTCTGCCTGTCAAAAGAATGAATACATTTTATAATTGCTGCATACATCTCAATGCATTAAAAAATATGAGAAGATATCATCCTTATCATTATAAATAGGAATAGATATAAACATTTAATGAGTCAGTTTTAATTCAAGGAATAAAATATGTTATCCATTCTGCTTCCAATTCACTGTTATTAAAGCAAATTAAATTTTTTATCACTACATGTTGCTAAAAGATTACCTGTGCACATAGACCCGAGACATTCCCAATGAACGCGCTATTGCACACGCATGCTGTCCTCCAGCCCCGCCAAAGCATGCTAGCACGTGTTTAGAAGTGTCATATCCTTTGGCCTACATAAAACTTATTCTTAAATATAACTTCCATCAATATTTTCTGTTATGTCAATGCAATGGATAAATGTAGTTTAAGTAGATGCACTATATATTCTTATTTTCATATTTCTAAACTAAATTGATTAAAAACTAAGAAGAAATTCCTGAAAAGTATAAGGGCAAAATCTCACACCTGAGTAAGAGCTCTGATTGGTCTGCACATGGTCTCATTGGCCACTTGGACAAATCCTATGGCAACCTCCTCTGTGCTCATCTCTTTTATTGTACTGCCTTGGGTGGACAGGAATTCATTGACCTGCAATTTTTTTCAAATTCATGTACATGAATTAATGTTACAGAATTCTCTCTTTCTTTCTCTCTCTCTCTCTTCATATATTGGTATATATTTGTTCATGTTTTAGTGTATGTAAAACTTATTTACTGCTTTTTGTTAAATGTATTATTTCTCTCCTCCATGACACAAAGAACTAGTGGAAAAAAGAAACGAAACTTTTGTTTTTAATAGTTATTACTTTAAATGATTCATTGATGATTAGTTCATTGTTTTTTGATTATTTCATCATTACTAAATACATTTTGATGATTTTTGTTGTCCTGTTTTCACAGACAGCGTTTGCTTGAATAGTGTTAAAACAAGGGTACCCTACACCGTTTCCTGATCCAAATCAGTGACATGTGTGCCCATCCCTGGCTTCAGTTGCTGCTCTTACTTTCCTTAAGGTGTTCATTGTCCTTTGAGAGATATCATTCCACACTTGAATAAGGGCCTGTGTGAGTTATGTGATGTTATTTGGGACATTGACACGCTTCCTAGCCCTCCTGTCCAGCTCGTCCCACAAATGCTCAACTGGGGACAAATCTGGACTGTATGGTGGCCATTCAAGAACTGGGACGTTGTTTTGATCCAGGAAGTTACGACAAACCCTAGCAACATGGGGCCTCGCGTTGTCCTGCTGCAACATACAGTTGCATTGATAGATAAGAGGAAGGACGTGCGATCTCAAGACCTGATCCTGATATGTTACTGCTGTAAGATTGCCATGGATAACCACGAGATGTATTTTCACACACAGGTGTCCACTCCTGGAACGGTTACCCAATCTCCCTATGGCTCTGAGATGCCCAACTAAATGGGACATTGTTGTCTCATGTACGCTATACTGTTGAGCTATATGATGTTGTAAATGCCCCTACATTATCAAAGCAATGGCCCTACACCTGTTGACTTTATTCAATCATGGCATCTCGCTCTATAGTTGTTTTAAAAAGAAATGTTGTGTAGTTGATCTGTACTGTTCCAATGTTCAATTTGAAATGATTTACCAGCACATATTGTGCGGAAGTACCCCAGATGCACGCTCTCATGAAAAATCTGCTGAAAGCATGCAGCATTGAGTGGGGTCATGGTCAGCTGAATTTTAACTGAAGAACATTTTTACAGAGCATGGAGGTAGCTCAGTGTCAAATTTAATTAAATTTCATTAATGTGTCTAAAGTTATACATGTATTACAAAAACCAATCTTTCTTTTTTCTGCTAGTATATAAGTGAATTGAAGCCACATAAAAAGTCACCTGTATCACCTTTACCTACCTCATTTGTAAGTTTACCTACCTCCTTTGTAAGTTTCTTGAATGCTCTGTCAGTTGCAGTCTTGTCTAGGGGACTTTTCTGATTTTTCCCAAAGATTTTGGGAAAATATTCTGGCAAAAGTCGTCCAAGGCAGAGATTAGCATCGGTTATTGTCAAGGGACCTCCTAAAAATAGATAAATTATTCAATGATACAACATTCCTAGCAATACAAAGTTTTTTTTAGTATGTAGGTTTTCAGACTTATTTTGAGGTTTAAGTGAAAAAACCGCAGAAACTTGTGGGAAATTCTTAAGGTCTATCTGAAATGGAGTTTACAATTTAAAAATCACAAATGATAGGCATAAGACAAGGTCTGCAGTGATGAATACTAGAATACAATTCAGAATAACATGACAAACTTCTGGGAGATTTTCCACAGCCTCATCATATCAAAAATAAACAAATATTGTCAGATTGGATCCCCACTTTCAAACCATGTAATCTATCATGCCAAGACAAATTGAGTGATAATATTGGGCAAGATCCAGGAGGGGGTGGGGGGATAGGAAAGTTAAAATATCTTGAGAATGGTTTTGTTTAGTTCATTGAGACAAGACAAATTAAATAATGTTAAACTGAACAAACATTCCTCCTTCCCCCAACCATTTCAGGAATGTTCATATATCCAGAAAACTGTTGAAAACCTTAATTCTATACACATATCATATTCTACCTTGTGCTAAGACTATGAGGGCTAATTGATATGTTGTGGGCCTTGTATTGAAGGTTAGGATTGATATCCTTTTTCTGCCCTATTATTCCCTGGTATTTAAGGCTGTGTACCCAAAGACTGGTGTCATTTGTTCAGTTTATATCGATGAGGTAGCACTCTAAAGTAAACAAGGCAAGTGGCTTTTGCAAAATGGAAACATCAGTGAAAGAGCATGATCCAATATTTGCATAAAATAGGTTTAGCACCTAAGGATATCCATACTGATATGGCAGCAACACTAGGGAAAGATGCCCCTTCATATGCTACAGTAAAAAGGTGGGTGGCAGAATTTAAATCCAGCCGGCAGAGCCTTGAGGATGACCCTTTCCTGAAAAGACTGTCACCATTGCAACCCCAGAAATGGTCAACAAATCCATGATATTGTTATGACTGACAGGCAAGTTACAGAAAGATATGTAGCCAGTACAGATGTATAGCCAATATAGTAGGCATTTCACAGGAAAGAGTACATTCCATTCTGACAGAGGATCTTGCAATGAGAAAGCTTTCAGATTGTTGGGTACCAAGACTTCTGACAGTTGATCAAAAGCACTTTGTCGCGTGCTAATCTAGATCCTTTAGAGGTCTTTCAGCCCATTGGGTACCAAGACTTCTGACAGTTGATCAGAAGCACACCAGGTGCACTTTGTCGCTGTGCTTATCTAAACATTTTAGAGGTAGATCCTGCTAACTTTCTTCAGAGATTTGTTACTATAGATGAAAAGTGGGTCCATCATTTCGTCCCAAAGGCTAATCAACAGTCTAATCGATGGAAGCACCCTGGTTTATCCCCACCAAAGAAGGCAAAGACTGTTCCATCAACTGGAAAGGTAATGGTCTCAGTTTTCTGGGATGCTGATGGTATTATGATGGTATATTATCTCCAAAAGGGACAAACAATCAGTAGCACATACTATGCAACATTTCTGAGGCAGTTACAGGATAATATTAAACTCAAGTGCCGAAAAAAACTTAGTAAAGTTGTGTTGTTCCACAAGGACAATGGCCCTGTTCAAAAGTCTGTCATTGCCATGGTTGCCATTAACGAATGTGGCTTTAAATTGACTGAGCATCTACTTTCAAATCTGAAAATGGCCATTTCCGGTACCCACTTTCAGTCAGATGATGGCATCATACATGCAGTGGAGGACTTTCTGAACAGTCAAGAAAAGGACTTCTATAAAAGTGGCATTGAGGCCCTTAAATATCACTGGCAAAAGTATATAGATACTGAAGTGTATAGATACTGAAGGGGATTATGTTGAAAAATAATGCAATATGTCTGCCAAAATTCAAACCCTTACATATGAGGCTCACAACATTATAAATCAACTCTCATAAGTTATTGATAAATTTTGACAAAACCCATGGTTCATCCCTGTCAATTCCGAAATGATCACAGGGCTCAATATACCTGAATGAGGGTCTGGTGAACCAATCAATTTTCAATTGGGAACATGTCCCATTCCCAACTGAAAATTGACTTTTTCCACCAAAATTTGATTTAAAATTTCCCAAGTATATCAGCTCACAACACAGTAAGAATAGTGCTATGTTGTTACAAAAACCTGAAACATTTTGGGAAAAAGTTGTCTAGATAGCATGTATATCTAAATGAAGTATAAACATTTATGCAAAGCTCCTTATTAACATTATTCATTTGATATATCAACTTTATCCCAGAGACAAAAAACAATCATGGGTCTTCCCCATCTTCATCATTCCAAGAATTTAAATATCCTGGGAGCAGTCAAAAGTCCCATCCCTCAGCCATTTGTCAACTTGTTCCTTAAGACAAGATCACCTGACTGCTAGCCCTGCAGATCATTCCCACACCAATCGTTTCAATGATTATTACATATTCTTAAATAGTTGAGAGCCAATACCCTAAACCATGCATGGGTCTCTGGAAATATTTGCTGTCTATGAGAGCAATAAACATACTATGTCTTCATAGTCAGTAAATAGGTATTCCATTAATAGTATACCTGCAGAAATATACTATTTAGCATTATAAAAAAAATTGTGCTATTCTGTGATAATTCATAGATAAAAAGAGAATTGCAAGCTTTATCACAAACAAGATATCTATACTCTTGGCTCAGTACAAAAGTCACTAAATATCTTTAGAGGTATAATAAATAGATTTTGTCTCCAGGGTTCTCCACCAACTTATTTTAGGAATCATCAAAATACATGTATTTTTCTTTTCCAGATGACAAATTTTTATTTGATAGACTCTATAACCAGCAAATTAAAATTATGCATAGCCATTGACTATTTTTACTGCCTTGCAAACTTAAGAGTTGTGGTTTTTTCTAAAACCTTTGATGACTACCTTTCTTGTAGCAGGTTGGACCTGGATCTGCTCCTGCAGACTCTGGACCGACCACAAACATTCCCGCTCTGAAAAAAAGCATGGATCCACCTCCCGCTGCCACTGTATTTATATCCAACTAAAATACAGATAATGAAGCATTTATTATAAATTTGATATAAATGATATGACTAATATCATGATAAAATGTGTTCAATTTAACTCATCTTCAGAAAATCATACAATTTAAGATAACAAATATATGAGTATTGTGTAATATATTTTACTATTGACACTAGACAAGATCCTAAACATACTATCTTCAGATGTGTTATTTTCCAGAAAAGAAATTATCTTGATGGTTGATAAATAAACTGTAAATTTTGTGGTGATAAGCACTTTATAGGTGCTCTACAGATTGAATTGTACTTTACAACCAATTTGTAAAACTTTTATTCTCATGTGTGAATGTGTGCAAAAAACCAGCATTGGACACTGTTTTTGTGAACTTTGATTAGACCTACTGTAATTTTTTCATTTCTATTTTCCTGTAAATAATTGTAAAAAAAATAAATAAATAAATAAATGGTTAAATCTCTGAATCTTTCTGAATAATTTCTACTGGTCTTCATAACAATAAGAATTAGTTTTACTATATAATTGAATAATTTTGAGCATTTTGATTTTGCAACTTACTAGAAAAAATAGAATGTTATGTTCACTTCCATGTGTATATATGATTTAATTATACCAACATCATATAAGTGGAAATTTCCAAATTGATATAATTTGTTACTATTTTTAGGTCATCCAATGAAAACTTGTGTCTCTAATCACTTTCAGCTAGGTGAAGTGAGATTCACAGGCCTTCTGGATAAGACCTTAAAAACTGAGGTCCTGTATCACAGTAGGCGTTGGCACAATAAAGAACCCTGGACAGTTTTGATCCTGGCTGCCATGCACATCAGTAGATACTTCATCTACAACTGATGATGTTTCAATTTGAATAAAAAAGTCTTGAAGGGATGTAGAACAAATAAACAAACAAAGGGTAATTTTCAATGATCATTCAGAACATTTAGTATAGTGCAAAAACAAATCCCATTTACTTGATCAGATTCAAAAAATTAACACATAATAGTAATCTCATTACTTGAGTATCTGAATGAGGGTATTTTAGTATATATCCAGATTGTACTATAATCTCCAATTTGGGATATGATATCCCACTGGGGCAAGTGGGCCCCACCCATTTGAATGTACAAACACTTATCAGTTAGAAGATCATTAAATTAGAAACTATTTCTAACCTGAGGAGCTTGGATGGTGACTCCAGCAGTCGTGGTTTCAAAAACATGCTCATACTGACCAGCATACCTGCTGACATCTGTGGATGTACCTAAAGCATATTTCTATAAAATATAAAGATCATGCTTTTTCAACAGGGCATGGGCTATAATACTCACCTTAGTCACGATGCTTATACAGAGATATAACAAATGAGATTGGTACATTAAAAGTGGTACAAGAATAACCTAAGACCTACCATTCAACATCTATATCATATACTACATGTTTTCAGGTGTTTGTTTGGTACTTGGACAAACTGTAATTACAGTATATTGTTATGATTATTGAAAGATTGCAATGACAAGTATGGTAATTTTTTGGACTGCTACCAGAGGCCCATTCTGTCCATTGGGGCCGTTGACTTTTATAAATTTAATACAGAATATTCATGTACTTTTTTAGAAGTTTGCATATTACTATTGGTATTTTGCAAAGTACTGTGCAGCTTTGTTGACAGAAAATTCAAATCGTGAATGCACACTGTTTGTGCCATTTCTCACAGCACTAATTGAAGTTTTATATTGACTATTTCCTAACTGATAATAATCTCCTTTCATACTGGGCATGGCCTTGTTAGTTTACATGTAAGTAACATGGAAAGAGAAGTAATTCTTGTAAATGCTTCACTTATCTCCCCTTGAAGGAGCTCTTCATATTGCAAAATTAATTGGGGTTTAAGTGGTGCTGAATAAAGGCATGGTCTAGCAATGGTAGCAGAGCATGGTTGAAAGAAAATTAGTGATTCAGTGGTAAACAGTGCAAGTTAGTGTGTGACATTTAATGATATAGCACATACTACGCACATCAGACTATTTATTCATTATAAACAGACAGCATGCATGACACAAAATTATGTCAACCTCTGTGCAACAATTGACTTGTCAAGATATATCTTGAATTGCTCAAATAACTACAGAAATGATATTTCATTTTATTATATATATTTAGATAATTTTTTCACATGGTATGCATCGCTGAACAATTTTGGGTTGTGCCACTCATAAAAGGAGTGACAAATAATTTCCACAGCCTTCTTCCATTACACTCGTTAATTGATCCTTAATTAACATAATTATGCAATTTAGGCTCTTATTAAAATGATCTTTATGTGTCCAACTTCTTGAAACATTGTGGCTTAGATAATTAATCCTATGGGACAAATGGACTTACTCTATCTGCATGTTGTGTGATGTGCTTGTTCAATTTTTGCAATTTTGTAGTACATATTGTATATTCATGTCATTATTGTTGGAAACAAAATAACTATCTATATTAATTGTAATATAGCTATATTTTATAAAGGAAAGTGTATTTCTTGATGAAATTATTTTTTAATTAGGTTGCTGCATTACTCTTTTGCATTACCTCCCTTAAAACATACTTTGTCACTTTTATTGTTATAATGACCAGATTCCATGCTGCAATTTACATTTTCTACACATTCATTAATGGACAAAGTTTGTTGATTCTAGGACTCAAGTCTACATGAACCCAAAAAGGGTTATGAAATATATGATCATATGAAATATATGAAGTACCCAAGGAGTCATAATCTGGATTATGGACAAACAAGGAAAATACTGCCCCCTTTCCTGACAGGCTAAAAAGATAAGAAGTGTTGTCCACTCCACTCTAGCAGCTGAGGTGCTTAGCTTAAAGGAAGAACTGGAGGCAAGGTTTTGGTATTGCCACATAATGGCATCTTCACAAACCAAATGGCTGATTTGTTTGATTACTCTCATCTCCTTTCTTGGTCCTATTTTATACATGTTCAATTTTAAGTGACCTAGGTTCCCAGGTCATCCAAACAAAACATGTATTTTAAAATAGCTTGTCATCAATTATATACAATAATGACAGCACCCATGTAAAAGCTGTCTTGTTGTCATTGTCATGAAATTTTGCACACACACCCCCCCCCCCTCCAAAAAAAACAAAACAAAACAAAACAAAGACTGGCAATATTTGGTGAAACATCTATGGTTTTAAACCAAGACTACAGAGTTTAATCAGTTTGTTCTCTCATGATAGATACTAGTGTTGCAATAACAACATTTGCATCTTTGACAATTTCAAAACTATTGGTACACTTCTGTGAAACACTGATTTATTACCACTACTGGTTTTAGTACCCACACGCACACTTTCTGTAATACTGCATAATAATAAATCTGATTATCTCTTAAACATTTAATATTAAAAAGCTCCATTATTACCTTCACTTCAACTTCATCCATTTTTGTTCTAATATATGTTTATCATAAACATTCACACTCTGATATTAACACTCGTATATTAAACAAATATCAATGATTATTCAATATCATCTGTTTCATTCCAGCAACAATTTTTTCTCTCTCCAATATCTTCTTATTCTGGCATGATTTCATAATATTTCCCATTATATTTCATAAAATAAATTCTGGCATGACTTACAATATATGCTAAATAAACATGCTTTATATCTTATGATATCCCTTGCTCCAAAGATAGTATATCCTTTTATCAAATTAAGAAATTTTGTATATCTGTAACAACTAAGATATTGATCTTATTTCCATTCTAGCATTTAGACCTCTCACTTTGTCAGTTCTTGGTGATATCCTTGTGTGTCTATTAGCTTTACATATGTGGTCATAACATAATTTGTTTTATAGACTTGTCATGTGTCAACTATAATTTTTCAGTGTAGAGCTTGGTCGGGTACTTTCAGACACCTAAACAGGCTAAAAGAGATGTAGCCTTGTCCTTGGACTACGTGTAACAGTGCTATGAAACTACAGACATTAAAATTTGTTGGGATCAAATCATGTGATTGCAGAAGTAATGTGACGACAATCGCTTCAAATCATGTGATAACAACAAAGAATGTATGACACGTGTTGGAGGGATTGATCTGACATTGTTCTGTGTAGCCAAGCAGCATGTCAGGTCTAATCTTGTACAATGATATTACAAAGACTATGTCAAATGAATATTATGTACAAGAGTGACAGATTAATTAGCAAAAGGTTAAAGATCCACGATAAATCTAGAATATGAAATTAGAAATTCCATATCTGAATGGTATATATATCTAACACAATCAGAGTTATACACATATGACCATCTGACAAATCAACAATATTGCATGTTCAACTAACAAGATATACTTGTCTAGATTTTTCAGCACCATAAAGTACCATACCTCCCATGTCAAAGCCTATAACAGCTTGTTTGGTGTCTTCATTGTAAGTTGTCAAGGCATAACCCACAACTCCTCCTGCAGGACCTGACAATATTGCTCTGGAACCATTAAATCTGAAACAAAAATGACAACTGAAAAATTGCTGAGAGAGAGATGGAAGGGACTTATTGAAGTACATGAGAACCTATATCTAAGAGAACTATTACATTTAATATGATACTACTCACTTATTGACTGGTGTTAGACCCCCATCTGATTGCATGAAAAGAACTGATGTGTTCTGAAAAAAAATTACACCAAAAACTTGCAAACGAAAAAAAAAAAAAACCCACACATAAAAGAAAAATGAAATTGAAATACATGCACAGAATATAACATACTCTATATCTGTCACAAAATATCTGTTTCTTTTATCTTCTCTTATCTTTTTCAATGTATTAAATCTTGTATATATGAATCTAAAAGGCCAAACCTGAATGTTGTCTTTAAAACCAGAGGAAAATCCAGCAACATATTTCTTAATGTGTGGTGTCAGATAGGCGTCAGCACATGCTAGAATTCAAAATTTTAACGTGTGGTGTAAAATAGGCATCAATATATGCTAGAATTCAAATTATGAGGTGTAGTGTCAGATAGAAGGTCAGCACATGCTAGAATTCAAAATTTTAATGTGTGGTGTAAGATAGGGAACAACAGAGCCCTTTTTGGAATAATTATGAAATCAGCTGGAAAATAAAGAAGCAGCAACTCCCTTAAGAGGGTTCAAGACAATGAATGTTTCCATGGTGCACCATGGGTGAAGGGTGTGGTAAATCTCTCTACTGAAAGTTTTTTTTAGCATTTCAAAAGTATGAGGGTTGTTCGATATGTAATGTGTATTGTACGATATCTCAAAAGCATTCGACTCAGACAGTGAAATGAACATTACATCCCTTCAAAGTATTCTCCGAGGTTTGAAATACATAATTTCAATATGAAATACGTCACAGTACACTGATTTAGGTAGACCTCTGAGGCACTGACTGATGGCTGAACTAAGGACTTGTGGGGACTTGTAATGACAACCAGATAAGAATTTTTTAAGTTTTGGAAAAAGGAAAAAGTTGCATGGGGCTAGATCTGGAGAGTATGGTGGGTGTGGCAAGACAGTAACCTTCTCCAACTTCAAAAATTGCTTCACAAGCTCAGATGTATGTGATGGAGCATTATCATGAATTAGACGAACATGCACAAATCCTGACACAGGGCGTCATTTATGATAATATTTCTTTAGTTTTTTTAGTATAACATCTTGGTAATATCAATCTGTAACACTTTTGCCCTTTGGCACTGGAATTTTATAGCTATACCATCCCATAAGAAGAATTGAAATAAAGAACCTTCTTTGTGTTTATGGTTCTTTTGGCAACTACAGGCCTTCTACTGTGTTTGGTTAGCCATATTTTGTGTCCAATTTTTCTTACTAATTCGAAATAGTGAACCCATGTTTCATCATCAGTAACAATGTTTACAAATTGTTATTGATTGAATTTGGGAAACATTTTGAGCAATTGTTTAGCGGTTTGTACTCATACCTGTTTTTGGTTATCTGTCAATATAATGTGGTATCCATCTGGCAGATATCTTTTGTACTTTTAAAATACGCTTCAAAATGAAATGCACCCGCGATAGTGATATGCCAACAGCTTTGGCAATATCATGTATCACTATTACCTGCCATCACTTTCAATTATTTCCCTGACTTTTGAGACATTTGTCTTGCCTGTTACAGTCACAGGTCAGCCAGGTTTTGCTGCATCTTTGACAGACTCTGTGCCAGTCAGAAATTTCTTTCTCCATCTACAAACTGTCTCATAAGATACCTTATCAGACCTATAAACTTCTCCCAATTCAGCAAAAATCTGCATTACTGAATGACAGACTTTTGTGTGAACTTTTATCTACACTATAATTTCTTCAATATCCTCAACCCATTTCCCAACCATTTTTACAACAGTGGTCTGACTGCCTCTATTGAAATGACTGTAAGTTAAAAACTATGTGAAGCTGAAGGCTCATGTTTATACCATTGGAAAGGTATTGAATAGAACTATTCAGGAGTATCATCATCCACAGAATGATGCAAAGCATTATCGGGCTGTGGTACAATACACATTACATACTTTACAGCCCTCGTATGCAATCAGGACAACTGGTGAATTAGTGCTATATTTGGGACCCAGTGTTATGCTCCAACAAATGATGTAGAGGAAGATACAAAAGATGAGTTTTACAACAGACCTCGAAGTGTTATTGACTGTCACCATCTTGATGGAAGATCTAAATGCCAAAATGGGAAATGATGACATCGAATATGGTAATGGGAACCTCACATGGACTAGGCCATAAGAATGAAAATGGTGAAAGACTTGCATACTTTTGTGCACTCAATAAACTGATCATAAGTGACAAAACATTTCATCACAAAAACATCCACAAAGCCACATGGGTATCACCAGACGACACCACTAAAAACCAAATAGATCATATCTGGATTAATAAAAAATTAAGTTCAGAAGATCTGCAAGATCCTGTGAAACCTGAGAATGGGACCAATTAAATTGGTTGTATCATAAACATGTAGTCAGTAGCTATTGATATATAGCCAGCAAAATAAATTGATAATTTTTGTCTAATTTTATAGTTCTTTCCAAATTTGACTATGTACCTTCAATTTAGATGAGGTTAAGCCATATATAGTACTTATTCCTCCTAAAATACCCGAAGCCCCAAAAATAGCACTAAGTGCATATTCTGAGCGTTACCTTTGATTCTTCTTAGTTTATATGTGTCAAAACAATCATAAATAGATACAAGTTGTACACAACTGCAAAAGTATTAAAGGGTCAACAGTAATAACTGAATACTGAATAACATCAGTGGTGACACTTCAATATTGAAGACAATTTGTGCCTATATCCTACAAGGTTATTACAAATGTAACAACTGTAGCAATTTTAAGGCCACACCAGTGAGGGTTTATCATGTCAATGCTTACCTAGACAAAGGACATCTATTTATCAGGTCATATCAGAAAGACCAAAAGGCCATGATTTTGGCTTCAAATGTTAGGAGCTTGGCAAATATTACTGTTACTAGAGCTACAATACTTGGGAAAGAGAAAATTTGAGCAACATCAACAGAATTTTGAGTGTTGAACAAAAAAACAAAAACAAGAAGCCCATAGGCTACAATGCTCATCTTGGCCCATATTTAAAAATTTTCTCTATATACAGACATGTAAAATTTTGATCCCCTAATATGGCCCACCCTACCCCTTGTGCCATGATTTTAAAGAAGTTGAATCTGCACTATGTTGGGAAGTTGCCATGTAAATTTTAATTATTCTGATCAAGTGGTTTGTGAGAAGAAGAATTTTAAAGATTTTCCCTATATATTCACATGTAAAACCTTGATTCCCTATTCTACCCCCAGGGCATGATCTTAATAAGCTTGAATCTGCACCATGGCAGAAAGCTGCCATGTAAATTTGAGCTTTTCTGGTCCTGTAGTTCTTGAGAAGAAAATTTTAAAAGTGTTTTTCCTATATATTCTCAAGTAAAACATTTGATTTCCAATTGTGGTCCCATCCTACCCCCAGAGACCATGATTTTAACAAACTTGAATCTGCACTATGTCAGGTAGCTTTCATGTAAATTTGAACTTTTCTGACCCAATGGTTTTTGAGAAGAATTTTAAATGACCTCACCCTACATTTGCATTTTTGTTATTGTCTCCCCTTTAAAGGGAGCATAGTCCTTTATTTGAATACACTTAAATTTCCTTCACCCAAGGATGACCTGCACCAAGTTTGATTGAAATTAGCAAGCTGGTTCTGGAGAAGATTTTTAAAATTTGTCAGTGTATTTTCATTATCATCTCCCCTTAGAGAAAGGTGTTGTCCTTCATTTGAACAAACTTGAATCCCCTTCACCAAAGGATGCCTTTTGGCATGTTTGGTAGAAATGGCCCATTGGTTCTGGAGAAGAAGTCACAAATGTAAAATGTTTACAGCCAGATAGATGGACAGACGACTTGTGATCATAAAAGCTCACTTGAGCTTTCATCTCACATAAGCTAAAAACTCCCATAACCTAACAACCGTACTTTTTTATGTTAAAGGAACATCTCATTGACCTGGTATTATGGAGTTACATTGATTATCACAATTTAATCCAAGTCTTATCATTTCCTGTGCACTGGAAATAAATAGGCATATATGTGAATATATACCGATAAAAAAATGTGATACCAATCAAATCTGACACGAGATGATAAAGTCTCTACCATCATGGTAGCTCAGTGGTTAGAGCATTTGCTTTGTAACCAGGATATCGTAAGTTCATGCCATGGCTGTGTCAAACCTAAGATGTATACATAGGTAATGATTGCTCCTTCGCCAAACACTTGGCATTTAGAAGTGAGAATCACGGGTCTTTTGGATATGACCTTAAATATGGAAGTCCCATGTTGCAGAAGGCATTGGCACATTAAAGAACCCTCACTGCTTCGACCCTGAGCACTAATCATGGTCTAAATTGTGGTACTTCACCTATAATTGCTGATGTCTCAATATGACTGAAAAATTCTTGATGGTGTGTGAAACAAACAAACAACAGCAAAATGATAGATGTGTTTGATGTCATCATGCAAAAGAGGAAGTGGTGGATCTAATTAAAGAGTTTTGTACAATGGAAAATACAAAATTTGTTTATTTAGGTAGTCCATTAGGACAGATACAAGTGTATCAGTATCATTAGTTTAATATCTAAATGTAGTTTGGTGGGGGTCGATACAAATGCAACTTATTCTACTCTATGCTGAATACTCATATTACCTTTTACAATAGTGAAGATGAAACCAATATATTACTACCAATGTAACCAAACAGTTAAATCATGTACTGGTATCTAATCATTCTACATTTACTCATTAAATAATGTCCACTGACAGTTACCTGTGTACCCACGAGGGACCACCCTCACCATGGACATTACGTCAGATGACAGAGACACGTGCTGGAAACCCATTTCTCGTGCAATTGCGCCCACATCTTTCTCATGGTCTGCATATCTAAAACATATTAAAAATATTCACCATTAAACATTGCTTTGTGAAGCAAGTTTGAACCTATGAAATCAGCCTTTCTGACAACTGTTGGAATGAGATTGGCTTATGAAAATTGAGATACTTCACTGGTACCTTGTTATCTTAAGGTTCTTACTATTGTAAAGTTTGATACAGTCCCTAAAAATAACTACACCAGTGGAATGCTGAATGGTTCAGGAATGAATGGTTTTGCTTGGGGAAAGGAAGTTAAACATTTTAAATGGAATATGGCTCTTACCAAAAACAGAATAATGTTTGGTTATATCTTATTTTCTAAGAATTACACCTTTTTTGCCATGTAAAGTTTTAGTAATATGTAAATACTTCTTGTAGGAATACACTAGTCAAATGTTTGTTATGCTTTTTATTTGTTTATGTGAGGATTTTTACAAGCCATTAGATATGAATACCAGTATTTGAACTATGTATTTTAGAATTTGTAGTGACATATTTTGAATTTCTGGCATCTGCATTATTTTATTTTTGACTTATATTGTGTCATGTATTTCATTGTTTGACAAAAACAGAGCAGAGTAGCCACTTGGAAGAAGAGGGAAATAGTATAAGTGTAACGACTGAGTAATAATACCACTGAACAATAATAATTTTTGTCACTAATTATATTTATGTGTCCCATGTGTGACAGACATTTTTGCAGGCAGTGTTGGGGTCATGATGTAACTATTGATTTTTTACTTCTCTAGATCAGGATGTCTTTTGCGTATCAGCAATTCTTCATAACTGGTATTAATTTTATTCATTATTTATAATGACTGAAACACCAAACACGATTAGCTATGCCTGGAATTACAAGTGCAACCAACACATGTACATTATTTAATTGTTATTTTTTCACACAGGGTATAAAAATATGTACATCAGGTGTAAACAAATGTACACAAACTTATTATCAGACACCTAGCAATGAGGGGAGGGGTCTCCTGCCCTGTTTTTCAACCTCATTCTTTTTCCATTATTATTACTAGCAAAGTTGGTTATTTTTACATGAAAGTTTGATCTACACTGAGGTTAGTGCCCCTACTTTTTTTAAATAGTAGTACATAGTGGAAAGTGTAAAATTTAACCAATGAATTGAACTAGAGATTCAACCCTTGTGGCCCCTTCCCCAATGATTTGGAGCTTTGAATTTTTTCTAATTTCAAATGACAAGAATTTTCAAACAATAATGAAGTCAACTTCTCAGACTACCCATCACCTTCCACTTTGAAAAAAACCAATGCCATGTACCCGATTATATTTTTGTGTGCTTAATTCATCATGCTTTTATTTCCAGGTGTCTGCTATTTTTATTTTTTTTACAGATTACTTTTGAAATTCTCTGTATTGTATCATAACTTGGACAGAAATAAATACCCACCTTCCAATTCAACAAAATAAATCAAACACTAATCAAAATTTTGTAAATCTGTATGTTAGATCATATCTATTTAGTTATACCCTTTAAAATTATACTATGATTACAAAAATCACACCATCCATTTATTCAATATGAAATATGACCAGTATTCATTGAATATCTATAAAAGTGTTCTCCATAAAATTGAAGAAACTAAACCTCGTTTTCATCGCAGATGTATATAAAACCTGTTAAGATTAGTAGGTAACAAATGGTTTGCATAAAAGAACAATTTAACAAACAAAAAACAGTTCTGAATGAAAACAGAATTAATGCTTTGGCCTGGAAACAAAATACTGAACCATTTGAACAAAATGTTTTGAGTTCTAGATGAGAATGGAATTGTTTAACAGTATGATCATTTGGTGTAGTATTAAGCTTAAGAGTCTGTATCATTATTGAAAATATAGATTGAAATTCATACGTGTATGAGTGAAGTAAAACCACAGCGAGACTACGAATTCCTCTGTCCAGGAGCATTTGCAAATCTTTCTTAAGTTTCTCGATGTTAACTTTCTCCCAGATCTCCAACTGTAAGAAGACAAAATGAGTATTTTGATTAAGATAAATGACTTGAATGAGCTGAGTCTCATTTGTGTGTGAATTACTGTGTATGGCTATACCTTTTCTCCTGTGATCCCAATAACCTGGTCACATGACTTTTTAATCTGACATTTATCTTGCTGGAACACCACCCTCTCTTCCACCTCTATAACTTCACTGTAAAGCTGATCAGGAGCAGAAATTTCCTGAAGAAAAAAAGTCTTCAAATTGATAAGTAACAAAAACTACATTATACATCTACATAGATAATTTGAACACATGAATGCATTGCTTATTAAGAATAAATCTGTAATGTTCTAACATCCTAATCTCCTAATTTTCAATTTCTTTAACATAAAATTCACATGTTTTCAATTTCATTAAATTAACATCAACAAGTACACACCAGATCAAATATCTGTGGTCTAGCTTGGTTTCCTATGTACAACAAATCCTTAAACCCTTTGGTAATTGCCAGTGCCATTGGTTCTCCCTTTCGTTCTAGGAGTGCATTAGTAGCTACAGTGGTGCCCATTCGGATCCAATCAATATACGATGTATCAATTGGTTTATCTGCACTCATTTCAACACCTGTTTCCTGTAATAGAAAAATTAGAATTTCATGCGACATTTATTGTAGCACATTCTCCGTGGAATTCATAATACTTGCCAACCTCAATGAATTTGAATACGGAACTGCAGACTGTGTACTTCGTACCTGTTCTAAAATCCGTCTTATTCCTTCCCTTGGAGCATCTTCGTAATTTTGTGGATCCACTGACAAAAGTTTCATGACTTTAATTTCACCCCCAGGGCATCTTGTCCATATATCTGTAAAAGTACCGCCTCGGTCTATAGCAAACTGGAATTTTCCCTCCATTATATCTAAAAAGTCATTACATTTATGAAATTCATCGTTAGAATAAGTTAAAGACAATTTTTAGTCAACACCCACAAAGTCTAACTCTGTTGATATCAAGCAGATGCTGCTTGTCAATCAGGTGGAAAACAATAATATCCAGTATGACTGACATGATTAGCCAAGCACATAATAATTGACTAAGTAGATTGATTTTGAAATCAAATTTTGTACTCTTTTCATATTTCAAAAATCTTTCTGTAATTAGAATAGGAAACATTGGGAAATTACAGGTATAAGCAAAAATGTGAAAAATTTATATTCTCTCAAAGACTAACATTTTCAAATTAAAAATTTGATTTTATAATATAAATATTTTTAAATATTTTCATTTCCAAGGTTTTAACCTTTGAAATCATTACCAATTGAAATGATAAGCCATTTCAGTATGATATTTTAACAGCTGGGAATATTCTGACAAAAATTTAAGCAAAATGTAAATATGAAAAATAAATTTCATATTTGAAATTACATGAGGGCATGAACTGCAATGCTTTGTGTCAGCATACTTCACAAAGCATATTAGCTTTTCTTTCCCCATCATACAACAAGCTATACATTTTAAATCTTGGACACATTCTTTGATCAGTGTTCCTTCGCAATCATTTTTTCAAAGAACTTTGCAATTCATTTTAGAATAGATAGTGGTCTTTGTTAAAATTATTAGTATCATAAAGGGATATATTTTTAATTATCTTCTGTTTGAATTTCATAACAAGACTGTCAGTGTCTATAAATAGAAGATTCATAGTCATAAATGGGTTTTACAAAACCATTATGACACTGAATCATAAGCAACTTAGTGAGGTCAAATATCAGAAATGGCAATGCTTGATTTTCTAAGACTGACTGCCACCAAATCTTCATTAAAGCACTGAAAGTTTGGTTTGACACATACTTTATGTAATCTCTGTTTAGCATGTACCAATTTCACATTTACTCTCTTTCTCTTGTTCTCCAATATGTTTTTTACAAAGATCAAATTATTCATTAATTTGTACAAATCTTTATCAAGATCAGATTTGACTTGCGATTTCTTTTATGTGATATTTACATTCACTGTGTGTATTCTGCTTCATTTCTAATGAAATCTACAATTTGTCATTTGCAGTTGTGAAGACATAATTTGTTTCAGTCTAGTTAGATTCAGTTTTTTTAGTGTCATCTCTGTGTGTGAATTATAATACACATTTCATGAACTCTGCAATCTATTTCACACCATTGTTGAAATTATTGTAAAATATGTTTTCTGGTTTACTTTTTAATTGAATTCAGTATAATGAATAATGCTTACCTATTTTATATGATGGCTTATTCTTTGAATTTAGAATTTGTCCTTCTTGAACTAATTTCCCTTTATCATCATTCAAAATTATGGATATCACTACCAAATATGGAGACAAGCCAAGGTCAGGTGATTTGTAGCTGTTATGTTTAAATAACTTGAAGGTCAATGATGTCTATATTTTATGTACTTGGAAGTATTTATATTAAAGAAAAAATAAAATGTTCTCCTTCCAGAGATGAAGGTCACACATATTGCAAAACAACATCCATAACCCATCTCGAGCGGGACATTAAACAATCAATATACAACCAACCAACCAACATATTAATCCTGTTCACATGGTTTATGCATTATTTTTCTGCAATGTTTGTGATCTTCATATCCCATAATTTTAACAAACCAAATAAAGCATTTTATTACTTTAATTAAAATCTATGTAAGACTTTAACTAAGATGATAGTGTAAATTCAAGGATTTTTGTATTAGTTTGTGTCCTTACGACAAATAGTACTGATCGGGTTTTGTTACCACAAGATATACTTTTTATCTGCACTCACATCTGGAACAAGCTTGGAGCTAATTATTCTTTAAGCATGAGAATAGGAGGAGACTGCATTTCTTCTGTAATGGTCTTGTTTTTTGAGGCTATGGCACAGTCACTGTGATCACCATGGAGATTCCATATCAAATATATCCATTTTTGCAAGCTAAAGGTTTCCAGTCCACTCAGTTTGTGGGGAGCAGCATGTGCTGAAACTTTTGGCTTGTGAAGATGGAATATATCCTATAGCTGTTTCAGAATCATTTTGTATAACCAATGATATCAAATGTCTCAACTTGTTTGTGAGTACACAAAAAAAATATCTCTGGAAGAGGTAACGACATACTTGTCCAATAGAGATTATTCGTCTCTAACAGGTCAGCCAAATGTTGGATTTAGATGGGTGATAATCAGAGATCATGGGATTGTTAGTCTGAGCATGCATCTTGGGGATCATAGATACACCCCTCTTATACCCTATTCAATCATTAAGTTCATGTCAAAATTGTCTGACAATTGTAGTTTGACCATCATATTCAGCATGGTCTCCCATGCCACAGATGTGTTAAAGTAAGCAGATACAACTCCAACTCGGAGTAATTTGACATCTGCTATAATACATATTCACAGACATCCATTCTCTTGTAATAATGCTCTGGTAAGGGTTGGTGGCACAAGTGTCATTCGGTGCTGCAAGTTACACGTAATTGATTGACACAATTAATTGCATGAGTATAAATGCACCATATATGCAAGTGCAATTTATTTTATTTGTACCTTTAATGTCTAGAACTCGGTATGATTCATTTCATACTGTTCAATTTTCGGCATTTAAAAACGTACTAAATTTTGGTACCTGTCTAAATGCGCCATATTTCAAGTGCGATTTATTTAAGTTACCTTTCACGTTTAGAACTCAGTCTATGTTTAATACTGTTCAGGTTTCGGCATTTAAAAAACGTACTAGATTTCGGTAGCTGAGAAGTCTAGTTCAGTACATTTCTAGTAGAATTCTTCGAAAAAATTATATAATTCTTGTTTGATAGATCACAAAACAGTTAGCACAAATGTTTTATGTCATTCTATTTACTATTAAACCACGAAAATCGCTATTCAGGGCTTTCGTCTTTGGCCATACATGTACACACTACTACTAAATTTACTGCTTGATTTCGTATAAAGGTTGAATCCCAATTTCCTATTCATCACGTTTTTTTGAAAATGTTCTGACGGTATAACATTATAAACAAGTTGTCATGTACTAGTTCATCTACATTTTACCTGAGAAACCCAACTCAGGTAACTGTCTGTCTGCCCACAAGTTAGCCTGGTCCCCTTCCGTTTGTGTTTATCATATCCTGATTGATCTGATTACATGTATTTTCTACAATTTGAAGTTATAGAATGCATTAACCAAGCTTTTTTGACTTGATATATGTTCAATTTTAGTATATTTTTCTGTAGGAATTATGAAAGTATGTAAAATGCATCTTATTATTATTATTATTTTTTTTTTAGAAAAAAACGAGGGCTATGAATGAGTATGACGTACCTAATAAAAATATGCAATTATAAGCATATCTCCTATTTCTAAATTCATAGACCTATTATATATAAGAAAACCTATTATAAACAATGTCAATAATGTAATAACTTTGATTATGAATTGATAATTAAAGTATAACTGTAAAATATACACCGAATAAACGATGTTCAAATTACCCTGTCCCCACAAGACGCAGGCGCGGGAACTTTTGATCTCCGAGAAGAAAATGCAAAAGTATTAAGGTAATTTTTACATCACTGCAGTTTTGTTTTTGTTTGTTTGTTTGGTTTTTTTTAAAATATGAACTCCTGATTTTTGAGTTTAACTGAAAGCACGTGCCTATGTGAACAACTATCCCTACAAATATCTACAAACGTCGTTGGGTATTGTAATTAGTTACATGTATGTATTACATGAAATGCTGGCAATTTTTCTTTCTTTATCTTCATCTTTTTTGAACATGACATGATCTGCTTCACGTGTGTTGGGGGCTGCCACCCCCAAAGCCTTGCTGAATTACGTTCAAATGATGCTGGGCTTTTTAATCAATTTTATTCCAAGAAACATTGGTGAGTTTCATGTCTCGGCAACCGATGCGAAAATGCAAATGGCAGTGCGTTTACAGTCCACTTTGCAACAGCAAGGGGAATAATTGCTCATACGAAGTTGCGTGCTACTGAGGACTGGGATACTAGAAACTTCCCTATGCCAGGGTTACATTTCAATACTCAAAAGTTTTTACATCTAAATAAATTATGGATTTTTAATTTTACATCAATTATTTATGAGTATGATAAACAGTCAGGGGTGTAACTGATTTAAGATACAGAAAATATAACTAAAATCGGTTACAAATGCACTTGCAAGAGTTGTCTTTCCATGGAAATTCAAGTGAGCAGTTGGCAAAATCATTGAAAGTGGTACAGATTGCAAAATTAAGCTTAAATTTTAATTCCTTGTGAAAAATGATGTATAGAAACTGTATAGAATGGGACAAGGCTCATCCTGATTTTTTTTTCTTTCTTTTTTCTTTTCTTTTTTTTTTTAAGTATAACAAATTTAGTTACTTATCTCTTAATTTATTTTAATCTTTTTTAATTTTTGCACAAAAATTTCTAATCAATCCACAGTTATGATTTTTTGATATTTAATTCTATGCTATAAAGTCTCCTGAATTCATAAAAATTATAATATCCCAAGTAAAAATTCTGCAAGCATGGTTAATCTCTAATTCAAAAAGGGTCACTAAGGGGCATATTTTCCTGATTTTATGTCTAAAAAGTCAAAAATTATAATTTTCTGTGAACACTAGACTCCATCTTTGCAGACATAAAGAAACTTCTGGTAAATTGAAATATGGGAATGCCAGTGACCTTTGCCAAAAAAAACAACATGAAATATAAATAAATTTTGTTTAAAATTTACTTTTCAGCAGTCAGTGGCAAGACACGAAAATAACGGGTTTTTTCCATAACTATTTTCAAATTTGCCCCTGACTGTTCAAATTTGGACTTAATTTTGCAATTTGTAGCCATTTCAATAATTTTGCTGATCACTCGTTGGAATTTTCAAGGAAAGACAACTCTTGAAAGCACAATTTTTAACTGATTTTAGTTTCATTTTCTGTAACTTAAATCAGTTACACACCTGACTGGTTATCATAATTGGGCTACTGGACTAGCGTTAATGTCAAATTTTTAACTTATATCAATTATACCCCTGACTGTTGAATTCCAAGGGTCTTGTCCCCTCCTGACTTGGGGTCTGAGTTGTTGTCTGAGCTTCTATGAAAAATTTTCAAAATGTAGATGCAAAATTGTGTATTTCTAGTAAATTTTGAGACAAATAAATGAAAATTTGATGACCAAATTTTGCCTCTATTTTTTACTGATATTTTTCTTTAATGGGGTGGACTAACCCCCCCATTGGATCACCTCACCCTATTCCTTAGCATGCTGAAAAAAAACCCAGCCCTCCTTGCATGCGAAAGAAAAGGGTACTCCAACTATTAATTCATCATACAGGGTTCTAATGTTTTAATAGTCTACCAGACTACATATGAATGATATTCAGATAGTCCAGGACAAAATTTAGTAGTCTCTGGCTACCGGACTAGTATTAATGTTGAATCCTGCTTTATCTTTGCTGATATTGTCCAATGTGTGAAAGTAGCAGAGGCAAATAATAATTGAACTACAGAATGTCAAGAAATATGTAACTATCATGAAGATTGCATTATTCACACTGTAGACATATCAGTCTTAAGATATTCATCTCACTGTAGACCAATTTATTTTGCTGTTTTGTCTATCAGTCTACCATTAATTTTGCACACAGAATGATTGTCTTCCGTTTTATGAAACTGAAGATTGCATCACTTGACAATGCATTTCTTCGTGATTTTCAAAGTTCAAACTTTTTACAGGGGTTGTGACACATTTACAATAAGTTGGATGGAAACACCTTCTTTGAAGGATTATTTTAACCTTTATTTTTGAGGGCCATTTGCAGTGGGAAAAACAGTGATGTTTGGATGGAATTGCAAATACAATTTTTTTTTTTTTAATTTTGTTAAAGCTAAACTACTTGATTTAACTATCAATTTTAAGCTAACTTCAGTTTCCCCGTTTTGGTGGTAATGAAAGATGGAAATATTCCAGATGCATACTCCAAGTTGGATCTTAATTACCAAGAAAATTAGATTCTGTCTCCAGTGCATGTGGTGGCTGAAGATGATAATTTTTACCTCACCTGAATCATCAGAACTAAAAGAAAATGAAAGTATTCAAATGTTGATGATTTAAGTTCTGATGATTAAAATGAGGTTAATATAGAGTGGTCACGATTCCTGAGTGATTCTGAATACCCCAAACAATATGGTACATTTTTACGCTAAACAGACAAAATAATGTAATGATAGATACTATGTTATTTAAGCAAGTAGAACTATTTACTGATTAGTTTTTGTTCATTTTCGATAGATGGGAGATTGGATCCACTGCAATAACTGTTTCTTAAGACCAGGGACAGCACCAATTCAGTTCAGACTGACCACATGTGGTCATATATTCTGTGACAGCTGTGTAAACAATGGTAAAGAAATGATCTTCACCACAATTTTGATACAACATGTACAAGAAAAAATTTAGTTTTCTCCTAACATTTTGGCTAAAGACAGAAAAAAATTATTTGTTTTACATTGCATAATATCAAGATCTGTGAAACTTTATTTTGTTTTTGTTTTTTTTCTTCCAGCAACAAAGCCAAAATGCCAGATGTGTGGCTCAACCAATGTTAATGTCATTCTTCTCTCAGCTAAGGTGATTCATTAATAAAAGTATCAGTATTATTTTTTTTTTAAAGGGGGGAGATAGTTTATGCTGAATCCATATGGAGAATAAAATGCTCAAGATCAAGATCAAATAAACTTGTATGTTTAAAATTGGTAGACCTGATTTTAAATGGTATTGTTTGGGGAACCTCGACTTTTACCATCAAACAGTTGTTGTACACGTATTTCACACATATTGACCAGTGCAAGACAGATTTCTCTGGTGTAAAACAGCCATGAAAGTCAACGTCATTGATTATGGCATCATATATTTTCAATGATTTAGGCTACATGGTGAAGTAAAACAATTTGTATTGTTTTCTTTACATTTCGATTTAATATAGATTCGTGGTGGACAGTCTTGGACTTTTTTATAGCACATAAAGTGTAAACCATTTTCTGGTATATTCTCTTCTTTTTTTTTTCTTCTTTTTTTTTTATTTGTATTTTTGGCTACATATAGTACAAACACATTCACATCAGACATCCATTCAAACATACCTTTCATACATGCATTTACGCCTCATTCTCCCTGTGATCACTTGCTGTACAATAGTGGAAGTAGTAATAGTAATAATAATAATATGTGTCCTAACGTAATAATAGGTAGTAATAATATAATCAAATTTCAAAAGTATTTTCCCCACTTCATCCATATTTTTTCAAAGTTATGTATTCTAAATTTTTGAATTGCAGCATACTTCTCTACATGACATTTAAACTTTAGGTGACATACAAATCCAACAAGATTTGGTTCCATATTCTGCATTAAACAGATAAAGATGTATTGTTTAGCCAATAAAATTATAAAGTTTGGTATATTCTTTATGTCTATTTAATTTTGCTTTTTGAATTTTCTTAAAGCTTTTAAATGAATACACTAAACTATGCATAAAATGTGAGAAAAAAACCTTCTTTATACACTTATGTGCGATAGGGAACAAGATTTGCTGTGTAGGAATTGGCAAAGCCTCATCTTAGTCTGCGAGTCTTGTCCTTCGGTGACATTTCCATATCCCACCCTTATAGTAAGGAAGTATGCTATTTGTTTTTATGCCTTCTATATTACAAGGATGGAAGTCAAAATTTTGTTTCTTGCAGTTTGTATTTTCATCAAAACAAACATATAATGATTGTAGTTGTAAAGCTATCATTTATTAATGACAATAGGATGTGAAAACAAAATTAGAAAGTCCTGCTTTTTTATCAAATTATAGACATGGTTTAGGATCTTCCAAAGTTATATTCAAAGCTACAGTGTGATAATTATTATCACTATGATAAAAGATAAGGTGATAACAAACAATTAAGGCTACCTAAATCCAATCAACAATGGAATTTTTGCCACTTGATAACACTATGCCTAAACATTCAAAAGGAAAGGAATCTTGTAATGATAAACAATCTTGAGAAAAGGACATGTTAATAATACATAATGCAACAGAATAGTTATTAAGTAATTAAATGTAATATAGGAAAGGAGAAATTTATGACTTGACTAGGAATCAAACCCAAGATCCCTGAATTACTAGACAGGTGATTGAACCACTATGCTACCCAGACCAATATCCACAGTCCATATAGCCTTAACTACTACTGTGTACATAAATATGGCAGATGAGCACAATCATTTCATTTATCATACAATTTATGAAAAAAATTCATGAAACTGATATTCATGTTCCAGTAATGCCAAGTTATTAAGATAGTTTATTGTAGATGGGACCTGATGTACAGATCTTTTTCACCAATATTGTGGAACTAATTAAGAAAAATACACAGCAGACACTACAGGTAGTTTTGAAATTGTTCATTTTTATATATCTGTTGAAGTTAACCCATACTTGTACTGTGTTTATATCCTGCGAAATGCAAACAACCTAGAGATCTACATTCTTTCCTTTCATTTATATTTTGTGAGCTTTAAGTAAAGACTTCTGTTTCAAGTTTAAAGTAATTTGAACATCGCAGTGACTTCTTGAGAAATGAAAACATGACTGAAACAGCAGAAGTTTATTACAGACAAAACATTGGTGAATGTAGATACAGAAACATGCATGCAATGCAGAATAATTTAAAAATATATGTATAATATGCTACAAATTTGTTTTGTAATTATGATTAGTTAAATGTTACACACTTTTGAATTTTTCCTTACAATTTTAGGTCATGGAATTTCAGAATAGTCACAGAAGAAGATACCTGTCACACCTAGCTACTCAGGTGACTTCTGTATAATTACACCAAGGGCATTTTGATACAGCTACAATTCACTGTATATTCTGTTCATATAGTAATGCCACATTTTGTGTGCACTATGTGTGTCGTCAGCTTGTGCACTATGTGTCAAATCCCTGACTACTATTTTGATTTTGGCACAGTGAATGCAAAATGTCTTATGCCAAAAAAATTAATCATTAGGTTTTCAAACCATAAATTTCAACATTTAATGAGATACATAATGAGATACAAATCATCCTTGGGTGAAGAGGATTCAAGTTTGTTAAAATGATGGTCAATGCCCCCCTTGAAAGGGGATATAATCAAGAAAAGACGTAAATAGAATGGGGTCATTATAATGGAATCAGGTTGCATGTCCGTCTGTCAATGCAATGGTTTCTAGGCTCTGAAGTGTTATCCATTTTACCTAGATTCAACATACGAGGGCAGATTGATATGTTGTGAGCCTTGTATTGAAGGAGGTTAGTATCAATATCCTTTTTCAGCCCTACTATTCCTTAAGGCTGTGTACCTGAAAACTGTTGTCATTTGGTCAGTTATCGATGAGGTAGCACTCGAAAAGTGAACAAGGCAAGTGACTTTGTATAATGGACCAAATCAGTGAAAGAGCATTGATCCAATATTTGCATAAGAAAGGTTTAGCACCTAAGGATATCCATACTGATATGGCAGGGCTCAACAATAACGCTTGTCCGGTACCAGTGAGGAAAAAAGATTGGACAAGTGAATATTGCTGAGCACTTTTTTTTTATTTAAAGAAGTCTCCAAATAATAAAAAGAACGATTGGTAAAAAGTTCATTGGTAGTTCAAAGTCATAATGATAATAATGATTGGTTTTTATATAACACTTCACAATACATTATTACCCCAGCAGACCTTATAACATTCCAGAGCTTTCTCAGTGCAAGCTGCTGTTAAGGCACTAGAGCACTAACATTATCTTTCATTGTCTATGGCCAGGTACCCCTTTTACACGTGGGTGGAGTGAGGAAATTTGTGTAAAGTGCCTTTCCCAAGGACACAACGTCAGCCCTGTTGCGGCCAGGACTTGAACCCACAACCTTTTGGTCAAGAGTCTAACAGCCTAACCACTAGGCCACTGAAGTCAGAAGCAATGCATGAAAAATGAATTTAGATCCCAATATCAATCGCTATGTAAACTAATTGAGTCACACTCGATCGGGATTGGTGTTCATTTATTGCGTGCTAGTTTCAATTTTGTAAAGAGACATGGATCTTATGAAATTTAAATTCTCTAGATTATCATCAAGCAAATACAGTCATTGATTCAAGACAGGGAGTCTAGATAAAAGTTTGTTTTATGTGTTTGTTGTTTTTATCAATTGAATAAGATAAAAAATCAATCAAGCAAGTATAAAAAAGTCTTGGTACCCAATGGGCTGAAAGCTTTCTCATTGCAAGATCCTCTGTCAGAATGGAATGTACTCTTTCCTGTGAAATACCAACTGTATTGGCTATCTGTAACTTGCCTGTCAGTCATAACAATACCATGGACTTTATTGACCATTTCTGGGATTGCAATAGTGACAGGCCTTCCAGGACAGGGATCATCTTCAAGGCTCTGTCTGCCGTGTCCAAATTTTGCCACCCACCTTTTTACTGTAGCATATGAAAGGGCATCTTTCCCTACAGGACTCTACATTGGACTCTAAAATGGACTATATTTTAAGTAATGTAGTTTTCAAATTGATAACATTAGATCTTCTTTGAAAATTTTTTGGACAAGTGAAGATGAAGTTTGGACAAGTAAATATCTTTGTCCCTTGTCTGTATGGACAAGTAGGGAAAAAAGTTAATGTAGAGTCCTGTAGGGAAAGATGCCCTTTCATATGCTACAGTAAAAAGGTGGGTGGCAAAATTTGGACACGGCAGACAGAGCCTTGAAGATGATCCCTGTCCTGGAAGGCCTGTCACTATTGCAATCCCAGAAATGGTCAATAAAGTCCATGGTATTGTTATGACTGACAGGCAAGTTACAGATAGCCAATACAGTTGGTATTTCACAGGAAAGAGTACATTCCATTCTGACAGAGGATCTTGCAATGAGAAAGCTTTCAGCCCATTGGGTACCAAGACTTTTGACAGTTGATCAGAAGCACAGTAGGTGCACTTTGTTGCTGTGCTAATCTAAACCTTTTAGAGGTAGATCCTGCTAAATTTCTTCTTAAGTGATTTGTTACTATGGATGAAACATGGGTCCATCACTTTACCCCAAAGGCTGATCAACAGTCTAAACAATGGAAACACCCTGGTTCACCCCCACCAAAGAAGGCAAAGACTGCTCCATCAACTGGAAAGGTTATGGCCTCAGTTTTCTGGGATGCTGATGGTATTCTAATGGTATATTATCTCCAAAAGGGACAAACAATCAATTGCACATACTATGCATCATTTCTGAGAAGTTACAGGAAAATATTTAAACTCAAGCGCTGTGGAAAACTTAGTAAAGGTGTATTGTTCCACCAGGACAATGCCCCTGTTCAAAAGTCTGTCAGTGCCATGGGTGCCATTAATTATTGTGGCTTTGAATTGACTGAGCATCTGCCTTATTTGCCTGATCTCACTCCATCAGACTTTCATCTGTTTCCAAAACTGAAAATGACCATTTATAGTACCCACTTTCAGTTCAATGATGACATCATACATGCAGTGGGGGACTTTCTGAACGGGTCAAGAAAAGGACTTCTTTAAAGGTAGCATCAGGGACTTTAAACATCGCTGGCAAAATTGTATAGATACTGAAGGGGATTATGTTGAAAAATAATGCAATATGTCTGCCAAAATTCAAACCCTTATAAGTGAAGCTCACAATATATCAATTCGCCCTCATATTTGTTATTCTCATTTTAAAATTGGTATTATTCATTCTCAGTTAGGATAAAAAAAAAAGTATAGCTATTTAACCCAAGTTGTATGATGTGCAGACTTAGCGAGACTGTGATTTGACCAAAGACAAAACTTATGTGCACACATGTCAGTGTTTTTACAGAAATTCATGGTGCTGTGAAGCTATTGTTTTAATTTTGAGTTCTCCAATGTCCTATTTATCAAGCAAATTATAGTTTAAAGAGAAGCTTATTTGATTTTTTATGTAATATGACCTCAGAGGCATTATCTTTTGTGTGGCGACAGTAACATACACTTCAAATGCAGTACAGTATCATTTGTTATATAGCAGGTGTGAGCGACTAGAAAACTCAATCACCTGTTATACATGGTATAACACTAATGTTCAGAATTTTGTTGAGACTGTGATATATTTCAGTTTTAAAAGCAGTTGTGACTTCATTTTTACCCTTATATTGAGAATCTGTGTTTAATGATCTAATTTGAAGGTACAAGCTATTAATAGGTTGAATGCTGTCTGTTTCATACCAATTGTTAGGCCATTCTTTAAATACTGGTTTTGACTTAGATTACTGTATTTATCTGATCAAGGTATAGGGCTCATGGCAGGTGTGACAGGTCAACAGGGGCACCTTGTAGGCACCTGATACCACCTCTGATATATCTAGGGATTTTGTTTGCCCTTCTCTTAATTTTGCAATAAATATAGGATTTATGAGATTGATCACTGTTCATTTTTGTCACTTGTTCATTTGACATATGGTTGGTATAAACAAATGATACTTTGAGTTGGCAAGACTGAAATATATAGTTATCATTATATTATAAATTTTACTGAAAGAGATTTGGGATCTGAGAGATTGGGATATTTCTAGAAACTAAGAGAAAATATGTTTGTTTTAGTGAAGAAAATAATATTGACCAGATAAAACAAGACTCAAGATTATAGAATTTCAATCTCTTTTAAGTGTAAATCATTGAAAATCACTTGAATCAGATTTAAAACAAAAAACAAATGTCTTCTCAAGAACAATAGTTTGACTAAATATAGTATGCAAGTGGATAAAGATTCTGTTGTATTTAAGATGTGAAGATATTTAAGGAAGGATGAACATGGTTGGTAGACAGGTTCATTCATCAGTAGCCAGATACCTCAGTTGGTAGAGCACCTGACTAGAGATTTAGGGGGCCCTGGTTCAAATCCAGGTGTTGTCCATTGCATTTTCACCCTTCCTGTTACACAAGTATTATTCTCTCAATGTAGATTGATTTAAGTTTAATCAGCATGCAGTCTTAAGACGTGTACATGTAATGTAGTGTACAGTTACTCAGTTGTATTGACTTTAATGGTCCAACAATTATATCAGTACAACTCCAAAGCTTAGAAGTCACATTTCTGACTCAGGTGAGCATTGTGTGCCCTTTGATAATCAGTGTAACTAACATGGATCTGTTTTATTCAGTTAAATAAGCAGAAAGAATTTATGGAAAAGGCTCAGAAGTTGTATAAGTACAACCAAGAACTTGAAAAGTAAGTCTAGAGTAAGATTATGAAAGGTACATGCTCTCAAGAGAATGAGAAGATGGTGTCATTTACTGTATATCAGGTAATTTTGGCATTAGGAATATTTAGCACATTTTTTGTTAATAATATGGATTGAAATATTTTGGTGTCTTCATTTAACATAAAACTTTTATTTTTGGCAAATTTTTCTCACCCACCTAAAAAGCCAACATTTCCAGTGTACCAAGATTACCTGAGATACAGTTTGTTAATTTGGTATTGTCTGTTGAATCTTACAGGTATGAAAGTGATTTTTCTTCCATTTTTCAGAGAACTTAAAAACTCAAAGGAAGAGATTGCTTATCTGAAAAGAACTCTAAAAGAGCAGGTAAAAGATGTAATATTAATTGTAAGGCATAGTGCCAAAGTAAATAATGAAAATTCACTAGAACTATTTGATCCCTATTGATTTTGGGGTCAAAAGGTCAAAGGAACACCCTTTGGGTTTGGCAGATTGGTGTGAGCAGTGCTTACAGTACTTCTTGTTGCAGTCAGAGTTCTTTCTTTTTCTGCTAAATATCACAAATTTGTCCGTCCATGTTTTAATTCATCAAAGCATCGCACATTCACCTTGACTTGTGTCCAAGTAAATTCAGCACTTTATAATTAATTTCAACTTCACTTTACATTTAGTTCAGTTCAGTTTATTGCACTCAAACCATGGAATGGTACATAGGTACATGAAACATATGTACAATAACAGGGGTAAAACAGACAGAAGGTTAAGCTTTTTAATGATCTGTGTCATTTCTCACTTGAGGAGTGTATGTATTTTTATCAAATCACTGAATGAATGCTGACATACTTTTGATTTATTCATATGAACACTGCCAATGCATTTACATTTAATATTATTTATCTTATATTTTTAATTTACTTTAAGTATTCATTGCCTGTTTGACTCTAAAATATGATTGTCCATTTTGTCAGGCAGTGCTATTTGTCTACCCCTGTATTTATTGGGTGTATGGAGAACACTTCTGATATAAAGAAAAGTGGGTGTCGTGGTTCTTGTTTTTGTGTCAAGGTCACAGTTTTCAAATCACACTTAGAAATTCCATTAGCGCATATATGTATACATGTACTTGTGATTCATTACAAATTTTGCCTTAATTTGCAGTATAATCCCCATTGATATGAACGTATTTGTGTCTCTACTGGATATGAAAGTCAGTACTTTCAATTTTTTCAAATGAGGGTTTACCACGCAGTTGATTCATTGAAAACATAGTTTCCCTATGATTCAAGTTCTCTAGACCCCATTTTAGCATTTAGTGTTACAAATGAAAGAAAGAATGGTATGGCACTATAACCAACTTAACAGTTTGTAACTGAAGAAAATACATGCATATGTGATGTATATCATGCAATTTGTCTGAATGATGACAAGAATCCTTCCTTAAAGTGGATTCCACCTGGATTTCAGACAGAATCTGCCAAATAAAATAGTACAGGTATACATCAGATAATATAGTACAGGTATACATCAGATAATATAGTACAGGCATGCATCAGATAATATAATACAGGTATACATCAGATAATATAGTACAGGTATACATCAGATAATATAGTACAGGTATATATCAGATAATATAGTACAGGCATACATCAGATAATATAGTACAGGTATACATCAGATAATGTAATACAGGCATACATCAGATAATATAGTACAGGTATACATCAGATTCTTTGAAATGATTTTATTGTTGTTTGCTAAAGAATTTACAGCAACAGAACAGTGTAGAGATCAACTCAAATATGTGAGAGCTATGTTAAAATTGTTATGAATTATGTTACGCTTTAATTTTAGAAGTTCATTTCATTGTATTAATTACTCTAATATGGGAGTTCATTTTGTTGAATAAATTCCTTTAATTTTGAAAGTTCATTTTATTGTATTAAATTTGCTCTAATTTTGAAAGTTCATTTCATTGTATTAAATTAGCTCCAATTTTGGAGTTCATTTCATTGTACATTGTATTATTTTATTTGAAATGTGGAAGTCCTACAGTAATCACACTGTTTGTCAAGTTATCTATCAACGCTTTTGTTGTGACACAATATCTTGTACAGATTTCAACTTGAAGCTTTCAAATTTAATTTTTTATACAAAGGTAGTTGATCATCAAAGGTACATGCTTAGATTTTTTTGGTCATGTAAACCAACTCCAGGTTAAAGTGAAATGGGAACTTCAGAGTTGATACCATTAATTGCTATTTTTTGGTCATGTAACAAAAACTTGCATTTTTATTTACTTTCAACTCTTGCACTATGATTGGGGAAAAAAGGGGGTGGGGATTTATGAACTGGAATGTCAGTTGTTGAATTTTAGTAACATCAAACCCAATCTAAAGGCAACTTGTCAGCTTTCATTTGGTAAGTTCTACATGTCTTTGTAGTCAGCTTTGATGTTTTAAATTGTTTTGTCATAAAATTTATAATAAATAAACCCTCTGATTTCTTATCATTTTTGATAAGGAGTTTCAGTCTAGTTGTATGCAAACTAGATATTGTTTTGTAGACTCTAATAGCCAGTTTTGATGTTTTGAATTATTTAATGATATAATAAAACAATTACTGCTTTTTGTATTCTCTAACTATTCCAAATAAAATTATGACTTCAAAGACTGATTACATTTTAAACAAAATTTTATATATGTTCAGTGTCTCCACCATTATGTGATTAGATTTACAATGTAAAACAGTCTTGTTTGTTTTGAACACCACATGACAAAAATAGTTGATTTCAATTTATTCAAAGTGATTAGAACAAACAATCAACTTTTTATAGACATTCATCTCTTCATTTTGAAGGAATGGGTCCTAAAAATTGAGTTCAAAGGCAAGTTACAATAGTAACATCTGTTAATGGATTTTAACAGGGCTATATACACATCTAAATGTCAAAGGTTCTGGATCCCCTTACACAAGTTTTGAACTACAGGTGTACATTTGAGTGTAACTTGGCTACACATACATGTACTACACAATAATATATCAATATCTGAAATCTTGTGTAATGAATACAATATTTCACATTTTAATATTTGAATTTTATTAAGTGATAAACACACCTGACATGTTGTATATCCATTATTTCATGGAATTACACATTGGTTTACTTCTTTTGAAGCTGCTTAGCTATTAAAGTTTCACGAATGAACTATTTGATGGACATGTACATTTTGGTTTGTGTGAAATTGACTTTGTCCATTGAATCTAGATCTGCCTTTTTAAAAAAACAACTATCTTTTAATTAAATCATCCATTTGATGTAACATACTGTAAGTATGAATTATCTTTGTTCCACATATGCTTTTATATTATATAAGCAAAAATTGCTTTATGAAAAGTGACATGGGCATAGTTGTCCTATTAACAAAATACTTTCTTGTTGCAGAAATTCCTCAAAGACAACACCAATTGGTAGTTCAGCAATTATAGGTCCCAATTATGTAAGTTATGAAAGTGTAAGAAAATCAGAAGTTACAAAGCCATTGAATTTAGATATGAACATTTTAAAAAAGTGAATTTAAATTTTCTAAACAGGTAAATCCCAAATATGGAATGAGGACTACCCCACCGTATCTTGGGCGGCAGAAGCGTATGTTACTTTTGGATAATACTGTGATACAGTAAAATCATTTGCAGAGAATTTCTTGGGTTCATTTGATTTATTTTGTGATATCTGTAATTTGCTATATCCTATAACAATTATTTTTACAATATACGATGAATCTAGTGCAAGTTAAATAGTATTAATTGCTAAATTGATTCAGTTTTGTTTATGAAGAAAAAAATGCTTCCAAATACTTACATCATTTTAATTTACTTTTAAGGACAGAATTGAGAGAAATTACGGAAACCTTTACAGCTTTATATAGTTATATAATGTTTGTCTAAACCATTGTTCTTTCATGGCTCACACAATGGAAAAATCAATTGAACTTCAAGATAAACCATGTAAAATAGCAATTTGGGACACGGAAGACGCTTTGACATAAGCAGGGTATTCGAGTTGAAATTACTGTATTTGAGATATCAAGGGTTCTTTAAATCATTTATTTAGGTGATACATCCACGACCGGCAATCAATTTCAGTATATGTTTCCAAGATTTTGATATTCACCTGCAGTATTATGCATATAGTAGCCGCCAGTTGTGTCAGAATTTCAGATCCCAGGATTTGGTAATGTCTTTAACAATTATAGAAGTTGGAAATCAAAATTCAGAGCAATAATCTTTAATATAATATAGAGACATTAGAAGCTCTTGCTTGAGTTTATTATAACCACCAAATGAAGGTCATTTTGGTCACTGGTTTAAAAATATAAAAAACTTGTAGGATGGACATTAGAATTTCATGCTAGACACAAATTAAAGGTTGATTAGGGGTTTGAAAGTTGCACTCATTACACCAATATGCAATTCTTGTCTTGTGATATTCCGCTGACCAATAAGGCCCATGGGTCTCTTGAATTGTTAGTCTTCATTTTAGAGTCTTCAGATGTCATGTGTTAATTTGCTACAAAATTTAAAATTGATAAAACCTTAAATGTCTACCATAGACATATTTAATTTCATTGAAAAAACATTTTGTTTTTTGAAGTGAACATGATTTCATGTTGATTAATTTTTGTTTTTCTGATGATTTAAAAAACACATATTATGCATAGTAGTATAAACAATGTTGCGTATCTGCAATCCTAACTTGCTTGTATACCGTTATGATACACATGCCATTTGTTCGACAAGGTGTGCTGTCAATCACACCTATTCACAAACTAACAATTACTCTGTGATCTGTGTAAGCTTGTACTCAAGCCATTCGAATGTTTAAAGCATGTATATTGTATTCTGTTTGTCAATAAAATTCATAAAGAAACTGGACGTACCGGTAGAAACAAGGCTAGTCCTCAACTTGCTACGAAATAATGTTCAAACAATATTTAACACATTCCTCCTTTCCAAGTTGAATGGAAGAAAATCTTCCACATGACCGTACAGTTAACAGTAAAATAAAATCCATAGCGAAAAACATTCATGGTGTGTTATGCAGCACAGACTTCAGATCACCAGAAGATGTGGATAATAATAAGTTTTTAACAGTAAAATATGCCAGTTATTTTTTTTTCAATAGGCAATACCCCACCCTGTGGTGCCATGGTTTATCTAAATAAAATGTCACCTAATCAAGAATTGAAGAGGATGTCACCAAGGTCAGTAGTATCAGGACAGTTCTCATAAGTTTTTCATTTAAATTAAATTTTTCAGATTTACTTCTATCAGATATCTCCAGAACTATTTATGGTAGGGCCTTCATATTTTGTATATAGATTTTTTATGGGAAGACCTTAAATTTTATACCATGGTGTTTGACCTTTGAGTTTGACCCACTTTAATGAAAACCTACTTCTACTATTTAAGGTAGAACTTTCATATTTTGTATATAGATTTTATATGACAAGACCTTTCATTTCATGCCATGATCTTGTGACCTTGACCTTCTCCAGAACAGCAAGGTCATGTTAGTCACATTAATGTTGAGGCATCTGCATGTTGTGTGAATTGAAGTTTAGTTGTGACCCTTTTTGGGCTGGGTTGGGGTCACAATATGGGGTCAAAATTTGCATTGGAATGAAGATTAAAAAAAAAATCTTTTAAAATCATAACAGCTGAACAAAATGCAGGTCGTAGTGAATCAAGTGAGCAATGTGGACCATGGGCCTCTTGTTTAAAATCTTAATAGCTGTCCTTCAATTTGTGAGAACAATATACAACTATATTCATTATTTAGATTATGCCTTAATGTGTAGATTCCATTATGTAGTGTAGATGTAATTTTGCACAAACCAAAGCCATGGACAAAAGAGGTAGCACAGTATTTGATATATGCAGTATACTTTCAGAGAATCACCCAAAATTCGGGACTGCTTTGAGAGTTACACACAGGTATTATTTTAAAATTTACAATTCTTTACAGTGTTTTTACACCATTTTTAAAGGCAACCTGATGCTCTATTGATTTGGGAAAAATCATCCACATTTTAGGATATTGATCATTTTTCAATGTTGAATTCTTCCGTGTTTGAAAATATAATTATTGAAGTTTATAAACTATAGTTTTGTGTTGCATCTTTTTCACATAATGCGGTGAATTTTTTTTTATTTTACATGGCATGTACACTATAAAATTGACATCATACAAAGTTCTAAAATTGTTTGATTAAATGACGAAAACATCCTATTACTTTTCAATATTTTCCTTATTAAAATGCTCTTTTCATAAAGTTGATATAAAGCTTTAGTTACTTAGTGTTCTTGGCAAATCTTGGCACAATTTTGGGAATTTTTGAGAGAGGAAACTGTCTGAATCTTACATGTGAAAAACACTGGTCTATATGATAAAAGTCACCAACTTCTTATAGCTTGTGTCCCTTTGATAGTGAAGAGAATGAATTACACAAGTACTGTTATATCAATTCTTTTGTATGGGAGGAATATTCATTGTCCCTTTGATTACATGGGTGGTACTGAGCATATATGTATGTCACAGACTGGTCATGTATATAAGTATGTTACATTACATATTAAATTAAAATTCATTTCTATGTGTACTGGTGACCCGTACATAATAAATATCACTAGAAGAATATTTTTGAATTAAGCTATTAAATTCGTTATGCTATTAATTTTTTTTCCTCTTGACACAAAGGGATTAACAGAGAGAGACAGAGAAGTTTGATATTTGGCTGAGAAATTTAATCTTTAAATACTCATAAGCTTACTAAATGTTCAGGTAGTTTCATATATAGCAGCTGATGATTTCTACCAACCACATATGTACACAAATATAGCTCCTGCATCTCATCACATGTTAAAGTTTAATAACTAGACAACTCAAAAATGGCTTCTAAATTTATTTTTTTTTAATTATAAAGGCCTCACATAAAAAATGCAGGAGTCGTAATGGTAATCACTATGCATGTCTGACTGTATGTGGTCTATTTGTCATTATTACATTTCCAATGTTGTAATGACAGCCATTTCCTCATGAATGCACTGCAGCTGTGAACAATGCATGTATAAATCTAGATAAATATAGCATATTTATTTTAACATCTGGGAATTCTGACAGAATCAAAGAATGTAAATATAAAGAATTTGAAAATACACATGAGGGTATGAACTACAACACTTCATGCCAGCATTCTTTTCATGAGGCATGTTCACACCTCATGAAGTAAGCTGGCATAAAACACCACAGCTCGTATCCTCATGTGTTTCCAAAAATTAATTTTTTTCTTAAATATATAATATCTCCAGTATCTTGCTTTTTAAATTTTATGCCTCCAGAATTGAAGATTCAGGGCTTGCAGTTTTTGGCTTGTCTGTGGCAAAAAACTTTCACCATGGTCATATCTTTTATACCATAAAAGTTAAATCTTCCATATTTGGTATGTCTTTACCTTATGGCTAGACCTTTCCATTTACACAAAAAAATTTGACCTGGTGACCTTTACATTGACCTTTGACTTACTTTTAGAAACCTCAAATATAAGAGATATCTTTTAAACTGTAAAAGGTACTGCTTTTGTATACAGCATGTGCATTTTTTTGAGAAGACCTTTCCAATGATACCAGAATTGTTGATTTTGTGACCTTCACATTGACCTAGTTTTTGGAAAATAAAAAAATAAAAAGAAAAACAACTTTAACCTTGGTCATATCTTTTACACCATAAGAGGTAAACATTTCATATTTGGTATGTATTTCTTGTGGCAAGGCCTTTCCAATAACACCAAATTCTTTGACCTGGTGACCTTTACAAATCTTACAGTTCCACTTTGTTGTAATCTGGGGGCATCAGTGTTTCACAAACACATCTTTTTTTTAATTATAAAGTCCTAACATCAAAAATGCAAGATCCATAATACAGACTTCATATTCATTTTGTAAGTGGACAAACACTTGTAGAATTTTAGATCAGGTTGACAAAATGTCATTCATCAAGATTACCTAGACATACATGTATCTCTGTATGACATCATAAACCCAATATTATTAAACCTAAACACTACCAATTCTGTATGTAAGTAGTTAATCAGATTAGTACCAATCATACCTAATCATGTAGATTGAGGTCTACTCACACTGTGACTTCCAAGGGTAGAGCAGGGTCACTATAGAAGTTGACAAGAAAATATAAGAAAATTTTCCTCAAGAACCACAAGGGAGGTTTTTTTTTTTTTGGTTTTTTTTTTTTTTTTATTGTTTGGATTTGTTTGTTATTTTGGTTAAATTGGTATACATATCTGCAGGCATCACCATATATTGTAAATTCACATTCATACAATGTTTTTTTGCCTGCAAAGTAACTCAAGTGACTATAATGAGTTAAATATGTCTAGTATATATAAATGTGACCCATGTTCTTAAAATTTGTAACTGTCAAGTAGAGCCTCCATGGCAGAGTGGTTAGAGCATCACTCTCAAAGTCACAAGGCCTCTCACCTATAGACTGTGCAGGTTCGATTCTCGCTCGCGCCAGTATATGTGAGAAAGTTTGCCAGTTTATTTTCGGAAGGTCGATGGTCTCTTCCCGGGTACTTTGCATCTGGGTTCTCTCTTCCACCAATAAAAACTGGACACTACCAGATAACTGAAAAATTGTTGAATGTGGCGGAAAACAACAATCAATCAATATAACTGTTAAGTAATGTACTAATATGTGGTGTAAAAGACTACTGACAGCAACCAATTGGAGTTAACTCTTACCAAAACTGTAGATGCAGATGTTGTGTGGTTTTTAGCTCACCAAAGCTGAAAGCATAAATGAGCTTTTCTGATCACCCTTTTCATAAACTTTTAACATTTTCTACTTCTTATTCAGAATCATTATCACATTAATATGCAAGCACCTTCAGGTGTTCAAAGATTGTTTAATTCAAGCTCTTTGGGGGTAGGGTGGGATCACATTTGGAGATCAAAGTTTATGTTAAGATGTACAGGAAAGTAATTAAAACAAATTCTCTTCAATAGTAGCAGGGCCATATGAAATTATATCATAATGCAAACATTCCTAAGTTGTGTTGATTTAAGTTTGTTGGGGTTTTTTTTTCTCCCTTCAAATTATTAACCCTGGGGTTAGTGTAGGTCAAATTTTACATATTGCATATACAGAAAAGAAAATCTTTAAAAGGTCTTCTCCAGAATAACAAGGTCACTGTTAGTCATTGACATCCTTATGCTGTGTAAATTTATGTATTTGACCCACTGGGGCTACCCCCAATAAGTTGAGGCACAATATGGGGTCAAAATGTTTCGGGGAATAAAGATTTTAAAGGAAAAAAATATTAAAAATCACAATTAAAAGCTGTACAACAGCATGACCAAGGTTGACTCAGGTGAGCAATATGGCCCTTGGGCTTCTTGTTTTTGTTTTGTTTTGTTTGCTCCATATTCACTGTTGATGATTTAAAATTCATTAAACCAGTCATAAAATTATACTTCAAATTAATGCATTTTACTCAACATTTAGGGTGGTGCTAAACAAATTCAAGGAGCAAGCCAGATTTCACCCTCATTGGATTTTAGAGGTATCAGATACAGTATATATATATATATATATATATATATATATATATATATATATATATATATCCATTCAAATATTTGCCAGTGTCATGAATATAATTACATTTCAACAAATGTTGCAGATATATTTGTGACAAATATTCTCACTGTGAATTCAAGAGAATAAATTTTGTAGTATAGTTGAAGGTTCAGTTTCTTTCCAGCACAGGCTTGTGGATTCCAGAACAGAAATAGGGACAACAAATCTGATTAAAACACCAGTGTAACAATTTATTGTTGCAATGGATGATCACTAGTTAAAATTTTTAAATACCAACAGATAGTTTTTGAAATTATCAAGAATTAACAATATGTAAATAATTTGAAAATATTTTGGTGGAAGTAAAGTGAATTTGAACTAATAAATGAATAGATTTAATGATATTGGTATTGATATAGATTAGGAGTTTAGATTTGCTGACCATAAAGGAAAAATGTGGCTTTTATCTCGAAACAGATTTTATAATTTTTCAACATTTCTGGTGCGGTATAATCTTTGGTTTGCACATTCAAGGTCTATGTCATGGCATTGCTTTGTTTCTAACAATAATACTTACAAATTTGAACAAATCAGAAAGGAATATTTTGGGGGTAACCAATATTTCTTTAAGAGTAGTAATGTCTTACTGGACTTTTGTAATGAAAAAAAAAGAAATGGAAAATTCATTGTAATGAAAATGCTACAAAAATGAAATGGTAATCAGCTATATGACCATGATGTTTAAAAATTACAACAACTTAAAAAAAAATCATGAATTGACCATTTCCCAGAGCTTTCTCAAATTTTGTTGCATAGTTGAATGTATGAACTTTGTGAAAATAACACATTTCTGAAGTTTTAACACAAAAATTAATACTCTCTGACGCCCATACAAAACACACCTAGGTCTCCTTCTTTTGGTCTTTTGATGCATGAAGTATGTTGTCCAGAGTGAGAAAAAGTACAGTGTGTAGACCCAGAATTTTGACAGATTATGTGAGAAAAGATGTAAAAATAGAATGAGGTAAAACTCATAAGGGAACTAGAATTTTCTTGGGGATTTCTAGAAAAAACAAATGCAGGTCTTTAAAAGTACTCTTTTTATCTGAACATATCATGTGTATTTTTAGCTGAGCATGTTACATGTCAGTTTGATCAATAGGGATATGGAAGGGTTTCCATTTTGATAACAGAGTGATTTATAATTACTTAAGTATAAAAAGTAGGAAATAATATCATTCTTGAAAAGCAAGTGTGGACCCCTTAAGGGATGTTGAAATAATTTTCTACACAACTGTGACAATACCTTTGCTGTCATTCTAATTCACATAATGTATTCAAAAGTCCAAGTCAGCTTGAAGAAACTTTTGAATTTTGGATGATCTTCAAAGTGCAGTTGAGAGCAAATTGATGCATTCAAACTGTTCAAAATTGTCAGTATTGATATGATTTTTAAGGTGTCGAGCTTGCTCGAGAGCCTTCTGGTGATTATGCAAAATTTTGCCTCTACACTTTCTTTCATCTCAATGGGCGAAATCAAATAGAGCCTATTGGTTTTGAATGTTTCGTACGATTCAAGATGTTGAAACATTAAATTTGATATTTGAAAGGCACAATTCCATTTCTGTTGTTGATGTCATTGTTTATTATAATGTCTTTGTCCAATAGTTAAATAACGATTGTTTGGTGAGAGAAGTTCATTAATCGCAGATGGATTTACTACGAAACAGATTTTCCTGTGAAGTTTTTGTCGTACAATATCATTAAGTACTTACAAAATAACCTGCTCAAATTTGGTTTTCATTTATATCTATAGTCTCGTAGTTGCACCAAGAATCCTTATTTCAGATCAGTAGAAACAGATAAAACTAAAGTGGTCACGATTAGGTTACTATTCCAAAAACACAAAGTCTATTTCTGGTTTTGTTTTTGGTAATCCCGATCCTGATTTTAATTAAGTAAACAAAAGTAGCGTGTGCATCGCGATGAAAATAACAACTTATTTTGCGAAGAAACCCAGGCTAGGTAACATTCATTGGGAATTGAATCTTATTCAGAATTAAAATAACCTTACTACATATTACGTTGAACTTTTGAATTGTTAGATATTATTGAAAACAGAGTTAATACCAAAAAATTGTTACATCATACATGAACAGAAGACATACTTTCTATAAACAAGTAGTCTCACTCTGAAACAGTTATATTCTTTTCAGCATTTTTTGTCTGCAATTTCAATTTATTCATTATAGCCTTTGTAAAGTAACTAGTCTTGAGGGGATGTTATCTAGCAAAAGGAGGGTACATGTGTGAACTTGTTAGGATAAGCAACTTCAGCCCAAGCTCTCTTCTTTATTTCTTTTTATGTAAATAAACACATATTGCTGACATTTTACAAATGATTGTAATGCATTATTGATGTACTTAAACATGAGGAAATGTCTCCTGTGGCACTCAACATTTCTTCTCTTACTTTCTCTAATTTACCTGCCCTCTAAATTTATTGAGAACCCTGATATATATGATATTGCACTCGACGCCTTTGTGGCCCTTCAGGTCTTTGGTTATTATTACATTGATACATTTTTTTTAAAAAGCACTTGATTAAAGTATGGAAAATAAGCTGTAGTGTCTCTTTCAAATAGAAATATCAAAATTGCTATGGACACTGCTGAGAGTGAATGCCTTGTAAAATATTAAAATGTATACACAGGTAAATAATGATTTTTGAATATCTACTGCATCTTAAGTTATATAACCCACAATTTACCCCCCCCCCAAAAAAAATTAAGAATTGAATGTTATGTAATCCAAAACTTGGTATTGAATGAAAGACAATCATCATACAATGTAATTTACCAGAAAAAAATATTCAAAATTAATAATAAAGGCTAGTTCACAGTAGTCCCTATGAGAAAAGCAAAAAAATGTCATGTTGAAAAGGTTTATATTACATGTATCATGGTCTTTCAAAATATGTAAAGAAAAGTATAAGTTGCCATACAAAATATGAAGATACTTAACGTTTTATTTGAATTCTAGCAAGGATTGATAATACGCTGACAAAAATTTGAAATCACTTGAATTTGAAATGTTGCATTTTGTTGTCAAAATAAATGCTTTGGTGAATGAGATACATTAATTGAATTAGGATTGACCTAGAAAGGGGACCTAGTTAGTATTTCAAACATAATTCAATGTGTTCATTGTTCAAATTGTTTACAGAGGTCTGTAGTACTCCACCATCTCAAAACAGGAGTGTAGTAGAGTCACATAGAAGGTAGGATATCAAAACTGATTATTTAATATTCATCTTACTTTCATTATTATATTTAAGCAATGAAGAGTTAATGATTTGGTTCTCAGGTCAATTATTCTAAAACATGATGTGGAAGGGTGGTATTTACTGGGAAGAATAAAGATATGCTTTCCAAGGGTTCATTTGTGCTATTTTGATCATCTTAGGCCAAACCATTTAATGTCTTGACAAAATTTGCTGTGGTAGTTAAAATGTCAAATTTTTGTACTGTTAGTCTTTCTGATATATATACTGTATGGTAATCACGACAGTCACATGGTTTGTAAACAAACAGAGGGTAAGCTTGTTCTTACTTTATTTTTTAAATTAAAAAAATGTCACTTTGGCAGAAAACTGCAATACATCAATGGATGAATACCCTTGAATTGACATGCAAGATAATATAGTCATCAGAAATGTGTAAAAGCAAAATTTGAGGTGAAATCAAGCATTGGATGGCAAATAGGAAATATTTCTATAGTTTCTTTCATGATTTGTGGTCCATTTTATGACTATATGTCTCAATATAAGACCATTTGTGCACCTGTTTGGATTATTTGTGTGTGGTATTGATAAGTAACAGTGTATCATTTTGACATTGCATTTGGAGTTGGGTTTGTTTGTTTGTTTTTTTCATTTTGGTTGTTTTTGGTATGGGTTTTTGTTTTTTGTTTTGTTTTTTTTTTGCTTTTTGTTTTTTGTTTGTTTGTTTGGTTTTTATTTTTGGGGGGTGGGGGGTTGATTGATTTATGTGACTTGGGTACAATGGAAAGGGTCATTTTCTCATAGAAGCCATTCAATACGCATGAACTTGTCCTTATACAATGTAGATGCTTTCAAAACACAATTTCCTAGACTGCTTTAGTATATTGTGTTACTATACACTATTTATATTAGTTCAATATTTCTATCATACAACTGTTAGAAAACAACTCATGAGGGTGGTTTTGCTTAAGATTTGTTATCATGATTAAATTGAGACCAATTCAATACATGCAGCATTGGGAAATGTTTAATTTATGATTGGCTGGTCGGTTAGTTAGTTAATTAATTGAGAATTCTACATCACCTTATGTTATTTCAGTTATATCGCGATTTCAAGGAAGGAGATAACAAATCTCTGAAATCATAGTGGCAGAACTTGGGTTTGACTTGCACTGTAAGAAAAACTTTTAACCACTACACCTTCAAAGGGAAGATAATCACAAAAATGCAAAAATAGGATGGGGTAATTTTAAAATCTTCTCAAGAACCATTGGACCAGTAAAGTTCCAATTTACATGGAAGCTTCCTTACATATTGCAAATTCAAATTTGTTAAGTTCCTGGCCCCTGGGGGTAGGGTGGGGTTACAATAGGGGATCAAAGTTTTATATGTGAAAATATAGGAAAACATCTTTAAAAATCTTTTTCTCAAGAACTACTAAGCCAGAAAAGTTCAAATTTACATGACAGCTTTCTGACATAGTGCAGATTCAAGTTTGTCAAAATCATTGCCCCCAGGGTAGGATGGGGCCACAATAGAGGATCAAAGTTTTATATGTGAATATATAGGGAAAATCTTTAATATGGGCTAAGGTGACTCAGGTAAGCAATGTGGCCCATGGGCCTCTTGTTTAAGGTCCGAAAGACTAATGATTCTTGCTTTTAAATGCTGAACATTTTGCAAATGTGCAACCACTAGCTATGTTTACTTTGGTTTGATGCAGTCGTGGCACAAGCAGGGTTCAAACTCATGACCTCCCGGTTTCAAATCAAACACTACCACTGAGCTATCACGATTGGTAATAGAGTCCTGTTTATTAAAGCTATACAGAGTATGGGTAGAATAGAACAAAATTAAATTATGTAGGGAAAATTGTAACTGAACTACAATGCTGTGCAAACATGCTCATGTAGTGTTGATGCAGGTTAGAATCACTCAAAACGTTACACGACTAATTTGACTGTAGCAACAAAGGGGTTTACAATTCGCTTGAAGGAAAATAAATCAAGAAAAAAAGCACAATGCTTATGTAAACATTGTGGTCTCTTGTTTTTCAAAATTAATTTGATTTCTAACACTATCAAAATAAAACACTCTAACTGAAGAAAAAGTTACTTCACTAGGGTGTGCAATGATATTCCGTTAAATTATTGTATTGCTTCTTCTTTTGACTTCATATTGAAGTTTTAAATGTCCAAGGTAAAGGTAATAAGTCTTGGTAACACATGAAAGATCTGGTTATAAAGCATTTATAATATATTATGTGAAATATCAAAACCCAATTCTCTGGTTCAAAAGATACAGCTAAGATTACAGCTGCTGAAAAGTAAGTCAATGGTCAGTCAACCTTACAGGTATTAGTACTAAATGGAAGGCCTGGTCCATGAGGCATATATATGTGTGAAATATCAAAGCCCTATCCACTTGGTTCAAAAGATTTAGCCAAGGTTAAAGTTTTCCCCAAAAGTATAATGTAGACACTGAGGTCATAAAAATAGTTCTCCGAACATTGATCCTAGTGAGCTAAAAATTAACTTTCATCTTTATCCATCTGTTTTGATTGCATTGCAGTTATGGTCAAGTAAAAGTGGGATCTGTGAGGTAATTGTTTTCAATTAATTATCTATTTGTCTTTGATATTAATTATTTGTCTTTCAACTTGATTATTTTGTCACCTGTGTAGTGGACACTAAGGATCAGTTTATCTCGTGTCTGTCTGCATGACCCATGTCTGGATGGCGTTACATTTCTTTGTGAACTTTTTGGGTAATATTCATTCAAAGTTAAGGTCATGGAAGGTCACTGGTGAATCCTTTGTTCTTTAGTCTAATATCGATTCATCTTCCTGTCATTATATAAATTAATTAGGGCGATAATTGATTTGATATGTTAATTAATTCAATTGATGAGAGCAATATTAATAATTGAATAGGTGATATCTTTAAATAATTAAAGATATCTTTGATTATTTGAGTTTATGTTAATTTGGCACTCCATATGTTTACGGTGCAAAATATGTTGCCACAACAAGAGAGATGGGTAGATCCTACAAAGGAAGTGTGGTTTACCTTAACAATTATCACATGTTGTTCTTGGTACCGAAGGAATAAAGAAAACAAGGGAACTGTTTTATTTGTACTGTCATTATTACAAAGTAGCAAGGGTTTATTCTCATTCTAATAATGTAGACATAAAACACAAAATTCACTTTTTCAATCCCATTCATGCTGTCAGACTCAGGCCTGTACATTAATTTGTTTACCTATAATTTGTTTGAAATAAAGTCAAATTCAAAAGATGTCACTTAAGTATATGACAATTATGGCTTGCGTGCAGCAGTTTTGTCCGAAATCTGTCTAGTGTGTCAAAGTCAAACAGTAGGAAATTGACATGGTATGCAAGTAAAACATTACAACAATGGATTTTAATTGGAGAGTATTAGTTGTCAGATTGAATTTATAGGGCTTGACCTGAAAATCTGTACAATTTTTCATTTTGCATGAATTTTAATGTACAGGCATGATATCATGAATAGGGTTGAAAAAGTATGAATTTTGTGTACAGTCTGTACATATCACATGTATGGATGTTGAAGCTTTCTTTCTGTGATAGCTATGGAGGGAGTATATTTTGCCCATGTGTTTGTTGACCTAATTTGGTAAAACTCATTTTGTGATGAGATACTAAGTTGTTGTATTGAGATGCTATTTAATAACAATGAGATCATTATCATGAGATAATGTATATTTCTTTATTTTTTATGACACTTACTATTAAGCTTTTGTAATATATTGGATATGGAACCCCCTCTGGGGAAAAATCCTGTATTCACCCCTGGTTTGTAAGACTTTTTTTGTAGACATTCTCCAATGGACCACTTTGAACATTCAGGACATCTCAGGAGTCTAGTAAGTAAATACCTAGATAATATGCTAATTAATGCTAAAATGTGTAGTAGGCACAAATACAAGGTCACTCAAGTGACTCAGTGACATTCTTCAGTCATCATTTATCATCCTTTAATGTTTGCACAAAATCACTTCTCTTTAGAAATAGCATGACCGATTTTAACCCCAACTGATATACTTGTAACTTTACCTGAGATGAAAGATCAAGTAAGCTTTTCTGTCTGTCATCTGGTAATTGTTCACATTTTCAATGTCTTCTCAAGAACTACTTAGACCAAATTTCAATGGAACTTATCACAAAGATTCAAGTTTTGTTTTAATGGAAGATCATGCCATCCCTCCCTTTTAAGGGGAGATGATGAAGAACAATGAAAATAGGATGAGGTGTTTGGAAAATCTCTCCAAGAAATGCTGAACTGGAAAAGCCAAAACTTGCTTGAAAGCTTCCTTATGTATTGATACAAGTGTGTTCAAACCATGAGCCTTAGGACCAAGGTTCAGGAATCAACATTAACGGGTGTCCAATTGCAACAGTTGTAGATCAGCAATCCCAAAACCAGCAAGGTTCTGTGGCTTATTCCTATATCTATATTTTAGATAAAAAAAAAAATTCTGCTGAAAGGATGCATCTTGTTGTTGGGTCATTGGGATTTTCAAGTCTGCCATTGGTCTGATTCTGCAATTACAGTTTGCATGTCACTGTAGTTAGTCTCTGTTGGCATCATAATACTGTAGTGCTGTTGTTCTGAATCTGCATTCTGGCCCATTTAAAACTAATTCATCCAGGAAAGATTGCAACTGGGCTCCAGGACTCTTCCAAAGTTGAATAAGCTCAAGACTGGTAGTCTTGAGAACGTACAGATAGTCAACGTGTTAAACAATGACCTGCAGTTTTAGAACTTAAAGTGCTTATTACTTTCAAGAGATCTTGCATGAAGAACATGTAATACATAACTCGATAGTCCATCATCTTGTGAGATACAAAATGAGCTCTCCTTCACCTCATCTAGAACTTTGCCAGAAGATGCTTGGGGCACATGCTCAAAACATCATCAAAACTCTTTAGCATACACTTGATCAACTGATGCAAGTGAGGCTTCCACCTGGTGTCTTGTAATGTAGTTGGTTTCAGAATTTTTCATCCATTGCTTCTGCAGTGGTCATAACTCTCACAGAACCTTTGGGAAGTAATGATAATGTTTATGGACATTTTTCAATATGTCTTAAATAGTATTAAGTGTAGCATTGTTTTTGAGTGCACTCAAAACTCCCAACTCTAATCAGTGGGCTACAAAATGAATAGGCAGAACATATATGACCTATATTGACACATTCTTGTAGCCACACTGTCATTTGCAACCAAATTAACACATCACACCCAACACTTACAAAATTTTGCTTCTATTCCATGCATCCAAATTTCTTCATAGCCCTATCAATGGAATCAAACACACCTTGGGCATTTGCATACTTAAGGTCATCCAACCCAACAAAAAAGGACCCTTGGCTCACCATCTCTTAGAACTCAACATTAGACAACTTCAACTTCGTTTACACTACTGTCAAGTACATGTACCACAATCAAACGTAACCTATATAGATCAGCAGTCAACACATTAACCTCTATAGATCAGCAGCTGACACATTACCCTCTACAGATCAGCAGCTGACACATTACCCTCTACAGATCAGCAGCTGATATATTAACATACTGAGCTATCCAGATAGGTGATTAGATTTTAATGTAATATATGATTATTGCTGATATTTATATTTTCATTCATTTTTGAAAAGGAAATCAGCCATTATGATGATGTGTTATTCCTCCTCAAAGAATGATACATTTGTGCTCTGTGAGTGACATAGTGAGTTTCATGTTAGTGTATGTAGAAGTAAGTGATAGCTAGCAATGACACCCCTTACTTCATTATTGCACTATCACAACAACACATTCAAAAAGAAAAAAGTAGAATTTGGCCATTACTTTCTGTAAAGCACCTCTTATAAAGATGTTCTTCATAATTATAAACTTTAAATCTTTTCCAATGCCTTTGAATGTTGTGTACAGTAAAATATGCTAACAACTAATTCATGCTTATTGCTAAGTGATATTTATTCTGCTGTGATAGGAAAATAATGGAAATGTTGGATATAGCAAAGTTTGCTTATAAATGAAATGTTTTCCGCTAACCCTGGAGGTTTGCTATAACTATGTTTTACTGTATGATGAAAGAAAAACTTTAAATTTCTGAACAACCAGTCTGAATGTGTTCAGAAGTTATTTCACTGGCTGACAAATAGGTCGTTCTGCCTTTATCCCGAATGGGATGGTGTTAGATCCCTGTGTACTAAACTACATGAGCATATCAAAGGATCTCATTTTAATAAGATTGTTTTTTGGAATGATGCCATGAACTTACCATTGTCACATTACTGAAAGAGCAAGCAATAACCTTGAATAATATCCGAGTTAAACTTTGCAACACCACTCTAATGTGCTGTCTATAATTACATAATACAAAAATGTGTATGTTGGCATTGATGTCTTTTGGATAAGGGGGATCTCCTTACCAGGAGACCTGTATGTTTAGTTTTGAAAATAAATGACATCTGATTCATTTCAGAAACAGACTTCACCTTATCAAGATGGTCAAGGTAGTATCTAAAGCATTTTCATATTTTGAAGGTCATTAAATTTAAAAGTCTTTGTAAAATCCACTGGAATTTTCTCTAGTAATGTAAGCACTGTCTTTTATGCATATGGGACATTGTTGTAAATGGTTTATATAGAATTTGTATGGCCCCTTTGAAATAGGGAGCATATTGGTTTTGCACCTGTCTGTCCGTAGACCAAGTCTTGTCCGCTCAATATCTAAAGAACCCTTTGTTTGACAGTTACCAAATTTGGTACAGTGGTTGCCCATGGAGAATAGATGATCCCTATTGATTTTCAGGTCAATGATCAAGGGTAAGTCTTAATCTGTCTGCTCATGTCTAAGAACCTTTTGCTCAACAGTTACCAAACTTGGTATACTGGTTACTCCTTGAGAGTGGGTGACCCTATTAATTGATTGTATATTGTTTAACATCCCTTTCAAGAATCTTTCACTCGTGTAGAGACATCACCATTGCCGGTGGAGATTTATGAAATGTAGGCCTATGCTTGGCACTTATGGCCTTTGAGCAGGGCGGGATCTTTATCATTCCACACCCGCTGACATGGAACCTCGGTTTTTGCAGTCACATCTGAAGGACCGATTCATTTACATGTAGTCACCTCTTACAACAAACATTGGGTACTGAGGACCTATTTCAACCTGGAGGACCCATTGATTTTCAGGTCACAAGGTCAAGGGTCAAACTGGACATAAGATTTTGTCTGCTCAATATCTTGAGAACCCTTTGATTCACTAATGTCAAACTTGGTACACTGGTACATACTAAGAAGTAGATAATCCATATTGATTTTGAGGTCACAAGGTAAAAAATATTCGATATTGTCACATGGGGGCATATATGTTTCCAAAACATTTCTTGTTTATATCATGTCTTATATCAGGTCAGAGATCACTTAATACCTCTATATTTTATTAGGTATGGTTCATAAGTTAAAGTTTTGAAGACTCATTAAGTGGAAATTTTATTAGAAGAATTCTGAGGACCATAAATTGAAACCCTTCAAAACTTTGATGCTAAATTCAGTATTTTAGAATAATATTAAAGAATGAGGTACATGTAATGCTATACAAATATTTTAGGCAATCCAGCCCTATCTGCAATGCTACTGCATACATTATATATGATTATGTAATCTTAGGAAGGAAGCTTCCACTAGATCAAATACATGGCTTGATGCTTGCTAGGATCTCAGTTATAGTGCTAGTATAAATCCATGAAAAATTGCTGAAAACCAGGGGGTTTTTTTGTTTTGGGGTTTTTGTTGTTGTTGTTGTTTTGCTAAATGTAATGTACACATCTGCAGTATCAAATTAATAAATAAATACAAGACAGTACTGTCTGGTATTTATATGCATAAATGTTGAGAGGTGCCAAAAGTTTCTTAAATTTCTCATTTTTCAGATAAATTGTGTACACCACTAGTTCAACTGAAAGCACACAAGTAAAATAAAGTTTGATATTTTTTAATGTTCTTACTAGTTACTGATTTTAACACAGTAAAGTAACATGATATTTTCACTAACAGTGAACCTATGGTTATAGATCATCTGCTTCTTTTTAGAGGCATTCCTGTTGACTTGTTGTCTTTGGTTAATCTTTTTGAATTTTAATTTGCCACATTGTCTTTGCTCAAATACAGAAAGTTGTAGATTAGTCATTTTTCTTTTCTTCTGGTTTCTTTTAAAGGGGCATGGACACAATTTGAACTGAAAATCTTTAAATTTTATTTTCTCATTTTTAATTTTTACAGTGCTTAGCTAAGGTATTTCTCATGGTCAGCAAAATATTAATTTGAATGACAGTTGTCTAGTTACAAATGACTCGCAATTCTGTTATATAAACAAAGCTCATGCCACATTTTTGTTTAAACATAGATTATTTAATAGAAAATATCATGTTTTATACAAAATGATGTTTGTTTGTTTGTTTATTGTTTTCCTCCACACTCAACAATTTTTCAGTTATCTGGTGGCATCCAGTTTTTATTGGTGGAGGAGAAAACCCAGATACAATGTACCCAGGAAGAGACCACTGACCTTCCGAAAGCAAACTGGCAAACTGTCTCAGATATTGGCACGAGTGAGAATCGAACCCGCACTGACTAGAGTTGAGAGGCCTTGCAATTTTGAGCGCAATGCTTTATCCACGAAGTCATGGAGGCCCCTAATACAAAATGAGATATGACAAACAATTGTGTTCAGAATTAACTTGTAAATTGAAAAAAATCTGCTTTGAATGAAACTTTTACCAGTGTATTTAACCTATATAAACAAAAACATTATACATGATTTTTTGGCACATGGATCTAATAGAATACGCTATATGGTTTTGGCAATTTTACATCATTCTACTATATTTACTTATTAATTGTTTCTCTCCACTATGGACTATTTCCAATTAGAACATTGCTTGACCTTTTCCATCGAAGGAAAACCTCTGATGCAGACCCCAGAATACAATGATTTTCATGGTGAAAATGGAATTGCCTATGGCATATTACCGACTAAGTGGATCACATGCAACAGAAACAAAAATCTATTTGCTGTCATTTCTTTGAATTCAAGATATTTTAAAACACTGTATTGTTGCCTCCTCCATACATATATATACAATTTTATTTATTAAAATGTTTTTTATTTGAGATATAGCTGCTTCAATTTTACATGCAATACCATATGTAAATAAAAGATGGCACTTTTAAAAACTGTTAAGATTTTGCAGCTAGAGGAAGACATGAACCATGTATCTTAGAAGCAGCTTTACAATCAATTTGAAGACATTTCAAAAGTGCATAAACATTTTCTCTCTAAATAAAACATGTAAACTGCAGGCAACACCGATTTCCTTGTCATGTAACCCAAAGTATTTACAAATGGTGACATATTACTCATACACCCAAATTTTTTCTCAACAAGCAATGTTCTAAATCTATTTATACCTAGCAGTTGCATCTTTAAGACTGTAGACACAATTACTTTGTCTATGGCACCTCAGTTGTATGTATCATCTTTTGCAGGGAATCAATAACAATATCATTTTAAATTATTACCTTGATAACAAACTGTATATATAGAGTTTAAATAAATAAATCTCTCTCTCTCTCTCTCTCTCTCTCTCTCTCTCTCTCTCTCTCTCTCTCTCTCTCTCTCTCTCTCTCACTCGAGATTTTGCCATAATAAAAATTTTTCATAGAATTTAAGAATATCTATTTTCTTGGAAAAACTTCATTAGTTTTATTAATGCTAAAATCAATAATGGAATTAATTTGAATGTTGTAGAACGATAACTCTTCTAGAATCCAGAAGTTTGTGTGTAGTAATATTTATGGCAAATTTCAACATCCTAATTATCCCTTTCATTACAGAAAAATAGAAAATTATAAATGAGCAGTTATTATATTCCTTCTTGAAAAACCAATAGCCTGATTTAAGTGTGCAATAAATTGAAATTAACAAAAATTAAACAGATTTAAAAATGAAAATACTCAAAAAGTCAAATAAAGGGTGTTAAGAAAGTTCGTTCCATGATTTACAGCATTTACAGCAAATTATTTATAAACAACTCATATACAAGTTTATATGTTTTTAATAACCAGACACTCCACCTTTGTTTTTCAATACATTTTTAATTCTATTTGGCATTGAATGAATCAAAGAAATCAAATGTTTCTGAGGTATCTCCCTCCATGCACGGTGAAGTCAGCGTCGTAATTGGCACATTGTCGTTGGGCGCGGATCCTTGTAGGCCTCGCTGTCCAGAATACTCCATAGATATTCGATGCAATTTAGGTATGGGGAATTGCCTGGCCATTCTACTTTGGTAATAAAGTTTGGTAGATTATTTTCACACCAATTCTGTGTTAGCAGGGCAGTGTGAGGGGTCGCTCCATCTTGAACAAATGTGGCGTGTCCTGGATATTGAAGTAACTTTCGTTCGTCGATCCTACCACTATTTTTCTGTCAATTTAGAGCAGGTTTTAGTTCTTTTTGAAGGATATTGTTCACATAATAATCAGCATTGATAGTTTTGCCGGCTGGAACAATGTGAAGTTTGGATAATCCCTGTACTCCCATCACACCCCATACCATGACTTTAGTGCTCGACTTGACGCAGCTTACATCTGGAACCTCATCTGACTGGGACCCCCATACAACATTGTCCTGTCGGTTCGGAACATGAAACAAACATTTCGTAGATTCATCACTAAAAATGTAGTTTTCCCAGTCTTCAGCTGTCAAATGCTTGTGATCACGAGCAAATTTCAATCTCTTTTGCCTCTGTGTTTTCGTCAATAGTAGATTTCTCGGTCTTTTAAATGCCTTCCATTTTTTAACTTTTCGCAAATAATTAAAAACAGTTACATGACTCACATTAAAGCCTGAGTTCTTAAGTTTCTTGCTGCATTTCCTTGTTGATTTTCCTCGTTTGTATTTTATGTTTTCCACTTTTCTCTTCACTACCCCCACTATCTTCGAAGGCTGGCCGAATCTCGGTTGATCGGATAGTTGTTTATTTTGCTCTCGCCTTCGCCTCCACTTTGTTACCATCGCTCACTTTTACATAGCTGCTTAGCCACATCCTTCACACTTAATCCTGCATCTAATAAAGCCAAAGCTTGAGCTCGTTCATTAATTGTATCAACACTTGTACAGGACGTCTGCTTTTTCACTGAACTCAGCATATTTATTTCATGACGTAATAGACACTTTGTTTACATCACACTATAGTAACACAAGAGAGTGCACATAGGGAAGGATAACTGCTGATATAATGAAAAAAAAGTCTATAGAGTTACCAGTAAAAATTTGAAACAAAAACATGTCGTTTTTCTATTTAATTTTTCAAATTTACAAATGGAGCGAACTTTCTTAACACCCTTTACATTTAATGTCATTTTAATTGTTTGCCTCTACCTCTAAACATTAGCTATGGACATTATCATAGAAACATAGAAAGCTACTAAACATAAAAAAAATTCAGAATAGTTTTGACACTATCATGTAAGTACTTCCACTCATAAAAAGTAAACCGACAGAATGCATATATGTTGTGTTCTCTACTTAGATTTGCAAGATACTGTTTATTCAATATCAAGGGGGCAAGCCAGGGACCCTGAAGGAAAAACAAAAAGTTAAATAAGTGTTAATGAAATATGGTTTTCCTTGGTTTTTTGGGGGGTTTTTTTTTGGGGGGGGGGGGGGGGGGGGGGGGGACGTGTAGACATGTTTCGATAAAAGAATAAAAATCATAACAATACTGACAATTTTGAACATTAGGGATGCATCAATTTGCTCTCAACTGCACTTTAAAGATCATCCGGAATTCAATAGTTTCTTCATTCTGACTCAGACATTTTACATCATGTGATTCAGTATGACAACACACATGTTGTGTTAAACTTATTTAAATACTCCCTAAAGGGGTCCACACTCACTTCTCAAGTATGGAATTATTTCCTGCTTCTTATAATCAAGTAATTATAAATCATTATTATAACAAAAAACCTTCTATGTCCTTATCAACCAAATGTTTTTTAAAAGCATGCCACGTGTTTTGATAAAAATAGAACTTACTTTTAAAGCCCTGCGTGTGTGTCTCATAGCTAGAGGGTCATAGTAATACCCCACGTAAATTCTAGTTTGCGTATGAGTTATATCTTGTTCTATTTTAACCTTTTTCTCGCATAATCTGTCAAGATACTGGCTTTAGCCATTGTACGTGTCCTCTCACTGGCTTGTTTACCATCCGTGCACATGCATCCGAAGACCAAAAGAGGAGGTCTCAGTGTTTTTCAAAAAGGGTCTTCAAAAGATATTAATTTTTGCATTTAAACGAGAATTTTCAACTATAGAAATGTGTTATTTTTGCAAAGTTTATACATTCAACTATGCAACAAAATTAGAGAAAGCTCTGGGTAAATTATCATTTTACAATTTTGGAGCAAAATGAGCTGTAGTGTCATGCTCTACTGGCATATTTTCTATTTTCTATAATGCGCTTCATGGAATATGTCAGCATATCCAATGAGAAATGTTATTCATTTCCAAAATAATATCACTCAAAAATCACCAGAGCAGCATGATAATACATGGCTTTGACTATTGCAGATCAATACCCCATCCTCTTCCAATATGAGGTGGCAAGGAAGAATGTAGCCAGTTTATTTCTTCGTGATCCAAGAGTATGCTATTGTCTTAATGTTGAATTAAACATTAAAAGCATTGCTGTTTTATGTTTCGTTTTTTACAAGAAATTTGCAAATGCATATTGTGGTAGAATTGGCAGGTGGACCTTGGATGTTTTCCTGGATATTTAAGACTAGAGCACCTGCACATTAATACAGAAGTCACAGGTTAGGTTTCTTTCTCAGCCATATAGATTTTATCCTGTATATGATGGTTGGTTGTATGTTGTTTAACATGACACTCAAGAAATTTTCACTCCTATGGAGACATCACTATTGGTGATCAAGGACTGCAAAATTTAGGCCTATGCTTGGCGCTTAAAGCCTTTGAGCATTGAGGGATCTTTATCATACCAACCCCTACTGTGACATGGGGCCTTGGTTTTTGCGATCTTATCCAAAAAACCTCGTTTACTTGCCTCTTAAAACAAGTAAGGGTACTAAGGAATTATTCTTACTCAGATCTCCACAGGGCTCCTATATATGATAGAGACTGCATTTTCTCCTGCATATTTCAGATGGTGACTGGTGTTAAGGATAAACTTGTTTGATTCTAGTCCAGTCATAGATTTGTATACTAGTTGGTAGAATTCCATGTAAATGCACTGGGTATTACATTTATGAGGGGGAAAAATTAATATAGAAACCAATCAGCAAAAACACAATAACCTTACAAGGTCCATTTCACAAAACATTTGTATATTATTTTTTCATCTTATACAAATACAAATGTCTTTATTAGGGATCATGCAATATTTATCATGAAAATTCAATTTTAAAAAAGTAAGTGTCCCATACAAACATCTTTAAGAAAAAGTTAGTGTGCCATGTTTTGAGTACAGAAACCTAGTGTTCCATCACAAATCACAATTTTTATAAACTTTTTTATAACAGCACCGAGTAATTTGTATACTGGTATACATACATTCACTATTGTTTTCATATCAGATAAACAAAAGTTGGACAAAATAATCCTTTAATGCAGTTTTGCAGTGTGAATTAATTCTTTATAATATATGCAAACATAACAGTAAATATTTTTATTGCATGTTTAAAAATTACATTTATGGATGTAAATGGAGATCCTGACAGAGAATCACACTCATATGGAGTACCATTGGGAACATTGATAGACCCCCTGATGCCAAGGAGGAGTAAGCATCCCTTGTCTGGCTAGTTGCACCGGTTGTCAATGTTCATGCTATATAATTTGAATTTAAAATTAGTGATTGTTTTTGCAAAAAATAAATGGCTCCCCAAATTGAAAGTGATCCAAATTAAACTCCTCCCCTTAAAGTTATGCATGGTAGGGGGGGAGAAAGCATGAGCAGGAACTTGGACATATGAACTCCGAGAAGCCATATAGGAGGAGAAGTGTGCACAACTATTTTGCACCTTCCACCCTTCTTAGATTCACTGTTACTTGAAGAAAAACTAGTAGATCCTCCTGTCACAACAATACACACATCTTCTATAAATGGCAATGAAGTTTCAAGTCCTATTCAATAAGCCATATAGGAGGAGAATTTTAACATCCTCCACCTCTCTTAGATCCACTATAACTTTTAGGAAAATAATTGGATCCTGACAGTATGCACATCTACAAATGGCAATAAAGAAATGTACAAAGTTTCAAGTCAATTCAATAAACCATAAAGTAGAAGTGTTGACTAGCTACTTTAAGTCCTCCACCCCTTTGAAAAATTTCTTTACATTTTTGTCCATAGACTAGATGTATCCACCAAAAAATATCATTTCCCATGTCCTGTTGTCATTTTAAAAAGTCTGTCCCATCACATTTTGCACCAATCACACCCTGGTGATAAATATTATAATACATCAACAAAGTATGCAATTTTTGTGAGTTTACAAGCATTGGATATTATTTCTTTTACAAAAGTGCTATTTTATGATTGCAGATTAAAGATATTAGAATTGTGTAAAACTTGTTTAAAGAAACTGATTTTTTTTTTTTTATGTCCCTGCCTTAAAATGGCTTGGGCATATAGTACCCTTTCCTTTCCTTCTGTCATTCCACATCACAAGGTGTTTTTTTTCTTTTTTAGGTTCTATAGATAATGAGCTAATTTTTGGTATGTTTCAAAGTATTGATGACTTATAGATCAAGTTCAAGTTTCATGTCTTTACAAAAGTTGTTGCCCTCAGACTTGAACATTTGTAAAGTATTTACAGTTTTCTGTATCTTTTTTTCTTTTTTTTTTTGTATACAATTTCAGATTTTATGGTGATCAACATATTTTTACAAAAGTTATTGCCCTTGGACTTTCAAAATTCCAGAGATTAAGCTTCACTTTTATCAATGGATCACAGTTTGTCCCTCCTGACAATCTATCCATGATCACATGAAAGGTGATGCTCCCTTCTGATGGGGAAATAAGTTCTTTAATTAATTGAAGATATCTTTAATTATTTATAAAATTTTGTATAAGGAATTAATATATACATCAATTCTTTTAAACAGAGCAACAATTAAATGAAAAACATAATTAATTCAATTGTGGATATGTTTAATTGAAGACACTATTAATTGTATAGTTGCTCTCTCTAAAAGTATTATTGTGCACACCAATTGTATTTAGTGCCAAATTAGCTTAAATTCAAATAATTAAAGATATCCTTAATTAGTCCACTACCAGCTTTGCCAAAGGGGATTATTAGTTTACCCTTGGTCTATTTGTCCATCTTTCTGTCAATCCATTTGATGTTTTCCAAGCTTTTTTGTACACTGGATGAAGATATTCAACTGGCATTTTATACATGGTTTGGTCTTGGATCATTACAGATCAAGTGATAAGTTTTATTGCTTTTTATCTACTTTTGACTAAATTTTCCTACTGGTAGGGACTTTGTATTGCTCGCAACATACTCAGAATGCTTGTTATTGGAAAATATCATGAATTCAATTATTGCTCTGATCAATTGAATTATGTACGAATGAATTGATGTGTACATTAATTCAGTTGATGAGAGCAATAATTGAATTAATGTGTGCATCAAATCAGTTATTGTGTGCATTAATGCAATTGATGAGAGCATCAATGTGGTGGAAATGTTGCTCACAGAAATTTAGAGCTTGGTATCAATGATCTTTACTTGTGTAAAACTTTTCTGTATGTGCTGAGGAATGGACAAGTCACCTAAAAAATTTGACAACTGTTAACTGTTGGTCATTTGAGTGCCTTATAGTGTTTTTACATCTGACCATGCTCCACTTTGTGAATCTGACACTTTTAGGTATCTGGTGTGCTCCGTTATATATATATAAAACTATATATATGCCTCTGTTTCCAGGGACTATATGATAACGAAATATGATTTGGAAGTAGTTTGAATTCAGCAACACAATTTGGTTTTTACACTACCTGTTTACAATATATATACCATATTCAATTGTCTGTTGGCCAGAAATTGCTCGTGTGACAATTTTACTCAGAATTGTAAATTTTGTACACAGGCTTTAGCTCTTTAGATAATTTGTACAGTTTGACAGATTACTTTTCCTGCACTTCAAAATTATAGGTCCTCCACAAGTCTCAAATGCAATGATGGCAGATTATTGGAATAAGGGAAGCAAGTATGTCATTCAGACAAATTAGTCATCAAGTGGGTCATCATTCATCCATCTGTAGAATTGTCAGAAAGTACCAGTTAACAAATGACATCAAAGATGGTGCAAGATCCTGAGGACAAAGCACTCAGAAAGATGGTTTGATGAAACATTTTTACCAATAGCTCGGTTTTAAAAAGGGAATGGTTGGCACATCATTTGCTGTCAACCAGAACAGTATGCAATCAACTGAAGTAATTTGGCCATCATGCAAAAAGACCCATATAGAGACCTTTGGTGTTACCCAACCACAAAGCAGCATGTCTGCAATGGTGTCAAGGTAAAAAATGTTGAAACCTTGCCTCTTTGGAGAAGTCCAGTGGTTAGATGAGTCTCATTTTGCTACTTGAATGTGTATATGGCAGCAACCTAGAACTGCATATGCTGAACAAAATGTTGTAGAGATTATTCTGTTTAGGGGTGGATCAGTTAAGATGGAGCTGTGTTTCATACATATTTAAGCTGGATCTTACCAGTTATGGGCAACTTTAATGCACAATGGGCCATTGTTGCAAGTGCTGTGGCTCATTTTGGCAACCACCTTCTTCAACCAAGACCAGTGTTTATGCATGACAATGTCAAACCACCATGTGTTGTGCAATTTTTTTGCATAGTAGGTTGTGACACTACCATGGCCTGCTTTAAGTCCAGTTCTGAGCCCTATTAAGCACATTTGGGACATCAGTTGTTAAAGGGACATGAACACAATTTGAGCAGAAAATTTTAAAATTTTATTTTTCCATTTTTAACATTTACAATGCTTAACTAAGGTATTTCTAATGATCAGCCAAAATTTGAATGTCAGTTGTTGAGTTCCAAGAGACATACAGAGCTCAGAATTATTTGTTATGCAAACAAGGCTCATGCCATGCTGTAAATATACTAGTGCAAGTTTCATTTAAAATGGATTTTTCTCTCTCTCTCTCTACCAATTTACAAGTTAATTTTGAATACATTTAAACAATTTCTAGTGTTTGTTGCATTTCATTTTGTTTTACACATATTTTCTATCAAGCAAAATAAATAAAAATATGGCACGAGCTTTGTTTACATAACAAAGAATTGCAAGTGCACTATCTCATCCAGTTGAAAACTGTTACAATAATGATACCATTCTTTCTTCTTCTTTTTTTTTTAAATCAAGTGTTTATATTACAAATTGCATGTCAGAGTGTTGTATTTTTGACAGTCAAATTACTGTTGAAGCAACAAAATGGAAGTACTCATACAGCTCACAAAAATTTCTGTGATAGTTTGTAGACATCAACTCTTTTGCTGATTTTGATGTACACGTTATCTGCAGAGCCATGCTTTGCAGAGGGGCCTTCAGCCTTTCCAAGCTTTGCTTGGTGTTAATGAAAACAATCCATTTTGTTGTATTATCAGTCAAAATTGGCATCTCTAACATGACAACAACCTCGTCTCCGATATCTATAAAGCATGCTCAAGCAATCAAAGATCACTAGATACACACACACATATCTCAGTGCATCAACCAGTGTCAATGAAAAGGATTTTTTCTGCCATGGTTATATAGAAACATTTCCTGAGAAGTATTGATCAGTTATAAATTACAAAAATTTAAATCCTTATTATACATGTTCATATGGTATATCTCTTTGCATATTTATTTCGTGTACATCTAAGAAATCATCAAATATAGAATAAGGCCCATGGGTCTTAACTGTAACCCGAGCAACATCTAACTCATTCACATACCAGCAAGGTGTTAATCATTTTTAAATAAGAGATCCATGGGTTACATCACTCACTTGAGTCACCTTGGCCCATATTTAAAGATTTTCCCTATATTATCCCCTTCCCTCCCCAAAATGATTTTAACAAACTTGAATCTGCACTAAATCAGAAAACTGCCATGTAAACTTGAATTTTACTGGACCAGTGGTTCTTGAGAAAATGTTTAAATGACCCACCCTATTTCTGTGATTATCTTGCCTTTGAGGCATAAAAACTTTGACTTGTGAGGATGCTTTGAAGAGGCATGACCCTTCATTTGAAAAAACGACCAAGGATGATTTGTACCAAGTTTGATTGAATTTGGCCCAGTGGTTCTGGAGATTTTTAAAATTTGTCAGTATATTTTTGCTATTATTGCCACTTGGAAAAGGATGTTGCTCTTCATTTGTAAAAACTTGAAACCCATTCACTCAAGGATGCTTTCTGCCAAATTTGGTTGAAATTGACCCAGTGGTTCTGGAGAAGTCGAAAATATGAAGTTTGCAGACAACGGGTGATCAGAAAAGCTCACTTGAGCTAAAAATGAAAATAAATGGCCATTACCTTTCCAGAATCAGTTTTTTCAAAGTTCACGAGCATTCTAAAATATCCATGCATTATATTTTCACTAAATGAATTTCAGTCCCTGAAGCCTCAGCAAGAACTCTTAAAAGTCATGATAGTTTTCATAACCATGAATGCACCAAAGTGAGAAGGGTCACTTTAGTAGACAAAGTTTATCACTACTCATTTACATACTCATTTTTGTCCAAGAGCCTCAAATCCTGATTTAACAGGGGTAGGGAATTTCACAATGTTGGCAGAGGACCCCATGCTCTTTAAAACCATGCATCAATTATTCTCGCACAATACACAAAAACAAAAATGATTCTTTAAATAGTTGTATTAAGGCAACTCAGTACTTGATCTGATAAAAGTATGGAAAGTGCATTTATTAGAGTTAAAACTAATGAATTATTAAATAAAGTATATAAGGCATCACGCTGTTTAAGATGTAAGATATACAGAATCATATATCAACATCAGAAAAATACAATTTTCATTAAACAGCATTATCAAAAGTTAAAAAAAAACAAACAAACACTGGTTATAACTATATTACAGTATTCATAACAATTCTTTACAAAAATATACAAAATGTCTGATACATAATACAGAAATCTATCGCATATTGAATGGACTTGATAAAGATGTCAATGAAAGCAAAGTTATTGCCTTTGGATTAAATACATCGAAACATGTATAGTACTGAAAATGCAAGATTGAACTGAACTCGTGGACTGAAAGATAAAACACCCCCACCAGGATTTTGGGGTTTGGGCAGAACTACATTTCTTGCTAAGAATTTTCAAAGGAATATGAAGGCAGCTTTTTTCTCTCTGCACCCCCCTTCCCCACTTTCAATAAAGTGCACTGTCGCAGCACATATATACCCATCAGATGTTTATTCATTATAAACAGATAAAAGTGCAAGACAAAAAATCATGTCAACCTTAATTGGTGCAAAGATTGCACCAATATCTTTGCTTGTAAGTCTTTATAAAATCAAGATTATTCCTTGTAATATGTCTTGTAATTGATTTGTCAATATAGCTCTTGAATTTAAATAACAGAAATATTTCAAAACATATTTTTATTATATTATTTAGATAATTTCTTTCACATGGTATGAATTACTTATTTTGGGTTGTATAAAGAAATGCCCCAGATATTACATTATATATTAATCATCTTTAACTGGACAGATGTCATTGAACTTGCATCAAAATGATGATCTCCAGCTGACCCCAAGGGGCTAATGAAATCTTAATTAAACAGACGGATTAAACTGCTGAAACACAACTTGCATGATCTTTCCCATGAGACAATTCCTCTGTTCTGTGATGTGCTTGTTAAGTCTTTGCAATTTTTGTAATACAATACTGCATATATTTACATTATTTAATGTTACAAGCAAAACGGGTATTTATATTAATTGCTATGTAGCCACATTTTATGAAGAAGAAAAAAATGTGCATTTTCACTACATAATCCATTAAGCACCAGACTCCTGATCCAGAGACACTGATTTCCACAATTTTGGTAAAAGCTTCTCTTATCACTCCTACATACTGAGTTCACCATTTAATGTCAAGAAGAATATTTTTCAAAGATGTAATGCGCTGTCACTATAAGAACCATTAAACCCCACCCCAGCACTAGAACCCACGACCAAGGGACCATAAATTTCGAAATTCTGGTAGAGGTATCCTTGCTTATCATGTCAATATCTCCAAAGTAAAGAAGATTTTGAAAGGTTGTATCATTTTTTAAAGTTTGGATCCCATCACTCATGTTTCAGGGCATCAGTGACAATGAAATTCACAATTTCTGTTCCCCTTACTCGCCAAGATGTTTCATACCAAAGATGAAAAGTAACATGTACTGGCACTTCCAGAAAAATACTGAAATGTTAACAGGCAATGGATGACAATAGATAATTACCAATAGCAATAGGTCACCTAAGCTTGTAACTTTGGTGATAAATTAAAAAATGACAAAAGATAAAATAAGAAACCCAGGGTAGGCCATAAAGGTACAGATCGCTATCCATAATTCTGACCACACAAAACATAAATGGACAACAGAGATCACACTAAGTACAATAAGCTGCCAACAATATCAATGTTTAAATTGGTCCTCAACTTTGACGTGACTCGCACAAGGTGCACTTTTTTTGAGGTTCTTCTGAGAGAGTGTCCAGATCAATGGCAGAGCATGCTCTGTTAAGATAAGAGTCTCCAGGACTGGTCTGCATTAACTGATATAACACAGCATCCGATCTGAAAAACAGTACTCTACATTAAAATTTTTCATTGCATGTTATTTAAATGCAACAATTCAAACTGCCATAATAATATACTGGCATATAATACCATTCAAAGCATTATAACTTCTGTAATTTGTAATTCACTACTTTTTCATTTTTTTTTTTTTATCCTTTAAACTAGAAATGACAGATTTACCTAAAGTTTCCATGCTCTACATCCACAGACGGTTCAATCTTCCACAATAGAGAACCATCTGTGTTCTGGAAATTGTACGAGACAGTGACACATTTCTTTCTAGGTGACCAAACTTCTACATGTAATCTGTAAAATGATGTATATTCAAGTTATTCAAAGTATAATGTACTACATGTACCTGTTTATAATATACATGTAACTGATCTACACACAAGGAGTTACTGTGTTCTTATAGGTTCCTGAGAAATTACTAGTTATAATCTTTGAAACCAGCATTCAATCAAAGCAACTGGGCCCAGTTAACACCTCAGAACAACTTCTTCAACATCCCTCTGACTACTGTTATGATATAATTTTTTTTTAATTATGGATATGTATTATAAGTCTTCTATTATGTCACATGGTATAAAAACAATGAGCAGCATATTTGTTAAAATTTTTTTTTTGAAAATCATATCATTTTCAATTAACACTTTATCATTTAAAAGCAATTCCTTCCATATGTATTACTCAGTATGCCTATGCAGAGCAGAAATGTACATCTGACATTATCTAATGACAAATTTGCTGTTTGTACATGTTTTTAATAATTAGGCCTATCATTTTAGTTTTTGACTCAAAAATAACATAAGTATCTATAGCTAACCACAGATATGATGCATGCAACCCAAATTTGCCATTACACATGCACATGTGTCTACATTTAATCCATAATAATTTTGCTTTGCATTCACATGGAGCTAATGCAAAGTAAATTTCCTGCACATTAAAAGCGACATAAATTTTAATTCAAAGTAAACTAATGCGCATATTGAAAATCTCTGTGGGAATGCAGTTCAGATTTAATGCATTTTAACTTATGTTTAATGTGAATTAAATTCTTCATGCGAATAGGACATTAAATCATTCAAAGTTGTTCAATTTCTTCTCGTTATAAAATGAATACCTTAAATTTAAATATTTTCAGTTCACAATGTTTAAAAAAAAACCACACAACCAAATAAGGATACAGAATTCATACGGTTCCATATTTACTGTTTTTACTGATATGAACACAGGAATTCAAGGCTACTATGGCCTACAATGGACAGTTAAATGCAGCTACACTGACTGTATGGGAAAAATCAGTGTTACTTCATTAAAGTCATTTATTCTTATAGAAAAATCAATATTTACTTTATATATACACCAAGTACACATATTTACTATCCCTTAATGAAAGAAAAAGTGAGCAAGCTCACATACTCCATGCCCCCACAATGAATGACAATTCTGCACATAAAATTTTGCATAGAATACAACAAATTCTTATGTCTCTGTGCAATATTGTACTATTTTCTTGCATGTATTGTGTAAAATATTAAATCAGAAATATTTTAATTACACATGGCTTGAAAAACGGTTTCACACACATTGCACAAGAAGTATATTATCAATGTTCAAAAGGGACATAACTCCCAGAAAAAAATCAAAAATTTACTGTGAATATGTTCATCTATAAAATATGACCATATTAAATATAACATTACACGAAATTCTGTCCTGCAATTTTAAAGGAGCTGTGCTGACAAACTGTTTCAAACTTGTATCTAATTTTGGTCAAACATTTAAGTTCAATGGGGTATAATTCCCACCAAAAAAAATCAAACAAAAATTTCCTGTAAATATGCATGTCTACACACCATCTTCATATTAACTATAAAGTTTCACGAAATTCTGTTTAATAATTTAAGAGGAGTTGTGATGACAAGAACAGGACTGACAGAGGCCAAACTTCCAAGTTTAAAAGGGCATAACTCCCAGGAAAAAAAAATATTAAATCACATTTTCCTGTGAATATGCACATCTACACAGTATGTTCATATAAAATACAAAGTTACATGAAGTTCTGTCAATCGTTTTCAGAGAAGTTGCACCAACAAGAACACGACTAATGGACTGACTGGTCAAAAACATTATTACCTCCACAATGAGCTTGTTGCATGAGGTATAAAAATGTTTTATTGCTTTATATTTCAAAATAATTTTATTACTTTGGGAATCTGTATAATATGTAATGATCAAACTCTAAAGTCGTCAAATCTTGCAGTAAACATTTTGTCCGTGACACCAAAGAACCAACTTCTTGCAGTATCTGTAAATACATAAAATTTCAACTTAGATATATCATTCCATTGCAAAAAACAAATATTCAGACTTACATGTATTAATAGCAAAATGAAACCTGCTATACATATACCTGAGGAAGGTCAGCGAGTCTGAAGTACTTCTGTTTGAAGTTCCAGCCCTGAACAGCTTCTGTTGCTAAATGGTAACAAAACTGTTCTCTTCTGGATAATTCATCTACAAGACAAGAGGAAACTGATGGTGATCAAGTACTTACTATCTGAAAGATGAGTACAGATATAGCAATATTCCAACATATCAATACATACCATATCATATTTATATCATTAATGTTAGAAACAAAATAAGCATTCAAATTAATTGCTATGTAGCTACATTTTGTAAAACAAAATGTGTGCTGATGTAATGAATAGCATGACTATATTACTCTCTAACATATGTAGGGATTACCTCCCTTAAAACATTGTATTTTTTTTTTTTTTTAAAATACATACTATTTCAGAAGTTTTAATGACCTGATTTTAAGCTACAATTTACATTTCTATAAAGATGCACAAATTGACTAAGTTTGTTGATTCTAGGACTCATATCTACATGAGCCCAAAAAAGGGTTATACTATCTTACTTATAGGTCACAGTGACCTTGGAAATTTCTTTCGAATTCAACATTCAAAGAACTACACAGATGTTGCAGAAATGTGATTACTTCTTCCAACTGATGTTTTTTCAGAGTTTCTATACAATCTTAATAATCTAGAATGCATAACATTCATTCCAGAAGTCATTTTGTTGTCTGTGTATGATATAAATAAGGACAAATTCAAAACATAACAAAAGTGAAAACTGCAAATTTCTGGCTTTATCTGCTCAGAAACTTTCTAACAAAAATACAGTCTTCAGACTTCTTTTTATTGGAATTGGTTTACATTTTTTCCTCTTGAAGTGCTATAGCAATAAATGCAAAGTGTAACCATGTGTTTTCAAAATGAACTACGGTAATTTTTGTATCCAGTTATAAAGATGTTTCACGTATAAAGCAGTGATTACAAATCCTTTGTATCTTTTCTATATAATTCATTGAAAAAAACATCACTTGTAACGTATCTACCTATAAAAAACAAAACAAAACTATAACATAGTTCTGCTTATTAAGTATCAATTTGTAAGTTACATCTCTTATAGAACAGTGTTCAATGTTAGACAAGCTTGGTGTTTTTTTTTACACTTGTGACCTTTATAGGAGTATCGGGATACATCATGATCATGGTAAACAATTTCATAATGAGGCATATGAGGTGCCTCCCTGAACAGAACTCAACAGATTTAATATCAAAACAAACTATCGATTCAAATATTGAGATTGAAATTTTTAGTCACCATTGAAATAGAAATGGTTACATTGACAAAAGTTTATGGTGTCTTTAGACATCAAGTTATTTACTTTATTGTAATCTGTGTTGTCAATGGAGAGAGTTTTGTTGGCACTGGGTACACTGGAGGGCTTTGTTGAATAGAAACGAAATTTAGTATGTACTAACCAGTAATATTTTTCATGTTTAAATAAAATATGTTACTGTTAATATTTTTGTTTTGAAATGGATTCAAATGTTGAATGTCTGGATCAACATCTCATTGAATATAAAATGGCAACCAGAATTTTCATACACAACAAAGGTAATTTATAGAATCAAACTATGACTGTAAAAACCAAACTTTCAAGAGACCTTTGACATTTTAACCCCAAAACACCAAAGTCATTGAGACTCTGTGTGAAATTTTATTGCTGAAGTTGAAATGGTATTTGAGATACACTGTTCCATTCAGAATACAAAATGTTACAGACAAATGGATGACCAGACCAATATCCCCACTTTTGCTTAAGTGGGAGACAACAAAATCATAAGCAAGTGATTAATAGAAATTGCCTCCACTCAGTCAGTGAATTTTCCTCACCTTCACAACATGTCTTCAAATCTATGGATAATATCTTTTCATCATCATGTTCTACAGCTAGTTGTAATTTTCTTTTGTGAAATGTGAATGATTTGTGGCTGCTTCTTAAATCAAATTCATCAATGTGCCACCCACTCATTCTGAAATACAAATGTCAATCAAAAAGCTGAAAATGATCAAAATAATAAAATTTGAAAAATGAATATTTTTACACATAATATTTGTGATGTGATTTGTAGTGAAACACATGAAGCCTAGCCTGCAAAATTGAGAGTGACTTAAAAAGTATGTTGTATTTTTTTCAACAGACTTGAAGCTGCTGGTATATGATAGAAATGTCATCTTTGAAATAGCAGAGTAGCTTGACCCAGATTTCTACATTTCTACAATAGATAGAGTGGAAAGTTCAAGATTGATCAAGTCCAAGAATACTTAAATCTTCTTACTTTATTTTTTTTTTAACTATACTACGTCCCAAATATAATTTTGCCATATCCAGGACATAATTCTTGTATTATAGATAATCCTCCCATAAACATTGTTTGATGAAGACATTCTTAAAAGAAATAGTGCACTTTCGCTAACAAATCCCAAAACCAAAGTGCCAAAAATTTTACAATATTGTTACAAGTCTCCTTGCTCATCATTACTTGGTACATAATTTGTCTTTTAACTGTCCATTATTTTTTAAGATAGCATATTTTTCTTAGGTATTGGACTCGCCCCTCAGAACTGCGGCAGGCAAGAAGTGTAAACTTCATTATTTTTATCCCCCTTACACTATATATGCTATATGTAGAATTAGATAAAAATTGGCCCAATTTTTCAATATAAACAAATTTCAATAGGTCAGTTGAGTGACTCGGACCAAAATTTTCAGGGAATCAATAATTGTAACAATCATGGAGATGATGGACTATAGATGAGAAATAGTCATAAACTTACCCACATAACAGCTGAATTTCATTGTGTATTTTTTGAATTTGGTCCTGAAGTCTCTGGATGCCATCTTTCTCCAGTTTGACTGATTCTGACAACTTTTGGGTGAGAGATGCATGTTCCCCTAACAATTCTCTGTTAGCCCTTTGAATACATTCAACATTTAGTTTACCAAATGTTGTTAACCTCCATGAACATCATCGAAAGCAAAATCTTACACCTGATAAATTTTCAGTACAATGCAATGGTTAATCAATGAAGTAATCCAAGATCCAAATTTTATATTTTATTGACTTACTCAATTGCACTCGACTCTTCCATCTTCAAGTCCATCAATTCTGTAAACAGAACAAACAATGAAAACTACAATCATCCAAAATTGTTGACTATATGTATATCAACAAGAGGCCCACAGGCCTTATCTGTCACCAGAATTAAAAGTATAACTAGCCTCAAGAGCTATGAAACTATAATAATTTTCCTATTCTGCAAATCCAAGCTAACTTCTAATACTCAGCAGCAGTATAAAACGAGATATGTTCTTAATACACTAATGTCCCTAAAAGTACTCATACTGTTAGATTGATTGATTGATTATATATTGTTTAACATCCCACTTGAGAATCTTTCACTCATATAGAGATGTCACCATTGCCTGTAAAGGGTTGCAAAATTTAGGCCTATGCACGGCGCTTATGGCCTTTGAGCAGGGAGGGATCTTTAACGTGCCACACCTGCTGTGACACGGGGCCTCGGTTTTTGCTTTCTCATCCGAAGGACCGCCCCATTTAGTCGCCTATTACGACAAGCTAGGGGTGCTGAGGATCTATTCTAACAACCCAGATTCCCATGGGGTCATACTGAGAGAAGACTTTACATAATATACAATGTATGCTACATTAACAGTGACAGTTTTGGACACAGCCCAAAGTCAGAACCCGTGGTTGCAAAATTTCACAATTTTGGTATATACCCTTTTACCTCTCCTAAATAATTATGCATTTAGTTTTTATACCGTTTCAGTAAAATTAAAGATCAAGTCTTTCATAATCACTATCATAATTATGGCCCACTCTGAAACCAAAACCCTTATGCTCCTGGGATCATGAAATTTACAATTTGTTCCAAAGATTTCATACCAAATTTGAAAAGAAATGAAAGCAGTGGTTAAAGTTAACGTTTGCCCACTCACCAATAGCCACTGAAAATCAGAATGAGCAAGCAAAATTTGTATTTCAGTCGCCCAGATTGGCAATCGGTATTTTCCATTTAATGCCACTTTGAGTTGTTAATATTTTCTGCTTGAATTCATTTTACAAAATCGGTCATTTAAACACTTTCATAGTGATTTGATACATGGCCATTTGAACTTATTCAAGTTACTGAATGACAAGGACAACAAATATAAATGTGGAATTCCAACAGGGAGTAAGGAAGCCCAAGGGAAAAAAAGGCCAATTCTGAGAATTTGAATATAAATTAATTTTGACATATTGTTTACTTTCTGGGTTATCAAATTTCACCTGGGCAACCAATATTAAACCTTGGCAACTAAAATCTGATTTTTGGGGGCTTAGCTGGCTACCATGATTTTTTGGTCAAGTTTAAACTCTGTGGAAGGGTAGTTATTAAAAAGAAGTTCAAAATGTTCAATTGTTAGCATACATAATTATGTAATCACTATGACCATTTTGGCCCCACCCTGATACTAAAACCCCTACCCTTGTCATGGATTAGTCACACTCTCCTATTACACTAACACTATTGTGACAGCAAAACACATTGTAAATGCAAGCATAGTTAATAGTAGAAAATGACGAGTAGTTCAAATAATGATCAGACATGTTTTCCTTCAATGCTAATCACTTCCCAGTATTTGGAGCTGTGGCCAACAGAATTCTACACACAATGTAAGTAAGACTCAAAGCTGTAACTGTTGGCAACAGAGCAAGAGTGGCTAAGCTATTTGGATGATTCATGGATCTAAAAGAAAATCCCACTACAGAAGAAATTACTGAGGAAATCAGCGTGATAAGAAAATCGCTCTTACTGAAAAGGCAGACCCTACAAGAATATGTGAAGAGAACCTCAAAACAGATATTGCAAATACAGATGAGTATGTTTGAATTAGATTGTAATTAGGCAGATTGAAAAAAAAATTACAGAAACAATTTCATATGAAGAAATCAAAATATACAAATGCAGTCTACTTTAAATGTCAGTGCTGAGAGTTTTACACTAGTTGCAGATATTTGCGATAATAACATTAACACATCAGCTGCACTTAACTTGTGTGATATAGATAGTGAGGATTCTTTGAACAATTGTCGTCCTCCTAAACAATTTTTGTGCCTCTAATCTCAATGCACGAAGAACCCAGGAAAAACGTTTATCATTACCAACCACAAATCACAGGTTACCAAAGTTAGATCTCCCACATTTTTAAGAGATGCATTAGAATGGAATAAATTTTGAGATTCTTATGAATCAGTGATTTATTATAACCATACTTTAAAGCAAATTCAAAAGCTTAGTTGTCTTAAAGCTCAACTGCATGACACAGCAGCACAAACCATAGCAGGGTTTGTGCTTACGAATGTGAACTATGAAACAGCCATAGATTTGCTTAACTTTTTTAAAATTCTATTATTCTGAATCATTATTTCAGTTAGCAGAGTGTCATGGATTAGCCAGGCTCTTCTATTATACTAATGCTATGGTGATGTCTTAATGCTTTGTGAACAATAAAGTTGCTCATAACAACAGCATTCAAATAATCCACTATTATGATCAGACTCGTTTTCCTTCAATGCTAACCACTGTGCAACAACCCCTTGGATCATAAAATTTTCAGTTATGGCAAAAGGCCACCAGCTCCTTCTAAATATCCATTTACTTTCAAGCTAATATCAATAGAATTACATAAGATTTATTTAAATATTTACATATAAACTCTATATGCCAAGTTGGTTCCACCTTGGAGTCAGAACCTCTATTCCAAGGATCATGAAACAATTTTGGTAGAGGGCTCCCTGCTCTACATCACTATGCATTTAGTTTTTCTTCAACATGTGCACTTGCAGTGAAGATTTTTGAATATTGGTAAGTTTTTGGCAGTTTGTGCCTTGCCCTTGAGGTCCCAGGGATGCAGGAATCTTAGCTAGCACAATTCAAAGAATTTCCCTCAAATCCAAATCTGTTCATTATGATATGAACAGCTCAAAAGTGCTGTTCAATTCTTAACTGAATAATTTCTGACATAAATTAACACAAGTATTGTCCAACCTTAGTTCTGTTTGTAAAAGGAATCGCCAATCATTGTTGAACAGGTCTGTTTTTAAATACTGCACCTGAATAAGACCAAGTTCTACTTTGGCAACAGTGATAATGACCCTGACATGACCTTCACATTGACCATTGACCTTTCCACTCACCAAATATGATGTATTTATTTAGTATAATTCAAAACTTATATTCCTGTACAAAACACCACACAAATACATAATCATGTAAAAAACAATCTTTTCAGTGCACAGTGTACACCTTTGAAATATTCTGCTGTGGCATATAAACAGACAGGAAAAAAAAAAGTCCTTGATCTTAAATTTCAAGTGCATAAAAAACTTTTCTTTGTGATTTGATCTCAGGTAAATAAAAGACGTCCTTGATCTTCAATCTCAGAAGCATTAAAAAAAAGCACAAAAATTATTCTAGAAAACAATGAAGAAATAAATATATTGATTATAACAAACATAATTTTCTACACCAATTTCATTCAAAATTCAAACATCATCATCAATCACAAAAAGTTTAAATTGACTTAAAAGTATGATAACTACCTGATTGTTTTTTCTCTAAACAGGTTTTTTCTGCTTGGTACTCCTGAATATCCTCCTCTGATGGGGTAGGAATTTTCTGCAACTCTGTTGCTTTTTCATTCATCTCAAGTAACTCTGCAGAATTTTTTTTTAAAATCTTGATGAATTGCAACATTATTAAAGAACCACTGGTTATGTATGGATCATGACCTGTGGTAAGAACCTCATAAAAGACTGGCAATATCATTCACATGAATACATAAATGAATAATGTACTTAAAAGAAACATCAAAAATTTGATGTGAAATAGATTTTTCAAAAAAAAAAAAAGAAAAAAAAGAAGTGATATATCATCATAGAACACTTTAAATTGTAAACTTCTATATTCATTATAATTCTTGCTGAATTGGTACCTCCATCACTTCAACTCTTTGTCTTATGGATAAGGCTAATACATTATATATATCTTAGATGAATAAATGTAGAATAGATATATCATAGTATTGTTCTATTTACCTTGATTTAATTGTTCTGTGTTTTGTACAACATCCATTGCAAATTCAAGGATCTGTTCCACTTCGAAATTTAGTTTCTTGTTGCCTTCCTGTAAAAGCATTACTAGATGTTATTGACACACTTCTTCATGGATATTTTCTTCAATTATCTGATACTTTACAGTCCACCCTGAATAAGTGTATAAGTTACCTTGTACTTAGCTTACAATCCATTCAGAATAAGTTCTATAGTTACCTTGTACTTATTTTACAGTCCACCTAAAATAAATGTTACAATTACCCTGTACTTATCCCACAGTACATCTAAATTAAATAGAGGATATTCAATGCTCTGCTGTTGGATATGGAATTTATTTCATGAGCAAGACAGGATTTTTTTTTTCATGAATGCTAAGCAAAAAATAGGGAGAATCTTTGAAATACTCTTCTGTATTGTTATTCATTTTAAAAGCTTTATTTCAGTTAAATTTGAGTTGTTTACAAGTCATATCACACATAAATAAAAATTCTCAAACACTTCCCTTCTTATTATTCAATCTAATGCATTATTTCTATGGCATGGAAGGTCAAGGTAAGAAAATAATGCTACAGTTCAATAGCTACCATTAATATGTATCAATGTAAGAGTTTTCATAAAAATATTGTCAATAGTTGCTTTGAAAATGCGCTATAGGCCAAATAGGAAAAAGTGAGGTCAAGGTAAAAGGAAATGTCAGGGTAAAAATATATTAATGCAGTTGAATAGATATTACCAATATGTATCAGCATACAATGTTTGATAAAAATATCTTGAATAGTTTCTTTGAAACTGAGCTAAACACAAAATGTGATGGAAGGACAGAAGGATGGAAGATGGACATGACAAACAATATATGCTCTGGCAATATTCTTGGCAGGACATAAAAATTATATTTTCATAAATAAATTCCTTGATATTGATTAACATGACATATACACTGACAATTGAATTAGGAGGAATAATACATTGGCATAATGGCTGACTTCCTTTGAAACTTGAATGAAAATACAAATATTAACAATACTTGTATAATCTAATTGCCTAACTAGGTAGCTCAGTAAGTTACCATGTCAACTACTGATCTGTAGTTCATATGTTCAAGTCTAACAGGGGTTTTAATATTTTTTTCAGATTACTTTCTACTAAAACTGCAATTTTTAACTATGTAAGGTACATTTTAAACTTTTCAATTTCAAAACATTATTGTACCTATCTTTCACTATCCATCCATATCAGATTTCTCTGGTGTGTTATTCCACCTTTAACACTTCATTTAAGCTTCTAAATTTTGAATTCCTAGATTGCATACTTCAAACTTGATAATAAGGAACTTGTTTAATGATATTTAATCCACAAATGCAAACTGAGTACACAACACAAAAATCATCCCTATGTCATCAGCCCTGTCTGTTTTTAATCCTTTGTACAATATCTTTTGTATGAATTTTAAAGTATTGAAAAAAAATAATTATCATCTCAATCTTTCCTTGTGAATGCTTATTCACTTTTGAAATGCAAGGATGACGTACAATTGAAATACATGTAAATCCAAATGATTTCCCTATATCTAAATTGATGAAACTTTCATCCATGTTCATATAAGCTCAAAACCATGGAAGAAAAATATGAAAGGCTTTGAACAATGCTTTTACATCATAGAGATGAAGTGACTCACAATATGCCAAGATAAAACTTCAAGCTTTGGAACATTTTCAGCCAGGACAGGAATGGCACAGACATGACATTATACCTATGTACATGTGTGGTAGACTGTGCATTGCACCAAAAACTTTGGTGCACCATGATTCATACATTTCAATTCGATGCACCAATTACAAATTCAGATTTTGGTTCAGTTCAAATTTTATATACACATGGCATCCAACTGGTGTGAAGGCCAAGTGCATTTTTATGCAATAGAAGTTTTCTAAGATTCTCAAACGATGGGGTTGTTGAATTTTGACACATAAATGAAAACAATATCATACACTTGAGATTGATAAAATCCAAAAATTATGCACTCAGTTCAGACCTTTCCCCCATCGAGTATGTCTGGGACATGCTTGGACAGTGGCTACGCCAACTTCAACAACCTCCTGCCAATGTCCAAGAACTTGCTGCAGCATTGCAAAAGGAATGGAATAACCTTCCTCAAAATGACTTTCTCGTTAGGACTATGCCATCCCGAATCCAAGCTTATCTGGCCAACTGAGGGGGTTTTACCCACTACTAACCCTGTTTCACAATGGTGGTAAATTTGCTGTGTGACACTGTGTTGGTGTCGACCCTTACTCTGGAGAATCTGTCCTTTTCTGAATGTATACAGGGTTTCAAATAAACTGACAAATGTATCCTTAATGTTTTTCTGTCATTTGTTTCCTTCCTGACCTCATGATCTGCATTTCATTGTCCTTGTAAATCCAGTATCCCCTACTTTTTTTGAATAGTATACAATATATGTGGTAAAAACAATACTTTCTCCATACTGACCTGAATTTTCTGTAATTCCAGAGTAGCTGCCTGTAAAGCTGCTTTTTTCCATTCAATCTTTCCCTGTCTAGAACAAACATTACTCAGGGCTACCATCTTCTCCCTCAACTCAATTTTCTACAAGGTAAAATAATTCACATTTTACTCTATAAGTCGATAAGTACAGTGAAGTACCTTGAAGAATTTCTTACTCGCTCATGAATCTAGTAGTCAGTACTTTGCTATGCCATATAAAACTTGCCAAAAATGAGTGGAAAACAAGACCAAACTTGGGTCAGTACCTGCTTTACCAAACTTTGCCATGCATCAACAACCATATTTTAATTGTAAGTTGAATATCTTCAAAATATGAGGTGCACATTTTCAAATCATTTGTAATCATTGATAAAAATAAATGTTTCCAAACATGACAAGGACATTTTCAAATCCACCTAAAACCTAGGAGACATGAATGCTGCTGAATAAGGCATAACTTTACCAAAATGTCATGTATGACCGAGATGATGAGCATAAAACCCATAAAACATGACTGGTGTCTTGATCTTCATCACCCCCCACTCCCACCCTGTCAACACTTTAGAAGTGTTCTAGACAAGCCCAAATGACCTACTACACCAATACACACATGGCTCATCAAAATGGAGGTATATTCAAAATATAGCATATTTGAGCCACTACAAATTTTTACAATCCTTGCTTTACATTTTCATGGACCAGTCTATGATTCTGACCTTGACCAGGGTCAGATAAGATTGGGTCAGGGTAATCATACACCATCAAGCTATAAGCAACCATTGTATCAAGTCTGAGATTCTATCATTTTCCATTGTAAAGTTATGGCTCATCAAAAATATCAAACTATTTAAAGGTGCATACATACTAATAATCAATTTTTTTTTGGTTTCCCAAACTAGCATGATTAATGTACCTATGATGATGATATATAATAAAATGTGCAATGTAAACTACGCTTATTTTGTTTTCATTCAAAATGAAAGAAACAGCCAAAATTAAAAGCTTATTCTTGATTAATTTAACTCACAGACATCTTTGGTTGGCCATATTTGTATAATGTATGCATTGTACATGCCTTCTACAAATGTGGTTGGAAAAAAACAATGGCATTGGTAAATTTTGACATTAAATTTATCAACTGTACACCTAGGAGTAAGGACATCCCACTAAATTCATTATGCCAAATGTGTGAGACACAAAAGGATACTAGAGTAGTTGTATAATGCACAGATCCAAGAATTGCTGGAAAAGTAGCCCAAGGTATGCTAATAAAAGCATAGGTGCCTTTAATAAGTGACCTTGACTTTGGTCAAATGACCTTGGACCTAGGCAATGACAAATCATCTGGTCATAAGCAACCTTAGTGCCAAGTATGAGATTTTAAGATCTCTCTATCACCAAGTTATGGCCAAGACAAAGATAAATCCCATATATCTCAATATACCCAAAACACTGTGGAGTGTGTAACTGACAGTAAAACTCAAACAATACAGAAATAACCAAAAGAAAAACCAAGTGAAATGTTTACTCCCAGACATTCAGATAATATTTACCATATTATGAGACAAGTTTGACTTCTTCACAACACTGCTAAAAAGCCATGTTAACAAAAGATAACTGTACAAGGACTGTATCCCATCACATTATACCTGATCATGACTACACGTCTGTGCATAGTGAAATATTTCAGGTGGATCTGTCAACCATTTCTGTTCCAGGTCCTCAAGTTCTTTTTTTTTCCTGTTAGTAAGATAGTTTTCTAAATCTTCAACAATTTCAATTCAACCTAGGTGTAAATAAACACACTTATTCTATAATCATGGCATAAAACATTTATTCAAACACAACCACAAAGTCAAACATTTTAACAAGAGCTCCAAAGGCCTGGTCAAGTATCACACATCAAACAAGAGGCACATTAGCTGCACTAATGTAGCCCTCTCTAATTTTTTTTTTTAATCTGACGGTTTTCTGGAGAGGCTACAATTCCATAAGATCTCCGTAATGGTGCAACATTAATTTTTTATTGTGGCTAACTTCAGTCTTAAAAGATAGCTTTGGCTTCCTTCAGATAAAATGATTTTTTTTTTTATTCATGATGAAAAATTAACCCTTTATAAATCAACAACAGTCAAAATACAAAAGCATGTTTACCAGTCATCTTTTTCAGCAGCCATGACAGATCTCACATGGTTTTAAGGGACTTGCACTTGGAAATTACATTGGCTTGATAAAGTACATATCAGTGTAGATAAGCGGTCTTGCCTGATTTTATCACTAAAACATCATTAAAGAAAAGCATTTATGATGGAAATTTCATATTTACTGCATTATTTATGTTTAGAATTGGGGAAATCCTATATTCAGTTCAAGATCCGCTCCTGAATTCTCATTAGTTGTCCCAATATAAAATCAATCAAGGTCAGTAAACATGACAGACAAATTCAATTTGTGATGTTGACATACAGGAAAAATAACCGATATATGGACTGTACTTGATATTTATGGAGTAATTTATGTCCTGCACAACTACATTTTTTGAGTTCAGGTAAGAACTGCAAATGTTATTGTCACTTATATATGATTTGAGCCAAATTCATTGCAGGAGTGAATCACTACCGGTCTCATACCATTACAGAGATCCTATAGAGTTGTAACCCCCCCCCAAAAAAATTCAGAGGGCTACATTATTGCAGCTAGAGGCCCATAGGCCACAACACTCACCTGAGTCAACCTGGTCCTGCTGTTCTTCAGAAGATTTTGAAGAAAAAAAAATTTTTTACCCAGGAAAAATTTGAACTCAAATTATCAACTGATCTAAATAAAAAAAAAAAAAAAAAAAAGCAGGCTCATGACTTAACCCAATTTTAATCCACACATCTGGATGCAGTATATTCCCCTATATTCATGGATCATGTAAAATTTTATCCTAGATTCTTGTCCCACCCTAACCCCATGGTCTAGACTTTAAAAAAATTTTTTTTAAATTATCCCATACATTCTCATGTAAAACTTTTTGAATACATATTGTAGCTAAAAACTACCCCAGATAATGATTCAAAGAAACTTGAATCTGCACTACCCACAAGGATGTGTGCATATAAATATGACTAATCCTGGCTCTGCTGCTCTTGAGAAGATTCATTCTTATGTAAAACTTTGACCCCCTACTTTGCCCCATCCTATCATCCCACATCCATTACCAGACTAGGATTTGAATAAACTTGAATCTGAACTACCTGAGAATGCTTGCATACTAATATTACTAATCATGGCCCTACTACTATTTTCCAAAGTTTTTTTCTCCAGTATATTCCCATGCAAACTTTCAAAGTAACCCTTATTGTGGCCTCATGCTACCCCTAGGAACATTCAGATGTCAACAAATTTGAACCTGCACTACATAAGGTTGCTTGACTAATAACATGACTAATCATAGCTTTGCTGTTCATAAGCAAATTTTCTGAGACTTTTTATTGTATATTCCAATGTAAAAGTGTGGCCCTTTGAACACCCAGGAGTAATGAATTGAACAATCTTGACTCTGCACTTCCTAAGGATGCTTGCTTATCAATATGACTAATCAGGGCCCAGTTGCTCTTGAGAAGAAGTTTTTCCCTATATATTCCAATATAAATATGATTTATCAAGCCCTGTATAGATAGCTTTTGTATGACATTATTTTACCAAAAGTTATTCAAGAAATATCTTACAGTTTTTAAAAATCTCTTTAAGCCTCTTTACAATAGCGTATATTGAATAGAGTGCTCCATGAAATATCTGTTGCTACAAAGAGGCTCAAGCTATATCATCTCAGACCATATAGTGGGGTTTTTTTCTGTGGGGTTTTGATTTGAACATATTTTATTGTTAAGATGTTAATAACAAAAGGATCAGGTACAAGTTCTTAAAACTTCTTCTTTGCAGTTTACCCAAGATTGAGCGGAGGTATAAATGTTTAGGTGTGGCATGATTGGCTAATATCAAGAGTGAAATTATTTGAAATTGAGAGAAATAATATAGAAGTTCAAATTAATTGTCAGGATGAAAAATTATCACATAAAATTGAGAAATGACTGAGGAAATCCATTTTGATTTCCTCCAATCTACTCTTTAGTATAAACATGTAGACAAAATTGCACCTCTGATGATTTGTATTCAAAGCTAAAGATCAAAGCATGTTTATTTTAATGTCTTTGATACCATAACCCATGAGTATAATTATGCTGCTCCATTGATACATATGCAGAGCCAATTACAGGGTACCATACCTGGCTATTTTTAAAATTTAATTGATTCTCACACCCCAGGCTGTCAGATGTGTCACAAGAAAACACAACCCATTTAATTAATTTACTTATCCAGGTAACATACCACAAGGTATGCAGTCTGCATCAGTAGCTCAGATCTGTAAGTGCACAGAATTCATCTGAGTTTATTGAAGTGTGACTTATCACCTGTGAACCTTTTATCAGTATATACAATGAGTTTAGGGGGTCAAAAGGAGTGAAGTGGTTAAGAAAAAAATCGATTGTGTATATTACAGGGCTATTCTACCATTAGAATAGCCGAATTTTGAAATTTTGCTTATCAGAATATCAGACAAAAATATAAAGGTATAGAAAATGGTTTGGTGCAGCAATACTATATTAGAATAGCCGAAATATTTGAATGTGCGATATTAGATTAAGTGAAACCCACTGTAATACAAAGTCCCCTACCAGTAGGATAATTCAGTCAAAAGTAGGTTAAGTGTAATGAAACTCAATCTTGATCTGCAACTATTCAAGACAAAGCAATGCATGAAATTTCAATTTAATATCTTCATCCAATGTGGAGAAAAGTCTGGAAAACCTCAAGCTGAATGACAGATGGACATACCAGGGGTAAAATAATAGTCCCCTTTGACAAAACTGATAGGGACTAAAATTACTTAGTGTTGTGTTTTTAATGTCCCTTAACATCTAAATTAAACAGTCAGTATTCAATTTACTAATGGGAGAACTTTACAGATTTCTAATACATCAAAATATCATAAAAATCTTACTGTCAAGGCACAAAAGCAAATTTAGAATCAGATTTCTTAAAAAGTAATTCATGGTTCATGCACTAATATATACATACAAGCCAACTTTCCTGATTTAGGTGGGATTTTCCCGATTTTAAGCATGATTCCAGCTTCCCCGATCGGAAAAGCAAATATCTCCCAAAATCCCTATTTCGTAAAAATCTTCCCCAATCTTACCTATGTCGCATGGTATCTGGATGGTGTAGCTTACCTGGTCTACCTGTGTCAGGGTAACAATGAGAAACATGTTTTGATAGTAATTAATCAGGAAGATGGATTTCAAATTGCCATATTCTTTACACCAACATGAATGACAATGATGATAGATTTGGACATTCCTGATTTTTGGGATGGCTGACATCATCCAAGATATGCAGTAGGTACGCCAAATATTTTTTCAGTTATATATCCAAATTTATAGCAATGTATTAGAAGATTATAGGGGGTCTAGTATTTAATAGACTTTGTGATATGTAATTTGCGTAAATCTGTTACTGTAGTCATTCAAATTGAATTTGGCAAGTAGCCTAAATTTACAATTAATATATTTTGGTGACTTTTTCATGATAATTATTTCAGATGTCATGTGTGCAAAAGGTTTTCTTCGCGAACTTCGTGTCAGAGCAGAACACTCCTTTTCTGGTTGCAAATTGTTCCACTACAAGGCCATGATTACAGCAAACTTTAAAAAAAAAAAGAAAAGTGTCCAGTCATATTATGGTGTAAAAGGATGCAAGTTTTGGGTATTAATCATACATGTATGTAAATTTTTTTTTGGGGGGGGGGGGGGGGGGGGGGGGAGAGAGAGGGAGTGGAGGTATGTTAGTTTTATCTTTAGAAATATTCAGCTGAATAGGTGATGGTTTTAATAAAATAATTATTCATATCTTTCAAAGTGTGTTTTATTTAAAGTTTTCTTGAAATTAATTAGTTAATGGAGAATAAAACACACATGATGTTGTGTTAATATATGATACATGTACAATGATTAGATTGATATTAACTTTGAAAAGACAGATATTTACTTTCACGGCAAAATGTGAATTCAGACCTTTGAAAAAGGTCGTCAAGTGTAAAATCCCCCATGAGGACTTTAAAAGTTGGCATGAATGTATATGCAAAATACATATTGTATATCATATTAGTGTTTAGCAAAAAATTAGATACTGTGAATCATTTTAATTCCTGTTGGCCAGTTTTAGAGGATTGTCCAGATCTTACAGTTCCATTGAAATGTAATTTCATCGATATGGTTTGTGTTCATGGAAACATTACATGAATTGCGTATTTTGTTATGGTTCGAAATTTATGGGACAAAGTTGACCACAAAAATTGAACCCTTACAAAATACAATGATTCCACAGTAAATCACTGGTGAATTACATCCATAATGTATATAATTTTAGTTTTATAGAGAAAAAAATCAGATAATTCACTGCTGAAAATTAAACATGGATATATGTTTCTGCCAAAAGAAGCAAATGATAGGAACAGTGCCTCTTATAAACTGTGAAATGAAAACCATGGAAAATACATGATATTGAGGCTGTGGTATAATTGGGAAGTAATTTATTGTTTATACAGTTGCTGAGCTGTCTGTAAAATTACTGTCCATTCTGCAGGACTGCATACATTCACAAGATAGGAATAGGTTAATTCTAAGTCTCTGTATATCTTATTCATCATGGCTCCAAATAAAAATAACTTTCAAGAGTTGATCCACAACAACAAACATGAAGGGGGAGGAAAACAGAAAAACAAGAAATGGTCTTACTTCTCAACTTCTGCCACCTTTTCTGCAACAATTTCCATCTGTGCTGTAATATGGGGCTCTACCATTAACAAAGCTGATAACTTGCTCTTGAGGTCATCACAACAAATTTCCTGGTAAACATAAGCGAAATATTTTTAACATAAAACTGACTCAGAAGATATGTGAAATCTATGGGTAGACAATGAAATAATTCAATGAGTCCGTCTCTGATATCTGCGACCTAATATGGACACTTAGGAATACAAATAATTGGAATTGTTAGAAGAAAACACAGCTCAATGGGATGCATAACTACTTAACCTATCCCCATTAGTTCAAAAGGTTAAAGGAGCATGAAGTTATGAAGTTGAAAATGTGAAAACAAATATCATAAAATGACAATTTTCCAAGAGCTTAAATTTTGTTGCATAGTTGAATGTATGAACTTTGTGAAAATAATACATTTCTAAAGTTGAAAATTCTCATTTAAATGCAAAAATTAATACTTTTTGACAGCCCTTCCAAAAAAAAAATCGTCTCTTCAGATGCATGCCCACAAACTGTAAACAGTGCAGCATGTCATCCAGTGAGAAAAACCCTACAGTGGTTAGTCCCAGAATTTTGACAGATTATGTGAGAAAAGGGTAAAAATAGAAAAAAGATACATTTATGCACACCAAATTTTAAATGGGGATCAATGTGACTGTTTGATAAACCAAGAGCTAGGAGACACATATGCAGGGATTTCAAAGTAAGTGCTTTTTTTTTAATCTTAACACAACACTTGTTAGTTTAAAAAACATTGTTTGGTTAATAGGGACATAGAAGGGTTTCCATCAGAATGATTAAACTGAATAGTCCCATCCTAGAAAAGCGAGTGTGGGGTCCACACTTAAGGGATATTCAAATAAGTTTCTACACAACATGTTTGCCGTCATTCTAAATCATATAATGTAAAATTGCATTTAAAATAGACTAAGCATGAAGAAACCTTTGAATTCTGGATGATCTTCAAAGCAGAGTTTAGAGCAAATTGATGCTTTCAAATGTTCAAAATTGTCAATATCAATACAATTTTTATCATTTTATAGATACATGTGTTAAACAAGAGGACCATGAGACACAATGTTCATCTGAGTCACCCTGGCCCATATCTGAAGATTTTACCTACATATTTCCATGTAAAACTTTGACCCCCTACCTCTGGGCCATGATTTTAACAAAACTAAATCTGCACTATGTCAGGAAGTTGCTTTGTTAACTTGAACTTTTCTGGCTCAGTGGTTCTTGAGAAGCTTGATTGTTTATTGTTTTCCGCCACACTCAACAATTTTTCAGTTAAACCGACTAAAGGTGAGAGACCCTGTGATTTTGAGCACAATGCTTTAACCCTTGGCCACAGAGGCCCCTCTCTTTTTAAAGAATTTTTCCTATATTTCACATGTAAAAATTTTATCCCCTACTGGGCCCCACCCTACCCCCTTGGGCCATGATTCTATCAAACTTGAATCTGCACTGTATCAGAAGCATCCATGTAAATTTGAACTTTCCTAACTAAGTGGTTCTTGAGAAGATTTTTAAATGACCCCACCCTATATCCGCATTTCTGTGGTTATCTCCACTTTGAAGGGAGGATGCCCCTTCATTTGAATAAATTTGAATCCCCCTTCACCTAAGGATAATTTGTACCAAGTTTGATTGAAATTGGCACAATGGTTCTGGAGAAGATTTTTAAAGACTTCTAGTTTCGCATGTAAAACTTTGATCTCCTATTGTGGCCCCAGCCTATCCCCAGGGGCCATGATTTTAACAAACTTGAATCTGCACTATGTTAGAAAGCGTCCTTGTAAATTTTAACTTTACTGGACCAGTGGTTCTTGGTAAATAGATTTTTAAATAACCCAACCATATTTTTGTACTTTTGTGATTATCTCCCCTTTGAAGGGTCACGACCCTTCATCTGAACAAACTTTAATTCCTTTCACCCAAGGATGATTTTTACTAAGTTTGATTGAAATTGGCCCAGTGGTTCTGGAGAAGACTTCTAAAATTTGTCAGCGTATTTTTGCTATTTCACTATTATCTTCCCATTGAGAAAGGTGTTATCCTTCATTTGAACTAACTTAAATCCCTTTCCCCCAAGGATGCTTTTTGCCAAGTTTGATGGAAATTGGCCCAGTGGTTCTGGAGAAGTCGAAAATGTGAAAGTTTACAGAAAGACGGATGGACGGGTGATCAGAAAAGCTCACTTGAGCTTTCAGCTCAGGTGAGCTAAAAACACTTGATTAACATGTGGAAAATGAGCTGTAGTGTCTCTTTAACAGATAACACACAAATTTTAATAAGAAAAGCTGTTGTGGCCTAACAATGATAATGCATCTTTTTGTTACTCTTCAAAACAACAGTCACATGACAGCTAGGATAGTTAACTCCCCTGTCATCCAAATAAATTAAAATTACAGGAAATGTGACCATCACAGCATCAATAAATTTAAGTCAGGACTGAAAACAAGCTGCTTTCTAAAATGCTCTGAGTTATTTATTTTTTATTGCTGCAATACTTGGGCTTTTACACACTATAGGAAACCCACAGCCTGTCATGTTTCACTCACCATGAGTGAGTCATAGCCCATATGACCAGACATTGGTTTCAATGACGGAAACAAGGATTGGAAGCGGGGCATACAGGAGAAATACATTGGGATATACTATAACTACTGGGGACAACTGTGGATGGCAGGGGGATTTTCGTCATATGTATAGGAAATATCAGCTAGAAGTGTTTTATATTCAAGGGTAATGTGTTCCCATGATATTTGATTCCCCAAGAAATATACTTAATTGAATGTAAGCCTATGAAGTACTGCCAAATTTACTGAGAGTAAAAATAAATGTTACATTTTTATGCATCAAACAATCAATGTATCTCCTACCTCTTCCTGAACAAAACTGCATCTGGTTTTGCGTAGTTGTGAAAGTTTTGAGACTTTGAGACAGGATGGCTTGATGACGTGCAGATAGTTACACAAAGATAGGGCTGTCATTGGGCCCTCCCACGTCTCCTCCTGTGTAGAGAACATTACCAAATAAAATGCTCTGAATTTATTAAAATTACTCAATAGAACTTGAACAAAATTACTATATAGCAGTGGATTCCCACTCAACTTGACATGCCAATAAATGCAACATTGAACTAGATGAATTCTTTATCATCATTATGCATGCAATCATTCATTTACATTTACAATAGTTTGCATATGTTGGGTAGCATATGCTAACCATTGCAGGGAGATAACAAGTAATTTCAAAAATTTGCTGTCAACCACTTTAGCCTTATATTGTTCAGTCAACCACTTTACCCTTATATCGGTCATAAACCATGTTCAAAAGGAAAATGCATGTCTAATATGAAGTCTTATTAAGAAGTAGAAGTATTTGCAAAGTTGTGGAAAACCCTTGACTAGCAAAGATATTATCTTCCTGAAAATTGATAGGGTTCATCCAGAGGGTCAGTGGAGTGAAAACGTGGATTAAGTCTCTGATATGTATGAATGGACTGACATGAGCAAATGAGATTTTTCATGTTCCAGCTTTACTTTAATTCTATCACATTTTCGCCATTTAAATATAATATTCTAAGAAACAGCTGGTAAAATTGTACAATTTCAATTTCAGACTGGTGATTAATGAACACAAATTGTGGTGGGGTGGGGGGGCCACATAACAATTTAACATTCATAAACATTTTAATGGTGTGCATTACCTGAGTATTATCACATTCTAGTGACTTCTTGATGGAGAGCTGAGAGATGAGGGACTTCTCTCCCTCCTCCTCTGTGCCCGTCAAAGTGTCTGGACGAAAACTGTCCCAGTCCTTACCAAGGAGGGCCTGAGTGGAATCCAGGGGTAAAGCTATAAAGATACTTGTGTTAGCTGCTATAATAAAGAGCACAGCCATGGCACATGAATTGTTGCAAGCCATGGCTAAGATGTAAGCTCCTTTCCTTTTTCAGCTGTGGCTCTCTACGTAAAAATTTTCTCATTTCTCATAAATATGCATGATGCAATTCAGCCACTGGCCATGCTTCTGAGCACAAGTTAGTTGGAGATTTGAACTGCTTATAGAATGCAAACAAATTACTCTTAACCCATCAGAACACTTGTTTTTCTACTTCTTTGGTAAAATAACCAAAATGGAACCTGTATGTACACTGATATGGCGATTTCAACATTTGAATAGGTAACAAATGAACAAACAGATGTGTTGGGGTATATAATTTCTTGTCAAAGACAGTTTTGTTGCATAAAGCACAAGATTTTATGGTTTCATTATTGAGTTAAATGTGGCTAAGCTAAACCAGATCTTCAATTTTAGGCCAAGCGTGAATTCTATTGGTCAATGAATTACATCATTCTCGTCATGCATATTTATGAGAAACAAAAAAATTTTCACGCAGAGAGCCACGGGTGAAAAGAGAGAGAAACAAACATTTCAGCTGTCACTTGCGAATCAATTAATCTTTAACTGGACAGATGCAATTTAGCTCTTAACAAAATTATGTTTGAATCTCCAGTTGAACTCTGAAACACCACAGCTTCCTCCCACAGGGCTAATGGAATCTTAATTGGAGAGACAGATTCCTCTGTTCTGTGATGTTCTTGTCAAGTCTTTGCAAATTTTGTAGTACAGTATTGCATATATTTATATCATTATTGTTAAAAACAAAATAAGTATTCATATTAATTGCTATGTAGCTACATTTTATGAAAAAATGTGTATTTCATGATTTAATAATCATTGAATAGAATTACTTCATTGCTGCAACTTACATTTCTTTACAGATGCACTAATTGACAAAAAATTGATTCTAAGACTAAAATGTACAAAAAGTCAAAAAAGGGGTATGCCATGTATGGTCATATCTTAATCATAGGTCACAGTGACCTTGATTTTGAGAGTGCAACACAAATTCCTAAGCTGCATTAATTGACCAAGTATGATGAATTGTTCAGTTCAGAATCAGACAAGGTTTTGCCATATTTGGCCATATAGTCTTAATCAAAGGTCACAGTGGCCTAACTTTAATATGTGACACACCCTCTGCTCAAGACAAAGTTTGATGATTCTAGGTCTTAAAGTATCTAATTCATGAGCCAGAAATGAAGCAGAACAGATGGACACACATGATCACCATAACAAAATATGTTCTGTCTTAGACAGGCGCATAAAAAGATGCACTTAAAAGACAAAGTAACAGAACATCAACATAAAACATTCAATGTTCTTAGGGACTCATAAGCAAGCATAAATAATATTTACTGCAGAATCACTTATTTTGGGGGCCAAACTTTCCTGGTTTATGAAGAAAACAACATGTTCATAGGATCATGTTTTTCTTGTAAAGAGTTGCTGACTAAGAAGCATGGTAAATGATATCTCCCAGTTTGAGGGGGAAGCTTAAGGTTTATGGGTGTATGACGTACCAGGGAATTTGAGCCTCCAAATAATCAATCACTGCTTTTGAGGTCAAACTGATACTAGCATGTTTAGTCAAGTTAGTAAATTTACCAAAGGATGAGGTATTTCCAGGTCTTGATGATGTGCAATTTAATGTGGCATCTGTCGATAAGTTCCCAGGTGGTTCTGTACAATTTAATGTGGCATCTGACAACAAGTTCCCAGGTGGTGCTGTGCAATTCAATGCGGCATCAGTCAATGAGTTTTTGGGTGATGTTGTGCAATTCAATGTTATGTCTGTCAGCAAGTTTTCAGGAGGTGCCTGTTCCAAAAGTCCAACCATGCTATTTTCCATTGGAAGACCTACACAATACACTGCAGATTTATCTCCCAAATCACAGAAACATTATCCATATTTGTTTCATAAGTGGTATATTTAAGGTAACCCCATACTCACATTATTATCTGATAAAAATATAGAAAGTTTATTTATTTTCATTTATTAAGAGTTAAAACCAATAAATTATCAAATAAAAATATTTGACAACAACTATCAGATAAGACTCCAAATTTGTTCTTACCATGCATAATTGTAAATAAATCATTGACTTTGCAAAATCTTAAGATGTCACATGAGGGTAGAATTACTTTAAGCTATAGAATTTGTCTGACTTTAAATCAAATGAAATAAAAAGGACATGAGGGAGAATATAAAAACAATCTGATATACACACCTGCTGATTTTTCATCTGGCTTTTGAACCATAATGAATCTACCATCTTGCATTCTATTTTCATTCAACTTCAAGAAATCAGCAGAAGGCAATATGATTTCTTCCTCTGAACAATTTTTCATAGAATTCACTGCTGTTGGGGTCATTTCCGTTCCATCCATTATCTCCTTGTCATTTCTAAAGAAAATTCTTTCATTATTGCCAGTGATTGTTGGCAATTTTTCAACAGTCCCAGGATTCAATTTAGTTTGAGTACCAACATAAGCCAACAGTTCATTTTCCTGAGCTAGTTCAGATGGAACTATCTCTGTTTCCTCCATCACGGCACTTTGATCACCAAATAAAATAGTTTTGTTTTCAGTCATCTTGTTTTCTTGCATACTTTCATCCTCAGAAGTCTTCTCCTTGGAGACTGTCTCTATCCTAGCTGTCACCAGCTTTGTCTCCTCTAACAATACACTTTGATCACTGAACATCAGAGTTTTATTCTCCTCATTTTTTAATGGAACCTCCTTATGTATCTGGTTTGAAGCTACATTTTCATGGTTTACTTTCAATAGCCTCTCTTCTGGGCTCAACAATATGCCATCAAATTTAGAGGTGGCTTTCTTGAGAAGGTTTCTCAAATCTGCCATAGTTCTGGTGTTTCCATCGTCTTTGTCACACATGATTTCTTCACCTTGCCTCCCCAATTCTGTTTCTCGGTCTGTGGAATTTATGAGTGGATCTGATCCCTGTAATTCAACGACACCCCCAGACTTCATTGTTGCTTCATTTTCTTTTTCAGTTTCCTTGATTTCAAAGGTAACCTTTGAGTCTCCTCCAACAGGGTCAGACTCTTTCAATTCATTTACTTTCTCATTCAAAACAGAATTATTGCACTTTTTCACATTCCAAATTTCTGAAAACATCTTGTAATCCTCTTCTTTTTCCTTTTTTTCAGTATTTTCTTGCGTAAGTATCTTTTCATTTTCCACCTGTTCCCCCTCAATTTCTACATCTTTCTTGCCCTTTAACATTGGATGCTCTAACACAATTGATGCTGTCTGTGCTTTGGTCTTTTCCATCAATTCATCTATTATAATCTTTTCCATTTCATTTTCTTTCTCAATTTTCTTAATTCTAAAGGTAACTTCTGAGTCTTCTCCATCAAGGTCAGAATGCTTTGATTCACATACTTTCTCTTCCAAAACAGAAGTACTGCACTTTTTTCCATTCCTTATTTCTGAAAACATTTTGTGTTCCTCTTCCTTTTCATTTTTTTCAGTATCTTCTTGCATATTTATCTTTTTAATTTCCACCTGCTCCCCCTCAATTTCTACATCTTTCTTGTCCTTCAACATTGGATGCTCTAATATAATTGATGCTGTCTGTGCTTTGGTTTTTTCCAGCCATTCATCTTTTTTAGTTTCCTCCAAGGACATTGCCTCTGCAATTGAAATTTCTCCTGTTAGAGCTTTTGTTTCTTCCATGTCATCATCCTTTCCAAAAATCTTTGTTTCCTCTTCAACTTGTCTGAAATTTCCAACAGAATTCTTGCTGTCTGGCATCCAACTATTTCTCTCCAAGCCAGTCCAGATTCCACCAGTCAACACTTTTGTTTCCTCCATGTTTCCATCTTTATTCAAGATTTGAGTTTTTTCATTTTCTTGTGCATAAACTTCCCCTTCTGTCCAAATTCTACATGATAACACTTTAGTTTCCTCCATAGCACCATCTCTGTGAAAAACTTGAGTCATTTCACAGTTCTTCTCATTTTGGATCTTTTCTACTGAGACATGGGCTTGGTGCAAATGGTTGATACTGTCTGCATCTTTTTCTATGGTCCATATAGTGCTGTCTAATACTGTTGTTTCATCCATGCCATCTCCAGAAATAATGGTCTTGTTACTTTCATGTTGGGATGAGATACTAGAAGATATTGTGGACTGAAAACCTTCAGGTTTTTCTTTTCTATGAGTTTTTAATAGTGATTGAAGGAATCCAGTTAATTTGGGTTTCTCTACTATAGACTGGTCATCCGGCTTATTCCCAAAATCAACTGGTGAAATTTCCTTATTCATAGTGCTATTAAGTCCTGGTTTCTGAGATGATGGTACAGAAATGAGAGGTGTTCGCTTGGTAAAACTGAGTTGACAAGACAGAGTTGTGGTTCCTGTTGTGAGATGTGATAGAGATGACTGGATATTTTCCTCATATAAACAGCTGTGATGATTCATAGTTGTGTGGACACATGTTTCTAGACCCTCCAGTGCTTCTGCATTGAACAGCTTTTCTGATGTCTCAGTTTGTATACTACTGAAAAAATACCAATCTAATGCAGAAATTTTTTTCTATATATATGAGCTAACAGTCAACTAAGAAAAGTACTGCAAATTGATGGTGCAACATGTGCATCTTTCAAATTCTTAAAACTGGATGTTGTTTTATGATGGCCAAAAGTGACCATCAAATTCAGAAGTGCATCTTTCAAATTCTGAGGACTGAATGTAGTTTCATAATGGTCAAACGACAATCATGAAAATATACTTGCGTTTCCTCAGAGATATCAATGTGAATATGCTCAGTAACACCATCAGAAACCCACAGTCTGTCTTGAGTCCATCTTGATATGATTTATTATAAGCAGTAGCTAGATGGACCCAAGACAGACATGGGTTTCTGATGATGGCTCAATAACCTCATTCATGTCCCCCCCCCCCCCCCCCCCTCCTTCTTTTGCATACATTTGAGGATCTATGATCAGTGTAATAAGATGAATAAAAATATTTTTTGAATGGTAAGCACGCACTTTATGTAATGATTTTGTACATGCTATCATAATGGAAAGTATTTTTATAACACCCACTTCAATATAGGCTTGGTAAAGCACATACTTCATCTCAAAATGTGTCTTTGATAAACTTAGCCAAGAGTCACCAAAGAATATTAATTCAAAACATTTTCAAATAAATTTATTTACTTATATGAGATAAGTTCCATAAAATGTCATGTTCTGTCAGATCTGATGGAATAATTTTGCATTTATAACATCAAAGCATATAGATGATTCAATGCAAATTAATATTTAATTTGTTTATAAACACAAATTCGTTGACAAGGTATAATAGTTTTCTTCAATATACACCTAATGTTGAGGAATTACACAACTATAATGACAGTTCTTTAGAAAATGTAGATAATTTGGTTACAATTCTTTATTTTTTTGTACTCACATGTGAGTTAATGAAAGTAACTGAAAAGTGACTATTGTTCTACCATGCTACCAGACTATCTCATGTTGCAATGAATAAATTCTCATAGATGCTGAATGACATCATTTCGTTTGGTTTTATAGCATGTCTTTGCATCACCAATACTAAAGTATCACGTCCTATTTTTGGTAACAGATGAGTAGAATATCAAAATTTTGAGGTGGCAAAGCAGAAGAGGGCAATATAAGACCTCAAATGTGCACAGAAATAAACTACACTAAATCGAAGGTTTTTAAATGGAGTAGATTTGTAGCTCTTTGGTATATCCTAAAATATTTTAAATATTTTCCTAGGACCACCTGTAAAAAATCATTGGTTTGCCCTCTCCTGGCCCAGCAATTAAAATTTGCTTTAAGAGTAGCTGCAGAATGGTCAAAGATTAAAATATAAAAATATAACGCTACATTTCTGCAGCTACTTTAAGATATGCTTTACATGGAGTTGATTTAAAGGTATATATACCACACTGATGAGATATTGAAGGAATAAAAGGCATGTGTTTTTTATCACGCTATATAAGTTATACACTTACACAAATTAACAAAATCAGATTGAAAAGTAAATAAGTTAATTTCCTACTTAGTTATTTCTTCTCAGAGTCTGATAAAGAACACCCCATTTAAAAACATTCATGATCACAGGAGGTCACAAACTAAATTTACAAAGTAAATAATTACATGGCTATGCAAAGGCATTGATAGCCTGAGAGCTTTTAGCAGGACACATAGTGATAAAAGACAGTTAAATGGGAAACAGGGTAGAAAAAACCACTTTGGGCAATGATAGGGGTTTTAAATTTTTCATTTTAACATGACTACATCCTGTAAATGAAATCTTCTCTTGACATATTTTTATAATACTTTTCCCATGTGCTTGACCATATAATGTCACTCCTTTATAAATATGCAGCAGAAAATCACAGTTTCCCCCTTGCATTGACTTGCATTACAATCCACTGGCTTTTGCAATAATATTTTTGTCTTTTCTTTAATTAGATGACTATAATATGACATGTTAAACATGACAACAGTCCTCAGCAAAATATACCATGTCTGCTAGCATTTTGACATCTTGCTAAATAACTTTCATAATACCCTTTCATCTTCTTGTCAACTGAAATGAGACTCTGAAGGAATTTGTTATCCACTTTGTTCTGGTTTTGAACTTCTTGCAATTCTCTGAAGTCAACTGAAGGTTCATCATCAAATTTGGTCAATCCAGTCAGCTCCATGTCATCATTCATGATTAGGGTGTAGTTAATTGGATTTACCTGGACCCTCCGTGGCGGTTCTTCCTCAAAGGGAACCTCCTGTACATCCTTCAAATTCAAATTCAAGTCCTTAAGCAGTATACATGTACGTGCATGTTAATACAATAATACATTTAAATCAAATATTTGATATTTAAAACAATCACTCTCTTGTCCAATTTAGAGGTTGGAAAAATACATTTGTACTGTGACATACTTGTGTTCAAACTATAATCCCCCCCCCCCCCCCCCCCCAAAAAAAACATCATAGGTTTCACTGTCTGAACAAGAATACCAAAAACAGTACCTAATTTGCCCATCACCAGTTTATATAGGGCATTTTCTTAAGTCATGAGTTGTAAAATTTTACTCAAAGTAATATTAGCCATCATCAAGCTGTGACATTCTTTCTTTGCATCATATGAATAAAAAATCCTAGCTGAAAAAGGTTTTCCCATTCTGTGGCATAAGGTGTATGAGAACCAAGTTTGACTGCCCTAGCCCCAACACTTCAGTTTGTATCCTACCTAAAAGGTTTTCCAATTGATACTAAGACCTTGACCTTTCACCTCTGACCTTTAAAAACAATAAACACCTTCCCCTCATTATGGTGATCAAATGTACCAAGTTGTAAGATACTGGAGCTTACGGTTCAGTTTGCATTTTTGCCTATAGGTCCAGACAGATGGGTAATGCCATACCATAATATGTCTCTCTTTGATGAGCATATAAAAATGTTTAGTTATCATATTTGTATGCAGCCCCGTGGGGATCCGGGTTGTTAGAATAGATCCTCAGTACCCCTTGCTTGTCATAAGAGGCAACTAAATTGGCCGCCCTTCACCGACAATGGAGACATCTTCATGTGACTGAAAGATTCTCAAACGGGATGTTAAACAATATATAATCAATCAATCAAATTTGTATGCAAGGAAATTTTCCCACAAATACATACGAAAATACATAGGAAAACAATTTCACACTGTTTCCAATTCACCAAAGCTGCTTTTTGCTACTTTAGAGACTTTTACATGTGTCCAGGTCTGATTATCTTACGACTTATTAGCACACATTTTATCCTTCTCATAAGATGTTAATAGATACACATAGAAAAATCATAAGGGCCACAAAGGCGTTGAGTGGAATATCATATACATTATAGGGTTCTCAATAAATTCAGAGGGCAGGTAAATTAGAGAAAGTAAGAGAAAAGTTGAGCTGAAGTTACTTATCCTAACAAGTTCATACATGTACCCTCCTCTTGCTAGATAATATCCCCTCAAGACTAGTTACTTTACAAAGACTATAATAAATAAATTGAAATTGCAGACAAAAAATGCTGAAAAGAATATAACTGCTTCAGAGTGAGACTACTTGTTAATAGAAGTTATGTCTTCTGTTCATGTATGATGTAACAATTATACAGTATTAACTCTCTGTTTTCAATAATGTCTAATAATTCAAAAGTTCAACGTAATATGTAGAAAGGTTATTGGAATTTTGAAAAAGATTCAATTCCCAATGAATGCTACCTAGCCTGGGTTTCTTCGCAAAATAATCTGTTATTTTCATCGCGATGCACACACTACTTTTGTTTTGTTTACTTGAGATTCAGGATCGGGATTACCGAAAACAAAACTGGAAATAGTCTTTGTGTTTTTGGAATAGGAATCGAACCATGACAATGCGCAATCCAATTTAGTATCTATATGTTTCTACTGATCTGAAATAAGGATTCTTGGTGAAACTACAAGTCTATAGATATAAATGAAAACCAAATTTGAGCAGGTTATTTTGTAAGTACTTATGATATCGTGCGATACAAATTTTGTGGAAAAATCTGTTTTGTAGTAAATCTATATGCGAATAATGAACTTTTCTTGCCAAACAATCGTTATTTAACTATTGAACAAAGATACAATAATAAACAATGACATCAACAACGGAAATGGTATTGTGCCTTTCAAATATCAATTAAATTCAATGTTTCAAAGTCTTGAATTGTAAGAAACATTTAACATCAATAGGCTCTATTTGATTTCACCCATTGAGATGGGAAAGGTGGTGTAGAGGCAAAATTTTGCATGATTGCTAGAAGGCTTTCGAGCAAGCTCGACACCTTAAAAAAACACATAGACACAGATAGAAAACCAGACACATTGTACACTACAATAATATATGAGTCAAGTTTGATTATTCTAATTCTTGATTAATGTCTGTAGAATTATTCATTTAAGTTTGACCTTGACCTTAGATTTATGACCTTGAAAAACAAAAGCCTTCTTCCTCTGATTCATTGAAATATGTGAACCAAGTTTGATGATCGTATCCTTATATTTACATTCACAGCTATTGAAATTGACATTACTTTCACCATAAACAATGAGTGAATGACTTTTGCAAACTAGTCTGATCCCATTTCTTTATTAACACCTGTCCCTGTAATCATTACCAAATGTGGAGCATTGCCAAGGTAAAGTGTGTATTGGCTGTTCCGTTTATGTAAATAAATGGTCAAAGATATGATATTCTGGTACTTAAATCTAGTTTACATTTTGAAAAAAAAATACATAAAAATATAAACAATAACACTTCTTTCTTGTTGTTTTATCCGGTGATGAAAGTAGCTAGCAATGCAAAAAATTTGCATGATGCACTAACACAGGTTATGAATATTTTTCTGCAAAGCTAACTATCTTCATCACCTGATAAAACAACACATAAAGCATTTTATTGTTAATCAAGTCCTATTTCATATGACCCACAAGTTGCTAACAGACAGACACAGTGCACCATAATGTAATACAAACCCGTCTATGATGGGCATGTAAAACAAGGAAACAAAGCAAATTTCATGATCCTTCTGTACTTACTAGGGTTGAAATTCTGAAGTATGACCAAGTTACTCAACAGTTGTGCATGATACTTTACAAATTTACAAATTATGTCCCTTTGTTCCAAAGATGCTTCAACCAAATTTGAAAAGAATTGGAAGGCTGAAGTTAAAAATGTTAAATTTTTAACACACAATGACAGACATAGACCAACAGCAATAGGTCACCTCAGGTGATCTAAAAATGTTTAATACATACACCTACCTCATTTGTAGAAGTAAAACCTGGATGTTGTATTGAGCCTGTTAGAAGTTTGTCAAGACCTAAAATTCAAATAAAAAAAAACAAAACTACCATGTCTCTTGAATTAAAATGTACAAATACACAAACATAATTTACTAACCCACTTGTTGAGGAATTTTGGTAAATATTCAAATTAACTAGCTCCAACAGCACATACTGTTTACAACACAAATAAATAATTTACTGATCACAAATCATTGGGCCATCAAATATTTTGAGCCATGCATTATCTTTAAATTCAAGATCAGAATCATTTTTATGACCTCCATGAATATGGCCGGGGCATATAGAGTTTTTCATTATTTTTCATTAAACCTTGTATGCTGATACGAATTAGTGATGTCTATTCAACAGCATCAATATATTTTGACCTTGACATTTCTTTTGACTTTAACCTCACTATTTCCTATTCGGTGTTTAGCTCAATTTCAATGCAACTATTGACAATATTTTTTGGAAAACTCTTACACTGATACATGTTAGTGGTAGCTATTCAACTGTGGTATTATTTTCTGACCTTGAACTATACAATATCATCCATTGTGAATGGGGCAGAATATCAGGCCATGAGAAGGTAACGATAAATCCCAAAGATTTTTTTTTCACTGTTTTACAAATGTTACATTGGGCGGGGCATATTTCTAGTTTATCATTATATAAAATACACGAAGAAGTCAAACATTTCATTCTGGTCTATGACAGAGCTTGATTTCAAGTAAGATAGTAAAGACTTGTGTAATACCTGATATCTCTGGTGCTTCTTGTTCTGTTGTTCTGTAAAAAAAAAAAAAAAAAAAAAGGGTATATATATATCATAAAAATAATAATGATTATTACCATGTTTGTAAGTGTTCTGAAGTTATGAATGATCTACTATTTAAACCATTATCAATATAAACTGAAAATGCCAAAAAACTATATACTTTTCTGTGTCTGGAGAATTCTCTGAAATAGAAAGAGATTATCATGCATTAACATTTGTAGTTTGACAACAATTAAATTCTTATCTCTAAATTCTAATTAATGTTTATATTACCTAATAAAGGGCACATTTTCTTTTCATTTAAGTATCCATGTGTTACTCATATATTGTGTGCAAGATTAATCATATACCTGGACTTGAATCTTTATGATGCCAAGCTCCTGGAGAATCCTTTGGAAATTCTCTACAAATTTTGATAAACATCATTTTATACATGTTCAAATGGTGTATGTATCTGCAATCAAGCATGCCAGAAAAATTGAAACAACACCAGAAAACTGACCAGTCAGAAGGAGGACAATCTTCCCAAGAAAACTTAAGCTATAGTGTGCCAAAGTATTGATGGACAGAGAGAAATATGAAAATCAAATAGTCTTCCTCTGCCTAATCAAAGTATATAAAATCTATGAAAATCTTCAATGGGAAGCTAAAGTTATTGCAGGTCACAGAAAGTGCTGACAGATGAATAGACAGATGGGCAGAGTGATTTTTATAGGACACCTGCCATATGACATCCTTAAAAATGGAGACAAAGAGAAAATACTCAATATGTTATTGCATTTGTTGTATCCAAGAAGTTGAAATGGAAAATATATTCATGAGGCTAGCTGAGTGAATATACAGCTACATTTCAACAACTTGAATAGAGTGGATATAATAATATACAATTACAGATATACTTTTTATCTCGTATATATGTACTCTCCTTCCACATACAGGGTTGTGGTTTGCAACTCACCCAGACAAGGAAAATTTCAAGTGGGTGATTAAATAAGCATGGAAATAATAGGTGGTGGCATACTTGCGATATCAAATAGGTGACTCCCTTAATCTACAATCAAATATCTCTCCCACCAGAAGTCAAAAATAACCCACATTTCCTCAAATTTAATGACACTTGCTACAAACAAATTTTTCTCAAAATTGATGATAATGGAAACTAAATATGTATTTTATAAGACTTAGTTAAATGAATACAATTTACCATATAGAATGCAATTTATTCTCATAATTTATCAAGGAAATTCAAAACAGTGGGAAAAATTTATATAGTTATATAAGAAGAGATAATATATTTCAAGTTTTGACCATCGTTGAAAATCTACAAGTCCCTTATTTTTAGGATTTTATATTGTACTTATTACAACCAAACTAAGCCAAAAAATATTTATCAAAAATATGATAGAAACTCTTATGATATTTTTGCTCTCTTCAGAGAATACTTGTTATCATAAATTCCATGGACATATATTTAACAACCATGAATGAATTACTGCTCCGAAAATACACATACATGTACACATTTATCACACAACAGTACTGTTTCCAGGTTCATAATGCAGGTTCGGAAAAATGACATGAACTCATAGCACAGGTTAATAACAATGCAAATTATGTAGGATCCTCTATATCTGTAAAAGATACATGCATTATGAGAGTTTGAATCCAAGACTGTATCACTTACAGCAGTTCATTGAAGGGGTCTCACACCCCCAGAAAAGAATTGCTGGAGATTGAGGGAGAGTATAACAAATTAAAAATGAAAGTGAGAGAAATGAAAGTGTTTGAAAATTTATAAGAGACAGAGGATGAAAGAGGGAGAGAAGATTTTAATGCTAGAAGAATACAAAATAACCATAAAAACTTGTAGGGTCCACAGGTAAAATACAGAGTGGTCAATTGACCAGAGGCAAGACTTCTTTTGATACACAACATATGTATGAATATAGCATATATATGCTTACTTGATCTGACAGGTATCAGCAAAACTGACTCTCCTATTTTCTGATCTCCTAGCTTTCTTGAATGGAGGAAGTTTACAGCCATCCTACAAATGTCAGGTGTTCAAATTCTATATTACATAAGTATACATATGGATATTAACCAGAAGCCCATGGGCCTTAATTTAAATTAATGGTTGATTTATATCTTTACAATGTCTGCATATCTTAATGAACTGAAGGTCATTGGTAAGTTTCTTTTTCCATGACAAAAAGTGACAAGTTAAAATTTCTTTCTTGTTTCTTTAGATTTCAAACATATAACACTTATTTAACCCTTGACCTCTGGAGTGACTACATCTGTACACAACCTCTCCAAATGATATGTCACAAAATTTTTTAAAACCTTTTTGTTATTGTTAGCACATCACCTAGTATCAATATAGCCCACCCTAGCACTCAGCTGAGGGGAGTCATAAGTTTCACAACAAACTACTGAACATTCCTAAATATACATGAGGAATTTATTATCAGATAATTTTGCAAGAAGCATCACTCATGAAATAGAAGTACTCATTTCTATTTAATGTTGCTAAAATACACGTAAAAACTCTGGATGAACAGAGCGAATTAATGTTCTCAAAATTTGACGCCATTCGCGATATTAAGTACTCACGTAAAATAGGAATCTACAGTATAATGTAAGGACTTGATCTGCCCACCAAAATAGACAGTCAAGATTTTGTTCCAAAACTAATTGTAAATCCTGCCACTCAGCTATTATTTTCATTTTCACCGAATTGATAGATCAACCTAAATTTAGAATTGTGACAGCATAATGTTCAACCCTAGGGGGCAAAAAACCTTTGATTTAAAGTCTTCCAATTAATCACTTTACATAAAAATAATACCTGTTGATTAGGATCGACATCAGACAGGGGAATCTTTGACTGGGGAATCTTCAAAATCTGCAAAGTGAAAATTTAGTTTTCATTGTTACACAGTCATTCTAAACTCACATCACATGCGCTGGGTATATTAACATTATGACCACCCTTTGAACAATCCAATACAATTAAACTAAATCTATAACAAGAGGCCAAAGCCCATATCACTCACTTAGGTCATCTTGGCCCTGCTGTTGTGATTCAATCTTTATTCCCATGGAAAATTTTGACCCTGTATTGTAGCCCTAACCTATTCCCAAAAGGTCACAATACAACCATAATACAAGGTCAAAAAGTCAAAAATCATGTTATGAAATGGTATTGCCAAAAGGAATCTATACACAAAGGAAAGAAGTGAGCAAGCTCACATAACCCACACTCACACATGAATGACAATGCTATGCATAGAATACAACAAATTCTTATGCCTCTGTGCTATTTTCACACATGTAACAAGATGGCACTACTCAAGTTCTGTGTAATATTGTTTAGAAACTTAAATTGTATAAAATATTAGCACAGAAATACTTAACCATGTTCCCCAAATGAAGTTTGGGAACATATTTGTTTTACTTTGTTTCTTATTATTATTATTTCTTTCTTCTTGGGACTTTTTTGCCTACAAGTGTTCTCAGAAACTACTCATGGGATCAATATGAAACCAATATAGGACGATAGTGTTACATATGTAGATGTGTGGAACAAACGTCATTTTGTCTGAAAATGCCTCCTGCATGCAGGTGCATTGGATGTTTTGTTTACAAATTTTTGAAGCAGCCTAACTTTTTTGTTGTTCAATGAAATTGTTTGATATTTATATTGTAGGTATACCTTTAGCCCCTTTAAAAATGGTCAAAATTACGATTCTGTACATGTGCTTCATTTTGAATGGATATGAACATATCTCTGTTGTTGTTGATTGGAGTGAGATCATATTCACAGTGTAGGTAGACATCCCAAATATATACAGATTGATGATATAAAATTTGCAAACGTGCATGGATCGTCTTTTGAAGTTTCAATTCTTTCAATGACCATAACTTTTGTCTTTTTTGTTAAATTCTTTTGAAACTTAGATTGTGAATGTATGTTGGTATTCTGAATTGAAATATATAGTCAAATGACTTTTGTGCTAAATTCTAATTGGCCGATATTGAAATTACCATAACTTTCTTATAAATGATGCAAACGACATGAAATTTATACTGTAAGTATATCTATCAAATGCCTATAGAATGGCATCAACATCAATGTTGAATCTTCCTCACGTGCACATATATGCACGTATTGCTTTTCTGTCATTTTTTGGGTACTAAAATGGCCATAACTTTTGAATTAAAAGTTGAAATGATCTGAAATTTTAGTTGTGGGTTTATGATTCAAACACCTATTGAATGGTGTGCACAAAAATTCGCATGTGCATGTGAGCACACATGCAATTTCATTTTTGATGTCTGAATTCAAATATGTTCCATAAAATTTTTAGATTTGAATGAATGGTTTTTAAATTTATGTTGCAGACATGAATTGGGACTCTCTACCCAATGGTAGTGTCAAAATCACTTCCCCGCATGCGCATAATTCTGAATTTCTTAACAACACAAAATTCATATTGTAAGTATATCTGTCAAATGCCTATTGAATGACATCAACATCAATGTGGTGTCTTACTTACATGCACATGCATTGGCTTTCTTTCATTTTTGGGTACTAAAATGACCATAACCTTCGAATTAAAAGTTGTATTGAAATCTTAGTTATGGGTTGATGATTCAAATGCCTATTGTATAATGTGAACAAAAATTAATTCGTCTAATTTGCGTGTGTGTGAATGTGCGTGCATTGTCTTTTTTGATGTCTAAATTCAAATATGGTCTATAACATTGTTGGATTTCAATGAATTGTATTGAAATTTGTGCTGCAGATATATTTTGAGACTCCCTACTCATTGGTGTTGCCAAAATCACTTTCCTGCATGCACATGCACGTGCATTAGAATTTGACTGGCTAATATTTATATACATATATGTCATCTCATGAATAAGGTATTTTCAGCGATATTGAGATGATATGTACACACTACTAAAACCTACATTGTAAGGTCATTGGATGTAGAGATATACACTCGCATGCGCATTATGCACGTGCATTGTTTCGGGTGTTTGTAACTTCTACTCGCTGTTAGTTTCTCATTTGTCATTGAAATGTTTTGAGATAGATTTTGTAGTTGTGTATTTAAACTTTTAACAGATGGACATGTTTAAGTTACTAATCAACACGTGCATACACGTGCACTGAATTTTGATTGGTGAGTTACTGATTTGTTTAACTATGAAATGGAGTGAATGTTATAAACAATTATATATTTAGATGTTATACGTTTTCTTATGGTCAAAATCACTTGTCCTGAAATAACTGACACCACTTCCTACTTGGGGGAACGTTTGTGGAACATCTGTAACGGCCCCCGTTACAATGAGTACTAGTTACATATGGCTTCAAAATTGGTTTCACGCAAGTTGCACTAAACAGTATATCACAGCCAAACTTCTCTATGTTCAAAAAGGGCATAACCTCCAAATAAAAATTGAATCACTACTTTATTTGAATATGCACAACTACACAGTATATCATGATCTTCAAAATGGGCATAACCTCCAAATAAGAATTGAATCACTATTTCCTGTGACTATGCACAGCTACACAGTTTGTCCATATTTAATACAAAGTTACATGAGATTCTGTTCAGTGGTTGCAAAGGAGTACCAAATAGTATATTTTGGTCAAACTTCTATGTTCAAAGAGGGTTTTAACTCCTAGAAATACTGCATTACTCTCTATGTGTAGGAATGACTTTCCTTAAAACATGTTTTTTTTAAATACTTACCATTATAATAATTTTAAAGATTTGATTCTAAACTGCAGTTTACATTTCTCTACAGATATACAAACTGACAGTTTGTTGATTCTAGGACTCAAATCCACATGAGCCTTATCATCTCAATATTAAAGGTCACAGTGACCTTGATTTAGAGTGCAACACACCTTCTACCTAAGATGCATTAACTGACCAAGTTTGATGATTATAGACCAAATAATTGTCCAGTTATGAGTTTGGATATCTTAATCAAAGGTCACAGTGACCTAACATTTAAGTGAGCCAGAAATGAAGTAGGACAGACAGTCAGATGGTCAACAGACAAACAGAATCACCAACTCATATTATGTCCCATCTTAGATGGGCATACAAAAATATGGGCGTTTCCATTTATCCGACCCACCCAAATTTTTTCTGCAAAATTCCTGACCATAAACTTTTTTTTTCTTTTTTTTTTTTTACAATTTTCAGAAAAATTCCAGAAACTGGCATATTTTTTCCAAACCATCTCTTTAATTATAAAATTATAATGGCGGCATACTTGCAATTAGCTGCAACAAGTTTGTTGGCTGTAAGGATAAATAATTGCCAGCATCTTACAGTGGATAAAATTGCAGTTTTCTGCATTGATTGACTGTTTGGAGTTTTTTGCCACACTCAACAATTTTTCAGTTATCTGGTGGCATCCAGTTTTTGTAGGTGGAGGAGAGAACCCAGATATAATGTACCCGGGAAGAGACTACTGATTTTCCGAAAGTAAACTGGCAAACTTTCTCACATATATTGGCGCGAGCGAGAATCGAACCGCACCGACTAGAGGTGAGAGGCGTTGTGATTTTGAGCACAATGCTCTAACCACTCGGCCACGGAGGCCCCTTTCTGTATTGAAAACTGGAGTACACTCCTGGATGTTTTTATGAACAATCATGGTGAACTGCCTAAGGGTTTTCATTTGATGGTAACATGCAATACCACTATGCACACTTCAAAAGGCCATATACAGAAGCGAAATTTACTATATTACAATTTTGGTATACATATTTTGGTATATATTTACTGCTAGCTTTGGTGATAATGCTATTACATTAACGATCCATTCATATCCATTTTTTGTCACTATATACTTTGTTACTATGTATACAGTTGATTTTGTTTGCATTTTAAGCCTCTGTAATGATGATACGAACAAGTCTCTGTTAATTGGCATCAGGAATTCAGTATGAAAAGTAAAGAAACAAAAAAATTACTTCGTCAAAGACATAAATTTTTTTCATTGGAGGAAACATTGCTATACAACTGTGTTGATATATACATGCACATCTACTATACTTTCAATACACATTGAATCTCCATTTCATCTATCATTTTTCAAAAACAAAATGAATAAAAACCCAGAAAACTAAAAGACCATCAGGCTTGTGTTTATCATCAATATTACTGACTTTCTGTTAAATTATATATCATTACCATACACTGAAATGGAGTTATGACCATAATCAAAATCAATATTAAAGATAGTGTTTCTATTACACTGGAACTAATTTTGACTAAAATTTTGACTAAAACCCTATCACTGGTTTAATGTATTCTTACATTCTCTCATCAAAACTGGAAAAAATTACTTTCTGTTTGATTTAGGCCTTTGAATTTCTCTTTGTAAATAGTTCAGATACAAAGAATGGTATGAATGACCAGTGTTCAAAACAGTTTTTTAAACTGATCTTGTTTAGTGCCTATAAAGTACACATTAAGTTTAACCTTAACCTTGAAAAACAATAGGCTTCTTCTGATAATTGAGTACATCATGTGTATCAAATTTGATGATCGTAGTCTTATTTATTAGTCCAATTTTTATCTTACCACACAAAGTGCTTACAGGTGGAAATGCAAACAAGCACACTATGCCATATCATGATACAATCTGTACATGATGGGTGTATAAAAATAATTTGTCAAATACATGGATCTGTTTTTATCATCACAATTGGGCAAGCACATGCCTACCTTAATTTCTTACAATCATTATCTAGCTCTTGCTATCAATATCAACATTCATAAATGATGTTTCCCAACAACAAAGAAGTTTGAACATTACTCTATTAGCATGGTTGGGATACTTACTGAAGAGGATCTTCTATGAGATTTTTTATGCTGTTGTTGCTCCAACTTATCCTTTCTGAAATACAACCAAAGGAAAATGGGACAAATTTATTAATAGGCTTTTTTTTTTTTTTACCAATACTTGTTTTGATACATGCAAGTTTAGTTTACAAGAAATATTTGATAAACAAAAGGATTAGACTGCAGATCCAAATAATGAACCATGCAGCTGATTTAGTAGCATGCTTCAGGGTCCATCAGTGTTCTACGGTTGACTAGAGGTGGAATGATGTACTACCACTACATACCAATGTTTCCCATTCAAATACACACAATCCCTGTATCATAGTGCCACTATGACACAGGAATTGTAATATTGGTACAAAACAATCTATTCAATATATGGATTTGGAAGAATAAAAGTAAATAATTACAAGATATACTATGATTGGTGTATTGAATGTCAATAATCCAATCAGAATCCTAAAATTTTGTCGTCACTAGTATAAGCTAGAATGGAAAATAGCCAACGATGCTGAAAATGATCAACATGTGCCTGATATTGAGAGTGCACTATGATTATTTATTTTTTATTATATTTTGTTGACTTATTGTCAGAAAGACAAATAAATACTCATTTTGTTACAATATCATGATTTATTATAAAACTAACCAGATACATGCATCATATTGTATTGATGTATGTACTGAGAGGCATATCAAATTATAAGGCTTCCCATCCCTAAAGTAGACTACAATTGTCATATAATAAAACAGTCACATAATAAAGGACATACACACACATATATATGTGTGTGTGAGAGAGGAGGGGGGCATATTTAAGACATTATACCAGCAGCCTTTTTTTCGTTCTTACCATAATCTAATGACTGTAGAAAGATTTACCTCAGATAAAATTCAAGAATTCTTAATGTTTATTTTTGACATCTACCATGCTCATGAAAAAGATTTGCAAATTAATTGAATAATCTGCAGTAACTGTTATCTTTTCAAAGTACATTTTGTATCATTCACTGGAATATATCATGTACCCAGAACTCTCCATGACTGTCAGTTAACAAGTTGTAACAGCCATGGAATAGCTATGATAGCTGTATACACTGCATTCTTCACTGTAACTACTCAGAATAACATGTGATGCTAACATTATTGGGCCTAAATTAAAAATTGTTGGTTTGATGTTGCCGACCCATATCAGAAGCTGCTTGGTTGGTAAGTAGGAAATTATTTTTTCTTTTGGTACAGATGGAGGGACAATATCACAAAATTTATCCTTAAACAAAAATCTGGGGTAAAAGTAAAAATAAATGTTTTCTTTGCATTGTTTTCTGTTGTGAATTTCATTCTGAAAATAGAAAAGTTCAAACATTACTGAAGAAAAAGGACTATTTTGTTGTTAATAATGTCATATTTAAATCTTTTAAAATGTTAAAAAGTTTAAGTGGAAAATATTCTAGAAGAAACTGTAAACTAATGCATTTTTCTAATAAGGACTTGACATTTCCAACATATACAGTCAAACTTGTCTTAGCGACCCACCGTATTAAGCGACTTCCCGTCATATGTGACCGTCAAATTTCCCCCCAAGACAATTTTCTATCATCTACAACTGAATTAAACGACCTCCTGTCTAACGCGACTAACGACCGTAATTTTTGGTCCCAAAATGCATGTTTTCATGTTATTTTACCTCCATTTAGCGACCTTGTATTTCCCCGAGAAATATTAAAAACGGCGTTTTCCTGAGCAGAAATGTGAAGTTGAACTTTCGTTATCGTTTCTTAGTAGGTAAAGGGCAGACAACAAAAGGTGTTGCTTCAACTAAATCAAATTATATGCTCATCGTTATGTACTTTCCTGTTCCATTCTCACTAAGTAAAGGACCGACAATAACAAAAGGAGCTGCTTCTATTAAATCAAATTATCAAATTATGTACTCACTCATCGTTATGTACTTTCGTTTTTGTTTCTCGGTACGAAAAAGGCAGATAACAAAAGGCGCCGCTCTTTGAACATTGTCGGTAATTAAATGACAGGCCAGAAAAGGTGTTGTTTCAATTAAATCAAATCAGGCTCTCGATGATCATTATGTTCTCAACATCTCAATATTATGTTCTCAATGTTCTTTTATTTAAGCCTTACGATTCACGTTAAAGTCAATTAAAGCACAAATGTAAGCCGACTGAAAACTAGGAAAAAGTGTTGACCAAAATCATGTAGCTAATACGAATATTGCATGCCAAATCCAGTCAGAGCTGACAAGTACCGTATCATGACGACCCCAAAGCGGAAAGTTTTAACTCTACAACAGACAATCAACAATCACCGACTTCTTCTCTCCAAAAACAGTAGAGTAGACTTTTTGTGAAATTAACATTCCTTTTACACTTACATATAAACAAGAAACATTATGCATAAAAGCAAAGTACATGTAATTATTTGTTTTCAATAGAAAATACATGTAGTTTTCATATCAATCTGTAATAAATGCCATTAACTGATGATGTCAAAATAAATATAATGTACTACATGTTTAAAACATATCAGTTTCGTTTATCCTCTGAAAAATGGGCACCTGAATTAAGTGACCACCTGTCATATGTGACCTTTTTTCTTATGTCCCTTAAAAGGTCTCTTAATACAGGTTTGACTGTATTTAAATTCAATTACTAAACATATCTAAACCACAACTGAAAAAATCTGTCCTGATTTGTGATATTTAAAGGATTAGCAGCTACTTACATGGAATTCAATGGGACCTCAGTCTTAGGTTTCTGTTGTGTGTATTTGAATGCATCTTGTGTGCTAAAGTTGACCCAGACCTACACGGTTCCTTCACTTGAAGGATGTAAATTTTAAAATTACATACTATATATGAAACTTCAATACTTTACTGCTGATCGATCTGGATGGAATATTAGCACCAAAATTTATTGACTTTATTATTTTGGTAAAAACATTCCTCTACATAACTATGCATTTAATTTTTCTTACAGGTGTGTGGTTGTAGAAAAGAAGATTTTTGAAATTGGTCAGTTTTTGACAAACTTTGTCCCACTCCTAAGGCCCCAGGAAAGTAGGAATCCTGAAATTTATGCCCCCACTTGTCCCAAAGATGCTTTGTACTGAATTTGACAAGAATTTGAATAGTAGTTATCGAAATGTTTCAAATGTTCAATTGTTAATGCACAATGGACAATGGCAACAAATGTAGATCAATAGCAATAGGTCTGGCACCTGAACTCAGGTGACCTACAGAAGTTAATTTCAAGCATTTTTGATACCTGATCAGTGAAAGTGAAAATTCATTTTCGTCTGCAAATTCCATTGTTTGAAGGTTCCATTCGTCTCCTCAGTATCTTTTTTTTTTTCTACAAGAGATTCAAAATGTATTAATAGTAACAACAAAAGCAATGCTCACACTGCACAATATTGCCTATTCAATACATTAAAGTAAATACTAATGGAGTGGTAAACAAAGAAAAGTTTAATATCCAAAAGTAAAAAATGACTTTTCAAAATATATTTGGCAACAACACCATGGTACACAAGTTTGATGAGATTTGCCTTATCAGTACTGTTTTTACATTGTAATTATTGATTATCCATGAAAGTGACCATGAGAAATTAGACATCTTCCTCTCAAAATTGGGAGCATGTACATGGCTTCATTATCCTAGCCTTATTAGTTTTACTCTTTTAATCCTTCTCACAAGGTGCTGATGAAAGACAACTGACAGACACACAGAAATACTGCACCTTATGTACATTGTTTTATTATTAGAGCCTTAGGAGTTGTTTTCATCTTGTTCTGTACCTACTACATTACCATGCAAGTTTGACTTTGAACAAGAGGCACATGGGCCACATCACTTACCTGAGTCAACTTGGCCTTGCTGTTGTGATTATTAAGATATCTTTTTTTTTTCAAACTTTTATTCCCATGAAAAATTTTGACTCCATAAAGTGGCCCCAACCTAACCAAACATGAATTTACTTAAAAGGATGTCTCAGCACCAATATGATATACATGACCTTGCTGTTCTGGAGAAGGTCAAGGTCATAGATCATGGTATGAAATAAAAGGTCTTGCCATAATTCTATATTGTACAAAATAAGTTAGGGATCATGGACTATTTCATTGATTAAAACTAAACCTTTGTACGTAAATGGCAGAATATACGAAACACAAACGCTGACATCATTTTTCATCAATATTTAATCAGAAATCTCAATTTCTTTGGGTCATATTGCACAAAGCAACATATCACTGAATGACGTGAAGAAATCTGGCATGAAAGACAACTTTACAGAACATGTCCAAAATTGACTCAAAGTTTGATCAATACTCGGTGTGACATCCATTTGCTCTCAGAAAAGTGGAAGATTGTTCCATTCCTCTCTCAGCATGTTTTCAAGGTCATCCAAAGTCTGTGGTTGGTTTGGACGCTGTGAAAGTTGATCCCACACATGCTCGATGGGATTAAGGTTTGGTGAGACAGCAGGCCACTCCATACGCTCAATAGTTTCCCTCTGCAGATACTCCTGAACCACATGGAGTACAATGGGGATGGGCATTATTGTCCATCAGAATGAAATCTGACCTGATTGCACTGCAAACAACCTGACGACTGGGTGAAGAATTTCATCCCTGTATCAGAGAGCAGTCAGTGTGCCGTTCTTGATGGCTACCATGTCAGTGCAATCATCCAGAGAGATTCCTCCCCAAATAATCACAGAGCCACCCCCAAACCAATTGCGTTCAGCTACCAATGCCTGCCTGTATCTCTGTCAGACCTCCCTCCACATACGCCTATGACTATCGTGGAAGTCCAGGCAGAATCAGGACTCATTTATGAACAGTACTGGCTCCCAATGTCATTTATCCCAATTCATGTTGACATGCAAATTCCAAGCATGCTTGTCGATGATGTGGGAAAAGTCTGGGATGCACTACTGGCCTGTAAGTCCTGAAATTAATACCATGACACCTGTTTCTCAAAGTCTGGGGTGTAATTTGCAGGCCTGTGGCAACATTTCACTGACAAGTCAGTCCTGGAGCAGGTTGAAAATGTTGTCTCCCAGCCAACATTACGATGTACCAGTTTTGGCATTGTGCTGTGGCATGGGTTCCGACATTCCTAGGCCTCTCATTGACTTTACCAGTCCCCTGAAATTGTGTCCAGAGTCTAGAGATGACACTCTGGGACACATCAAAACGGAGGCAACATCTTGCTGGATTTGTCCAGCCTGATGCATTCCGATTGAATCGTAGTCATATCTGCCTTACACAACTACCCAAAGTTTACCACATTTTTATTGTGTGGCTCGTGGGCACGTTTAAATTGTGAAGAAGCATACAATGAACAGGATTCAAGTCACAAAGTGTTTTCTCAATCCATTTACATGTGGTATTTCACTAAAACAATTTCTCCAAAAAACTTCAAACCAAAATGCCCATGTTCCCTAACTTTTTTTGTCCAGTATATATACAAACAAGATGTGTTTGTGAAACAACTGCTCCTGAATATGGCAAATTCCAGTGATGACCATGCCAATGTTAAAGTTTCTAAAAAGTGGGTCAAATGCCAAGGTCACCTATCTTGATGGCAATAGAAAGGTCTTATCACAAGAAATGCTCATGTGATGTACAAAAACCCTAGTATTTACCATTTAAAAATTATGACCAAAGTTAAAGTTTTTAAAAAGTAGGTCCAAAGGTCAAATATTTTGGTACCGTTGGAAAGGTATTGTCACAAGATAAAGGACTTTGGTGTAGACCCCCTTCACATACTCACTTTGTTTGGAATAATGTATGTCCAAGAAAGCATTCTCAAAACAATACAATCTACATTCAACTAGAGGCCAACAGGCCTTAATGGTCACCTGATTATCATAGCTCATACACAGACCTGTCAAGGAATATCATATTTGTGTTTAAACTTCATTCTGAAGTCTTTCTAAATATGCATACTATTTCCATTCAATTTTAATAGAAGGAAAGATGAAGTCTGAAGCATTTAATTCAGCCCACATTTCCCTGACCACGGTGCAATGAATTTCACTATTTTGGTAAAGGGCTTCATGGACATAATAACCAAGCACTTTATTTCTAGGGACCCAGGGGAGCAGTGTCCTGAAATTTATCATAAGTGTCCCCCTTGTTGCAAAGATGCTTCATAAAAAGTTATCAAGAAGTTAAACATGTTCAGCTATTAATACTTTTAATCACTGATCATTTTTACCCCACCCTTGCCAAAACCCCTACCCCTGTGATCATGAAATTTACAATTTTGGTAAAGGGCTACTGCTCAAAACTTATATATATATTATCAAATAAATTTAGTGATTCAAAATTTTTTTCATTTTATTATTTGAAACTTTCTACAAGTCAATGACAATGTGATAGGTGATGATCTGATTATTAACTATTTCCCTTGCAATTAATTGTAACATTTCATGAACTGTTTATTGTTAAATGTTACAAAGTTGATACAAAGTATTGAATATTGCTCCGTGAAGTTCGAAATGGGTAGAAAGTTTTTCCTCCAAATAATTTTGCTGCAATTTCATGGCTTTCTGAATGTTTTCTGCATCTTTAATGATAGGAAAGTGTTTGAATTGTTTGCCATCTTGCGATGCAAATCTTTCCATGTTTACTTACTTGTCTGACCTTGTTTACAATACTATTTTATCTTGATTAGACAGAAAAGGCAGGGCAATGTTCCTACTATTATACCTATTTAAACATAATTAGAAAAAAAAAATTCATTGGACAACCACAAAAATAATAATCAATCAAAATGATATGGCCTGGTGTTGGGGAAATCAAGTGTTACAGTAACCAAAAAGGCATGTGGAGGTGAATATAATGTTTTATTTTTCCTAGTTTGTTGGATTTCTGCCAATCAGAGAGCTCAAAAATATTTGATCATATAATAATTAAATAATATTGTTTACTTTCAATTCATTGAATTTCTGCAACAGTTGCATTATGTCTAGGCCCAAGTATGGTGGATCTGTGCACTCACTCTAAACGGTAGCTCTGTCAAAGTTTTATTAATCATCAAATCATTTCATAACTTGTGAATTTTGTGAAGTTTGATTCCAATTTATAACAGAATGAAATACAATGCATTCAACATCAAATTACCAAACCAATTAATAGAAATTAAGAACTTAATCTTATATATATATCTCATATTTTATGTGGTTGGTTGGATGAAAATTGTTTAACATCCTGCTCAAGAATCCTTTATGCATGTGGAGACATCACCATTGCCGGTGAAGGGTTGCAATTTTAGGCCTATATGCTCAGCACTTATGGCCTTAGTACAGAGAGAAATCTTTATCATGCCATGCCTGCTGTGAAATAGGGCCTCAGTTTTTGCCATTTCATTTAAATAACTGCCCCATTTAGTCGCCTCTTATGATAAGCAAGGGGTACTGAAAACCTGTTCAAGCCCAGATTCCCAAGGGAGTATTTTATGTGATAAGCACACCGCTGAAAGAATTGTTAGTCCAAGTTATATACATGTTTCTCTTGTGATCAATACAATAGTCCATTTTTGAGTTACCGTATTCTGGCACGATTCTAACATTTACTTTGTTCTCGATGCGGGAACATCAACATCCAGTTTTCAACAGGAATTTCCGAAGTTTTATAATACCAGAATTAAAGCAATTTTTACTGGATCGAGGAGTTACATGTCACTTTTATTGAAAAGATAACATGTTAAGACTATGTCAACTTGCAGCAGAATTGAATTTAAGTGTATGAAGGAACGGTGCATCTCCAATTTCGATGGCGTCGTCATTCCGGTGATTGATTATCTTTTCTAGATAGACGATGCTCCCTGGGATCCCTGTAAAAATTTGTAGCTGTTATACGAAAAAAGCTTGGGGGTAAAGATGATGTGGTGTTGGTTCACAATCTACAAAATGTCTGGATGCTGTTGTGACGTAATCACAGTTCTTTAACACTTCATGCCATTTTCTGCAAAGTTGGGGCTGTTTAGATGTGTGAAATGGAAAGAATTTCACAACAGCCATGAATCTACATCTCCCCTTCTTCCTCGTATCTGACATACATCTTTCCACAACACAATAGAACTTGGGCATTTCGCAGCAGACAAATTTGTTTCTAACAAAAACAAATTTACCGGAAGTGCTGCACCCCTCAATTTTACAAAAATCATGTGATTCAAGTACAAAGTAAATGTTAGAATACCACTGGAATATGGTAACTTGAAAATGGGCTATTGATATATTTCCAATCTGTCACACCTCTAATATGTAGTTTACACAAAATGGTTTGTAAAAATATTATGAAAAATTATCACCTTGGATGATAAATATGGTGAAAATTTGAATTGTACAATGTCTGCATATTACACCATTCAGTCCGTTTGATATAGCTCTTGGGAAGGAGTAAAAATACTGCGATATGAGACCTCAATTGTGCACTGAAGGGTGCTGTACACAGTATAGACCTGTTGACAAGTGTAGTTATTTTATAACGGGTGGATCTGTTCCTCTCTGGTCCCCCCTAGTTTTCCCAAAGACCTACAATTTTTACGTTATCTAATATAAAGAAGCTATAATATCACATTATGTACATATTTTATTTTACTGCAGTTTACCTCTTCAACTTCAAGAACTTTATTGTTCGTACTCGTAGACATAACCTCAGGTCAGGCCAGATAGATATCGCGATCCAACCCAACGGGGCTGTTGCTTTATTCTAAGCATGATTTCTCGGCAATAATTAAGTATATTGTGTATTGACCATTAAAACTGGACAAAAATTGTCACTTTGCGTTTAATATTAAACCTCATTGTATGTTTACCTTTATTACGCCTTTCAATTTCGACCGCCTTACAGTAAGCGCCACCTATGGGCATGCTGTAAATATAGGAAGACGAAAGCCGTGAGATCCGGATGGCCGATTTTATTATTTAGTCATGTATATATTATTATTATTATTATTATTATTATTATTTGTAATTTTACTTTTGGTATCGCATGTAATAACACACAGTATGACATTTTACAGTCTTATATAAGAGTTGCAGTTGTCACCTTTCAAAAAGCGGTAACGTTAATCTAGTGAAGCTTCGTTGTGGTTATGAATCTACATGTACATAGATATCTATCCAATATATCATCTGGGTTTCAAGGGGTGAGTCAGCTCGACTTAATGTTCCGTTACGCTACCATTAATCTACCATTCGGATTGCTTCGTTACACTACGAACGAGAGAGAAAAGAGGGGGGGGGGGGGTGAGTAAACCGTGTAAAATGAAGACAAATTTTAACCATTTGACAGAAGGTGTGAGGATAGAACTGCATCATTGGGACAAAAATTCTGTCCTCGCAGTTACGTCCTCATAAAAATGACCTACAGCATGTGAAAGATGTAGATACAAAATATTAGGTTAGTGAGATCAAGTGGTTTGGGGATATGTCTATACTAATATTCTCCAAAAAAATTCTTTCTTTTTTTTATTTCATGATTCCAAAGAGTATTGGATAAACTTTATAAGTGTCCTTACAGCTGTACCTAATATAATATATTTTTGCCTTTGGAATAACATATACGTGTGTATTCTCTTCTGGACCCTCTTGTGGGGACGTCCTCACTTTACAGGTTTGGTCGGAGAGAGAGAGAGAGAGAGGGGGGGGGGCAGTAAAACGTGTAGAGTGGGGACAATTTTTCACTGGCGTTGTAAGAACAAACGTGTACTATGCGACAAAAATTCTGTCCTCGCAATTACGTCCTCGTAAATGTGACCTATAGTATGTGCAAGATGTAGATACAAAATAAGCTTGTGGGGACAAGTGGTGTGAGGACATGTCCTTGCTAGTATTCTCTCCCAAAACCATTATTTTCATAATTCGAAAGAGAGTATTAGATGAAATTTATAGGTGTTCCAGTAACTATACCTAGCATAGTATTTTTAACCTTTAAGTTAACAATTGTGTGCGTTCTCTTCTAGAAATTGTGAGGACGTCCTCACTTCACAGGTTTGGTCGGGGAGAGAGAGAGAGAGTGAGTGTGTGTGTGTGTGAAGAGATTATCAAAACATTTATAAAGAGCTCTAAATTAATTTTTTGTGAGAAACATTTCCACTACATCGGTGCGAATCAAATATGTTATTGCTTGAAGAATGCACGATTCAGTTGACTTGCTGAGAGCTTTAATTGAGTTGATGTGCACACTAAATCAATCATTGCTCTCATCAATTCAATTGATGCGCCCATTAATTCAATTAATGAGAGCAATAATTGAATTGAAGCGCGCATTAATTCAATAATGAGAGCCGTGGTTGACTTTACGAGCGCGTTAATTCAACTACGGAGAGCAATAGTTGAATTGATGATATCCTCAAATAATTAAAGATATCTTTAATTATTTGAGTTTACGTTAAGTTGGCACTCCATACAAATCAACTACGGGGGAAAACAAAAAACAAAACAGCCCCCCCCCCCCCCCAGATTTGGTTTCATTGGTGGTCTAAGTTACGAGAAAGATCCCCCCCCCCCCCAAAAAAAAAAACAACAAAAAAAATCCAACAATTGAAAATACATACTTCATATATAAAAAAGATCAGAAAACTAACATGCCAAACAAATCGTTTGTCAGTCTCAAACCCGTGTAAAAGGTGAGGGGTTTTCAGGCAGAACTAATAAAAACAACAAATATGGTTAATTTAAAAAAAAATTTGGTGTCTTTGAAATGTTCATGGATTAAGAGACTTATTGATGGTGGACAAGATTGGATTAATATTTTTGAAAGTATATATGGATGTGAAGTTGTAAGAAATCTGTTTGATTTTGGTGATGATTATATAGCAAAATTGATAAATATTACTACCAATAAATTTTGGAAAGATGTACTGGAGTCTTGGCTATATGTAATTACAAAACTAACGGACACAGTGTATGGCCATAATTAAAAAATCCTCTGTACTCCTATTTGGTATAACACAAAAATTAAAGTTGATGAAAAAAGTCTGTTTATAAAGCCTTGGTATGAAAAAGGTGTTAAAATCATTGATGATTTTCTAGATGAAAAGGGTGTTTTTCCCTCAAAAGAAAACTTTGCTAAGAAATATAATATTGAATCCATATGTTGTATGAGATTTAATAGTGTTGTTAGTGCTATTTCAGCATTCATGAAAGAGGTAAATTTTTCTAGGGAACATTATGTCAAAATGTATGGGCCATTTTTACCTTTGTACTATAGAGATATTTTGCCAACAAACAAAACCTCACAATGTATTTATAGATCCATCAATATTTCAAATGATGTACCAAAATCTTTTGAAAAATGGCTGCAAGTACAAGTTTTTAAAGAACTGCAGGTTACTGTACAGGATGTTTATAAAGTTTGCTTTAAGGTATCGAAAGATTCCAAAGTACAGTGGCTCCAATACAGAGTATTACATAGAATTTTGCCAGTCAAATACTACTTGAAAAAAATTAAAATTTTGGATAATGATGTATGCTCATTTTGTAACTCTGAAAGTGAAACTATTGAACACATTTTTTTAAATTGTACAAAGGTAATATCTCTTTGGAACCACCTGAGTATAGAAATATATAATGCTACTGCAAAGCGAGTAGGCTTTAACACAACGAATGTAATATTTGGTGAATTGCCTTTCCAGAAGTCTAATGCTGTTATTAATTTTCTTATCATTTTTACAAAACAATATATTTCTTACTGTTTGAAAAATAGTACATGTCCAAATATCAAAGGTTTACTAAACCATTTGAGAACAAACTATTGTGTTGAAAATATAAATTTTCTTAGAAACTCATCTATGATCAAATTTGATTCCAAATGGGCAGAATGGAACAGGTTATTTGAAGAAAACATATAAATTAATTTTATATATGTAATATGTATTGATTTCTTTTTCCTATAGAATACATTTTCATATTTTAGTGTGAAAGACAGTAAGAATGTGGGAGTGAGAGAAAAAAATTTCTGTGCATTTAAATATTAAATATGTATAATACATTCATGTATGATTACAAAAAAGCTAAAAACACATCTTTTTAAACTTGCTTTTGATTTATAATGTATCCAGTTATTTTCTGTTTTAACAAAAATGATAATGCAAAAAAAAAAAAAAAAAAAAATTACTAATACCTCCCATTTCGACTTTAGATGATTATTATTTTTGTGACCTTTCAATTTATATAATGTTTGTTTTTATATTGCCCTTGTTTTACATGTTAAGCGCTTTAGAGTAATTATATAATTAGATAAGGCGCTATATAAAAATAGTATAATACTAATAATAATTACTATGTGCAGAAATAAAGCATTATTAAAAAAAAAGAACTAATAAAAACTTATGTACACGTCCAGTTATTTTTAGCACCCTAAAGTTTGCACATACCTATGCAATTACAAACACTCTGTTGAATAAGAATGTCCTTGCTTGAAAACTGTGGGAGTAGTTAGACGAGCAAACTATGTACTCATATAACATGTAATTACAAATAAAGTGGCAAAACTCCTGCAGAGAATCCTCCATGCAAGCAAGGACCAGTGTTAGACGCTACCATAACTAAAGAATGGACCTGCTGTCCAACGACAGTCTGGTCATGTGAAGATATAAGTTATACGCAGAATCTGAATCATGATTCCGTGGGCCTTCCATTAAAAAACAAAACAAAACACACACACACTCACACCTGGTAGCCTATGCCACTTAATGTCACTTGCATCCGATGAGCTAAAAGGCAATCCGTTGAAAGAGAATACACACTGCTTTAATTTCTGAAGTGTGTAAGGGAGGGGTTCTGCTACCATAACTCTCAAACAGCACATATATTGTTAAACAAGAAGCCTACATGCCTTAATCGGACACCTGAGTATTAGTTAAAAGTGTCACTAGTGCCAAGGGCTATGAAATTTAGAAAAAGCAATTCCTGTTCTGCATATCTAAGCTAAATTTCAATATCTAGCAACAGTGTAAGGCCAAATAAAAAATACTGTTGTTTCCGGTTACCCCCTCCCCCTTTTTTTCCCTGCCGAACGTTTTTTTGTTTTTGTTTTTTTTTTCGTCTTCTCATTATTAAATTTCAAATTTGCAATACACAGCTCTGAATTCAATAATTTCATGAACCGGGTGATAAAATTAGCTCTGTAAACCCGAAGTTAACTATTATAAGAACTTGTTATGTGTGATACACGCTGTTCATCACAACATTTTTCTTGCACACAAAATATAGTGCAAGTAGTTAATTGTTGCTTTTTCCAGTGTGATATTGGATGACTATTGTCACAGACATCTATTAAAGCAATGCCATGCAATTTTCTTTTCAAACGAATACGTGATTGTGACCAGTACATATTTTACGAAGCCATGTTTGTGTACGCGTGCTTTTGTCAGCCCCCCACCCCCTTCACATGTAGCTGTTGTAATCCTTCTCTCTGTGGCATTCTGCATGCTGCACGATTTCCATGGCTCTGGAAAATATGCGATTGCCGTATTTTTAAGACACGCCAAATTAACATAAACTCAAATAATTAAAGATATCTTTAATTATTTGAAGATATCTTCAACTATTGCTGTCATCAATCAAATTAATGCGTGCATCAAATCAATTATCGTTCCCTTCAGTTGAATGAATATGCGCTTCAATTCAGTTATTGCTCTCATTACTTGAATTAATATACCCATCAACTGAACTGGTGAGAGCAATTATTGATATGATGCGCGCATCAATTCAGTTAATGAGAGCAATAATTGATTTGATGCGCTTCGATTCAATTATTGCTCTCATCAATTCAATTGATGAGGACATCAATGTAGTGGAAATATTGCTCAAAAAATTTAATTTAGAGCTCGGTATAAATGATTTGATGATCTCTTTAATTCAATTGAAGATATCTTTAATTAATTTACAATGCTTTTGTATAAGAAATTAATGCGCGCACCGATTCTTTTAAAGAGAGCACCAATTCAATTAAAGAGATCATGAATTTGATTGTGGATATGTTGAATTGAAGATATAAAAGAATTATTGAGCACATCAAATAATTATTATTGATTGATTATTTATTGCTTTCCGCCACACTCAACAATTTTTCAGTTATCAGGTGGCATCCAGTTTTTGTTGGTGGAGGAGAGAACCCAGATACACTGTACCTGGAAAGAGACCACCGACCTTCCGTAAGTAAACTGGCAAACTTGCTCACATAACGCCGCAGCCGAGATTCGAACACACGCCGACAGAGGTGAGAGGCTTTGTGATTTTGAGCCCGATGCTCTAACCACTCACCCACGGAGGCCCCCATATCAAATAAATTAATGATATAATTCAGTTGAAGAGAGCAATAATTCAATTATTGGGCGCATTATTGAATTATTGCTCTTTGAACAAGAATTTTAGTGTGAATTGTTGATATCATCTTTTGAAGAGTGCAATAATTCAATTATAGCGTGCACCAATTTAGCAGAATAGTTAATGCTATATCCACTCAATTAATGTGCACATCAAACGAATTGATGATATCTCCAAATAATTAAAGATATCTTCAATTATCTGAGTTTACGATAATTTGACACTCCATATATTTTGCCCATCTGAATGCAGCAAAATTTTGGAAGGTTTGTTTGAATTCTTCATTTCACTACTGTCTCCAAAGCATTGTTTTTACTAATGGAGCGCTAATTATTTATGGCACCGATTAAATTATTGGCTTTGATTATTATAATTTTCATAATTACCGAGGAGGGTCGATATAATCGCACCTGTGTACATCATTTTTCGCAGCGTTGGTAGTATGCTGATTAACACGCATTTGATTTTATTTCTGTAACGTTGGCCGGAGTTTTCTTTAAAAGTTTTACTGCGCTGTATGGTAATTTCTGTGCTTTGTTGAGAACTTAATTCATTCTTACAAAGATTGCTAGTGATATTAACCCCGATGTAAAGTCAAGAATACTGCTTGGTCAGAATGTTCGCTGCATAGCATACACACGAATTGCAATTCTTCCAAATGTTTAGCCCCCCCCCCCCCTTTGGGGTGGGTGGGAGTTACATATTAAATAACAATGCGCATCATATTTTTTTAGTTTTAACAATACTTTCATTCCTTCGTAATTTTCCCCAAGTGGATTTGGGTGCCGATTCATAAGAGTTTATCACTTGTACATCGACATAAAGTACCAAATCGTAATTGGCTCTAATATGTTTAACTTTAAGACAACTGATCTGTTTTAAAATTCTTAATATTAAAACAAAACCACAAATGGGGGACCTACCGACCCTTTTAAAATCTTATGTAATCATAACCACACATATTTTTTATTATTTTGGCCTAAAACCAGATATGCTCTTAAAACTTAAATGACCTTGAAAGTGCCTATATTGATGAAAGACTTTACATAACACATGTAGCGACCAATTTGGACCCGTTCTAAAGTCAAGTCCAGAAAACTGATTCGGAATGACAGACAGATGGACAATGGACAGACCGAGGGTAAACTACTTGGCCCCTTTGGCAAAGCCATTAGGGGACTAACAATAGTCCTTCGATGAACTTGACCTCATAATCTACCTATCTACAATTGATAACAAAGCTACACTTAGAAATATGTGTCAACATACCATTTATTCAATATGTATATTTAATGTAATTCACAATCAAACAGACATAATTAACATTTTATTTGCATTTCAACATTACTTTTCACTTGAAAAACATAATGATGTTACAACAAACATAAACATGGTGCACATTTAGGTAGAAACCTCAACCAGTATTTTAATATTAAAAGTTAAAAACAGTAAATAAACTTTTACTGATGTGGGGAAAAAAAAGCTGCAATTTTAACTACCACCAGTAATGTAATGTAATTTAGACTTAAACAATAAAACCCTTAAAATATAAATATACAAAACTAATTAATACAAAGAAATGCATGTTCATTATATGTATAACACATAGAGAATAATGTTTCACTTTGGTTTGAATAAGAAAGATGCCTTATATGGTAAAAACAAAGGTATCTGTGATTTGATTCTCAATTAAAATACTTGCACCCCCCCCTTCCCTAAAAAAACCCCAAAAAACCAAAAAAACAAAAAAACAAACAAAAAAAAAACAAACCCAAAAACATCAGTCAATCAAGACTGTTGTTACAACACTATAGACTGCTTAATCAAACATTGTTATTATTCTTAGACTGCTGAAATCTCAACCTACTTTTTAAAAGCACTCAAATCAACAAGACTTCAAATTTCTATGCAAGTAAAATATATGTACATGTATGTTCAGTAGAAAAATAAAACAAGTAGTAAGAGACATTTTATCTAAAGCTACTTTTAAACATGAAACATATGCTAGCAACAAAACATGAAAATAAATAACCACATTGTTACACACGCTGACAAGAACTCTGGCCTACTTTAACAGTCTATTCAGACATTATCTGAAATTTAGTTGTACTTGCAAATTCAGTGATTCATTAAAAAAATATCCAAGTTTAACTTTGGTCAAAATTTGGTGGAACAAGGAATATAGTATACATGAGCACAGGCACGAAAATCAGTTTTGTTAATATTGTGAAACATGTGATTTATAATTGTCACTAACATTAATATACATTGGGACAATATGTAATTAAACTAGACAAGTTTAAGCACCAATATATTTTTGTTCACTTGCTATAAGATGGTAATAAAAACAATTATGAAGGGCAATGTCCTTATACAACTTCAGCGATTTCAACAAATTTAAATTTAATATAGAGGACATAAATATTGGTGTATTATAGGACAGATTATTTTTCAGAAATGTTCAACAAAATGTTAGTATCACACATACACAAAATTACACAATTTCTCGAACAATTCTGATCACATACTTGTGGAGAATAGATAACTAATATGTTGGGTGATCACACTACTTGCAGTGTTGTTGTATAACCTTGTAACATGTCTCATTCATGTGAACTCTCACAAATCATCAAGAATGTTTATCAATTTGATGAATTTTCAAAAGATTCTCTCTGGCATTCTAATCTCAAAAATTTTCGTTAGATGGCAATTTATATAGTACCATTTACTGAGATATTGAGAATACGATTGGTTGTAATAATAATTAACTCAATGTGATGTCAATTACACATGAAGCCCTGGTATATATAATTAGTGATATACACTCTGACATCACTAATCTGTGCAATTGGCAGATATATTAAAGCAACAAAATGTCTAACAGCTTTTTAAAATGTTTACCAGTGATAATGCAAATGAACATAATTAAAGGTGTGTGAATAAAAGCATACACTAAATAATTTCTGCACTTTATACTGTTGACAATATGAATAATTTTCGTACAATTCCAGACCACCAAAGAAATATCTTGGCATTGTATAACATTTTAATTATCAAGGTCTGAAAGTTTTCAGAATTGTTGAAGTAATACTCTGAAGTTCATGCTCTTTAACAAAATAGGGTCATTTTTGTATAGAAATTGACACAGTTTTAAAATATCATCTGAATTTGACCCTCAATCTTCTGGATTTCAAGGCTCTATCTCAATGAACCTGTTCAGAACTTGTTGATTATATATATGATTTCTCTCAAGTCTAAACACCCCCACCCCTGAGTATTTCTGCACCTTTTGAAACATCAAACATCATACATTTGACTCTATGGTAAATATGACTTCATACTTGGTATATGTATGAAGAAGCATAATCTGTCCAACTTTCATTTTATTCACAAAGTCTGGAACTACTGGTACTCACAGACAGATTTATCAGTTTAATAAAGTGTTTACAAAAATATCTTTATAAGCTGTAGATTGCAAAACTTCCATAAACCTAATGTAAAATTTGTCGCATCATTTTTAAGCTACTGCAGTTCACATGGATGAAAAAACTTGTACACATACAAATCTTTACACATTAATTCATGAACAATCACACCATCTCATTATATTCAGTACATGATTCTCTTGTACAGTACAAACATTTACAATGTGTATGAAATGCAAACAATCTCAAAGTATGTAAAGATAATATGCAGCTAATATAAAGGAATCACAGATACGAAGTCCTACTAAATCACTTACATTTTGGTACAGTGTATATAAAACATTATGATTTTTATTTTCATTTTTTTTTTTTTCAATCTATTAACCAACAAAATTTGATCTTTTCCCAGACAGTTTTTGTTGAGCATATAAAAATGAGGTCTAAATCTAAAATATAGACCACACTATATGTATTGAAAATACTATAGTCTTGTAACCATGAATGAATTTAATTTTACTTCCACTGAAGAAGAAATTTACATGAATTCCTACAAATAAAAATAACTAGAAAAAAATTTAAATAAATATGAATAAAATTACAAGAAAACTGCTGAATTTGGTCACTGATTGGATGGAAGCTGCATGTACAGAATGGAATGTATGTTTTATTTCATTTTGTTCTGCTTGGCTACTCGTTTGCTGACCCGTCCACATGTTATACCTACTAGAAAGAAGACTCCAATGATGCTACATATGACAAACAGGAGATAGTTCTTGGAAGGAGAGGCCACTATCTGCTGATATACATCCTGAAAACCCTCGATTGGTTTACCCTAAAACAATAAAACACCATTCCTTCAGTTACAGTTTTAGTTTATTGTCAGTTTGAAATGAGACATCAAATACTCTGATTTGAAATATACAACCATACAATCTTCATTTAACCTGAGTGGGACAGCAAGTCTGACAGTTTTCAATTCAACACAAAAAAGGTTTATATAGTTAAATTGCTTCACCTAGGTACACAAACTGTAATTATACCGTAGATCACATGTTTAATTTTTCACCTATTGTCTTGAGATTGCAATCTTGCAGAAAATGATACCTGCTGGTTATGATTATTTGAAAAATAACAATCGCTCATGAAAATTTCTTCTAGGCTAAGCATTAAAATCAACAAACACTGTCATAATAAACAGACCTGTGCTGCCAGCTCCCACAATTGTTTCCTCTTTTCCAATAACTTATAGCAGTCTCGAGAGATCTGTTTAGGGTGGTCCTCAAGTTCTGACAGCAAGCAAGCCATTCCTGAAATATATTTTTCCAAGTGGATGAACGACATCTTGAAATGTAATAACAATGTAAAATGTCAAAATGCACATTTTATTACATTTATGTATAGATCAAAACAAAATGTAACACCATAATTTAATGCAAATGTCATTACAGAATACAAAATTGGTATCCCGGTTTTCTTGGATAAAAGAATTACTGGTAATGACTTTTTCTAACTGAATATTCCCTAAATAAATGCTTTGATTTCCATCACTACCAAGTGAGATAGTTATTACATTTCGATGCAGGAAAAGGTTTAAAATAAATATGGTACAATTTCAAATGATAATCATCAATCACTATATCTTGTATAATAAAACATGCAAATTCACTACTGACAAAACTCTGCATGATGCCAAGTCATCATATAACTTACAACTAGAAACCAGGTCAATCTGCTTCTAGTTACCTGTAAGTGAATGAACTTCAATCTAGACCTTATGATTTTTTTCCCCATATCAATTTAATAAATCGAACCCTGGTGGTTCTTGAGAAGATTTTCAAAAATTTTCCAACATTTTCTTGTACAAAATATGAATCAATTTTGCAACCCTGGGAGTCACAACACAATGCAAATAAAAACTTGATCCTACACTATATGAGGGTGCCTGCATAGAAATTTAAATTATTGTACCCTTGTGAGTCTATGGAAGAAATAAAAAAAAAAAAAAAAAGTCATAGAATTCCATGTAAAACTTCAAACCCCTCTTGGTCCAACTCTATAGCACTGGAGTCACAGTGCTAACAAAATGTAATCTACATTCATTGCAGAAAAATTTCAATATATTTCAATACCCATGGGCTATATATTAGAATTCCAATACATTTTCAAATTACAAAACTGTTATAACTTTGTTAATAAAGATTATTCAACTCTGAAGCCTGAAAATCCAATTGTGTCCACAAATATCAAAATAGCTTTTGTGTTCAGCATGTTCATCATAAGAAGAGATACAGACATACAATCAAGCATATCATCATAGTCTGCTTACATATAGGAAATGAAATGCTTTACGTTTCATTTTCAGTACTTTTCACTGGGAAATGAATGTTGAATAGAAAAGTTCTGGATAAGAACAGAACAGTTCTTATAACAATCAAAAATGTTGAAAATGAGGAACATATCCTTAGTGTTTGGAAAGAACAATAAAAAAATTCTGCTTTTCTGGATCTTTCTTCATATTTTACATACACAAATGAGAGAGAGAGAGAGAGAGAGAGAGAGAGAGAGAGAGAGAGAGAGAGAGAGAGAGAGAGAGAGAGAGAGAGAGAGAGAGAGAGAGAGAGAGCAGAAGCTTCAACTAGTTTATTTTAAAGTAATTTTGCCATTTTAAGTGGAAGGAATTGGTGATGAAAACAAATTATAACAGTTGCCCAACTTAAAAATTTACAACAATTTTATCATAAAATATTCTGTGGTTATTTCAGGTCCATTTCTAGTAAAATTGTCACCATTAAACTCAAAAATACTAGCAGTCTAGCAGTTTCTTCATATGATTTTAAATTGCATGGCCAACTGAATACCAACTTCATTTTTAAGCAAAGTAATTTTCAGTATGATCTGCATCAATTTCAGCACTGAAATATTACTTCAGTTTATCTCTGTATAAGTTGTTTGGAATAGTGTTTCCAATTTCTGAGTTTATTTGTGATTTTTATAAAAAATTGAATCAGATATGACATTATTTGAATTTTGTTTCTTCAAAAAATACTTGTTTTGGATTATTTCATGTGAAACTTAAATTAATGTTGTGTAACTCTAAAATCTATAGCACATTATATTGTTTGATTTGCATATACAAGTTCACTAAAAAATTTATTAATGTAAAATTACATGTATCTTAAAATAAAAATGCTCAACATCTGTAATTAGTTTACAGTAGGTGGATGGAACTGGTGATAAGCGACTGAGATGTCTATTTTATTGACAATTCAAATATGGGATTGTTTAAGTTATTAAAGCAGCAAATGAGCACAAATGTTATGGGAAATCAAAATTAGGTAAAATTTTCTCCTCTTTTTGGTTATTGTATATTCTGTAAATGTTACATTTAATATTTTTCCATGCATTGTTAAATAGCTTGGAATCTAAGCATCAATGGTTAGATTTATGCATGATAGGAACATAAATTTTGTTGGAGTCTTTTCAGATAGCTATTGTTAAAAATCTTGTTAACATGAAATATTTCAAAAGTGCAAGTTATGTTTCAAAATATTGAATCCAAAGCTAGTTGACGTTGATTTTTTTGTCATGTCCATTATGCCATAAATTTCCTTTCTTTTTCAGACATTTTGCATTTTTTTAAAAGAAAAAGTTCTATGAAATTGTCATGAATACTATTAAATCTTGTGGAATTTTGCTAATTCTGTTAAGGAAAATTTCAATTTTCTGACACTGATATATGATTCTGTCTTAAAATGTGCAATGACCTATATATTTTATTTGATAATTTATTATTTTAACTCTAATAAATGGATATAAATACACTTTTTTTTATGTGTATCACATAATAATGCAAGTATGGAGTTACCTTAATTGAAATTCCTGATCAAAAAACTATATTTCTTGTATATGCAAATATAAACACTTCCCTCTGTCATGTCATAGTGAATTGATATGTCAATTTACAAATTTTTATTGAAATTCCAGTATTGTAAAACTGTGCACCCTATTGATTTACTATGACTCCATAATGCTTGGTGAGTTCTAATAACCATGCAGGAACAGTTTAAATGAAGTATTGAGAACAGTATAGGATGTGAACAGAATGCTCTCATCTGGGAACAGAATAATGAATACTTTGAATGGAATGCCTTGTTGTGGGAACAGAGTGATTCCAACTGAGACCAGAATGGTAACAGAACAATTCACTTGGTGTAGAAGTACACACCAGGGTCTGAATAAACGGTAAAGGTCAGAAAGAGGAAACTGCAGGGTTGCCTTATCTACAATATGAAGCCCTAATTACATCAAAGGCAAATCAAAGTTAATATTTATCATTGGTACTTACTCCGCCCCTCTCCAGGCTCCAGGTCACCACAGAACTTCTGAAGGTCACGTTGACATGACATATGCAGTATGGGGTCCACATTAATATCAATCTGTGCTTCCTGTATCACACGCTCAATTTCCTGTTATTAATTATTGATATATCATATACAACAAGTAATAATACAAACAGATTCTGTAATTTCAGTTGCATATAATGTGGAATCATTCAACATTATGCAAGTTAACTTTTGGGTATCCCTATTCCACAAATTCAAACTACAATGAAATACATAATTTATACATTTTTTTTAATGTAAAGAATCCATATCCACATAATTACATCTTGATGAAAACAGTAAAATCTCCACAATCCACAATATGCTCTTTAAAGTTCTATATAAATGCTCTCTTAATGTACATATATTATCAAAATAACCATCTGCATATTCTGGTTGTCTATGAACAGCAGTCTTGGTATGCCAGTGTGACAAAGGAAACATTACTTGAATTGAAAGCAGCTGAAAAACTGTACCTGTTTACAAGCAGCATTTGTGATCATACGGTTAAGGAAGTTTTTCTTCAGGCATTCCACCACTTTTCCATTGCTGTCCTGAATCTGCACCATTTCTACTTTATTTCTACTGACTGAACTCTTCTCCTTCACTGCCATCTTGTGTTCATCCCCACAATATTGAATAATCTATACCAAAAAAAATATGAGAATGGAGAATGATAAGAAGTCTCTGAAGTTGAAACATCCTAAAATTAGTGCAATTGTAGCATGTCTATATCTACCACTAACAATAAAGAACATAACAATATTTTACTTATTGTGGAGATAATGAGTTGTTAATAATGTTTTGAAATTCTGAAGAATTTTAGTGTGTAATATCCGAGTCATTATTGAATGCCAAGTTTTCAGAAAATGATAGGGTCCACTCCGAAACACTCCCAAGTACAAGCATTATTGCACTGGAAATGTAAATAAACATGGTGGACAAAATATTCTTTGGTCAGCTCTGGGTAAATTATCAACAAAAACAACTCATATATTGTTTAAGCTATATGATAAAAGAGTAAATGAATTTACACTGATAAATATTGATACTTATTCTGTGCAAAAATTCATTGGTTTATAAATTTTTAAACTGAATGTTTAATAACCCTAAATTATCGATGGACTGAACAGTGATATAGATATCTCATTGTTACTGTAAAACAATCATACACTACAGAGCATTCAGGAAGGACTTTATGATCATCATATATTACACCAGCTCTGTCAGGGTTTTGAGATGGCTAGATAGTGATTTGAACTAGAGAGCCTCCGTTTTAATAGTCTGGTGCCCTTACATGTACCACTGAGCTATCCAAGCCAAAAGTTTTCTCCATTACTGGTGTTTGCTTAATTTTTTTTGGTTTACATACAGACTTCCAAATTGGATGACCTGTCACAGAAACCTAGTAGTGAATGTACTCACTCCATAACTGGAGGCTAGGGTTGGATACCGGTACCAAATCAAACTTTAAACATTTAATATAGGTAGAGACTAGGGTTGGACACTGGTACTCTGTATCAATACCATATCATGGACTTGTTTCAAAAATTATATCAATAAATCTATAATATCATCCTTTGAAGTTTTAATCCATTTCTTGCATTTCCATTGATTCAATGAAAACTGCTTTATTGACGTCACGAAATGTGACATATGACACCTCTGCTTGACATTTCAACTATTCAAAAAATACTTGAAAAGTATGATTTTCAATAAAGTGTATGTCAATTTAGAATTACCTTTGTTAAAACATTTAGTTTACAACATTTATTTTGAATACTGGAATGCTAAAACAGAAGTGATAACTCATCAGGTTTACCCATATCTTTGTCTATTAGTGTTGCTGTAGTTTCACTGTAAATGAACTGCGTGAAGTGTAAAGGTGAAAAGTATGAAACATGAAGACTCTTGAGTAAATATTAATTTTATTACTGATGCTTTAAATGAATTATTGAATATCTTCTGATCTATGATTGAGAAATCGAGATTGGGGAAAAAACCTTGAGAATATCTATGTTCGACACTTAATAGGCTACTTAGAAGTGTAATTATTGACTTAAAATTTTGGGGAGGTTGTGAATCATGTTTCTAAAATGTTTAGGATGGTAAAGAATGAAATATAAAATTCACCTTTTGTTTTAGCTAATCATACGGTTTCCAAATGTAATTTTATGCCATATATGCTACATGTACAACAAATGAAATTTGATGAATTTAAAATCAAGAAAAGCATAGTGTCTCAACCCGAAATATATTTGAAACCCCTCTGTATTTTTCAGATAATAGTGGTGAAATAAATAAAATCCACATCAAATTTTTACATGATTGTAACTAGCTTTATTTGTTAAAATCCACTGAATTGTAAAGTCATCTATTCATACCATAATATGTCTTTAAGTTATTTCTTGATTATAGATCAAAGTATTGTTGAAAAGTATCATATCATTTCAGAAATATCGGTATGGTCTTAAAGTTAACAACCCTAGTATAGACTGTTCCATCACCAAGCACCAAGCATTAAAAATGAAAGTTTTGGGTCTTTTTGGGTATAAAAAATTTGAGGACCTTCATTACAGCTGGTGATGTTTCTAAATGAGTGAAAAAGATTCAAATAGGATGTAAAACATCATACAAAGTACTAATGTGAAATTTTAAGAATTCTATATAGGCATAGAAAGCCCATACACTTTGATGAAAATACTATGGATGAATTGTTTATGCATAATTATAAGGATACATTAGTCTGATTTGTCAAAAATATATTACAGATCATTGTATGGAGGGTTCTTAATAAATTCTACCACGTCACTGAATTCGTAAAAATAATAGCCATTTACTTAATATTTTGCCAGTTTCAATTAATGAAACTCCAAATTTTTGTTCATATACCCATAAAGACCTTTCACACACTTTTGGTAAAAATTGGTAATGTAGTTTCTGAGCAGAAGTAAAAATTATTCAAAACTTAAAGATGTTCAAAAGTTAAGATGATGCATAGGAACAGAATAACAAAAGGTCACCTGATTAACTTGGATGACCTAACTACGGAAATGTATAATATACCAACATTTATCACTTTGTGCTTTAGTGTTTCTTGTGTGTACCTCTCTTTCACAGGCAGTTGCCAGTACTGGATCCTCCATGTAATTATGTGCAGAATCTTTTATAACATCTCTGATGATACTGTTGCACTCTCTGGACAATCTCTGAAATCAGACATTTAAACAACTCATGATAATCATTTCACATAAGAAATGTAATGGTTTAAAGGACAGAGGTTTCATTACATTTGGGAGTGGAAGGTGTCTGTCATTACGTTCTGAAATTGTTACCTCTATAAAATTCCAAAATATTTAAGAAATATTTAAGAGAGTTAACAAACAAGACTTGTTAGAAGACAGCAGAGTTTGCTGGGTAAGATTAAATTTTGTATGCTAGAGAAGTGGTAAACATGTCACATTGGTATTATGTGATCAGCCACTTTAATAAACCATATAGTAGTATAGTCTACTTATACTCGAAGCAATCTTACAAAGGATGAAATTCTTCATAATCATCTTTCAGTTTTAAATACTTTTGGCATTCCTAAGAATCAGGATCAGTTTGAATTACCATATCTTTATTGGATTCCAAAATTACATAAAAATCCTTACAAACAAAGATACATTGCTGGTTCCAAGTGCTCTACCAAGCCTTTATCTTTATTACTAACTAAACTGCTAACAGCTATTAACCGTCGGTTCGGTTTTAACATGGACTTCACGTGCAGCCGGTGCAGGCGGAGCAGCGCAATTCACTTTATGGTTTAATCTTTTGTTCAAAAAGATCAGTTTGTCCACGTTCTCAGCGTCAAGGGAGGAGCGCAGTTTTGTAACAGTTCCACCCGCTGTGGAAAAGACGCGCTCAGAGGCAACGGACATTGCCGGTGTGCATAGCAAATCCTTTGCGAGACTTGCTAATTTTGGAAAATTAATACGACTGGTTTACCACCAAGTGAATGGGTTGGTATTTGTCGGCGCACTTTTTTCAGATAGATATAATTCGATCTCTTCATCTGAAGTGGAAGGGGTAATTATTTTGCAATCTCCGGTGTCAAAATATGATCCTAACAGGAAGGATATATCATCCTGAGAAAGTTTACTTGAAATAATTATTCAAATAATTTAGATTGTAATTTGAACCTGCAAGATTTGTGCCACATATATAAGACATCGTTTAAACGTTTAGGGATTTTGTAAACGTTTACAGCCCAAATACGAAATGTTACCGGTTACACGTGTACACGTGACAGCCTTAATCCTGACCACTTATCCAGCGTAAGTCTTCCAAATCATGAATGTCAGAGAGCAACCTAAGATGAATCACTCATGCAAGTTTAAACCACATACATGTAGAAAATTAAAAAGTGACCCAGCTGTTGGAGATTTAACCTATCCAAGAAATGTAGGTCAGGCTTGGATTTCTCAACAACAACAAAATCTCACACTTAAATGAGTTTTCTTTTATTTGTGCTGTCAAAATCTGAGTAAAATCTAAAGACTTAATTCCAAGTTTCCACTAAGATTTTTTTTGGCTTTTTTTTTTGTTTTGAGAAATCCAGGGGAGATATAGCATCTGAATTGCTTGTGTAGATCCATATATGCATTAATCATGCAAGCTTGAAAAAATAAAACGATACTCTTACTGATAAGTGACCTTGAAAAAATTTAGTTTACTCATCTGAAAAATGTATGCAAAATGCAACATCCAAATCATCCCTGATACCATCAGTATGCATAGTGGGCACCAACAGATACCCCAGAACCATGGAGGGTAAATAGCTATTGGAGCTAGACAGACTAAAATATTTTAACCATCAAGATCACTCATTTAAAAAACACAGGTCAGATGCATCATCCAAATTATGGCTGATTATTTTCATACATATTCTATTGATGAATCATCCATTTAAGTTTGACTCCATTGTCGCTAGCCACGGCTGAAATGTACGCTCTTCTCCCTTTTCACCTGCGGCTCTCTGTGTGAAAATTTTCTCATTTCCCATAAATATGCATGACGCAATGCAGCCAACTGCTAAGCTTTCAAGCACAGGTTAATTGGAGATTTTAACTGTTTACAGAAAGCAAGTAAATTACTCTTGACCAGTCATAGTGCTTGCTTTTCTACTTTTTCGGTGAACTAACCAAAACAGAACCTGTATGTATACAGACATGGCAATTTCAACATTGAACAGTTAACATATGAACAAACAGACATGTTGGGGTATATGATTTGTTATAAAAGATAGTTTCGTTGCATAAAGCACAATCAAGTCTTCATGACCACAGCCATTATTGATTTAATCACGGCTGCACTATCTATAAATCAGATCTTCAAATTTATGATAAGCGTGAATTTTATTGGTCAATGTATTACTTCATTCTTTACATCATTCTTGTCATGCATATTTATGAGAAACAAGAAAATTTTCATGCAGAGAGCTATGGGTGATAGGGTTGATAGTTTATTGGAAAGAATAAATAAATCTTTTAAAAAAAACCAAAAAAAACAATTTTAAGCCATTGTCCTTGAATGATGTTGGGGTATGACAATAGTTCTCTTGACATTTTATTCTGGCAAGCTTAAGGAGGAATAACACTGTTACTGTATCTTGTAATTGCTCTATTAGTAACTGATCCTGTAATTCCTGTTACTATATTTAGTAATTGCTTTATTAGTAACTGATCCTGTAATTCCTGTTACTATATTTAGTAATTGCTTTATTAGTAACTGATCCATTAATTTCTCTTACCTTCACAGCAAATTGTTTCCTAAGGCATGTAACAATCTTGCCCTCCAACTCCTCATCATTTTTTTGAGTTTTGAGAATGTTTGAACAAAATTTGGGAATGTCCATGACACACTTCTTCTGTAGTTCAGTATTTAATCTATAATCTACAATAAAATATGTAATTTTGTGAATTCACTAATTAAAATCACATGTCTTGCACAAGTGTTTTAAAACTCAAACTCTTTCTTTCTCACTCCCTAGCCCACAAAACATGTTTAGTGATGAGCTCACAATCACAATGTCTTGGACAGAATACAAACATTATTGTAAAGACAAAAAAATATACTAGTATTTTCCTAATGAAAGACATCTTAACTCTTTATGCAAGCAATATACAAAATACATATTAATGGCCAATTCAAAACTATCTGCATACATGTAATACACTATCCATAATTTGGCATCAGAACATACAGGACCTGATGCTCTGTTGCAATGAATGGTTGCTTGTATGCATATGGTTATTGACTTTGATAAAGTTCATTACTGTACAACCTTAAAATACCATTTCAAAATAAGAGCAATCATCTTTTTTTCACTCCAACAGAGTGCCATATTGATCTAATATGACTCAATGATGCTAGCTAGAACAAACAAATAGTTTTTGATCAAAACAGAACAGATTGGTTTAGGAGTGGAATGCTTTGCCTAGGAAATGGAACATTGAATGGTTTGAACAAAACATTTTCAGTTAAAAATGGAACAATTCATTTATTGTAGTAATATGCTTCTGTAACACAATAAATTGACTGGCAACCTAAAATGACTATGTAAACTGGCAAACTTCATTGAAACTATGAGCTCTCAGTTCAAGTGGAGTTTTAATTAATGTTTGAAGGTATGTCCTGACAGAAGCGAAATGGGAAAATATGTTGGGAATCATTTTATATTAAAATCTTCCGGTGAATGCAAAAATGCTGCGATATTAGACCCGAATGATGCATAGAAAAAGCTGTGCTGTAAATCCAAGCTTTTTATAACAGATAGTTCTGTAGTTCTTGGTCTATTTCTAATCCCCCCCCCCTCATCTCCAGCTACAGTTCTGCCTTTTTACCAGCTGCAAATCATGATAAAGCACACAAAAAAGTACAACTAGCTATAAGCATCTCATTAGTTCCAACAAAATCATTTCTATATCACATAACCAAAAACAAACCTCTATTTTCTGCAATTTCTCGTTTAATTATGAGCTGGCGACATTTTTCATCAAAGTTCAGCTTATCTTTGTTCTTCCTTAGGCAGGGCAGAATTTCATCTTCTTCTAAGTCATCATCATTGCAATATGTCTACAATTCAATTTATTTGATTCAATAGCTCAACATAATCACAATATGTCTACAATTTAACCAGATATTATTGTGATGGCAAGCATCACAAAAAGGCCCCACTTTGTGGCATTATTTCTAAGTTCAACGGCCATAATTCTTTAAAACAAGATGCCCATGGCCCACATCACTCACCTGAGTCTCCTTGGCCCTTTTGTTCAGATATTATGATTTTGAAAAGATTTTTTGATATCAATCTATATTCCCATGAAAATATTTTACCTCATATTGTCCCAGCCTAAGCCCCAAAAGATTACAACATAAGTGAAAATGAATTAACATAATGCAGAGATGCCTCAACACCTATTTGACTAAAATCTTGCTGTTTTGGATAAGACCAAGGTCACAAGGTCATAGATCATGCCAAGATATGGGAAGACCTTGCCATAAAATAATCTATTAACAAAAATGAAAGTTCTATTTAACATAGTTCAGAAGATATTTAATAGATAAATTTTTTATTAAAAGTAGGTCAAAGGATGTATTTGGAATATCAAAAAAATTGACCTATAGGAGAGAACGATTTCCTGGAAAAAATCACTTTTGAAAATCAATGTTCATTTATCATTTTTTACCATATATACTTCTAAATTTTTGAAATTTGCACTTTGAACCTAAAATTTCTTATTAGCAATTTTTAAATTAACCTTTAAAGCTGGCTAAAACAGCATTTTGTCAGTAAAAATGCCTATTTTTGCATGAATAGAAGTCCTTCAGGGCAGGCCTGTCCCTAATAAAAACTATGGTATTTGATAGGTTTTGATAAGGAATAATTTAAAATAGGATTTTTTTAGGGGCACCCATGCCCTGGGGTTGAAATTTATATAAAAAAAAACCTGCAAAAAATGCAAAAACCTATTCCTGTCATCGTGGTTCATATTTACTACGTTTATATTCATAGTTAGAGCTCAGATGGTTAGACCGCAGATGCTCACAATCAAAATTTTTAGTGTCTTGGTTTGAATCCACCTGTTGACACACTTTTTTGGAAACTGTTGCCTGTATAAACACCATTTTAATTTTTTTGTATACAGGCTTGTGTATTTTCCTTCAATTTTCTTCCTTAAATGCATGTTTTCTCTTGATATAAAAGACATTTATGAGAATGCAGATCATAAATTCTTTGTAACTAAAAGCAATCAAATGGAACTGTACCTCAGTGTAAGCACACTTTGTTCGAGGACAAGATCATTACTTGATACAAGTGTCACGAAAAAATCATGCTGAACAAAAATTGCTGCATTTGCAAAGTAGGTGCAAAAACCATTAGGTGCTGTGCCCACGTTGCTTCTGTTTTATGGTATTTAGGCTACACTTGTAATCAGCTGAACACACTAGTTCTTTCCAAAAATTCAAACATTGAAGATGCCGCAAACACTTTTGAATAAGTCTCGTCAAACATGGTACTGTATTCATTCAATTACAGCAATACCCCAAACTTTTTAAGCGTTTGTCTACACGAAATCCCTTCGTACTCAAAACATAAAACAGATCAGAGCAGGGCTAGACATTAACGCTTATCTGCTACCCGTGGAAAAAAAATTCAGACAAGTGAATATTACTAGTCACTTGTCCAATTGATTGGACAAGTGCTTTTTTATGTAAAGTCTCCAAATAATAAAAAGAACAATGGGTGAAAAGTTTATCAGTAGTTCAAAATCGGAAGCAATGCATGAAAAATGAACTTCAATCCTGATATCAATCTTTATGTAAACTAATTGAGTCACACTCGATCAGGATCGAAATTCACTTATTGCATACTACTTTCAGTTTATGAACTTTGGATTCTCTACATCATCATTGAGCAAACATGGTCATTGATTCAAGAAAGGAAGTCTAGATAAAATTTTGCTTTCTGTGTTTGTATTTGTTTTTATCAATGGAATAAAATAAAAAATCAAGCAAGCAAGCATAAAATGGACTATATTTTAAGTAATACAGTTTTCAAATTGACAATATTGCCAATATTATTGAATCTTATTTGAAAATTTTTCGGACAAGTGAATTTGAAATTCGGACAAGAAAATATCTTTGTCCATTGTACGAATGGACAAGTTGGGAAAAAAAGTTAATGTAGAGCCCTGCAGGAAATCAATAAGCTTTTTGTAAAGACTGAAACCAATACCAGCCTTATAGGTCAATAATATATTTACATAGAAATGTTCCTTTTCAAGTCAAGGTCACAAAGTCAAACACTAAAGTATAACAAAGTCTTGCCATAAAGAATCTATATACAAAATATGAAAGCTCTACCTTAAAAGCTCAGACTTGGATTTCTTGAAAAAAATTTTTATTTGAGCAGTCAAAATTGAGTAAAATTTCAGACTTCAGTCTGAGTTTCGACTTAAGTTTATTTTGAGAAATCTTCATTATGTCAAGCTTCTGTAAAAAGTAAATCAAGGTCACATAATCAAACATTATTGTACCACAAGGTCTTGTGAAAAGAATCTGTATAAAAAATATGAAAGCCTTACCTTGAATAGTTCTGAAGATATTTAATGACATTTTCTTAAAAGTAGGTCAAATTCCAAAGTCACAAGGTTAACGGTCATAGTATGAAATGAGTAAATTTGAATAGTGAACTCTATTGGTCAATGAATTAAAACATTCTCTTCATGCATATTTATGAGAAATAAGAAAATTTTCTGCAGAGAGTCATGGGTGAAAAGGGAGAGGAATGTACATTTTAGCCAGGCTTGTGATGATGCCAGAGATCATGATTTTTCACCAACTTGAATCTGCACTATGTCAGGAAGCTTTCACATATTTCAACATTTTTGGCCCAGTGGTTCTTGAGAAGAAGACTTTTAAATGACCCCACCCTATTTGCCTTTTCATGATTACCTCCCCTTTGATGGGAACATGGCCCTTCATTTATACAAACATAAATCCCCTTTACCCATGGATGATTTGTGCCAAGTTTGATTGAAATTATTCTGATGGTTCTGCAGAAAAAGATGGAAATGTAAAAAGTTTATGGATAAATGACAGAGAAAAGGTGATCAGAAAAGCTCACTTGAGCTAAAAAGAGGCCTACAGGTTACCTGTTAAAAATATCACAAGTCCTAAATACTACAAAATCAATAACAATTTTCCTGTTCTACATATATAAGCTAAATTCTAATATTTAGCAGCAGTATAAAATTAATACCTTTTTCTGTAAATGTGTATGTATGCAAGTGTATGTATAACTTATGTTGTTTTTGTAAATAAAAATAATTATACTAAAAAAAATATACCAAGATGTGTTCTTAAACATGAATGCCCTGAAAGTGCCCATATTGATGAAAGATTTACATTATATGTTATATTAACACTATATTACTGTTTTGGACTTGCTCTCTGTTAGAACCCTGGGGTTAAGAAATTCACAATTTTGGTACATCCCTTTCTGCTTTTTCTTACTATGCATTACATTTTTATAAAGTATCAGCAAAATTGAAGAAGTATTTCAAATGATACAGACATTTAATCAATATGACCATTTTGTCCCAAATCTTGTACCAAAACCCATACCCCTAGGATCATGGTATTTACAACTGTATCCATTTAATTTCAATTTAGTATCAATAGCATTAAAGAAAATATAATTTTAAATGTTTCACACATTAACAATAGCGAGAAAGTTTGGCTCTGCCTTGGAGTCAGAGCCTTTACCCAGGAGATCATGAAATATACAATTTTGGAAGATGCCTCCCTATTCTAATCACTATGAACATTTTGGCTCCACCCTGATACCAAAACCCCCACCCCTGGGATTATATAATTTAAAACTTTGCTATTACTGCTCCTAATAAATATTCAAGTGTCAAGAGCATTAAAGAAAATGTTAATCAAATCATTTGTATCAAACTTCTTGGAATATTCTTTTAAAAAGAAAAGACACAATTTTCTTTCTGTGCTTCTCATTTTTCATGTATATTATAGCAAAATTTACTTTCCCTACCCTTTCAAACAACTCACCTTAATCATTCTTTTGCAAACTGAGTGTACTTTATAATCACCAAGTACAGCTTCTTCTTGCTGGTGTGTAAAAATAAATAGTAAATACCTCAACAAATTGTTATACAGGGATTTCAAGAATCAGAAATCAGTGCTTTGCATTTCAAGTGATTGATCCATACCTCTCGCTTGAAGAGAAGCTTGTGGCATTTTGTAGTCAAGACCTTTTGGTGGCTCCTAAGGCATTCTTCCTTCTGGAACAGAGATGTTTAACAAAGATGTCAAATTAGTCAATATTAGTCATTTATTCGGCCATGTTACTGATTATTCATTCAACTGTGAATTAAGAGTAGCTAAATTGTACATGTATTTTAAAACTTTAGCTTTTTTTTCCAATTCCAAGCCTTACTTTGGCTGATGGGCATCTATTTTTTTTATATACCTGCAAGGATGAATAATCCAATAGGTATATGTACAAACATTTTGATTACATGACATTGAATGCTTCCAAACTTTACTATTAATGAATGAAATTTACTTTCCATGAACTGTACAACATACAATAACTACTTTTCCATTTGTGACAACTTGCATATATTCAAAAGTCTGACTAAAATGTTTACAAGAGATTCAAGGACCTAAAAAGTCCTGTAAGTGTCATATGACAAACAAAAGGAATTGCATATTGTTGGTACAATGAATTTATATTTCAAACTCTAAGAACTGAATGGTTTATGTCACCAGAAGTGATATTAATCTCTTCTTCTGTTTCTTCATTAGCTACCCAAGCACCAAGTATGTACTTCCAATTTTCTCAATAAATTCTTTTAGGGGTGACTATTGACCTTGGCCAAATGAACTTGGCTCAAGGTCATTACATATTTTCTGGTCATAAGCAACCACTGTGACAAGCATTAGCTTCTAATGTCTTTCCATTACAAAGTTATGGTCCTGAGACAATGAAAGGTACAAGGATAAATGAAGGGGGTAGATAGGTATACAGATGCACATAGATATGGTGAATCCTATATTCTACCTAGACTGTGTTAGCAGCTCTATCAATGTGCACTTAATTAGTTTGCTACATCTTCAGAAGCAAGGACAATTCTTTTATGATTTCATATCAATTCATTTTTATAATATGATCAGTATAGCACCATTCTGGGGTCTGAACTCTTCATGCAAGGACCAGCAATTTTACAGCCTTCTTTCTTCATCATTACTATCTACTCTATATATACCCCAAACCCCTAGATCATTTTGTGAACAAACTTGAACCTTTGCTTCCATTTTAAATTCACAATTTTATTTACTAATGCTCAATACATTTGTAAAAGCATCTCAGCATAAATGCTTACTGTAAATAAATCTTTGTTGGCAAAAACTTTCCTTTCATGTAAATTAAATGAGGTTGCTTTGATGTGAAAATAAGGTTCTGGTAAATAATTTTGTATATATACACACACATAGCAATGAACAAATGGAATATTCACAAAAATGATTCTCCTTGAAAAGTTCATCTAGGATAGGTCTCATGAAATTTAAGTGATTCACAGCTGTATTAATTAGAACTGTCCTAATGGAACTAATCCCCCCCCCCCCCCCCATTGGATGGTGGGAAACAAGGAATTTGTGCTCATTGAAAAACAAGCATTCTGAGAGTAATGCATAAGCAATACATGTCCCCTACTGGCATCCCCATCAACTGACAGATGTAATAAATCGATAAAATTGGAAAAATAGAATATAATGTTTACAATGGACAACAGATGCAAACGGACAGACACAAATAGCAATATGTCACCAGCAATATGTACCTTAGCATTTCCAGCCTCAACATCACTACATAGTTTTTTCAAATCTTTCTGGCAGGCTTTATACAGTTTTTCATCCAATTGAACATCTTCACTCTGCAGAATTCAAAACATTTATTAGCAATTATAACTGAAAACTGGAGAAGTCTAAAGAAGTTACTGTATACAAACTTGTGGACAGATGAGTTCTCTCAATCAGAATCCAAATTAACATGATAAATTACTTTACTTTTTTATCTTCAGATTTTAAAAAAACATTTACCCTTTCTAAGACTTCTACTCGGAGCTGTTTTCGGCATAGTTTTTCTATGCGGTGTGTGTTTTCTAACAATGTATCATTTCTAACATATTCACTGAGACAGGAAATGACATCACTTCTGAAAAACAATATAAACTACTGTATAAAAAATACCAAGTGATTTTACAAGAGGTTGATGGGGCACATCACTCACTAAACTGATATTATTTTCTCCATTTAAAACATTCAAACATGATTATGTCCCACCCATCAGTCCAGCCCCTCTTGTGGTCCCACCTTGAATTTGTTGGGGGAGGGGGAGTAATTTTTTTTTTTTATTGTTACAAGTCAAAAGATATGCATGTGAAACATAAATACCCCCAGCACAGTATACTATGACACAAGTACTATTAAAGATAAAAGTTTTAACATGGCACTTTCTGTAAAGACTTGTCACAAAGATTGAACCCACTATTCTTCATGTATATATATGCCCATTCACTTCAGTGTTAAAGGCAAGTGTTGATGGACTTGAAATCTAGTTCTGAGTTTAATGTTAAGATCATAAGGTCATTGAACATGGCACTGCTGGAAAGGCCTTATCACAAAGATTATATCCAATACATATTAAAGTTAATTAAAATCAAAGTTTATAATTTTTTCACAGACAGATGGACAGACAGGACAAAATCTACATGCCCACATATCTTCTTGGGACAAAAGAAATTCTTCATAGAAATAAGGTCTGCACTTGCATAACTTTGTTTACATAACTTAACAGTATTAAAACAATTTGTAGAATTGGTTATGACTTACTTTGATTTCATATGTTTACAGAACTTTGAAACAGAACGTTTGCAAGCTTCCTTGAATTTGTGATCAAATCTAAAATTCTTCATTGAAATCTGAAATGAAAAGCAAACACAAAATAAAGCATACAGAAATCTATCATTGACACTCTTCAAAATTGCTATTGCCCTAAGGCCAAAATAAAATAATAATAATAATAAAAAGTTTTTCTCATTTACATTTGACTACTACTGATCTTCAAAATGTTTGAAAAGTATTTGTAATATATATAGACCTGTAATTCAAAGTGTATCAAACACTTAAGATTTTAAATAGAAGAATACTTTAATAAAATAAAATGTTTCACATACCTATCCTACATAATTTATGGGAGAGTGAAATAGGAAACACACATATATTTTATTTTGGCCCAAGTGCTAAGCATAGTTCCAAATTGTAGGATTTTATCTACAACTGGCAACATCTAAAAATAGGTGAAAAATTCTCGAAAGGATATAAAACAAATAAAGGCGTCTACAAGTCATTTCATGATATTGTAACAGTTTTCAATTGTATGAACTCTTACATGCTTATTTGTATTGATAAAATGCATATTTATAACAACCGGAATCATTGTTCATTACTATAATACGTTTAAAATGTATTTAATTTGTTGTATGACATTGTTATTACCTCAATACTTATTCCATATACATATCGTGTGCTTTGTACTTTCATTTTCTAATTCTTCTGGTTGATGATAGGAAAAGCCCATGGTGAAATTGAGGGTTTTATAACACCTATGTCTAACATGTCTTTCCATTCTTTTGAAACTTCATCTTTCTGGTATATAGGTATTCATCTCGGGGCTTGTTTTACGGGACGGCCTTGACCCATATTTATTTTGTGTCAGACACAATCTGTTTCTCCCAAATCATCTTTAGAGGTTGAAAACACACATGAATATTGCTGACAAGATTGCACACTTTTGTTGATTCTACATTACTAAGATTGCTTTTACAAGAATCTATAACAGCTTTGATATGGTCAGGAACAGACACATATTCCTGTGATACCTTTAAAAGGTAAAGGTTATTTAAAGTATGGTCATCCATTTCATCATTGGATTGGTTTTGAAAAGACACTACACTACTGTCAAGAACTATCTCGCATTCAGTCATAACCGTATTTTTGTAAATGGTTTGGGGAGAATCAGAAACATTGACCACACGCACAGATATTTCACATTTATTAGGATTAAAAACACTTTTCCCCACCAAAATGCTTATTTGTATTGATGAAATGCATATTTATAACAACCAGAATCATTGTTCATTACTATGATACGTTTAAAATGTATTTAATTTGTTGTAGGACATTGTTATTACCTCAATACTTATTCCATGTACATATCGTGTGCTTTGTACTTTCATTTTCTAATACTTCTGGTCACGGAAACTAATTTACAACTTTTACCTAGAATGGGTCGACCAAATGATTGCGCAATGTCACATTTGGTCACATTACGTCAAATGGACGTGAATAAAAAGAACCGTTAAGAAAGTTTAGAGAGATTCAGTTAGTTTAGATAAGTCCTTTGGAAATTATGAGTTTTGAAAATTAATTTGCTGTTGGGGAAATTATTGTAATCGATACCAGACTATCCAAAATGTCAGGGCAATTAGAATATTTTTAGTGAAAAATTACACTAGAAATTACGATACTTTTATTTAAAATTTAATTGAAATTTCAGGGTTCTTAATATAAATCTAGCAAGTGACATACATAACTGCATATTTGTTGTTCTTGAATATTAATATTTGAAATAGTATCAGAATATAAATTTTAAAACTTGATTATCTTGTTGTTGATTCCTTCTGTAATAACTGTTACCAGATTTTAAAAGACCAGATCATAGCCATGCTCAGGCTAGATATAATTTATCGCATCTTACGAACTCATAAAGGCGTAAACGTTACAATATTAAGCACTAACTGAAAATAAGGACTCTACAGTAGACACAGAAAACCCAAATTTGCTTAATATATTATTTTAGGCAGTTGCTGTTTATTACTGTCTAGTTCGTGATATTCTATGTGTTGGTTCACTGATCAGCTGGCAAAGTTTATTGACCAGCTAGCAATGTTCTTTATATAATTTTACCGACCAACTAGCAATGATCTATATATAATTTTATTGACTAGCTGGCAATGTTTTATATATAATTTTTAGAGACTTAGAAGTTTTAAGAACTTGTGCCCCATCCTTTTGATTTTGATATCTTGACAATAAAATAGGTTCAATTCATAGTTTTACAAACCAGTTGGTGATGCTCTATGCCTGCTTTGCATTTTTCATTCATTTCCCTTTTGTTCTTGTTTCTTATCAGACAGTCCATAATATCATCAGAGTCATCTCCTTCACCATCTTCATCCTGCTCAACAAACATAGATGAACAAGATATTATAGCAATTCACCTGTGAATTAGAACACTTCGTCTGATACAGTATTACGTCAGGTGACAACAGATTTGAATGACACAATTGAACAATTTGAATAAAGAGTTTTCATTAGCCGGTTCCAACCCACCCACTTTCTCGCTTCCCACTTTTGAGACAGGTAGATAATTAGGAACATCGGAATATTAGAAGAGTTTGCAAATTTAGCTGTCAAGAATAACACTACATTAAAATATTTAATGCCGTATGCTGGAGGTACCTGAGGATACTTCCTGAGGTGCACTTGGGTCATTTGTGAAAATCCATAAATGCCACCCCACCCCTTACCATTTACTGATTTAACCATGACAAAGGGCAATTCACGCACACACTTCTGCAAATATGTCTGGTTGATGGAATGGTATAAATTTGGCTGCATTATAAGTACGTCTGGATACCTACTATCTGATTTACAGATTCTCTCATACAAAAATATCTCTGCATGCTGAATTATTTACACATGATAGGTCAATACATACTGCATTTTACTATACAAAACAATGGTGGATGTCCAATATTTGTCCGAGGTTCGTGATGGTGGGGGAAGCTTACTTTCTAGCGAATTTCACTGGTGAAAATATAAGGTCATAAACTTCTGTGGTGGATCGGTGTATTGCATTTATCAAATATGCGACTATTGTCGTTAAAGGGAATTTGGGAGGACTTATATATTTGAACCAGTAAGAGTTTTTGTCGCATATCACAGTTGTGTTTTCACATGCAATACTGTATCAGCCAAAACATTCTAATACAAGGGCGAATTGCAGTAATGGATAAACTTGGGTATAAAATTATATACTCACACACACACATATGCATAGCATAATCATTTTCTATACTTATTATTAATATAATATGTTCATAAATCACTAACATTTCTTACTGTTAATAAAATCATTGATAAACCCTTTACATCTTTGTAATTTGATCTTCAGATATTACTGGATTATACTGTACCTATCTTTAAAAACATAATTTTTCTTTCATACACTGACCAAAATTGCAAATAAGATTAAATTAAAATGATACGAAAAACATACAGTGTCACAGAATTTGTTAATCATTGGGGTGCAAGCCTTCATCAGAATGATGTCCAGTTCTGGCATTTCGTCTTCATCTTCCGTAAAGTTCCCTATGACATCCTGGCACTCTGCCTCTAAACTGTCATAATGTTCTTGTAAACACTGTATTTCCTAAAGAAGATATTATAAAAAGATTTGAATACAATATCAACATCGCAGTTAACACACATTTATTCAACACTGCTTAAACATGTGAATTGTCAATGGGAAACCTGATTGGGGCAAGAAAAATTCCTGAATGGTGACAACTAACACTTTTGAGCAGTGATAACAAACATTTAAGGGTAATGATTAACCATCCCAAATGATGAGTAACATTCCCAAGTGATGATGGAGTAAGTGATGTTGTTTTTGATTGTGTTGTTTTACAATAGCATTAGTTTGCTTACATTCGATAATGAGTGACATTCCCAAACAAATCTCGAGTAAAATGTTTTAAATAATACCAAACAAAGCTCGCAACATGATGAGTTTGCTTCAATGATTGCATATGTAATTTGCTCTCATCAGCTGAAAAATTATGGGGATTATCCAAAGTGCCCTGGGAAAATGTTGCCATCACTGAAGTACTTCATCAAAAATCTCATGAATAAAATTAATAAATTGTTTGGAAGGCACCACAATTTTAAAATCCACAAAAGTTTTCTCATACATGTGTTTGTTTTGATAATTGCCTGGTTTGAAAGAAAAAAAACTTATGCTAAATATGACCTCACAATGAACTATTAACATTGACTACATTATATTTTCCATATTAAATGAATAGGTGAATACACAGGCAATTATATCGCTTTGGTTCGAATTTACTAATAAAGAGTACTTTAATAGTAAATTCAAACCCAAGCGATATAATTGCCTGTGGGTGGATAAAGTGTTTAAAGTCATGTTGAAAGAAGAGGCTTTGCTTGTCTCAATGATCATACCATAAAATAAAATATAAATAACATTCCTATGTCATGATGGGAAATATTTCTGATGATGAGGAGGATTATTCGTAAGTGACAATGAATAATATTACATATTATCATATTATATAACATGACAACTGATACTGATTTTATGTTAATGCTCTTTTTTTGTACAGGTTAGTTGATATTTTATTCTGGTAAAAACTGAAAATTTAATGGCTCATTTGGCTACCAATCACCTAAACGTCATTCAAATTCTTGCTATGGTTATTTTTTGCAAATGAATAAATTTTGGTTTTCAGAAAATTGAACAGTCTTCATCAGATATGAAAAAACTATGCACAAACATTACAATATTCCTACTTTTCTGGGGGTAAAAATTTTGTATAAAAAAAAATAAAATTGTTCTTACTTGGTTTGCACCAGGGTCATCAGTTTGTGAGCAGTACATCCCGAGGTCCTTGAGACAAGCCTGCTCAATCTCAGGTTTCAGCTGAACTCGGTGAGCTCTCTGTCTCATAACTCGCTTGATTTCAGACTTGCACTGTTTGGATACCTGTGTCATTAAATAATAAAGAATAGAGGATTTGTTTTCATACCTCACACAAAATAATTGCGAACAAATCTACAATTTAAAATACAACATTTTTATTTCCAGTAATACTAAAATTCTGGGTTTTTTTTTTTACAGTCAAAGACTACACAGTCATATTTCCATTAACATTCAATCCATTTTGAATAATTCAAAATTTTCTGACTCTGCAAAGCAAAAAAGAGCACAGACATCTTATATTATTATAATATCCTGGGGTTAATACAAGATTCCTGATGTACAATTTGGAGAATGACAAACTTAGTTTTTACTATGTATATATCAAATACTAGCACTAAATAAAATTGACAGAGTGAACACTTTTACTTTTCATTAACCCTTTCAATCCACCATTCATCCACATATTCATTGATGCATGCAATTTCAAACCAACCCATATCATGCAACAACCAACAAACATCGATTGGAAGACTGTTGGATAAACAGCACACAACCAAATGATACCAAAGGTTAACCCTGTATGCTAACTAAAAATTAAGAAGGAACTGATAAACTGATATCACGTTTGGAAGCAGGGCAACATAATTCAAGTTGTACAATATTCCTGAAAAAAAACCTAGTTAATTACTGTTATCAATAGCAAAAACACTAGTCATTTGTATAAAGATTATAGAGCATCAGAACACCACAGATATGTACCAAACACATTTCAGAATCAATAAGCCTTCAGTAATCAATCCTAATTAAAAATCCATGTAAATGACCATCATCTACACCAATAAGACGAACAAAACACTTCAGTTTTACTCCAACAGCTTGCTAGTCTTTAACAATTTTAATAATCAAACAAATACCTCAATTTTACCACCACTGCTTGCTAGTCTAAAACTGTTACAATAAAAAACAACACCTCAGTTTTACCACCAATACTTGCTAGTCTATAATAACAATAAAAATAATAAAAGTGTGCCTCAGTTTTACCAGCACTGCTTGCTATTAAACCTACATAAGTTTTACCACCATAATTTGCCAGACTATAATTAACCCACCAACAAAATATCTCTTCTCCTCTCAGTCACTGAGATAATGAACATCTGATACTGTCACACAAACAGCATCCTCCTCACAGTCACAGAGATAATGAACACCTGATACTGTCACACAAACAGCATCCTCCTCACAGTCACAGAGATAATGAACATCTGATACTGTCACACAAACAGCATCCTCCTCACAGTCACTGAGATACTGAACACCTGATACTGTCACACAAACAGCATCCTCCTCACAGTCACAGAGATACTGAACACCTGATACTGTCACACAAACAGCATCCTCCTCACAGTCACTGAAATAATGAACACCTGATACTGTCACACAAACAGCATCCTCCTCACAGTCACTGAAATAATGAACACCTGATACTGTCACACAAACAGCATCCTCCTCACAGTCACAGAGATAATGAACATCTGATACTGTCACACAAACAGCATCCTCCTCACAGTCACAGAGATAATGAACATCTGATACTGTCACACAAACAGCATCCTCCTCACAGTCACTGAGATACTGAAAACCTGATACTGTCACACAAACAGCATCCTCCTCACAGTCACAGAGATAATGAACACCTGATACTGTCACACAAACAGCATCCTCCTCACAGTCACAGAGATAATGAACACCTGATACTGTCACACAAACAGCATCCTCCTCACAGTCACTGAGATAATGAACACCTGATACTGTCACACAAACAGCATCCTCCTCACAGTCACTGAGATAATGAACACCTGATACTGTCACACAAACAGCATCCTCCTCACAGTCACTGAGATAATGAACATCTGATACTGTCACACAAACAGCATCCTCCTCACAGTCACTGAGATACTGAACACCTGATACTGTCACACAAACAGCATCCTCCTCACAGTCACAGAGATAATGAACACCTGATACTGTCACACAAACAGCATCCTCCTCACAGTCACTGAGATAATGAACACCTGATACTGTCACACAAACAGCATCCTCCTCACAGTCACAGAGATAATGAACACCCAATACCGTCATACAAACAGCATCCTCCTCACAGTCATTGAGATAATGAACACCCAATACTGTCACACAAACAGCATCCTCCTCACAGTCACAGAGATAATGAACACCCAATACTGTCACACAAACAGCATCCTCCTCACAGTCACTGAGATAATGAACACCCAATACTGTCACACAAACAGCATCCTCCTCACAGTCACAGAGATAATGAACATCTGATACTGTCACACAAACAGCATCCTCCTCACAGTCACTGAGATACTGAAAACCTGATACTGTCACACAAACAGCATCCTCCTCACAGTCACAGAGATAATGAACACCTGATACTGTCACACAAACAGCATCCTCCTCACAGTCACTGAGATAATGAACACCTGATACTGTCACACAAACAGCATCCTCCTCACAGTCACTGAGATAATGAACACCTGATACTGTCACACAAACAGCATCCTCCTCACAGTCACTGAGATAATGAACATCTGATACTGTCACACAAACAGCATCCTCCTCACAGTCACTGAGATACTGAACACCTGATACTGTCACACAAACAGCATCCTCCTCACAGTCACGGAGATAATGAACACCTGATACTGTCACACAAACAGCATCCTCCTCACAGTCACTGAGATAATGAACACCTGATACTGTCACACAAACAGCATCCTCCTCACAGTCACAGAGATAATGAACACCCAATACCGTCATACAAACAGCATCCTCCTCACAGTCATTGAGATAATGAACACCCAATACTGTCACACAAACAGCATCCTCCTCACAGTCACAGAGATAATGAACACCCAATACTGTCACACAAACAGCATCCTCCTCACAGTCACTGAGATAATGAACACCCAATACTGTCACACAAACAGCATCCTCCTCACAGTCACAGAGATAATGAACATCTGATACTGTCACACAAACAGCATCCTCCTCACAGTCACAGAGATAATGAACATCTGATACTGTCACACAGACACAGTATCTTCCTCACGGTCACTGAGATAATGAACACCTGATACTGTCACACAAATAGCATCCTCCTCACAGTCACTGAGATAATGAACATCTGATACTGTCACACAAACAGCATCCTCCTCACAGTCACTGAGATACTGAACACCTGATACTGTCACACAAACAGCATCCTCCTCACAGTCACAGAGATAATGAACACCTGATACTGTCACACAAACAGCATCCTCCTCACAGTCACTGAGATAATGAACACCTGATACTGTCACACAAACAGCATCCTCCTCACAGTCACGGAGATAATGAACACCTGATACTGTCACACAAACAGCATCCTCCTCACAGTCACTGAGATAATGAACACCTGATACTGTCACACAAACAGCATCCTCCTCACAGTCACAGAGATAATGAACATCTGATACTGTCACAGAAGCAGTGACAACAACTTTTAAAATAAACAGACAGAGACCCCCAGATCTCAGACATGAGACACTAGACCAGATTTCACTGAGCCTAAGTTGAGAATGATAAACAGTGACCTGTACCCCTTTTTGTGCATTAGATGAATCTCCTCTATTCCCTTTCATTTTCTTTTCCTGTTTAAAATGTCTGAACAAACATGCGATGACATAAGCTGGTCTCTGATCATCTTTGTGTCGAATTTCAAGCCAGTCACCCTTGATTCCACAAAGCTCCCTTGCATTGCGTCGACATTTGCTGAACAACTGGTGGTCCAATCTGTAGGGTAAAACATCTCAGATTTGCATTATTAAGCCTCCTTACAGCTTTACCTCTGTGTCACTGACTGTATCCATGGTGAATGATTTATAATGTAGTAGGTGACATTGTTAAAAGAAGCATGCAAGCAGAAGTTAAAGCAGAAAAACTATGTACAAGCAGATGTGTGTAGCAGACAATAAATACAAAGAACTAGTATAGCATGCATGTATCTTGCTATACATATAGTGGAAGGGTTAATAAGTTAAACACACACCTATACTACTATATATTAAATAAAAAAAAAAAACCAGACTTCAGCTTTTGGTCTATCATCAAAGCAAACCGCAATATATGGATTTTTGTGTGGCTCCAATACAATTAATTATAAAAGATATTCAGCTTTTTTGGATATTACCCTGGTATGATTTGGAGCTTATAAAACACCAAATGGTTCTCAAAATATCTCAATCACAGTGATAATAAGGAATTAAATATGTCCTCTTGTTAAAACTTTATACAGCTTTCAAATATTTAAAGGATTGTACAGTGCAACGGGCACTCTAGTTGGAATTAATGGAATAGCAACACATACAGTTTGTTGGAAAATCTTAAATTGATGAGGGTTACTTTATGTCAGAATGGGGACTGCAACCTTCCTTCTGGGACAGAAATAGAACCATCTAAGATGCAATACCACCTCCCCCTCCCCCCCCCCCTTCCTTGTGGTTGTAAGTGAAGAGTCAAATCTACCCCCTCCAAAGAGCTGGAGTAATCTTTGTAAAAGCTACTAAAAACAACCAGAGCTTGATAAAGGATGATTACTGTTCTAAGGACCTGGGTTTATAAGGCAACATACCCAACATACAAGTACATCAGAGAGAAACCTGTACAGCCGAGCACCATAGCAATGTCAAAATGTCTCATGGCACACAAATTTACAAATAACAAGGTTACTCAAGGTCACCTAGTTAGACTACTTTTTTCTTTAGTGTACATGCATTGCCTTGATGCCAAACAGTATAGAACACTGCAGGAGCATTTTGTTGGGCACCTCACCTTCAAATCATCCTCATTCTGCTTCATGTGGCTGTATAAACAGGGCATTATTAGGGGTCCTATATCAGGCTTCATTGACTGTGGATTGGCCCAGTCTTCTGGAGCTGAACAAAGTTTCTGGGCATCTTTATGACATTTCTTGTATAAAGCCGGGTCAAGCCTGGAAACACATGTTTGGATTAAGTTGTTTATCCTACGGTAATAATCATTGTCCTTTATCTTATCAGTGTAGGTGTATAGCAATTCATTCCCCATTCCACTGATACATTTTCAAATGAAAGTTCATTTTCCATTTTTGTTGTTTTCTTCAAATGAAATAGTGCACCATATATATTTCCAGGACATATGCAACGTTTCTCAATAATATATAATTTTTCATGAAATTTCACATACAGATCACTTGCATTTTATCTCATTTCTAAAGAAAAAAAAAATTGGAGTATGTTACTATGTCTGTTTTAGAGTTAGCATATTTTGATAGTTCCTGGTTGTTGCATATAAAAACATAAATTCAGCTCTACTGTATAAATAAACATTACCATAGTAAAGAAGAAGAGAAAAATCTTTGGAACAATGGGGTATTGAGCTCAGGAGCCTTACAAGTTAGGTAATCTAACCACTGAGCTACCCAGATTGAAGTAAAAAAATTGGTAATATTGCTGCATTACAAAATCTAAACCTAATATATAAGAACTCTTCATATTGAGATGAAAAGATGATTTTGGAGAAAATGTTAAAAACATCACATGTGTCTTTAAAAGCCATGATTGTTTTCATTATTCATTTAATGAATTATCATTATTTTCAGCTCTACAAAAGTGCAGATATCAATATGAAGGTGTTAAATATTGATGCATGTAGTTGTATCGGACTTCAAATTTACCACAACAGCACTTTACAAAAGACATGCTTTTATGCCAGAGAAGACAACATGGTTACAACTTTATCAGCTTGCAATGTTGATTCAGAGTCCATACTGAAATTGTTGTTTCAAAGATAAGGATTCTGTTACCCATTCGATCAAAATGACTTAAAATTGGGAATCATGACATCATAAACATGACATTTTTTGGATTTTTTAATGGTATTTTGAAACAAAATTTTATCATTACACAGTCTATCTTTTAAGAAAATATCAAGCACAGGCTTAGTCAAAATTTATAAAGCCATAGATTTATCTTTCAAGGGAAGTCTTTAGTTTAATTCTCGATTCCCACACTACATAAAACCCGAGAGTGACTTTTCTTTCAAAAAGCACCTGGCATTAGAAGTATAAGACATAGATGTTTCATATTTGACCTTAGAATTGGAGGTCCTGTTTCATGATAGATATTAGCAAGATAAAGAATCCTCACTGCTACAGCCCTGAGAGCCATACACGAGTCAAAATTTGTAGTACAGTCAGTGCTCGTTACAATAGCCAAGTTTGTTTTCAAGCATTTTGCTGTTATAACAAATCTACCATTGTAACGATATGCTGATATTACTTGTATGAGTTATTCTCCTTTGTTTATTCATCACCACAATAACAATGGCAATGTCCATGAACATTTTTCCTATTTCTATTTGAAATAAAGATAAAATTAAATTTAAATTAAATTTCTGTTTGATGATGACTTGGCAATCCGACTTTTGAATAGTATTTGAAAAAATACAAAGATGCATTATTGTGTTCTTTTCTGTGTGTCATTTCCAGCCTGTTACAGAATAGATAATGTTTTTGTTGTTTTGTTTTTATTAAGTAAGAGCATCTCTTCATTAGTGTCCTTCTCAGGTTGAATGTTTATTTAATAGGAAGCCATCAAGCATACCCATGCAGATATTTTTAGAACCATCCTATCAAACACTAATTAGTGTATTGATAAACCCCATTGGTGCTTTCCATAAACAAACATTACCTGGACAGCTGTCTCATGCATATGTGAGGAGAAATTTAGTCCATTACATAATTTTGGTGAAGTATGAAAATATTGCCAATTGCTATATGTCATACATGTACATGTATTAACTTGACAATCTCAAGTAACCTGCCGTTGTACTGGATTTTATATAGTGTCAAACTGCATATTCATTACCGATAATTAATGCCGGTGCCAGAATACGAATATGCTGTTATATCAAGCGATATTAATATTGTGCAGATTTGTTACAGCAATTTTTCATCATTAGATGAATTTGCCGGTAAATCACTTGCCGCTGTAACGAATGCTGACTGTACTTCACCTACAGATGGTGGCATCCGCATACAAGTGAAAAATTCTCGATTGGGATGTACAGCAACTTACAAATGTAACAAAATGTATGCTAAGCCTTATTTGATAGAAAAACTTTGTACAAAGCTACCCTCTATGTTATCTGAAATAAGAAATATCCACAAACATTAGCATTTCAACCAAATGTGAGTAAAACTGCGTCACTTTGGAGGCAATGTAATACAATCTACTGTTAATATCGGAGACAAAATATGTGAAATTGTATTGGGAATGATCTTTCTCATGAAATAACAGAAGATTAAGTCATCTTTTACAGTTTTAAAAGTTTTAGTTTAAGAGGGCCCCAGAGAGGCTGTTTTAGTATGTTCTTTATTTTCAGATTAAACATCTTTATGGTCCATCGGACGAGACCACATAAACCGAGGCCCCGTGTCACAGCAGGTGTGGCATGTTAAAGATCCCTCCCTGCTCAAAGGCCATAAGCACGGAGCATAGGCCTAAATTTTGCAGCCCTTCACCGGCAATGGTGATGTCTCCATATGTGAAGGATTCTTGAGCAGGACGTTAAACTATATTTAATCAATCTTTACAGTAAAATTTAACCTAAGTAACTGAACAATGTGAAAAATTTGTTCAGAATACCTTGCCCAAAACCATAAAAGAATAAAACACTTTAGCATACAACTTGCCAATGAAATTTGACTACAACCAGAATATTAAGAGTTCTTCAGTTATCAGTTGGACAACTTCCGTTTGCATGCTAGAAAGCTTGTGACCATTGATCCCAAATTAATAGGCTCATCTACTAATCAAGGCCAAACTGTCTGTGAAGTTTGATCATTCCCTAGTTATCAATTGAACAATTGCTATATGCTTGCTAGCTAACCCTGTGATCTTTGACCTTTTAGTCTGAAAATCAACAAGGGTCATCTACTTGTCATGGTCAACTGGCATATCAAGTTTGGATTGAGCAGACAACAATTTCTATCTAGTATATTTATAGTAGACGCCCATGCATGATTTACTGAAATATTGAATTACATTTGACATAATAAAAGACCACACATGAACTTTGCTAAGAAACATCCATGGTAAGAATTATATGAATGTAAAATTTGACTTTAGTAATTCCCATTTATTGGTCACCAAGTCTGATTCTAGCAGAACTCATGGAATATATACTTTAAGGACATATGCAATGTTTCTCAATAATATATAATTTTCTGTGACATTTAAAGTACTATCTATTCACTTGCATTCTATCTTGTTTCTACAAAAAATCTTCAGGTATATTACCATGTCTGTTTTAGAGCTAACATATTTGAAAGTTCCTGGTTGTTACTAGTAAAAATGTAATGTCATCACTTATGTATTGCAAGAAGTTGTATAAATGGACATCACTGTAGCAAAGAAGGAGAAAAAACCTTTGGCACAATCAGATATTGAACTTGGGACCCTTGGAATACTAGTAGTTGATCTGACCATTGAGCTGCCCAGGCCGATATACAAAGTATGGTAATATTACTACAGTATAAAATTTAAACCATTTTCAGAAATCATCCAAGAACTTTTCATATCGAGGGGATGAAAGAAAATGTCAGAAACGTTGTGTATGTCCTTAAATGCTAGTATATTCTGTAGGATAACTACTTTTAACAATTGTGTCTAGTCTGGTTACTGGGCAATGCAGCCATTCTGGAAAGGAAGTTGAAAGTGTGGAAAGTCAAATCAACACACATGAATAAAGTATTGCTAATATTAAAAAGGCTCACATAAACTTCATCTCCCATAAAATAAAATGTTTTAGAGTTGCAGAGTTTATTTGTCCAAAGATTTTAATGGTTATGGTGCTTATCTGTAATGACTGTACAACTGCATCAACCACTGATACAAAGTTTGTTCTGAGAGTTTCTACACAGTATGTTGGAGACAGTTAACACATTTCTGAACAAAGAATGAATACCATGAGTTAATAAATGATACCTTCTGAGGGAATTAGGCAAAGTTACAACATATATTGGTGATGTGAAAGAAAGCATATGAAGTGTTCATAAACTTGCACTTTCTAACATCCTACAATGCAAACAACTGTTTAAAAAAAAGAGGCCTGCAGGCCTTAATAGTCACCCGAGTATCATAGCCCATATACAGACCATGCATTTAGTTTTTCCTCACACATGTCTGAGAGTAAAGAATATTTGCTAAGATTTAATACATTTTCACTAGAGAGCCATATTAGCCCAAACCTAGGGCTTATACCCCTAACCCAATGGCCATGGTTTTCACAATTTAGGTAGAGATCTACATGGACATCATAACCATGCACTTTGTTTTCCTCATACATCTCTGAGAGTTGAGAACATTTTCTAAGATTCAATGTTTGTTTACTATTTGGCCATATTGGACCCACCCTAGAGATTAAACCCCTGACCAAGGGGCCATGAATTTTGAAGTTTTTGTAAAGGGTTTTATGGATATCATAACCATGCATTTATGCATTTCAGTTTTTCTCCTACATGTTTGGGAGTAGAGAAGAAGAAGATTTTTGAATATTTGGCCTTATCCCCCCCCCCCCCCCCCCCTGTTTTGTCCCCAACCATGAGGCCTAAAGGGAGCCTAGATAAAATTTTTACAATTTACATTCCTCTTATCCTAAAAAAGCTTCACACAAAAACTGGTAACAATTGGAATTGTAGTTTTCAAGAAATTAAAAACGTAAAATTAGAAATGGATGACGCATGACGACGGATAAAGACCAATTTAAAATGGGCGATTCAGGTAACCGAACAACAACCCAGAAAGGTGCTGAAAGTGAAATTGTTGTTGCTTACCAATCAGAGTTTTTTCAAGGCCCTGTCATGCTATAAATTACTTAAATTTGATGACTTAAATTTTGCTTTGTTGTATTTATCATCATGTCAAGTTAATTTACTCATCACTATTGCACTACAGTATCTATGTCTAAACAAGTTCATTCATTGATTTACTCCAAAATAAAGTACTTACAAATTGAAAATAATTTGCAAAACCAAAAACTACTAAGAAAATGCTGTATTATGTATCAGTTTAATAAGTTAACTACAGTCATTATCAAAACCCGTTAGTATGATAAAACCCAATAGTACGATAAAACCCATTAGTATGATGCCAGTAAACTTCACAGAGGGTCAGAGAAAATGAAACTCAAAGAAGTCTAACTGGCTTGTGGGATTTATCTCTGAAGATTAACTTAATACAATGTTCCACACGGTTATTAAATTCTACATTTGTTTTCATAAACTTCATAGTCATCTGACAACCTTTACGCAATATCCAAAATATGTTTGTAAATTTGAATGAAGTGCAGTATGAAAAGCTTAAATTAACATTCAAAACATGCTTTAGCAGAACATTACAAATACTTTGACTTCTATTTCAGTTTTAAGTTGGGCAAAGCTGGCTTTAAAGCTGGAGAAACATTTTCAAATAACAAAGCTGCAGAGTGTATTATACATGAAAGAGCCAGCGTTCAGAGACAGAAATTTTAGAAGCTGATTTTCCCCCCAGTTTTACGTGTGGTGGTCATACAAATTTTACAGGAGACGAGTTGAAGAACATCTGCATTTGAATGGTTGTGTAAAGCAAAGTGGAAGAATACGTTTTTCACATCAGCAGCCCTTTTTGAAGTACACAACAAAATCTGTGGGGGCTATTAAATATTCAGGAGGGCATATAGTTTTCTTTGACTGGCAGATCCTACTGGCCAGCAGGATGAAAAAGTATTGGTAATGATTGATTCTACATCAGATATCATAAATAAAATAATATTTTTTGTGAAGATCTTTTTTTTTTTCTTCATCATTTTCAGGGTATGTAGTGGAACTCTTCAAGTTGAAAAAATATCATACATAGATCTGGATAAAAATATTGTTTCCCCTTTCCAACCCACCATTTTGACTTGTGGGTAAGTAGTCTCTTACTTTAAAACCAAATTATTCTCTCATAAGAAATAAAGATAAATTTTTTTAATTTGGGCAGCTTTTTGAAAAGGAGAAACATATCAAATTTTAATTCAGACCTGTAGATTATTGTTGGGTTCTATATTCACTGAGGATTTTTATTCATGAACTGTAAGAAAATCTAATCCCAAACTTCATCTGCATAATAGTTACTGTAACAGATTCCATCCAGATTTCTTTATCATTCAAATCTTTCTAGTTCAATAACAGAGGTCTCTAGTACTACTTCCTAGCAGTATAGGTTGCCAGAGTATAACATCTTTTGAAAATAATACAAAAGAGCACAGGAAAAGGATGAGAATTAGTTATAACATGTATATGTTAGGAACATGAAACATTAGAGAGAATACAATATCAGCAATAGAAATACATAGATCAAGCATACTTAGATCAGAGAATACGAATCTCAAAATTCATTAATTAATCTCAAATTTATTTCACAAGATAAATCATTTAATATGTACTGTTTCAGATTCTGAAAAAAAAACCACAATAGATTAAAAGAGATACTGCACTGAAAAACAAATATAAGCTAACTGTAACAAAGAGTGTTACAGATATTCCCCAAATGGTTCCCCATTTTCTCAAAGGTGCCCCATTTAAGCTTGCATGATTTCCTTATGATATCACAGTAATGATATTCCAATGATACATTTATATTCTAAGTTTCAAAGTGAAAATTTCTTTAAATATAACTAAGATACTACTACTCAAAAATAAGCTATCAGAATTAAACCTGACCACACCATCATTCACTATTGTAATACTTACTCATATCAATCGATTCAGTCAGTAGGCAGTTATCATATTATATACCTATATCTAAATTTTATCCTTGCCTATCAATAAAGTTTCAGATTTAACATACATTATTGATTAGCCAGTCAGGATTCAGCACATGTGTATGCTTTCAAGGTCTGTTGAATATGACAAACAATTGAACATTTTAGAACAATCCTACCATTTTATTATAAATTTTAAAGAATTTTATTGAAAAATAAGAAAATTTAAGCAATTCCAAAAAAGATCATTAGAAATGCAGTGCACATGCACACTAAACAGACACATGGAAATCTAAATTTTTTTTAATTTTATATGTACATTTTAACAGGTATTTATAACATATATCTAAATTACCAAGATTCATTTCACTTCTGTCAATATTTAGAAAGCAAGGTATTCCAGATTTAGTGCACATGTGTGTAATGCAAGATTATTGGGACTCTAAATACACAACAAGAAGCTAAACTGCAAAGCATTTTATTTAATAAGAAACCTCAGTGATTTCATGAAAGGCCTATATGGAAAGAGCATGTAGATGAAGATTTGCATTTTATGCTTTACCATTCGATATGCATAAAATTTTATAATATATATAATAAAAGTTAGGGCCACCTATTTTTTATCAAACTGATTTGAATTAACTACATTATGGTATATTTTTCTTGCCAATACTGGGTTTCCATAAATTTTCATGCATTGTAATTCAAACACACTCATGATTTGTACTTATTTCTTAGCAGTGTTAGTTATTGAAAGTTTGGCATTAGAAAAATGTTTTATTGTCTGTTGTTGGCCCTTAACTTATTTTATTGAGCATATATCAACAATATGAATTTCATTCCATTTCTTCAATTTAAAAGAAATTGTAGACATTTCAGTATTAGCCAGTTGTGCAGGAACATTTGTGAGAATTTTTGGTTCAGTGGTTCCTGAGCAGACAATATTTTAAAGACACCATCCTAATTTAACTATTTCTTAATTATCCCCCCTTAGAAAACTCACTTAAGCCTTTGGCTAAAGTGAGGCAAAAAGTCAGGATAATTCTGAAAAATGACTGTTAAAAACACAGTGCACTTGAATGAACATTTATGCAGATATATGACTTTGTTCTGCATATCTACAAATGATATAGATCCACCCTAAAAATTTCATCTCAACTCCTTAGGTAGTTTCTGAAAACACTGTACATATATATGAACAATAGCAATGTTCATGCTGCAAAATATGCTCAACCAATATATTCAGAACATTTAAATAAAACATTCTTTGGTAAAAAAAAAAAGGCTCTGACTGTTTTTTGGCACTTTTTCCAATATCAAAGTAAAATCATTACTTTTCAAAATATACTTGGCACCAACACCATACTGTACACCAAGTTTGATGATCCTAGCCTTAATAGTACCGATTTTCCTTCATGATTGTCCACGAAAGTATGATTTTGACCTTTGACCTTGAGAAGTTACAGGCATCTTCCTCTCGCCATGAGGAACATGTGTACCAGGCTTAATCACCCTAGCCTTACAAGTACTCTTTTTATCCTTCTCCAGAGGTGCTGATGGAGGAACAGACAGAAACACTGCACCATACCACTATACATACAATCTATAATCGATGAATATTTGTATCAAGGTTGATTATCCTAGCCTTATTAACTGTTCTGTCTTGTTTTGTGCCTATAAAATTACCCATGTAAGTTTCACTTTTGACCTTGCAGGGGTAGACAAATAGATTTTTGACGTACTTGCCCAAGGACAGGAAGAAACATCAAATTCACTTGCTCTACTACAAATTTCATTTTGCCCCACCTTACATTAAGAGGTATATAAAGCTATTTGAAATTGTTGATTTTGTATTTTATCTAATCAATTCATTCATATCTATTTCTGTTAGCTTTTCATAGTAAAGCAATGGCCAAATTTCCAGCCATGATTTGAGATATCCCCAGATTCTCTTTCATTTTGTCACACTTCGTGTACTTTGTAGATACAATTGGTCGATCACTGTTATTACTACATTCAGGGTCTTTTCCTGTTCAATGTCATAAACTTGTCCAGGTTTCAATATCATCAAACCATTTCATCTCAACATTGTGTCTAAGTAGATTCGACACTTTGCAATTGATTTTAACTTTGCTGTACATTGAAGCATTTTAGTAATCTGTGTCATTTCTCACTTGAAGTGTGTATGTATTTTTATTAAATCACCAGATGAGTGTTGACATACATTTGTTTAATCCACAACTGACACTGTCAATGCATTTACATTTAATGTTATTTATATTTTTATTTTATTTTGAAAATTCACTTGCCCACAGACAAGTTCATCTTGTAATTTTACCTACCAGACTCTAAAATATGGTTACCTTGGGTATTGGGCAGTGCTATTCATCTACCTGTGCCTTGAAAAGCAAAAGGCTTTTTCCTCTAATCATAGAAAACATGTGTACCAAGTCTGATGAAACTACCTTCAAAAGTACTTTTTTATCTGACCTACAAGGTGAAAACAGATGGACATATGCACTGTGCCATACTATAAAGTGTAGCAGAATAAAGAAAAACAATAACCAAGATTCATTTCACTGCAAAAATAAAATGTAAGTCTTCTGTCCGATGCACAAGTTGAAATCACAACAGTTCTGAATTTTAATTCTATAACATCAAATCTAGACTTTGAAATTCTGGATATTACTGAAAGTTTGTCAATTTACTGTTCGGTACTTTCAGTGGAACAAAATTGATCATATAAGCTTGCTTTTGAAAAGTACAGGTGACATTTTCAAGCAAACAATTTAAATATTTAACCCCTATATATCCTGTACATACAAAACATTGATCAATATGATTGTCAATTTCAAACAGGAAACTTGATGCAAGCTTCAAAAGTATCAGGTTACAATATGCTTTTTGTACATTTTATACCAAATTTGCAACCTTAAGTATGGACCCCAAAAAATAAACTTAAATAAAAATTTACAAAAGTTCTGTTTATGGTTAATAAACCTAAATATTTTAGAAATATCCAATCCAGTCATCTCTGAAAAATTGAGCAAACAAAAAGAGAAAGAAAAAATAAATACTAAGATTAAAATATCTGATTAAAAAAGTAGTGAAATAATTAAACCTTATTTCAACTACATTCCCTGAAAAGTTTAGATGTTATCTTGAATAGCCTCCAAGAATATTCATAGACAATGTGATTCATAGAAAATTGGAAATGGGTAACTCCAAACCAGAATTTAATTTTAAAAAAGAGTACCGTAAGCAGTATATAATACACCCGTGAGAAGGTTATATGGAGTGCTTTTATTATAAGATCTTTATTTTGTGTCACTGATTAGCTAACACAGCAAAAATGCCAGGAGTTGTAGAACTTTACTTCAGGAGGTATCAGCCATCATCAAGCTGTGACACATTTTGTCTTGTTATGTATGAATAAAGGAAGGTCAGCAATATATTACCTGATCTTTGATTTTTTCATATCTATTCATGGCAACTTGATATATGGGTTAACCTATAAATCTGTGAATCTCACAGAACTTGAAGTTTTTAATGTAACAATAAAATGTACTTCTGCAAGAGTTTATACAAAATCTATTATGTCAGCTCAACATTATATGAATGTAACCCTTTCCTTTTATTATGAATTTCTTGGGTTCTCATACCTCCTTAAACCTCCCTAACAAGCCATCCATAAGTTGAGAATCAAAATCCTTGCAATACACACATTGTCAAGTTGTTTACAGAGACTTAGCTTTAAAACAGTGAGAGGGATTAACAAGGTCCCATGGGCCACATTGCTCAACTAAGTCACCTTGGCCCATACTTAAAGATTTTTCCTATATATCAGCATGTAAAACTGTGATCCCGTATTGTGACACCACCTAACCCCCAGGGGCCATGGTTTTAACAAATTTGAATTTGCACTATGTCAGAAAGTTGTCATGTAAATTTGAACTTCTCAGGCTCAGTGGTTCTTGATTTTTCCTATATTTTTTCCATGTAAATTTTGAACCCCTATTGTGGCCCTACCCTATCCCCTGGGGGCATGATTTGAACACACTTGAATCTGCACTATGTCAGGAAGCTTTCATGTAAATTTGAACTTTTCTAGCCCAGTGGTTCTTGAGAAAAAGACTTTTAAATGACCCCACCTATTTTTTGCATTTTTATAATTACCTCCCCTTTGAAAGGGACATGGCCCTTCATTTGAACAAACTTGAATCCCCTCTACCCAAGAAAAATTTGTACTAAGTTTGATTCAAATTGGCTCATTGGTTCTGGAGAAGAATATTGTTTCCTATATTTTCACATGTAAAACTTTGATCCCCTATAGTGGCCCCATCTTACCCTAAGGGGCCATGGTTTTAACAAACATGAATCTGCATTATGTCAGGTAGCTTCAATGTAAATTGGAACTTTTCTGAATCAGTGGTTCTTGAGAAGATTTTTAAATGACCCCACACTATATTTGCATTTTTGTAATTATGCCCCCTTTGAAGGGGATATGGACCTTCATTTGAACAAACTTGAATTGCTTCACCCAAGGATAACTTGCACCAAGTTGGATTGAAATTGGCCTGCTGGTTCTGGAGAAGATTTTTCAAATTTGTTGATGTAATTTTGCTTTTTTGATATTATCTCCCCTTGCAAGAGGGTGTTGCCCTTTATTTGAACAAACTTGAATCCCTTTCACGCAATGATGATTTTTGCCAAGTTTGGTTGAAATTGGCCCATTGGTTCTAGAGAAGACGTTGAAAATGAGAAAAGACTACAGACAGACAACAGGTAATCAGAAAATCTCACTTGAGCTTTTAGCTCAGGTGAGCTAAAATGTCCAAATGGATGGATGGAGAGACAGAAGGACAGATCGACAGATGGAAGTACAGACACTAAGACATCGTTGTACCATAATTATGTCCCACCTGAATTCATACTGGGCATATTCAAAAGATCAATCATCAAATTCTTTAACCATGCATTCCTGAGATACTGGATGGGACAAAGAAGTAAAAATAAAGAAAAATGCTCATAATAAGATGAAGCAGAATAAAAGGGTCCTCTGCTGAAGATCCAGACCTTTATAATAAGAAACAGAGTAAAAACAATATGTTCCCAAACTTTGATTGGGAAACAAACATCCAGTTATTATATCAGGACTAATTCCACCACAAAGAACCAAACTTAAAATAACAATACTTTATAGTATGTGTAGTTTGAATTCCATGCCTTAATGACTAAAGTATGCATATCATTACAAGCAAAGCTGCATATCTGACTTTATTTCATCATCTTATTGACCAATGACCTTGGTGAAATGACCTTGATTTAAGATCATAACACACCCAATCCTCAATAGCAACAACATACAACAGTTCGAAATATGCAACCCTATTTTGTGACAGAAAGATAAGCAACCCTCTAAAAGGGTCTCAACTTTCTAAAAATATTAATACCCGACATGGTGCACAGATTCATGTGGCATAAAACATTCTTTTCAATTTTCTTTTGGAAGGAAATTATTCTAATAAATGTAGAGATACATGCATATTCTCTGATGTCTATAAACAGGACAGATGGACAAAGTGACTCCAGTATTGACAAACAAACAATAACAGTATCTCTTTCAATCTCCATATTCATCATTACAGGCCTCAGAATGAAATTACCTGAAGTCCCTGGCCACAAAGTACTGTATCTCCATCAGCTTCTCCTCACAATCATCAGTCATGATCTCCGAGTCTAAGTGGTCCATCAAACAGCTAATTATTCTAGAAGTAAAATCGTAGTCTTCGTCATTCACTGAATTTGCAGTAAATCATTCTTCTAGTTAATTTTAACAAGAAGAGGTATGAATCATAATGCTTAGTTTGCTTTTACATAAGTAGTATCCAAAAACTGCTAGGCCCAAATTGTGTCACCAAACTCACCATCAAGTTTTTACAGCAGACTAATTTTTTCACACTAAAGGACTCTCCTAGGAACTATATTCTGGCCATGAAAATAGCAATACACCCCCCTGACATCCATCCTCCCATAAATTTATTAAAGGAAATTTTTATACAAAGAACAAATCTTTTGTTCAAGTTCTGAAGTTCACCTACATTTTGGCGTCATGCAAGGTAACAATAAATATCATGCTCTTGGCTCTAGTGTACATTGGAATTTGACATTTTGACTAACTAGTGGTCCATACTAGTAAATAAACAGGCACTGTGAAGAGTTATCGTTATTTGTTGAAATTTATTTTTTTTACTCATCTTTCCTTGTAACACGTTTAGAGTTACCTTACTTGCTTCGAACACGTACTTCCTGTTTACATGTACATGTACCTCGGCCGATTGTTCCAATCACTCGTTTCTACTTGGATATAGCACATACTGTAAGTAGCACTACAAATGCAGTACTTTATCATGAATTTCTTAGCCTTTTGGTTACATATTTACTTTATTTGGTTTGTTAGCTATTCTTATATTTTATATTTAAAAGAGGTTTATATCTGAATACGCTCTTAACAAATTTTTCTACGGAAACAAGTTAGTGATAAAATTATATCCGAATTTTGACTATTTCTTTTTGTTACATTTCTTAAGTTTATTTTTGAATACTTATGCATTTGTAATTTAACAGTATATTTATTACTCCTTTTGCTTGTTTCAGTCTTTTACCATCCATACACACTCAAGAATAAAGGACAACGTACAGTCTTGTGTTTTGGTTATACTATCTGCGAAGTGATGGCAGAATAGTAAAAGAAGTATACCTACAAAGATGTCTGACGCAGAAGACCGGCTAAGTAGGATAAGAACTCTAACACAGAAAGGACGGGATTTTTTCTACAGTAAACTAGAGTCGTACCTCAAGGATGTCGATAAGTCCTGGAAGGAGTTTGAAGACATTTTAGTGAATTTTGATGAATCTTCCACAGACATTAAATACCTAAGAACAATCGAGAGAGATCTAGAGAAGGCAAAAGAGCATTATGTCATTGATGCTGATGTGTTGTTTTCCTTTCTCGATCGTTCTCACACGGAAGAGAGTGACGTGGAGATGGAGAAACATTTAGTGAAACATGAAAGATGTCGAACAGCGATAAATAACTTCAGTGAAAGGATTAAAAGTCTTCTTCTTGACGCCGCTGAAATACTTTCAGAAAGATACGAAACTAGATCCGAAGCTACCCATTCTAGCCGACATAGCAGTGTAAAGTCAGAATTGAGGAAAAAACGCATGCAAGCAAAAGCTCAAGAGACACGACTCGCCTTTGCTGAAAAACAAACGGCTCTACAAAGGGAAAAGAATTTACTCGAAGCCAAATTAAATCTCCCCGAGCAACAAAAGGAAGTAGCTACTTTGGAGGCGGAGATTCAGGTGCTAGAAGATCATGATTCATCACGTGACCAAGAATGCTCTCGTATGGGTGATATAGAACTGATGGCATCTTCGAAAGAGAAATTTACTGCTGACTTTGTGAAAGGAAAAACACGTTTCAGTGACATTGAAAGTACAGAAGAAAAGAAAATTGACACTCATGTTGACATCTTATTACCACCTAGATGTGAACCACCGAATCAGTATGCAGCAGAATGCAGACCATATTCACACTCCGGAGTCGCCACAGACTTAACACAATTTCTTCTGAAGAAAGATCTTCTTCTTTCCCGTTTCAGTTCCTTCAATGATCGACCAGATGCATATGAAACCTGGAAAGCTACCTTTAAAAACATCACTAAAGAGCTGAACGTGACACCGTTTGAGGAGACGGATCTATTGGTGAAATGGTTGGGACCTGAATCGCGGAAGTTTGCAAGCAGTATCAGAGCTTCAAACATCAACAACCCATTCACAGGATTACGTCGGATATGGGAACGCCTTGAAGAGAGATATGGCAGACCTGAAATGATAGAAACAGCCTTGAAGCAAAAACTGGACCGTTTCCCCAAGATTTTATCCAAAGATCCAAAGAAATTGTACGATCTGTTAGACATCCTTACAGAAATTGAGTCTATCAAAGAAAACCCGAGATATGCGATTCTTCTATCTTATTTCGATTCATCATCTGGAGTTACTCCCATCATCAATAAGCTCCCTCATGGACTGCAAGAGAAGTGGGTTTCCCAAGCCGCCAAATACAAGAAGCAGTTTAACGTTTCTTTTCCACCTTTTGGATTCGTTGTCAACTTCATCCGAGAGCTCAGCACGATGAAAAATGACCCAGCTCTTCAATATGAGTGTTCAGATTCATCATCAAAGAAACAGCAACGAGAAAATAAAGGAACTACAGGACCTCTTTCTGTTCACAGCCGTAAAACAGAGTTAGCAGGGGACGACGAAGAAAACAAAACAATCACAAATCCGAGATGTCCCATACACAAAGCGGATCACACGTTAGATGCATGCAGAGCCTTCCGTGGAAAACCGCTACAAGAACGAAAGGATTTTCTTCGTGAACATGGATTTTGCTACAAATGCTGTGTATCCAAGCACCTTTCTAGAAATTGCAAGGCGACCATTAAATGCGAACTGTGTGGAAATAAGCGTCACACTACAGCGATGCACCCTGATCAAGGGACCAGTAATGCGACAACTAGCGTCAGCACAGTTGCAGACGGCGGGGAGAGGAAATTGCAAACAAAACCAACAGTTGACACTAAATGTACTGAACTCTGTGGACAAATGTTTAGTGGACGCTCTTGTGCAAAAATCGTTCCAGTACGGGTGTACCCTGTAGGAAATAAAGATAGTGCCGTCCAGATGTACGCCATTTTAGATGAGCAGAGCAATCGAACACTAGCCAGATCAGAATTTTTCGATCTTTTCGACGTGCACAGTGATAACCAAATGTACACATTGTTTTCGTGTCACGGAAGTTCTACCTGCAGTGGAAGAAGAGCATACGATTTTGTTATCGAAGCAATTGATGGCAGCTATCAGCTCAACCTTCCGACTGTCATAGAATGCGACGACATACCGAACAACAGACAGGAAATCCCAACACCGGAAGTGGCAAATGCATATCCTCATTTGTCCGAAATTGCGAGCGAGCTACACCCTCTTCAGATTGACATGGAAATCCTTCTGTTGATTGGACGTGATCTTGGAGATGCACACCACGTTCTTCAACAAAGGTTAGGCCCACCGCAGGCACCATATGCACAGAAACTTGGTCTTGGCTGGGTTGTGATCGGAGAGGTGTGTCTAGGCAAAACTCACAGACCAGATATTGTCATCGCAAACAGAGTAACCGTCTTACCAAACGGTAGAACCACTGTATGTGATCCGTGTACAAGTAACATCGCTGTCAAGGAAATACCGTATTCCAGAAACAGATCGTATCGGAGACTCCGTATTTCATACAACTGAATACGATGACCAACCTGGACTATCCATAGATGATAAATCGTTTTTGTCTATGATGGATCGAGAATTCTTTCGAAATGACAGTGGACAGTGGGTTGCACCATTACCATTCAAGGAACCAAGACGGAAACTCCCAGATAACAAGCAACTGGCCGTAAAAAGAGCTCATACATTGGACACGAATCTAAAGAGAAACCCTGAAAAGTGCCTGCATGCCACCACATTTATGCAGCAAATACTGGATTCTGGCCATGCCGAACGTGCACCTCCAGTCAGTGAAGGGGAGGAATTCTGGTACTTACCTATTTTCAGCGTGTACCATTCCAAAAAGCCTAATCAGATCAGGATGGTTTTCGACTCCTCCGCACAGTTTAATGGTGTTTCATTGAACAATGTCTTGCTCACTGGACCCGATCTTACAAACAGTCTGCTCGGAGTGTTGATGCGATTTAGAGTTGAAAAAATAGGCATCATGGCGGACATCCAGCAGATGTTTCACTGCTTCGAAGTAAAGGAGGACCATAGGAACTACTTGCGATTTCTGTGGTATGAAGATAACAACCCTCAAAAGGAGTTAGTGGACTACAGGATGTGCGTTCATGTGTTCGGCAGCAGCCCATCACCTGCTGTTGCTACATATGGATTGCGAAGAACGGCACACAATGCTGAAACTACATTTGGGCATGATGTTCGTAGCTTTGTAGAAAACAACTTTTACGTGGATGATGGCCTTGTCTCTTTACCATCGGTCGAGCAAGCAGTGAGTTTGATGACGAGGACACAGCAAGCATTGCTTCAAGAAGGCGGACTACGATTGCACAAAATCGTGTCAAACAACAGCGACGTAATGAACAGTTTCCCTTCAGAAGACCTTGCAAAGGATTTGATGTCTTTAGATCTCACAACAGACGAGCTTCCTGTCCAGAGAAGTTTGGGGATGAGTTGGGATTTAAAATCCAATTCGTTTACATTCAGAATCACAGCTGACGAAAAACCATTTACACGTCGTGGGTTACTTTCATCGTTGAATAGCTTCTACGATCCTCTAGGATTTCTAACTCCTCTTCTTATCAAAGGCAAGTTGCTTTTGAGAAAACTGAATGCTGAAACAACAGATTGGGACCAGGTTTTACCCAAAGAATACGAAAAACAATGGACTGATTGGAAAGAACAGATGCAAACCCTCGAGACTTTGTATATTCCTAGACAGTATACTACTTTGCCGTTAGCCTGTTCCACCAGAAGAGAAGTGCATCTTTTTACTGATGCTTCAAAGGAAGCGATTGCTGCAGTTGCCTATATCAAAATAATGGACGCTGATGACAATCACCAACAAGGTTTCTTGCTTGGAAAGGCTAAAGTTGCTCCAAAGAGTGCTGTGACAATACCACGCTTAGAATTATGTGCAGCAGTTCTTGGCATCGAAATCGCCAACATCATAAAGAAACAAATGAATATCCCAGCAGAAGAATTTCACTTCCATACAGATAGCAAAGTGGTACTCGGCTACATCTGTAACAACACTAGACGGTTTTACACTTATGTAAGCAACAGAGTGGAAAAAATTCGTCAAGCTTCCATCCCAGAACAATGGAATTACGTTCCATCGGAATATAACCCAGCTGATGAAGCAACCAGATCATCATCAAACGTAATTCTGACGGTCACCACATGGCTCAAAGGACCAACCCGCTGGTTTACGAAACGTCTAGATCCAGATGATTCAGAATATTACGATTCAGAGAATCTTGGTCCAAATTATCAACTTGTGAATTCAGAGTTGGATAAAGAAATTAGACCAGTGATATCAGTCGTCAAATCATGTGTAGACCCGAAACCTTTCGTTTCCGGACTCAAGAATTACTCTACTTGGAAAAGCTTGGTTGGAGGAATTGCTCATCTGAAACACATCGCCAGAAGCTGGAGTGGACAACCGCCATGTAATGGCTGGCATGCCTGTTCTAAAGCTAAAGATATGCATCTTCTAGAAGAAGCTGAAAAAGTGATTATCAGGGAAGTCCAGAGAGAATGTTTTGCTGAAGAAATTGAACAATTACAAACAGGACAACCAATCAAACGAGGGAGTTCCTTAGTGAAACTCAACCCTTTCATCGACACAGATGGCATCTTGCGCATTGGAGGCAGGCTAAACAAGGCTCCCCTTGATGTTACAGCGAAAAATCCCATCATCATTTCGGGTAAACATCACATTGCAAAACTGATTATACGACACCACCATGACCTCACAAAACATCAAGGACGTCATTACACAGAGGGAGCGGTACGAGCTGCAGGTTTTTGGATAATTGGTGGAAAGCGCCAAGTGTCATCTGTCATCTTTCACTGTGTGACCTGTAGAAAGCTGAGACGATGCGCAGAGCATCAGATAATGGCGGATTTACCAAAGGATCGTTTAACACCAGGTCCCCCGTTTTCAAGCGTTGGTGTTGACACATTTGGACCCTGGCAAATTGTCGCCCGTCGCACCAGAGGAGGTCAGGCTCATGGAAAACGTTGGGCAATTATGTTTTCGTGCCTTACGTCTCGTGCTGTGCATATAGAAGTGATCGAAGATATGACCTCATCTTCGTTCATCAACGCCCTGAGGAGGTTCATTGCTATCAGAGGACACGACAAGGAATTTCGATCTGATCGAGGGACCAATTTTATTGGATCAACAGAACACATTGGGGTAGATGTCATCAAGATTGAAGATGGACCTATCAAGAGATTTCTCCTCGACCAAAGATCAGTGTGGATCTTCAACCCACCTCATGCTTCGCACATGGGCGGAGCATGGGAACGCATGATAGGCTTGACGCGACGTATATTGGACGCCATGTTGATGGACAAAGCAGCGAAGGCATTAACCCATGAAATACTCACCACCTTTCTTGCAGAGATTAGTGCTATCATCAACTCGCGACCACTGGTGCCTACCTCATCGGATCCGGAGTACCCTCTGATTTTTACTCCATATACTCTTCTTACCTTAAAGACAGACAAGGGAGGGGAACCTTTCAGCGAAAAAGATGCATACACGGCCCAGTGGAAAAGAGCTCAACATTTAGCTGATATATTTTGGCAGCGTTGGAGAAAAGAATATCTCGTAACGCTACAAAATCGGAAACGATGGCCAACAAATCAGAGAAATATAACAGTTGGTGATGTTGTTCTTCTGAAAGACGAAGGATCTCATCGTTGCGACTGGAAAATGGCTGTGGTTGAACGTACATTTCCTAGCGATTCAGACAAGAAAGTGCGTACCGTGGAGTTACGTGTGGTTCGAGATGGACAAACCGTGTATTATACTCGTCCCGTTACAGAACTTGTTCTTTTGTTACCCACGTGAACATCATGACAATTTGACATACATGTGTATTTTCTTTGATCTTTGAAATTCATTCATAAGAGACACATATATAGTGATATCTATCGATATCAGACGGGGAGTGTGAAGAGTTATCGTTATTTGTTGAAATTTATTTTTTTTACTCATCTTTCCTTGTAACACGTTTAGAGTTACCTTACTTGCTTCGAACACGTACTTCCTGTTTACATGTACATGTACCTCGGCCGATTGTTCCAATCACTCGTTTCTACTTGGATATAGCACATACTGTAAGTAGCACTACAAATGCAGTACTTTATCATGAATTTCTTAGCCTTTTGGTTACATATTTACTTTATTTGGTTTGTTAGCTATTCTTATATTTTATATTTAAAAGAGGTTTATATCTGAATACGCTCTTAACAAATTTTTCTACGGAAACAAGTTAGTGATAAAATTATATCCGAATTTTGACTATTTCTTTTTGTTACATTTCTTAAGTTTATTTTTGAATACTTATGCATTTGTAATTTAACAGTATATTTATTACTCCTTTTGCTTGTTTCAGTCTTTTACCATCCATACACACTCAAGAATAAAGGACAACGTACAGTCTTGTGTTTTGGTTATACTATCTGCGAAGTGATGGCAGAATAGGCACTGAAAGATAATTTTTTAAAATTCATAAATGTACCAGATAAATGTCACACATTGAGCAAAAAACTGAATAACAAATGTTCTGAATTTCCTATTTCCCAGTGATTTAAAGAAATAAGCACATTTAGAGCTTATACTCGCAAGTTTTGTTTTGTGTCCTAATGCTTAGAAAGCATTAACTGTAAGAATTCTGTATAAGCACATCATGGCAGCTTGACATCATACTAGACAGGGCATATTTGTAAAACACTTGTCCTCCCCTAATTGAAATCTGTGTATAGAAGACAAAGTGACCTTAGACCTGAAATCCAGTAGGGGATATCTGTAAACGGCTATGGACATATACAGCCACCTGAATATCGCACGTCTGATATAAAGAGTGTAGATGGTGCAAGTATGCATCTTTAAAACTCTGAGAAATGATAGTCCCTATAGTAAAAAGATGTGTTCTCCTTCTGATTTTAGTCACCTTTATGCTACATTTGTGCCAAGTTTGGTCAGCTAATATCCTCAAATGCTATGCTGTAATCCAGAAAATTATTTCTTTTTTTTTCAGTTTAAACCATAACAATTTTATTTGTAAATTATCAATAAACAGTATAACATCATATAATATTTAGAAACATGTTAACATTTTACAAAAAATATGACCTTCAAATTAGTGACCTTGGATGTCCAGTTATAAGCAAGTATGATTTAAGGAGTAAATATCATTTTCAAACATATCATGCATATGTTCAGAGTTAGAGAGGAAGATTTTTAAAGATTTAAAGCATTTCCAATATGTGATTTTAAAATCTTAAAATGTTCACAAAGAAAGCAAAAATATCTTAAATGTTACGTAGTAATATTCATGTAGCTTTAACCTTTGGTCTAAACCTAAAACCAATGGCCATGAATTTAACAAATTTGATAGAGCTATCATACTCAGTATCACTATGCATCAAATTTTTATGTCAGGTGTTAACAAGCATTCCGAGTGTATTGCAGGCAATACAAAGTCACCTACCTGTAAGATAATAGTCAAAAGTAGGTAAAGTGTAATGCAACTCAAACTTGATCTGTATTTATCCAAGACACATATCAAATTTCAATTGAATATCATCATCTAATGCTGAGAAAAGTACGGAAAACTGATTTGGAATGACAGACAGACACATGACATACCAAGGGTAAACTAATAGTCCCCTTCAGCAAAGCTAGTAGGGGACTAAAAAGTAAAGAAGATTTTTGAAGATTGTACAATTTTTAGAGGTTTCAGCCTAGGACTCAAAAGGCAGGGAAGCATGAAATTCACACTTTAGTTTCCCTAACCTGAAAGATGTTGCACAGCAATTTTGTGAAAATGGGCCATGCAGTTTGAGAAAATATAAAAACATTCAAAAGTCAAAAATGTACAATGATGGGTAGGAACAGATAGCAATAGGTCACCTGAGTGTCTCAGGAGGTCTAACAAATTACAATCAACTTGCCTATGAAGTATAAAAATTACTATGCAAATCAATTTGAGTCCTCCCCTAGCAAAGACCAACCTGTGCATGAAGTTTGATTATTATCAGAATAAGAATAACAACCAGAAAGTCTCTGACCTTTAACCTTTTGACCTAAAATTAATAAGGGTCATCTACAAATCATGAACAGCCAGTTTATGAAGTTTGATGACCACTGGAGAAATGACTCATCAAGATTTCATTGGACAACATAATCTATAACATCTAACATACGTCTATGGAAACATATAAGGTTAATCAAGCCCATAAACAACATATTTTCATAGACAGTTTGTAACACATCTGATAACTCATTTTGTAAAGGACCACATATTTCCAAACAGTTTTACACAAATCTACAAATCTATGAAAATATATTCAACAGGCACATGGCATGTTTTATCCAATGACAGTGATATTTTAGTGCAAGGCAACACACTTTGGAGGGGGCATTAAATATTTGAAATTGGTGCTGACCTAGCATCCCCAGGCTGTACATGTCTGCATCCTTGTTGTACAACAGGTTCACATGCCCTCTGTAACACCCGATCCATCCGGTAGTCACTGGCAGGGTCTGCTTCCTGAATCAATGCCTCCAGCTAATGAAATGAAACTAATATTTTTAAAAAATGTCTTACATGAATAAAACTTCAGTGTATCATATCAAAACAGACAAACCCAAATGATATTCCTACATTACTTTGTGGGACTATAATCCATGTACCTTGTGCATTATCCAATTTCAATGACAACTAATCTGGAGCAGTACTTACATACACTTTTATGCATCAGTTTGCAGTACACATTTTCATTTATGAAACAATACAAATTCGATATTTTTTTTTTTAACTTACAGCTCTTTGACATTTTGGCGATATTTTTGATTTCACTTTGTGTGCTTGGTCTCTTGTAGGGCGTGCTAAATCCATCAGACAGTGAATGGTTTTACCCCCTCTCTCTAATCCATTTTCGCAAGATTCTGATATTTCCGTCTTGCAGTCTGTTAAAATCTCAGGACTAATTGAGTAATCCTCCATCAGTTCTTGTCGAAGTTCAGCCATTTCAGCTTGGCACTCTTGACTTATCTGTTGCTCTTCAGAAAATGAAAACAATTTCAATTACTGTGACATCATTATATTTCACGGGGGGATCAAATTTGGTGGATTTTTTGTAAGCTTAAAATCAAATCTTTTTTTTATGGAGACTGTTAAATTCTGCAACATTCAATGAAAATAAAAAAAAGAAACCAATACCAACAAAACCTAATGAACTAACAAGCTACTTTTTTTCCATTACACATATCAGTATGCCCCCAGATGCAGGCAATTCTCAAATCCTACTGTACACATCATTCAAAATGTTTGTCATTACAAGCATTGCTGGTCCTATGATTTACTGCTGTGCAGAGAAAATCACCTGAATCTTAACTTGTCAAAATAACCAAGTTACAGGAATTAATAACACAATAATACTAAATATTGTCTAATTTTACCTGTTTTAATTGCATTTTCTAAGCACAATAAAATGTTGGCTCTCCGAAAGTCTCCCCCTGCCTCTGTTTCTTTCTTGTAACACTTGTGTTCTTTGATGTCTCGATGACAAGCACTGTAGAACGTCTTCTCTACCTTAACATCTTCAGCAATAAGTCGCTGTCTTATTGTCAACATTTCCTTACACTGAAATAAGCAACAGTATCAATGTGCTATGCTATACTGAACAATACTGTAAAGCACTGTGTATTTTGCACAGTTACTATCAGAAATTTAAACTCAGAAAATGGGAGGTGTGCACCACATATAGGACTAAAATGATCACCCTTTTTTCAGGTCTAAGTTTAGGTCATCAGTGATATTTCTGCTTAAGTACTTTTTATGTAATTATTGTCAGAGGTTAAATCCTGTTAGTTGTTTGATAAATACATAGCAATCACAAGCAAATCAACATTCATTTAATACATGATTTTAAAAAAAGTATTTTGGAAACAAACTTAGTATTTCCTCCATATTTTTTGTGTTAATCCATCATTAGCCTATCAAAATTTACAAAACTAGTACACAAATGACAGTTTGGCAGGAAATTGAAAGGTTGGTAAGAAGTCAGCAAGAAAAAACACAAAAAGTTTATTCTGTTGTTCTTCATTATTTGATTTTTATTGTCATGTATTCCCCAAGTATTCAATCAACAATAGCTATTTTCTTGAAATCAATTGGTTGAATAATTCATGAAGACAATGTGGAAATGTCACAAACAGAAATGCTTACGAACAGCACAAAAAAGGCCTTATTGGTCTCCTGAGTATTAGTTAAAAGTATCACTAGTCCTAAGGGCTACAAAATGTAGAAAAGAAATTCCTGTTCTGAATATCTAAGCTTAATTTTAATATTCAGCAGAAGTACATACATGAAACAAGACATGTTCTTAAAACTTAAATGCACTCAAAAGTGCCTACACTGATGAAAGGCTTTACATAATCTATGTAATATTAACACAAAATGACTAATTCTGAGCTGTCCTAGAGTCAAAATCCTAGGATTGCAAAATTCACAATTTTGGTACACCCTTTTCTGCTTTTCCTAAATATGCATTTAGTTTTCATACCATATCAGTAAATTTCAAGAAGTCTTTCAAATGATAAAGACAATAATAGCATTAAAGAAGCAATTTAAATGTTTTCACAAATACACACCATATATACCAAGTTTGGCCCCGCCCTGGAGTCAGAACCTCTACCTCAGGGATCATGAAATTTACAATTCTGGTAGAGGTCTTCCACTCTACATTACTATGCAATTAGTTTTTCCTATACACATGTGCAGTTCTCAGAGATGAAGATTTTCAAAAATTGGTCAATTTTGGGAAGTTTTTGCCTTGCCCCTCAGGCCCCAGGAGTGCAGGTTTCCTGAAATTTACAATTTATGTCCCCCTTGTCCCAAAAATGCTTCATACCAAATTTGAAAAGAATTGGATTAGAAATTATCAAGAAGTTAAAAATGTTTAATTGTTAATGCACAATGGACATCACACAAGGACAGCCACAGGACCAATTACAATAGGTCACCTCTGTTTACTCAGGTAACCTAAAAACTAAAACTTAAACATTGAACTTTTAAGTTTTGAACAATGTTGTCAAACAAACCTGTTTGGACATTTTGTTATCAAACTTGTGTTTGAACAGGCATTCATAGATCTTTCCTCCTCCAGCAGGAACATCTGCACATACATGTTCTCGGTCATCTCGACAAGCATAGTACAACTGACGATCTAAGTGGTAGTCATCGGCCTGCAACTCTGCAACACGCAGCAACTGCTTCCTACAGCCATCATGCAAGTCGCCTATCTTGTCTGCCAAACATTCTAATGTCTTTCCTTGAGAATGAATGTCCTATAAACACATCAGACAGTGCCACCATATAGTATATTTACAATAAATACTTTAAAATAGATCAAACTTGAGATTGATCAAGAGAGAAAGAGAGAGATTTTGTTTTCATGTGATCAAAAGTAATATTTCAAATCTAACACCAAGAAAATGATATCTCACAAATTTGTACAATTTGATATTTTTGAATTTCTCTTTTTGAGTGATCAAAAGTAACATTCATGCCCAAATACCTAGAAAAAAGATTCAATTTAATTATATCTATTTGAGGGCCTACATATTTAATTCATTTCAATTTCACTCATTAAAATAAATTACTTCAATGAAATTTTTTCTAATCAATCTAATGAGCATGTAAATTATATACAGATAAATCAAATTTATTTTAAAGCATCTTCAACCAGTTAACTACGACAACAGTAACTGTATTTACCTATTGGATTACATGAATCATCTATGAAAATAGCTTACATTTTCATCTATGGGAGCTACTCGTCCACATTTGAATAGATCAATGTCAGCTGTACACTGGTCCACAAAATGGTAAATTAGTCTATAATCACTAAACACAATTCGAGCCATTTTCTCCAGGTATGTTCGACAATTTCCTGTGATGTTTTCTATGCTGTCCACCAAACAGGGTATTATTAATCCCTTGCCTTTCTCAAGCTGTGAGCAATCTTTGTTCTACAATGTAAGAAAATATTTGCTATAAGTCATATTTCATTCTAAAAATTCTACACTGACTTTACATTCCATGCAAAGAGATGAAAACACAACACCAAATCAAAATCAGAAAGAAAAGTTACTCTTTAAATAAATCATGAACTGCAGAAGTTTATCATAGCAAAGGCCTATTTCAGAAAATAAGTTTTCATGGAATATGACAAGTAATTTGAGTGATACTTTAAAAATGTATTTGCTCATCTCAAATGCATGAATAAGTAATAAATAACCATTTAACCAGTGAAGTTTCTAATTGGTTATTCATTTCTTAAATGAATATCAGTTGCTGCTTTAACACTGATTTCGAATGATAAAATCTTGTTTATTTTTAATCTTGTTTGTTTGGTGACAACTTGCCAGAGGGATTGACATTAATAGTGGTCAGGTTGCCTGTGGCAAATGAAATTTGCTTGCAGACAAGTGAAAATGTAGACTGTCTGTCCAAATGGGCAAGTAAAACTTTAGTTATGTAGAGGCTATTCCATGAAAAACTGACAAAGCATAGGATGACATTTTAATTTTTTTTTTTTAAAAACACGAGAAAAAGATAAATTTCACTTACAAGAACTGCAATTTCTACTCAGATTGTTTTTGTTATCAATCAAACAAACACGAGCCTACTATAAGTCTTTAGTAGATCATACTTCCTTCCGTTCACTAATACAGCCTACAGAATGTCTCAGACACTAATGTTGCCTACAGAATATCTCAGACACTAATGCAGCCAACAGAATGTCTCAGACACTAATGCTGCCTTAAGATTATCTCAGACACAAATTGTCTCAGACACCAGTGCAGCCTACAAATGTCTCAGACACTAATCCTGCCTATAGAACATATATGCAATCTAGTGCAAAATCTTGTATGGTTAATATATTACCTAGTATACACTCCTTGCACATTTATCATGTACAGTCGAACCTCATTATCTTGAACTCAATGGGACTGAGAAAAAACTTCGAGATATCCTAAGATTCAAGATACCGAGGTTAAAATACTTAGAATAAGTGAATGGGACTTCCGAATCACTTTGACATATCCATGGTATTTGAAATACTGAAGTTCAGCTGTATTTATCATTTATGTAAAATTACAAAGAAATTATAACATTTATTTATGTACATCATAACATTTATTCATGGACCTCAAGTTCCAACAAAATGATGCATTACAAACCTGACTCAATTCAACTTTACAAACTTCTCCTGCTGCATAGTCAAATCTGTCATCATGTGTTAAATTTTGTTTGTATTTCCATATAAACTGTAATTAAAAACAAAATGCAATGTTGTATTTTTCTCTTGTATGAATTCATAACCCTCATGAGTTTATCACAAAAAGAAATATAGTTATGTAAACTTGACAATAAATTAACTTACATGCTGGCAAACTTGTGATAAATCTTCCATTATCTGAAAATGAATAAAGATGTGAATACATGGTAAAACTACAGATTTATTCACTTTAAACCAACACTACAAACATAACCTAACCAACAAAAACAAATGACATCAATGTCTTCACTCATTCAAAAGCTGCACTATCAGCAACTTTACAGACACAGGGTCTTTTACTTTTGAAACAATGCAAAGAACAATTTTATGGCAATTCAATTAAAATCAGATCTTCTCTAATCATTACACTGGAGAAGGGTCTGACATGTTTGAGGTCAGGTTATCTAACCTTTCACACCTGACCAGTCAAATGACAGCTTTAGCAAATATGAAATTTTTGCTGTTATATTAAAACAGCCTATAAATAGCCCCACAATCTAAGGGAAATTCCAAAATGATGTATCTAACTAAGACTCAGCACTGTCTAAATTTGGTTTGAAAGAGTGTAAAATGAATTAACACTACAACATAAAATGACAGAAATTAAAACTGAAAGGGGGTTAGAACATCTGTATTAGATGTACTAAAATAAAAAGAAAAGAAACTTTTGACTGGTTTTTATTATTATTATTCATAGGTAAAGTCAAGGAAATGGGGTAAGGTATGAATGATGTAAATATTAATAGAGGCTGGTAAAAACTGTAGGTTTACATTTAGGCATGTATTGAACTCAAGTGCCATTACATTTAAACAATATAAATGAACCTTGGTTTCCAACTTCTCAAGATGAACTATCAGGGGTTCATATAATAACCAAACTGATGTCTATTAACCTGATTGGCACACAAATTGAGAAGAATGGCACCTATATTTTTGTCTTATTTTCATTGAAAATTATATCAATAAACATTTGGAATAATTTTGATACAATACTGATATTGATGTAAACTATAAGGATCTTAACTTGAGAATTTCCTTCTCTGATTACATTTTGGATTTCCTATTTTATCATTACAGTTAAAACACAATCAGGGTGTACCATTTGGTGTCACAAAGAGTCAAAAATCAACTTCGAACTATACAGAAAAATCAAAGGCCTGAAGGGCCACAAAGGCATCGAGTGCAATATCATATACATCAGGGTTCTAAATAAATTTAGAGGCAGGTGAAATTAGAGAAAGTGGAAGAAATATTTGAGTACCACAGGAGGCATTTCCTTATTTTTAGGTACATAAAGTATTAAAATCATTTGTAAAATGTCAACAAAATCTGTTTATTTACATGAAAATAAAAAAAGAGGAGAGCTTTGGATGAAGTTGCTTATCCTACCCCCTCCCAACCTCTTGCTATATAGTATTTCCTCAAGACTAGTTGCTTTACAAAGGCCATAATCATTAACTTCAAATTTAAGACAAAAAATGCTGAATAGAATATCACTGCTTCAGAGTGAGACTATTTGTTTATAGAAGTTGTATCTTCTGTTCATGTATAATGTAACAATTAAACAGTATCGACTCTCTGTTTTCATAAATGCCTAACAATTCAAAAGTTCAACTTGATATGTAGAAAGGTTATAAGACTTCTGAACAACATTCAATTCCCAATGAATACTACCTAGCCTGAGTTTCTTTGCAAAACAACCTGTTATTTTCTTTGAGATCTACATCCTACTTTCATTTTGCTTAATAGAAAATCGGGATTGGAATTACTGAAAACAAAACCAGAAATAGTCTTTGTGTCTTTGGAATAAGCAACCAAACCATGACATTGCACAATTTCACCTCTATAGTATTTATATGTTTCTGGTGATCTGAAATAAGGATTCTCAATGAAATTAGGAGACTTCAAATTTGAGCAGGTTATTTTGTAAGTATTTAATGATATCATGCGCCACAAATTTCGCAGGAAAATCTGCTTTGTAGTAAATCCATCGATGAATAATCAACTTCTCTCACCAAACAATCGTTATTTAACTATTGTACAATGATATAATAACAAACAATGACATCAATAACGGAAATGTCATTCTGCCTTTCAAATACCAATTAAATTCCATGTGTCAAAGTCCTGAATCTTAAGAAACGCTCAAAACCAATTGGCACTATTTTGATTTTGACCATTGAGATTGGCTGAAAGGCAGTATAGCAGCAAAATTCTGCATGATCAATAGAAGGTTCTCGAGCAAGCTCGAAGCCTTAAAAATTATAAAATTTAAGTTCTAAACTGCAAAATCCCATTAGTTGTCAAGAAATAAATGTATGATATCTGTCAAAAAATAAAAGGCCTATGGACTACAAAATTCACCTAATTAATATGATATTCACCTATATAAGTATAATTCATGTACTATATGTACTGAAAAACATTAAACCTTTTAAGAATTTATTATAATGTCATTTTCAATTTGAATAATAACAGTTTAAATAAAAGTAATGGAATTATGACTAAGGGAACAACAAAATCTCCTTTTAATTAAGAAAAATGTCAAGGTAACCCTAAAATAAAGCAGTTTAGCATTTTATTCTAAGCTTCAAATGACAGATATTATCATATTACAGAATGATACAAAAGTAAGACTCTAAAACTGATAATAACAAGTAAACACTTAGTAAAACCTACAGACTTTACTAAATTTCAGTGTTGCTGTAACAGTTGTATTCAATTTTTTGTATATCAAATATTAGTTTCAGTAAATGAAAAGGTGAATTAATATTCATGTAATGAACAGTGATCAATCTCAAAACTCCTATAAGGAATACAAAACAAAGAGTTGGGCAATATATATGGATATACCAGAGGTGGGATCAAGTGCCTAGCAGGAGTAAGCATTCTGTTGACCAGTCATACCCACCATGAGTTCTGTATCTCAATCAGGTAAATGGAGTAATCCGTTGTCAAAATCAGTGTGTAAAGAATGGCCTAACAATTGGTATGAAACATGTCAGACAGCATTTGACCCAACCACAGGTTATACTGGCAAACTAGATCATTATAACAACCACAGAATTTGCAAAATGCTTACTTTAAACAAGACTGTAACATCAACTTGTTTGTCAGTGGCCTGTCTCAATTTAAAAACTGATCACAGACAGAACAAGCTCTTGCGTATCGAATCAGTTGAGAAACACAAACACCATATGCATGTGGTAATTGAATATTGCTACATAAATGTTTGAAGCTGACGATGGAAACTAATTAGTTTACTATCTTATTTATTTCTATAATCCCGCAATCATGGCGATATATGCAGAAATACTGCATTTATCTCACCTAGAAATCATTTTAAGGACACCCAGTGAATTATGTATGTTTCTTCCACTTTGAAAAACATTATCAAATCACATATGGCATATTGCAAGTATCACTTAAGCTTTGCTACCAATTATATAGCACTCTGAAATATTTGCTGTCAAGAGAAAGGACTGAAACGATTCACCGAAATATTGATACTGTTCAATATAAATGCTCGATTCAATGTTTGACTCATAGCCTCAATCTTCAATACATTTTTTTTTTTTTTTAAATCTGGTTTGCCAAAATACATTGAGCGTAACCTGTGCTTATTATTTTTACATGTACGAGGAACAAAATTGTGCATGATAATGGTCAAACTGTTGTTAGTCTCGAGGCTGACAAAAACAACAATGAACTTTATCAGTTTAACATACAGAGCCAATTAATAGGGTTGACACTAATGCAAGAATCTGCATCCTAGACATGTAAAATTCATATGGGACACAATGATGTCTAATATGATGAGTCCCATGGATGCATCCTGGACTCAAGTAAAAATCAAACCAAAATTCATTTTACTTGAAGCCCTGTTACTTGTCTATTATTAACACCCAGAGATGAAAATCCAGGTGACATGTTGAGCTCTAGTGAACCGGGATTATACCAAAGTTCATTGCGCACCAGTTGTTTGTTTTTGTGAATAAGGGTACATTGTACATCCAATGCTCCGTTCACATCTATTGGGATGATTCCAAGTATGTGGTTTTTGTTATTTATTTAAAAGTTTTAAAATCATCATCTTCCAGTAGCCATTTTGATTGGAATTGAAAGTAGCGTCATTTGTTGATTTATACAGATGATCAACAAATCTATTCCATCACAATAATCATCTATTCAATCCAATGTGTCCTATCTACATTAATATTTGTTGTCATATTAACATCGGGTTGTTGTGCAATTTGCTGAAAAAATCTATATGATGTCACAATACACTGTTTACATCAATGAATAGGTGGATCATACGAGGGCTAAGAGATATGTTGAGAGCTTTGAATTGAAGTAGTTAGCGTCAATGTATTTTTCAGCCCTACTATTCCTTGACTATTTAAGGCTTTGTACCCAAAGACTGGTGTCATTTGGTCAGTTTATATTGACGAGGTAGCACTCTAAAGTAAAATGCAAAATTGGTGAAAGAGCAGTGATCCAGTATATGCATAACAAAGGTTTAGCACCTAAGAATATCCATACTGATATGGTAGCAACACGAATGAAAGATGCTCCATCATATGCTACAGTAAAAAGGTGGGTGGTGGAATTTAAACATGGCAGACAGAGCCTTGAGGATGACCCCTGTCCTGGAAGGCCTGTTACTGTTGTAACCCCAGAAATGGTCAGTAAAGTCCATTGGTATTGGTGCAGACTACTTGCAAAAAGATATACAGCTAGTACAGCTGGCATTTCACAGGAAAGAGCACATTCCATTCCGACAAAGGATCATGCAAGGAGAAACCTTTCAGTCTGCTGGGTACCAGGACACCTGACAGTTGATCAGAAGCACACCAGGCACATTTTGTTGCATGCTAATCTAAACCTTTTAGAGGTAGATCCTCCTAACTTTCTTCAAAGATTTGTTTGAGATGAAACATGAGTCCATCATTTTGCCATTCAGCATTGTTCACGTTATTTTTGTCAGATCTCAGATTGGTCCTTTTTCCACCAATCTGTCAACAAATAAGTGTTCATACCAGCACTTGACACCATTTGTAAGAACTGTATTGAATAAAGACTCGCAATGACACAGATTAAACTGGTTTGCATATTTTCCAGTTAATTACATAAGTTAATGGAAAATAACTTGTATGATGATTTACTTTCAATTTCATTCCATATTTACAACAGATTTTATTTTGTATTCTTGTGATTTGGATTTTTTTTAAGTCAATTGCCCAAGGGCAGGTGGTTATTAAATATTCACTTGCCTGAACAGAAAATCTAATAGCCCCGGGTGTGGGGCAGTGGGATTTGTCAGCACCTGGAGGTTGTTTAAAACTGTCAAGATATACAGCAAGTACATATATAATAGACAGCATAGCCCTTTCAAAGTCCAAAAGGCCATGAGATCAAAATTCTCCCTATAGGGAACACAAGCGATACCCTTGGAACTTGGAAATTTTCGTAAATTCGAATGCAAGCACATAGACATGGATATCGCTGTTTTGAATCTTGCCCACCAGAGTTCATGTCCTTCTGAGATATTACATAAATTCTATAAAACCATGTAAACTATACTTTCTCAATCATAAAATCACTCATCAGTTACAACGACTCTTATGTTTGAGAATATTTGCTTACACATTGATGCCACATATGACGTCACAATGCACTGTTTACATTAACTGTTTTATTTCTCATGTTCAATGAATAGGTGGATCAGATGTTTAAAGGATTTTTTTTATTATTATTATTTTTTCCCCTGTGTCTGTTGTAGATATAAATACTTTGCCCTAAAACATGGTCACATTGTAAGGCATATTAATAGTGAGATTGCCTATATAGAATCACTCCCATTCCTGAATCACTTTAAAGTATTAATTCTATATTTTCCTGACTCAAAGTCCAATACCTAGTATAAAGTAGCCTGTCATAAAGAGTTTTATCTGCTAATATCAATTATCATTAAAAAAATTAAATTTTTCTTGTTCTGTGGCTTAATTTCAAGTGAAACAATATCAAGCATTCTCATGACGTAGATTAGAAACACCTTGTAAAACAAACAACTTTCACTTTTCCATAGAATTTCAGTGGAAATGGTATAATGCAGGTACATGAATTTGTTACAAATGTTTAATAAAATCATTCTCTAAAAACTATGAAAACATCATCATGTTGTAAAAGCAGATTAAAAAATCATACTAGCTATTATGTTGCAGATCATTAGGTTTCCAAAATCGAACCACTGCTACTGATGGTAGTGAAATTTTGAGTGAAAGGGATCTCTTCAAAATTTATTTTTCGAATGTGATTTCTGCATGTTCCATACATTTAGTTGCAATTAAAAATAAAAGACCACGGGTTAAAATGAGTAAAATGTATCCATTTATAAGAAAAAGACTGCTTTCTTTAATATATAAATATTTCTTTTTAATAGTTTTCTTGTAATTAATGATACATCTTCCTTACATTGTCTCAAAATTGGAAAATTCAAGACTACTAACTTGTAATTTGTTGCAAATTTTTTCAATGAAAGGTCCTTTTATCCAAACCAATTTAGATGGATTGACAGCCCAGTATGTACACACACACACACATATATAAGATTAGACTGACTTTAAAGTAATTAAATTTTACAAACATAACTGGGTAATTGTGATTTATTAAACATATTATGGATGGTAATTTTTTCCTGTTTTTATTATTTTTCTTGTCTTTTTACATTGATTGATCAAAAGTAATTGTCATGTAGTCAGTTTTTGTTTTCAGCTGCATTACCTGATATTCCTTTTTTTAATTTTGATTTATTTATAGGTACAGTAAAGAAATATTAAGGTTACAAATAATGAATATTTTTGACATTTACTTTTTTTTGTTTAATGCGATATAAAAATCTATTTTGACAATGTCCCAAACAAAAATGCTTAGCTGTATGCCATGTGATTCAATAATAATGTAGAAAACAATCTGGTAAAAGAGATGACACTTCTCATTAACAAACAAAGATAATTTTTATTTAATATGTGATTATTGAGAAATGATGTACACAACAGTTTAAGTAATATATGCAACATCAATCATATTATATAATAGATTAACTCGAACTCAGTTACAAATTATCAATGCTAAACTATGAAGTGGTCTATTATAGGCAACCTCAACAGGTCCAGTACAACCTATATATTTAGCTATAAAGCTTTATTAAAGAGGCATTACAGCTAGTTTTGCACATTTTAATCGGGTGTTTTTTAAAACATGTATCGATAAAATAATATAAACCATAACAATACTGACAATTTTGAACATTAGGGCTGCACTAGTTTGCTCTCAAATGCGCTTTAAATATCATCTGGAATTCAATGGTTTCTTCATTCTGACTCGGACATTTTACATCACGTGATTCAGTATGACAACACACGTGTTGTGTAAAAACTTATTTAAATACCCCTTAAAAGGGTCCACACTTGCTTCTCGAGTATGTATTTATTTCCTGCTTCTTATAATTAAGTAATTATAAATCATTATTATAACTGAAAACCTTTCATGTCCCTATAACCAGATAATGTTTTTTATAAAGCACGCCACATGTATTGATAAAAATAGCACTTACTATTAAAGCCCTGCGTGTGTGTCTTGTGGCCAGACGGTCATAGTGATATCCCAACTAAATTCTAGCATGCATGTGTGTTGTACCTCGTTCCATTTTAACATTTTCTTGCATAATCTGTCAAAATTCTGGGTTTAGCCATTGTACACCAACTCTCACTAGATTGTTTACCCTCCATGCACACGAGTCCGAAGACCGAAAGAGGAAGTCTCAATGTTGTTAAAAAAGGGCCTTCAAAAACTGTTAATTTTTGCATTTAAATGAGAATTTTCAACTTTCAAAATATGTTCATATATTCAACTATGCAACAAAATTAGTGAAGGCTCTGGGAAAATTGTCATTTTACGATTTTGGACCAAAATGAGCTGTGGTGTCTCTTTAAGCTATATAGCTTTATAAAAGATATTTGAAATAGCTTGATTAAGCTTGTTTAGATTGAATTAGACTAGATTTTTAAATTGCAATGGCATAGCTAAAAAGTCGGATATTTTTTTGACATGTTTATACTTTGAACTAACCAGAACACTGTTCTTATTATAGTTAATAATAATACTACATTCTAAGAATTTTTATAAAAAGAAAATTTCTTTTGAGTTGTTAACTGTCCACTTCCCTGTGTGCATAGATAAGTATGATGACTTTACAATGTGAAATCTAATTGCTTATCCATTATTCTGTTGATCCTAAATGACTTTTATTCTATGCAGTAGAATGGATAACTGTTGCTTAACAATTTAATAATACTAAACATTTTACATTTTTGAATCAAATTTCTTCCTAAGGGATGTAGCTTAAGAATTATTTTTTGTTTACATTGTGTTTTATGGAGTACAAGGATGAAATATGTTCACTCAATGAAATTCGATTTTTATGCTTTTAAAAACTAATTTGATAGAAGTTTTGAAATAGCTAAATCAAGCTATTTCAAATGGCTTTATAAAGCTATATAGCTTGTTAAAACTATATAGCTAAATATAGATATTGTACTAGATCTGCTCAATGTACATTACATAGCAATATATAAAATTTTGTTTCCTCAGCAAATTACTGTAAATACACATAATTTTTCTTTCTTGCTTTACAGCACCACTCTGGTTATTATTCTGTCAGGTGTAAGTTATATACAGGTACTGTATGAAATGTACGATTTCTTTGGAGGATATACCCTTCCAGCAAATATATCTATTTATTCACTGCTACCCATTTAATGGTATGTCAATGCCCAACAATATCTAAAATAAAGAACCGGCAGCAACAACAGACTGCAATTATTGGTCCTACCTTCACATCATTCTGTAAGCAATCCAAAATGGCAAAATTATTTTTGTATATCTTTGGATTACAATGTTTAATGATATCATCTGCACATTCTTTGCTCTCTGCAAGTTTAAAAGCTGCTGGTTTCCCGACGACAGGTCGCCTTGCTTCACCTCCTCTTGGCTGATGAGGTGGTTCTGCATGAGCATTCTGCTTAAATTGCGTATTCTGTTTACTGCCATCATTTGGAATTCCTACCAGTACCTTCCTACTGTTATCTTTGATTTCATATTTCACATCACCTTGTCCATTGGTTTGAATAACAAAAACGATAAACACAGTCAACTTCAACATCATTACACGTCGCTCACTGGAATCCATATTGGAGGAAGTTCTACTCACTTCATATCAGTGCGCGAGTAAACTTTATAATAACGAACAAATATCGTCTACAAAGTCTAATTAGATAGTAACTATATAATATGAAAAGTGTTTTAATTTAATGCTGTTTACTATAAAATGTGTAATTGTTTCTTTGAATATGTTTTGAAACGGAATACATTTTCGCACAATAATACAATGTAAACAAGTTCCGGAAAACCTAAAAGTCCAAACCGAAATCAATCGGAATTAACAACTTTCGTTCCCCATTATTATTATTATTATTATTATTATTAAGAGAGAAGGGGATGGGAGAATGAAATTCGACCCAAAATCTTATTTGCAAGTAAACTGAGATTTTGATAAAAATGTTCAAGATTACTGGAGGGAAGGAGTTCCGTAAATAGACATATCAAATATGATTCGTGGGATTACTCATGATGATATTGTATCACATAGTTATCTTCAGTTCATAATGTGGGCTGGGGGCATTATCACTGTCCTTCGAACATAGCCTAAATCGGAGACTCGCATTTTACTTGTATCTCTTCATATTCATGAGACGTATAAAGCGGTTCGAGTTCGTCCGGAACACCGTTTTTATTTCTCGTTTAGTCACGCCAGTTGAAAAAATGTTCCAGTGTAACTTCCGGCATTATTGTTTACCAACGATTGCGAAACGTACATCATTCTATATTACCATATGCTCGGCCGCTGTTACCTGTTCCATTTGTACGTTGAAATGTAAGAAGACATTAATTTATTTTACTGGCAAGTTCCAGTTTTAAAGAAAGATATCCAGGAAAGAGGCATTCAGTGCAGTTTAGGAAAAAGAAATTTGAGCGTGTTCAACTTCGTGAATTAGCAAGCGAACGTCTGTTGTCTGTGACTGTAATCATTGAGAGGCTAAACAAAGTTTCTTCATAGACGAGGTTTTCGGTGGATGCATTCATCTTGAACAACGTAATCATAATTTCGTTTGGTAGGTGAAAGAATGTCATGAATTAATATTTATCCAATATTTATTTCGATATATAACGGTAGTGGTTATTCACCCGGCTGCCGAAAGAATAGGCGTACATCCGCTTTTGTACCTGGCAACAATAAATATATGTAATTATTTCACATATTATTTATACTGTTTGGAAGATCATATGTTTTCTGTTTGAATTAATTTTAATTTGAACTTTTCCTGTGCGTCATGCGGTGTTTAGAACCGGACTAATTATTATCCAACCAGACCAATGATTCTTTCAATTTCATCGATTATCCTGATAACATGAAATTTTTCGCATCTTGTAGAGGCAAGTCAAACAGCTGAAAAGGGTGGAAAATGTTTGTTGCATGCTTTTCTGCATGTATTCATTGGTCAAAATGACAACCTTCATGCAGATCACCACCATTCATTGGTGCCTTATTCAGGCTCTAAACATCTAGATATATGACAGGTAATATAGGTTATTTGTCTGGCAGTTGGGTACATAACAGATGATATAGGCTATTCGTCTGGTAGAGGGGCCTCCATGGCCGAGTGGTTAGAGCATCGGGCTCAAAATCACAAAGCCTCTCACCTCTGTCAGTGTATTCGAATCTCGGACGCGGCGTTATGTGAGCAAGTTTGCCTGTTTACTTGCGGAAGGTCGGTGGTCTCTTCCCAGGTACATTGTATCTGGGTTCTCTCCTCCACCAACAAAAACTGGACGCCACCAGATAACTGAAAAATTGTTAAGTGTGGCGGAAAGCAATAAATAATAATAATAATTGTCTGGTAGATGGTATTTGGGTACCAGGCTACTGGGCGAATAGCCTTAGCCATTAGCCTATAACATCTGTAAGTTTAAACACATTTACAGTAGATAAATCATTTTGTATGCTTTATGTATTCCATATGTGCCCAAAGTATAATTCCTACATGTGCATGCCATTATAAATGGATGTTAGTTTTGAATATATATATATATATATATATATCAATCACATATGGGGGGTAGAAAGTGGAGGGAGGGGGACATGTGCATGTTGCACCAAAATTATCTTTAGTATACATGTTATGAAAATTGGCGTTTGTGTATATATATATATGTATGTGTGTGTGTGTGTATATATATATATATATATATATATTGTATTTAAGTAATATATGCACATTCTTCTCTTGACCCATACTTGGTAAAGAAAAATGATCTGATGAGTCTAGAGTTAATTGTTTTGATACTATTAGAATGAGCTGGCAGCTTGTGACGACATACTGCAAAAATAATTTTGAAAATCACTGAATATGCATTGAAACACGCAGGTTAGAATGGGCTTCAAGTTGACAAGTTCAACAGCAATTTGCATTGAAAATTAGCAAGAAAGGTGCAATATTTTCTAAAGTTAATTTTTTTCTTCATTTTAACACCAGATATTTGTAAAAACAATTCTGAGTACATTATTCATCTATTTCAATATTTGAAGATATATATTTTTTTTTTACAGTAATGACGACATGTCTTTGGACCCCCCTCAACTTCACAAATTTGAACAAGTTTGATCAAGTTACAGAGACTTTAAAATTCAAGAACTTCAGCAAAATTTGAGACTTGGATAAAATCATTAATGTACTTGTGATCCCAAAGTGATGAATGTCGTGCAAATACTATAGTGTGTATTAAAGAGAAAACAAGTGTAAGCACTCATGTATTGTGTATTATTTTACTGAAGACAGTAATGTTGCATAAAGTTTGTGAAAATGTCATTGTTAATTATTCTTGATTACTCTTCCTAAATGAAATATCGTGGTTGGTCAGAAAATATTTCATAATGAAAAATGTGTACATAATGGAATACAAATATTATAACTTTTAATAATGTGTTTGAATAAAATGACGAAAACAAGAAATACAATACATATGAGTAGCTTAAGCATAATTGATGTGTTTATATTCAGAGGCATCGTCGCCAGCCTCAGCTAAAATGTACCCTACTCTTTGGGGAGGAGTGTACACTTCAGCCGTGTCTTGCGACGATGATTCAGAAATAGACCCGGGATTTCTAAAAAGGGGGCGGGGTACTCATCATTATAATCGGTCATTTTAAGTGTCAGTCTGGAGTTTTCATCAATGTATGCCAGTAATACCTTGTAAATTTGTAGCGAAAAAGAGTAAACCCCCAATCCGCCATTGCAATTAACACGCATCAATATAAATGCTGAAAAAGAGTAGGCTCACCGGGAGCCGTCAGGAAAACTCATTATCTCACTTACGAACACATTTCAGTTTCAAAATTGTTATTCTGGGTCCCTAAAAATTAATCGAAAATTTTGTAAACATCTACCTTCTAATACCTGATTTTATCGATTAAACTTTTGACATGTTGTATTTTTTGCATTAAATGTAAAAATTGTTCGACGGTTGAAATTAAGTGTTCCCGTACCTTAATTTTTCCGACATTATTTCCGTATGCAATGACCTAAAGTTGAACTCATTCGGCAAAATCAAATGCGCAAGCGCGATATTTCCGGTAAGCACGAAAGTTGTCTGACACGAAAGGTTCGAAGCGAGGGAGAAAGCCGACTTTGACTGATTCGGGACGAAAAGGACGACGAACGGAAATAAATGCAAAGAATAATAAGAATAGAATTTTATCTCACCTCGCCGTCCATATTTTAATGACCCGGATACAACCCGATCCACCCCGATCAGCATCAGAATCATTCGTGTCAACATCGGTTATCTTCGGGATTGTCGCCGACGATTAATCAGCTGCCGTTGTTAGGGTCAAACGGAATGTCGAGGAATATATTTATCATCACGTAAAGGTGTGTAAACGATGCATAAGAGAGGAGATTCGATGCAGTTCTTTTTTTCAATCATATCAACGTTCATTTAACCTCTTTTAATGCCTCTATAAAAAATTGCAATTTTGGCAACTTATATTGCTTTAAACCGCCGTAAAATGGCTGAAATATTGCTAAATGGAGTAAAACCACAATCGACTACGAAATGCACGTGTTGTAGCCTATGTAGTTAAAGTCTGCAGAATACTTGTGAGTCTCGAACCCAATCCTTCATCCACCCCCAACACAATGTCATCCAAATCATTCTGAAACTCTAAATCGTCAATGTCATCGATCTCCATGTCGAACGCAGTGATTTTCGTACCTATTTAGACTCAGACTTGTGACGCCACATCGCGTGCAGTTTGTTTTTTTGGTTTTGTTGGGGGTTTTTTTTGGGGGGGGGGTAATTTTTTTATATATATAAACATTCATGACACAAGACATTTACAGACACTATGTTTTTCTTTCGTTTATATAGAATTTCTTGTACAGAGAGGCGTGACAGTCGAGTCGCGACTCGACTGCTACGCTTCTCCGTACAATAAATTCTAATAGAAAATGAAAATTTCATACAAACGAAAGAAAGTCCTGTAAGTTACATTTGTTGGACTCATAGTCATACAGTAATTGCTGTATCTGGAAATGAAACGGGGACGTGGTGAATGAAGTTTGAAGGAGTATTTCACGAGCTGCACTGATAATTTGCGCTCTTCAAATCAGTCGTTCTTTATATACTGGACAAAAAAAGTTGAGGATCATAATTTTGACCTCAAAAATTTTTATTAACCAAATAATTATTTTGACAAATTTTAACATGTATAGTTTCTCCAAAGTGTCCTTAACACAATAAATTTATCTGGTTTCATATTGATGTCATAAGTGCACGATTTTTTCGCCCAAACACAAGCAAGGGGTCAAAATCAAAGTGTGCCAACGTGTATATTGAAATTGCAAAATTATGATATTCATTTTATTGTGGGTATTTATTGCTTTAATCGACTCTTAGGTGAACAATTATTGACATTAAAAGCCATGAGGCGCCATTTAACTGCTCTGGAAGCTGGTCAGGCAGTAGGTATGCTTCAAGCTGGGCAAGTCCAGAGAACTGTCTCTAGACATTTTAATGTGTCCCAAAGTGTGATTTCAAGGTTGTGGAATCGTTTTAGACAGACAAATAATGTTTCTGAGAGACCGAGATCAGGTCGTCCAAGGTCCACAACCGCTCGCCAGGATCGCTATATGTCACTTATGGCTCGTAGACACAGGTTTCGGAGTGCTGTCCAACTCAATACTGACTTTCATGCAGCAAGTGGGGTGCGCATAACACCACAAACTCTCAGACTGAGACTTCATGCTGCTAACCTTCGGGCTCATCGACCTGCTGTTCGTCCCATTTTGAGGAGAAGACATCGTGTAGCACGACTCAATGGGGCTCAAAATCACATAAACTGGCAACTGCGTCATTGGAAGCCTGTTCTTTTTACAGACGAGTCACGGTTCTGCGTGGACTTTCATGACGGTCGTAGGCGTGTATGGCGCATGCGTGGAGAGCGGTACGCTGATTGCTGTGTAGCAGAGCACGATCGTTTTGGAGGTGGCTCTGATGATTTGGGCCGGAATCAGTATTGGTGGATGTACTGACTTGCACGTGATTAATGGCAATCTTACCGGTGCAATTTACAGGGACGAGATACTGCACCCAATTGTGAGACCTTATGCGGGAGCTATAGGCAACGATTTTGTGTTAATGGATGATAATGCTCGTCCCCACAGAGCACGTATAGTGACAGATACCTTGCTTCAGAGACAATTGAACGTATGGATTGGCCGAGTTGTTCTCCAGATTTAAATCCAATAGAACATGCCTGGGACATGTTGCAGCAAGCTGTTTCCAGACGCCCTGTACTTCCGACAAACCGCCAGGAGCTTACGTTAGCTTTACAGCAGGAATGGGCAAGGTTGCCACAAATTGCGTTCCGCAGGCTCATCAGAAGTATGCAGAGGCGTTGTCGTGCCGTTATACAGGCTTAGGGTGGACATACACCCTATTGATATTGCCTTTACAAAGATTCAATCATTTGTAATGAAATTTGTTATTGTTGCTCATACCGATTTTCAAAGTGTTTTTTTTTGGGGGGGGGGGTTACCTGACAATGGTTGCTCTGGCTGCTTAACGTATTGATGAATTTGTAAAAACAGGTTTAAAATGTATTGTTCGATTGTCGTTGAACCTTTAAAGTATATATTTAACATAATTTATTTGGTTATGAATAAAATAATTCTGAAATCATGATCCTTAACTTTTTTTTTTGGTCTAGTATATATGTTATCGGCAAAGTTACAACTCAACATTCTGACAAAGGGATTACTTCAGCATGTCTATCTTCAATTTCCCATATTCATGTAACAATATTCCATTATCACTTGAAGGGGACCTCCGTGGCCGAGTGGTTAGAGCATCGGGCTCAAAATCACAAAGCCTCTCACCTCTGTCGGCGCGTGTTCGAATCTCGGCCGCGGCGTTATGTGAGCAAGTTTGCCAGTTTACTTGCGGTGGTCTCTTCCCAGGTACATTGTATCTGGGTTCTCTCCTCCACCAACAAAAACTGGACGCCACCAGATAACTGAAAAATTGTTGAGTATGGCGGAAAGCAATAAATAATCAATCAATCCATTATCACTTCCATATGGTGTTGATGTCTCTCATCTGATTCATCAAGCGAGAGCTTGTTCTGTGTATAATTGGGTTTTTAAATCGCCACTGACAAATAAGTTGACATTACAGAGGTTTCAACAGTCTCCTTTATGGTAATTATAGCAGCCAATTTACCAATATGTACAAAAGATGTCTGACGCGTTTCATACCAATTGTTAGGCCGTCCTTTACACTGATTTTGACTACGGCTTACTCCGTAAAGATGTGTAACCGGTCGACAGGGGATGTTTGCTCCTCCTCGGCACCTGGTCCGTGTTTGCCCTACTCTCGAGTCTGTGTTCTTGATAGGAGTTGTTAGATAGATTACTGTTCGTTATCTTCACTTTTTAATAATCCATTTAGTTGAAAAGTTGTTCTTTTTAAAAGATCGAGAGTCCATGTGTAGATTATTCCCCTGTACGATATCATTGTCATTGCAAATAATTATATGAAAAGATGAAGTTGATTGTTTATTGTTTTCCGCCACACTAATGTTTTTATTGATGGAGGAGAGAACTCAGATACAATGTACCCGGGAAGAGACCACCGACCTTCCGAAAAGTAAACTGGCAAACTTTCTCACATATATCGGGGCGAGAGGGGGGAGCCAAATACACAATAATTTTCTTAAAAGTTTCAGTGGATTTAAAAGGGGTGGATGATTTAAAATAATGGCGAATTGTAAACATTTCTCCTGCCATATGGCTTATTTGAAATGCTGTACACTGCTTCACTGATTTTTGTAGATGTACTTTCATATACTACTGCAAAAAGGTGGGTGGCGGAATTTAAACGCGGCAGACAGAACCTTTAGGATGACCCCCGTCCTGGAAGGCCTGACACTGTTGCAATCCCAGAAATGATCAATAAAGCCCATGATATTGTTATGACTGGCAGCCGAGTTACAAAAGGATATATATCCAGTACAGTAGGCATTTCACAGGATAGAGTACATTCCATTCAGACAGAGGATCTTGCAATGAGAAAGCTTTCAACTTGTTGGGTACCAAGACTTCTGAAAATTGGTCATAAGCACACCGGGCGCACTTTGTTGAGTGCTAATCTAATGGTAAATCTTTTAGAGGTAGGTCCTGCTAATTTCTTCAGAGATTTGTTATTATGGATGAAACGTGGGTCCATCATTTCACCCCAGAGGCCAAACAACAATCTAAACAATAGAAGCACCCTGGTTAATCCCTGTCAAAGGCAAAGACTGTTCTATCAACTGGAAAGGTTATGGCCTCGGTTTTCTGGGATGCTGATGGTAGATTATCTCCAAAAGGGACATACTATGCATCACCTCTGTGGCAGCTACGGGAAAATATTAAGCGCCGTGGAAAACTCAGTAAAGGTGTGCTGCTCCACCATCACAATGCCCCCAGTTCACAAATCAGTCATTATCATGGCTGCCCACGACTAACGATTGAGGCTTTAAATAAATTGACTGGGCATCCGCCTGAGCCTGATCTTGCTCCATCAGATTTTCATCTATTTTCAAAACTGAAAATGGTCGTTACCCATTCAATTCTAAAACCATGATATTTTTACAATAAAAGAATGTACATCCACTCAATTTCATGTGTGGGGGGATAGTTTATTATCAACCAACCAGCCATGACATTTGATAGTTTGCGACAAGTAACTTTTGGACAAAGCAAACTACTAAAATCATCTGCATACAAAAGTTATTTACACACGCGCGCTCGCGCGCGCGGAGAGAGAGAGAGCGAGAGGCCTTAGATATATTGTTAACATTTGAATTACAGCCATTAACGTTAACTTTATTTATTATTTTTTTTCGTATAAGTAGTCAAAGTGTTTCTTTGAGCACGAGTGTGTTTGAGAATAATGAGATTCATGGGTGCCCTTTGAAAAGGAACACCGCTCCTCTTCTCGGACGACATTTTAAAATCATTTACCGGTTATATTGCCTACGCCGCTGGGTATAATACATAAATGAAATAAATCATGATTTATTATATCATTTACAATTTTTAAGAAATAGCCCTTGTTATTGTTTGTTTGTTTTACGTCCCGTCGAGAATTTTTCACTCATATTGAGACGTCACGAGCTGTAGGTGAAGTACCACAAATTTAGACCTATGCTTAGCGCTCAGAAGACAATTAAGAAGAGAACGGGTATTTGGAGATCGAAATAATCCCAAGTTGGCACAGGTGAAGTGTGTGTTGCTCCCGTTGTATCTTAAGCTTTTCCTCAGCAACCGCAAGACGCCGGTCCTCAATCTTGAGACGCTTTTCCTCGGTGTCGAGTTTTTTTTCCTCAATGTCCAGTCTTCTTTTTTCAATATTCAGAGTTTTGTTTTGAAAAAGGGATGTCTCTCTTACTTTCAACTTCATCTGTCAAAACTGATATTTCAGCTGCTGTAAAATTTGGACTCCGTTTTGTTATCCTGTAGCTCACTAAACCTTGATATTTTTTTCTGACTGCACGGACTTCCGGGTTTCTGAGTGCATTCGAACACCGTGTAAGTTTTATTTAGACACAAACGCAGGGGTGGATCACAATTGATGTATATAAATGTAATAGTAATATGATTACAATTCTTTTTAGATCTATTATTTTCCTTAAAAAAAAGTGCATATTTAATGTGTTGTTTTTTTTTTACCAAACTGTAATCAATATACATACAAATATATAAAGCAAGACAACAATACCGGGTACCCCATCACAGGTAATGTAAATATTATAAATACAAATATACATGTAGTTGCAACTAGGTTCATGTATATATTTCATAAATGGTGAAACTTATTAAAATTGTTTAAATAATTATGTAAAATATGTTTCAAATCTTAAAATAAATTTAGAAACATCGATAAAAATAATATTCTTCTTGTGAGTGGATAATTTCAAATCATTTAAAACATATCACATTAAAAGTATATACAAGCGTAAAATTGTCTTATGATTTCTAACACTTAAGATTGTTTTATGAAACGCAAGTTATAGATCTTATGATTGTCATAAGTCAGATCTTATGATACTTTTGTGAAACGTGCCCCTGGGCTGGGTTTCACAAAAGTATCTTAAGATTTGTCATAAGACAGATCTTAGATAATCATAATCCCAAAGTTGCCTTTCTCTAGTATTCAAATAGATTGTGTCAAGTTGCATAAATATATGAATGTTACAAGCTTCCATATAAAACCTGTTAAACAGGTGTTTGCCTCTATTGTCAGCACATTTAAATGTTCTCACATGGGCGGACCTAGTGAAGTTCTCTTGCTGATAGAGTCGAACAAGTGTTGGAAATGGCGAGAAACGTGAAACGTTGTCCTAATTTCTCCGCTTCAGAAATAGAATTATTAACGGAGGAGGTTGAAAAAAGACAAACATTATTTTCGAATCAAAATTCAGTTGTGACCAACTCGAAGAAAAAGGAGATTGCAGAAAAGGTCAATGCCGTTAATGAGTCGAACCACTTTCGCTCTGGAGAGGAAATTTAAAAAAAAAAATGGACATGTATGTCTAGCGATATCAAAATGAAGTTAGCAATGAAAAAACGAGAACAAAGGAAGATTGGGGGGGGGGGGGGGTCATTACCGTCAAGTGCTATAATAAGCCCCATGGAGGAGAAGATCGAGGGCATCATTGGCAAAACGTCCATCTCGGGAGTGGAAGGAGGAATTGAATCTAGTCAATCTACACCATCAAACACGCAGTCAAAGACAGAAAATATCGAGAATGGTAAATTAATAATGTCGTTTGCAAAAACTTCAGCAAAATTAGTATGTCCCCAGAGATACGCAACAGTTAAGTTTCGACATACTTCACCAAGTTCACCATACTTGTCCTTTGGTAAATTGGCCATTATTAACTCTTTCATCATAGTATCAAATGTACTTTAAAACAGTTTCTTTATCTAAGATGAACTCATGCGAAGGAAGAAAATTGGCCCTAAACGTCAACGAGGACACGAAGAGCGAAAGAAAGAAGACGATTCAACTTGCAAATTGATTGTTGTTGAAGCAGAGAGGCTTACAGTAGAAAAAAAATAATAGACTTACTCTTGAAGAAAATCGCCTAAAGATTGAAGAGATTCGCCTTGAAGTTGAAGAGGAACGTTTGAAAATCCAACGTGACAAGCACCATCTGTATTTATGTCAACTTGGTATCGTTCAGAGTGCGGATATCAGTGTGAATTCTAGTTCTTAGAAACATTCAGCAATGTTATATGGTCTCTTTTAATTTATATTCATGTAAATACAATTGTCTCTTAAGTACTATTGATTGATTACAATACATTGTAATTGTACGAGTAATGTGTATACAGATTCTAATATGAAATCAAACTAGCAAATTATAAATTGTTTCATTGTTATCTAGAGATATTGAACTTTATTTTGACATTTAATCTTATAAATACAACAATTTTTATAGAACAAAAGTACTACGCACAGTATTCATTAAATGCATAATGTATTTAGTGACAGTTTAAAATCTTGTTTGAATCAGTCTTCTAACTCTTGCACCGTCATTGTTCATTCCTTGATATATCAGGCCGCATGGTTGGATTCATCCTCACAACGTCAGGGGTCCTGAGTCCACTCGTGGCCGTGGGACGAGTGGACTCAGGACCCCTGACGTTGTGAGGATGGGTTGGATTAAACAATGCTGGATTTGGTTTTGTCCTTGAGGTTCGGGGACTTTGTTATCAGCACAAATGTTATGTAACACGACACAGGCAGTCACGACCCTACGTGCTCTCTCGGGACGGAAGAGGAGGGTCCCTCCGGAAAGGTCTGTGCATCGGAACCTCACCTTAAGCACACTAAATGCCCGCTCAATAGAAATTCTGGTTCTTATATGGGCTTCAATATATGCAGCTTCTTGTTGGTTAGTTGGGTTTAACGCAAGGGTCAAAAGATATCGCTTTAATGGATATGCACTGTCACCGAGTAACCAACCTCTAGCAATATTGCCAGATTCGAACATCTCACAGAGAGCGGAGTTGGACCACACAAATGCATCATGTGACGACCCAGGCCATTTTGCAACCAAATTAATGAATGTTAAATTTGGATCACACACAGCCATGATATTTATTGAATGGCAGTGTTTTTCTCTTCACTAACACGTTTTCATGAGTAGATGGTGCTTGAATGGGAATATGTGTCCACCATTGTATTTATGTCCCTATCTGTTGATGGGAATTTTATGTATGCAAGGCTCAGTTCAACTAATGCAGACGAAATGGCATGAACAACCCTGGGGACACTAGATGTACTCACACTGTGAAGATCTCCAGTTACAGCTTGGAATCTTCCACTAGCATAGAAACGGAGAGCAATCATCAATTGCAGAGTTGTTAGAGCATGAGATCTCCTAGCGGGGTGCTCTGAAGCATTGTTGAGCTTGTCACACAGGTTACAAATCAAGTGCCAGGGAAGACGAAACTTGTCCATAATGTCCAAATCCTCCATATAGTCTAATGGATTGTTTCTGTCTCGGAAGATACGTTCCCTCCGGAAGAGTTATCTATTTTGAACCAAAATATATGCCGCGCCATGTTAAATTTAGACTTGAGACACGTATCTAGATGTCTTAAGATTATCATAAGATATGACAGTTTTGTGAAACAGCTATGATGAATCTTATGACAATTTTTTTTATCTTAAGACAGATCTTAGTCATAAGATAGTTTTGTGAAACTGGCACCTGGGTCACAGTACACCCTTGAAAATTTCTGGATCCGCGCCTTATAACACGACCGTGATAAATTACCGGAAATATGTCGTCGTTCGTTGTTACTCTTGGTTTAGCCATACAAATGTTAGTTCCGCATATCTATGGCGCTAGTATTCAATAAATAAAAATTCTAGCGGTTCCCCATGACTATGAAACAACTACATAATTTGATCAAAGTAAGTTATAAGCAGTATGTTGGCGTTAATATATTTAACGTTAGGAGGGTGGAGCCAAATTCAATAAATTCAACATGGGTTAAATGAACTTTTCCCAATAGTTTAGGCATTCCATGGTATTTTTTCTCAGTTTCAATGAGACTTCAAGCTCAATTCTAGTTTTGACTTGTTTCCAGATATGGTGAATCATGACTACATTAAGGAAATGCTCAACGCCAAAGAAATTTTTCTCGACACCACCAACTGCCAATCCTCTTAAGTCCAGTTTGTCACAAAAATCAACTGCCAAGAGGTTTACACCATATGGAAGAACTCCACGGAGTCGGAGAATTGCTGCAGCAACCCCTTCCACTGAAGGTTAATGAATGTGCACAAAGTTAAATACTTTTTATAAATTATGATATATTTCATTAGATGTATTTTTGGCACTGCTGTACTGGATAATGCTGAGTATGTGTCTGATTCAAATTATTTCACCAAGTTGTAAAGCAAGAAATTATTCAAATCAGTAATCTTGTCTACAGTTTACAGAGCAGAATTAAATGGAAGAATGTCGTCTATGTCCTATGCTCCTCATGGGACAAAAAGGTCTAAGTACGTAGATACAGTCTGAGAGAGCCATAGCGCATTTGCTGACAAACAACTGACTGAACAATTTAAAGGGAAAACACTGGTTTCTAATAAATTGACTGGCCAATGTTTTTGATGTTTTGTTAACCAAGATAAATAACTAGCAAATTTATATGTATTAATGAGTAATCAATAAACAATACTTCTATGTGGATGAACAAACCACACAATATTTTCATAGGTGCATTCATGTTACACAACCATTATAGTAACATACATAAGTCGAGACTGAATTTTTAGGTTATTTGAGTAAATTGGAATATTGATCAGCATCCATCATGTGTTAACATTTTTAACTTCTTGATAACCATCATTTCAATTCTCTTCAAATTTGGTATCAAGCATCTTTGGGAGAAGGTATTCAAGTTTTAAGAACACTTGTTATTTTATACTGTTGCTGAATATTAGAATTTAGCTTAGATATTCAGAAACTTTTTAAACATTTCATAGCCCTTATGACTAGTAATACTTTTATTTAATACTCATGTGACTTATAAGGCCAGCAGGTCTCTTCCTCTTAATATGTTATGTAATTTGTTGAGGTTTTATGAACTTTAATGTCAAATTTGTCTTTCCTAAATGCTGATTAGTAAAGTTGATGTGGTGCTTGCGAAAGCTGACAAACTTTGAAGATGATAGATTGTAAGTAGTTGTCACTCAAACTGGGGAAGATCAAGTTACTATAATGTTAAAAAAACCAAACAAAATATAAAAAAAAAACAGGAAAAAAAGAAGAAAAATTATGAAAAGGAAAGTGTGGGTCTTGGATTCAGAATTGATGCTGTATGTAGTTTGAATGAGTGCCTTTATCACTAGGCCATGGAAACAAGGAAATCAAGTTGTTTCATGTTATACTTTGTAAAATTTTGTTTAGGCACATATTGTGTTACATCAGCTATATACTCTATACAAACATGCCATGGTGATGTTTATGTTAATCAAATAAAGGAATTATTGACACTTAGATATCATTATTGAGTAATATGAGTTTACAAATGCATTTTTGAAACTTAGATTGTGTAACAGAATATTAATTTGTAAAAGATTGTGTTCAAGAAAACACATCAAAGAAACTCGAACAATGAAATCTTTGCAAGGTTTAGAAGGACTATATAACTGAGGGCATTTTGAAGATGATATTCCTTTGAATAGGTATTACTTCTTAAGCATTGATGCATTGACATCCCGGTAGAGCTAATGGGTGTCTTCCATGGACAGCAGGTTAAAGTTTACGGGAAATGAATTATTTTCAAAAACTATGATTGTACACAGTTCAGGCTTGCATGGATGATGTATCTATATTGTATACAACCATTTATGGTTTGGATGCTTTATCTTACTGATATGATTATTAACCAGGTTATGTAAGTCTGAATTCAACCGTTGACTTCTCAGTAAATGATCATTTGTAATGAAGGAATGCATCATTGGAATGATTATGACTTGCTTTGACTTTAAAGGATTGTTATATATGACAAAAGCTCCATGATGTTCATACTAGTTTTGAAATCAGATGAATTTTATGCAAGAATTCTGATGCAGCCCAATATTTATTCTCAATTTGATTAAAATGATGAAGAATGAGAATTATGATATCATAGAGATGACAACTGTTGGCAGTTTTGGTATTTTGAAATAAGTAACTGCACCAGTTTTTTTTTATGCTATGTACTGCAGATGACTAAATTTATGGCAATTGACTATATCTGCGACAAATAAATAATTGTACAGCAAATGACTAAATGTACTGCAGATGACTATTTACTGCAAATGACTAAATGTACGGCAGATGACTTAGATGTAATGCAAATTAGTAAATGTACTGTAAATAACTAGATAAACTGCAGATGACTAAATGTACGATAAATGAGTTGATGTACAGCAAATGACTAGATGTATGGCAAATGACTTAATGTATGGCAAATGACTTAATGTACAGCAAATGACTAAATATTTGGCAAATGACTTAAAGCAATATAAGCTGTCAAAATTGTTATTTTGGGGTCCCTAAAATTTAATCGAAATTTTGTAACATCTACCTTCTAATACCTGATTTTGTCGATTAAACTTTTGACATGTTGTATTTTTTGCATTAAATGTAAAAATTGTTCGACAGTTGAAATTAAGTCTTCCTGTACCTTAATTTTTCTGACATTATTTCCGTATGCAATGACCTAAAGTTGAACTCATTCGGCAGAATCAAATGCGCAAGCGCAATATTTCCGGTAAGCACGAAAGATGTCTGACACGAAAGGTTCGAAGCGAGGGAGAAAGCCGACTTTGATTGATTCGGGACGAAAAAGATATAAAAACATATAACATCGTTAACAATGCCAAAATAATGATGGTAACTAGAATTTTATCTCACCTCGCCGTCCATATTTTAATGACCCGGATACAACCCGATCCACCCCGATCAGCATCAGAATCATTCGTGTCAACATCGGTTATCTTCGGGATTGTCGCCGACGATTAATCAGCTGCCGTTGTTAGGGTCAAACGGAATGTCGAGGAATATATTTTTCATCACGTAAAGGTGTGTAAACGATGCATAAGAGAGAAAATTCGATGCAGTTCTGTTTTTCAATCATATCAACGTTCATTTAACCTCTTTTAATGCCACTATAAAAAATTGCAATTTTGGCAGCTTATATTGCTTTAATGTACAGCAAATGACTATGACTAAATGTCAGAGATGAATTATGTAAAACTATACTTGACATTCTTTCTTTTATGGAATGAAGATATATTGCTTGTTTAAAGCTTTGGATTTTGAGTTATATAGGGCCTTAAAAAGGCCATTATCATGCATAGTCAGACTGGAAATATTACATTGCTGAATAGAATTCCTTTATTGATTTTAGGCAGAAGAAAAGTAGTTTGCACCAAGTCAAAAGGCCTTTCTAACAACAATACAGATTCTGTGGATTTGAAAGGTTTGACAGTGTCAGCATTATAGATGTATATGAAAGAGCAATATCTACTTCTTCTGTATTTTTGGGAAGTTTGTGTATTGTAAAATGAAATAATGATCAGTTTTTGACTTTCTTTTAAAACAGGATTCACCAACAAAACATGGAAAGTTTTCAAGTTATCTCCTCTCTACAAGTTTAATAGCTCCCCTAAAGATCTTAAACGCTATGGTCAGCTTTTATCCTCATGTGTAGAGGTGGTAAGATTTTTTTTAAACTCATCTGAGGCTGTCCTGAGCTGAAAGCTCAGGTGAGTTTTTCTGATTAAATTTTTATCTGGTGTCTCTCAGGCATTAACTTTTCACATTCTAGTCTCCTTAAAAACCACTGAACTAATTCAAACTAGTCTCAAAGCATACTTGGAAAAAGGATTCAAAATTTGTTTAAATGAAGTCATTCTCCCTACTAAGGGCAAATAATGAAGAGATAGTGGGCTGTTTTCAAATAAATCTTTTCAAAAACCCTTGAACAGAAAAGCCAAAACTGGTATGAAGCTTTCATATATAATGGAGATTCAAGTTTGTTTGACATGGGGTTAGGGGATAGAGGTACTTTTACATAGAAAATATCTTCTAAAGAACCACAAAGGTACAGTTTGTCATAATATGCAGACTATGCCATGCATGTACTTTTAAGTTTGTTTACACATTAACCTGGGCAGGGCCACATTTGGGGGGTTAAATTTTACATTTGGTTATATTGGAAGAATCTTTTAAAAATTTCTTCTCAAGAACCACCAGTGTACAATATACACATATCCATAGTGTCATTTTGTTGACTCAAGTTTTTCAGTTGAGCATGGGGACATGTTGGAATTTTCTGGAAAAAATAAAAGATTCTCTCTAAAACCACAAGGGGCACAATTTAATCTGCAAGTATTTTGGTGTGGTGTGAATTTAAGATTGTTCACAAGTGACCCTAGAGCCAGAATAGGATTATGAATATCAAACTATTATAACAATGTATTTAATTAATTCTTTTTCAAAAATCTTTTCTATAATCTTGAGTGTACAATTTATATTTACTGGTAATCTGCAAGCATAGTTGTATAGTGTGCTATATTCAGGTTTGTTCAATCCATGACACCTGGGGTTCAGAACAGGTCCACAGAAAGAACTAAGTCTTTACATGGGAAAATAAAGGAAAATTCGTTTTAAAAAGTACCAAATTTCAAATCAACATGGCTCTGTGGGGATCCGGGTTGTTAGAATAGATCCTCAATACCCCTTGCTTGTTGTAAGAGGCGACTAAATGAGGTGGTCCTTCGGTTTAGACAGCGAAAACCGAGGTCCCGTGTCACAGCAGGTGTGGCATGTTAAAGATCCCTTCCTGCTCAAAGGCCATAAGTGTCAAGCATAGGCCTAAATTTTGCAGCCCTTCACCAGCAATGGTGACGTCTCCATATGATTGAAAAATTCTCGAGTGGAACATTAAACAATATATAATCAATCAATCAATCAAATCAACATGCAAGCATCCTCATATGCTGTAGTTTCAAGTTTTTCACACCATGATCCATATGTTCCATGTGGGCCACAAGAAGATTTTACATTGGTATATAAAAGAAATTATTTTCTAATGTGCATTTATTCATAAAGAGATCTGGTAGTTTTTGAATTAACATGCATATTTACTAACATGATTTGTTATATACTTGCTTTATGCAATTAATCTCATCATATTTTGACCTTTGATCCCACTGTGTTTCATTTCTGGAACATTATTTTGTACATCTTATTATCATAGGAGAGGGCGTTTTAAGTTTTAAGAACTTGTGCTTAATCCTTTTTTTATAACATTTAGCAATAAAATATGTTCAGGTCAAAAGCAATTGTTTTAAAAATCTCAAGAGCCCCTAATTTGTCAAATTAATATGCAGCATCCTTATTTAAGGTAAATTCGAGTTCATTCATATCATGATTCTCCAGGACCACAATCTATGTTTTTAATTTTAAGTTCCCAGTTATAATTTTGTACATGCAGAATTGGCCGAGATGTACTACACTAAAGAATAACAGACTTCAAACATGAAATTTTCTCAAATAATGGAAATTTGACTGCAGAAAAATAATTGAATCTATGGAAATTTCAGAGTTTTGAAAACCTATATCATTCACTTTCAGGCCAACCAGAAAGGAATAATTGAAGAGAACAGTGTCTCTGGGAAAGCATTTTTCTGTGTCCAACATGGTGTGAAAAAGTCTCAGAGTAAGGATTTATATTACAGAATGACATCCTGTTACCACATAGATTGATTTTGTACTTTGCTGGTAAACCTTGTGGTGTTGTAGTACTGTACTATTACAGTAAAATACAGTAAAACTTGCCAACAAGGAATATCTGGAGATGTTTGATTTGTATGCCTTTTGTTACCATCAATAAGATAAAGAAATCTTCTGTTGAGTGTATGTATACTATAGTTGAGATTCACTAGGGCTGGTAGTATGCCTGCTGAAATAGGTTGCAAATGTTCCTTCGCCATGTGCTCAGCATTAGAAGTGAAAGTTACGAGTCTATCAGATGAGACCTTGAAAACCTAGGACTGGTGTCACAGTCAGCATTGGCATGTTGTAAAACCTTTACTATGAATTACTGTAACCCCTAGTGCTTAACATTTGTCTAAATTTATAACACCTCACCTAAAGCTGGTGAATAATAAATGAAATATTCTAAAAGAGATGAAAAACTCCATACAATCAGGCAATCCTTTCATATGCAGTACACTACCAGTGCATTATTTAAGCCCATAATCACATCAATGTGAAAATATCTGGGTAGAAAATATAGAGTAATTGCAGAAAAAATGTCTAAAGTTAATTAAATGCATGTGATAAGTCATCGATAAATGTAACAAGTCTCTATATCTATCTGGTAAATAAGAAAGAGATGTATATGAGTAAACAAATTTACTAGAATGAACATGCTTATCATGTAAGGCTTCAAATCACAGTTGGAGGTTTTGGAGATTGGCTTGCATACTCTAGATATTTTGGACAGGCCCTATGTAAGAGTAGGAATGGGGCATTTGCTTCTCTAGAACAACATCAAGAAATTAAATCACATTGTGCATTTTCTTACAGATGATCCTGATGCTATACAGATTTTGATAAAAGGAAGAAAACATGCAAGTAAGTTTTCAGAGAGAATGAGAGAAAATTTATATTGTAATGGACTGTATTTTAGCTACTGTAAATATACTAAATTACGATATGAATCAAAAAGTGTCTGAAGGAGAACAGTGAGATTTAATCCAACTGTTTAAAACACTGTGAATTCCTTACTTGAATACTAAATATCTTGAAATGACTTGTAGACATCATATTGTGAGAACATGGATTTGCAAGTGAACAATTCAATATGTATTTAAGCAACATAAATATAAAGGAGAAAAATTATATTTCATGAGTGGTGCTTCTCACTATTAAACAATGCACTGATAAATTCCTTGTGTATACCTTGGGAATCTACAATAGTAGAATCAGATCTGTTGGTACCATAGTTTCTCATACTATGTCACAGCAGTAATATAAACTATATACCCCATTGTGGTGAAGGTGCAAAACAAAACTAATTTGTAATATTCAAATATTGTATATAGAATTTTTAGTTTACTACAAGTGATTTCCAATCAACCCATTAAGAAAGTCATGGCCCATAAGAGTCTCTGTAATTCTAAATTTATGCACTCTCAATTAAGGCTGTCACGTGTAACCGGTAACGTTTCGTGTTTGGGCTGTAAACGTTTACAAAATCCCTAAACGTTTAAACGATGTCTTATATATGTGGCACAAATCTTGCAGGGTTCAAATTACAATCTAAATTATTTGAATAATTATTTCAAGTGAATAAACTTATTAAACAAATTGCGAGGGGAAGTAATGAATTTATAAAAGTTTGACTATAGTCTATAGGAACGGTGAAAAATTTTTTCCCGTCATATTTTCCACAGTGGGTGGAACTGGTACAAAACTGCGCTCCTCCCTTGACGCTGAGAACGTGGACAAACTGATCTTTCTGAACAAAAGATTAAAACATAAAGTGAATTGCGCTGCTCCGCGTGCACCGGCTGCACGTGAAGTCCATGTTAAATCCGAACCGTCGGAAGAAGCCGCGGCACCAGCTCTGCCCTCTCTGGACAATCTAATGTGAAATCACTGAAATGAAAATTTGGAAAATGAAGTTTATTGTGAATTTGTGATCTGTATTGTGCAAATGTTGTACAGTGTGAATAAAATTGAATTCAATTTAAATGCTATCCGGATATTTATGTTCGTGTATTTTATTCTGTCTTATATTTATACTCCGGAACGTCCGGTGACAATCTCTGCATCGTCCATAGAACGATGAAAATTGAAACACAAACATAATGGTCATTGATGGGTCTTAAAATTCTGTGCGTATTTTATTTTATTAAATTATACAACACTTCGTTTAAACGGTAACGTTTCGTTTACAATGCTTCGTTTAAACGTTTACAAAATTTTGTAAACGTGACAGCCTTACTCTCAATGTATCATAACATTTGTGGCATCTGTAGGCTAATCAGAGTATCCTTTTTCTTGTTGAACATGAATCTCACTAGAATCAACTTAACTTTAATAATCAAAATGTTTTGTTGCTGTTAATGTTTTGTATCAGAAGTCTCAAATCTAAATTCTGTGTGGTATATTACATGTATGTCATTGGGATTTCATGCAAGACCTATATAAACTTTTATTCATTTTATTATACAAGTAAGTTCACATTGTGCAGTTCAAAAAAAAACCAAACAAACCCAGAAAATATACTGCACTAATTAGTGCACTACATAGAGAATCCCATGTAAACAAAAATAATCTTGTACTACAATTAGTCAGCCTCTGATTAGATTCAGGCTGACCCATTAGGTCATACATAACAATCTAAAAATAAACACAGCAGAGATGTTATTAATGAGTAAGAAGCCTATGGGAATAATTGTACAACTCAAAATAAGTTATTCATACCATATGAAAGAATAATCTAAATACATGGTAAAAAAAAAAATTGAAAAAATGTTTTGAAATACTTCTGTAGTTATTTGAACAATTCAAGAGATATATTGACAAGTCAAATGCAATACGTGTACAATAGACATATTACAGGGAATGATTTTGGTTTTACTTCAGACCTTAAAGCAAAAGATATTGGTGCAATCTTTGCACCAGTTAAGGTTGACATGATTTTGTGTCATGCACTTTTATCTGTTTATAATGAATAAAGATCTGATGGGCTATCGTGTGCTGTGGCGGTGCACTTTTTTTGTTTTATTATTATTGCATCACAGATTTCTGAAAATATGATTGTTTTTTATTGTACAGAGTAAGAAATCTCAGTTGAAAAAAAAATATACCAGTGGTTAATGCCAGTTGGTGTATTTTTTTATTTAAAGTTTACTTTTCTATTTGTAAACTGTTGTTGAATGGTTGAAGGTACCACTGATATGGTTCTGCTGAGTGCTACACTGTGTGGGGTGGAGATGGAGGAAAACCTGCTGAGTCATGACATGGAGAACTTTACATACTACCCTGTACTTCTTGTGAAAGCCACTGTAGCCCTAGCAGATATTCTTATCACTTGGCTTCAGGTACAATTTCCAGTCTTATTCAGAAAATGTTAATGTTGGACCAGGGAGATCATTGAATTGTCAAAGTTATTCTTCAGTTTCATCTTGTAGAGGCATTTTGATTGTAAAATTTCCCCACTGGTTTTTCCACCTGTTGATCTTGCCTGGATGATTGCCATGTGGAGTGGAGCTCTGGCAAATACAGGTGTGTATTTGTCAAGTAAAATTTTTGTATGTACCTCTAATATACTAGAATTTTTAAAATATTTCTTGTAGATAGTATCTTAAAAAAATATAGTTTTAAAAGTATTATATATATATATATATATATATATATATATATATATATTATTTTTATTATTTTTTTTTTTTACTGTATACATATGTATATTCATTTGTAATGAAATTTGAGGAAAATCATAAATTATGAATAGATTGTACAAATTTTGTAAAACTATTTTTCAGGTCACAAAAACAAACCTGTAGAGTTGATTTATTTGGTTCCAAGTGAATGTGAAGGAATAAAAAAAGTTACATATACCATTCAAGCAGAAGATTGTCTTAAAGTATGGAACAGGTAGTGTTTCAGCAAAATCCTCTGGACTAGACTATAAGACTCTCTTATGATTAGCCATGAAATATTAGGCAATTCCACCTGAGGGTTGCAAAAATGCGGTAAAACCAGAGGATTTGCCGAGCTTAACATAACTGCAAAACCACACTACTTACAAGTGTAATGAGATGAATAAAGCTGAAGACAAAAATTTAACACTTTACAGAATTACATTACCACTGAAAAATCAATGTTAATGTTAAATCAAACATGAGAAGTTTGGTCAAGCATTTAAATTACTTTATCTTTTTTTATTTTACATGAATTCTTTAAAGTATCAAACATTATTGAAGACTGAGATTTTGTTAAGATCTATGCAATTACTATTATATTTCTAAAACTGCATTCAAAAAAATGAAATATATGTGTTTAATGGCAGGGTGGAAACTTGCCCACTTGCCAAATGCGAATAAAATTTCGAATGGGTGCGTAAAATTGAAATCCAGCTAGCTCTCATGGCGAGTAAATGAATCAGTTTACTTCCATGGTCTTTCTTCCAAAAAAGGAGACAAATAAGTATTTATATCGGGTTCAGTATCAGTGTTGAATAGATGCATATTTTATGTGGTATGATTAAAGCATTTACCTGATGTATTTGCAAAAAGGAAACAATAGCAAAGCAGGTGGGGTTGTGTGTGTTTTTCACAGGTGTTCTTAATAAACACCCCAGATCAAGAGATCACAATGAATATTTTAAACAATATAACAATAGGAAATGTCAATTTAAACCAGAATGGAAAACAAACTGTTCGAGGAGGGTGGGCGTCAATAAGGGATAAAATTTTTACATGGCAGTATATAGGATGTATAGAGGTCTTTATGCAGCCACAATCGGAGATTCAGAGGCATATAGTTATAGTTTTATATATATATATATATATATATGTGTGTGTGTGTGTGTGGCTTTGATGCAAGGGACACTGCTATATCTGTCAAACCTCGATCAGTCATGTGTCACTAATCTCCTAACAGACTAGGAAATGTACACACTGATAGCTTGGGGCAGCCCAGGTGTGTGAACATACTAATTATAGGGTGATTATCTTCATCAACAGTGACAGATAGGTTTGTTAAGAAATGGTTTCAGGTTTTAATATTCCAATGTTATAACATTCCAACATAATAAACCGTGAAAGTAAAATCGAGGTTCCACTATATTAAGGACTCAAAATTTTTGTGGGAATAAAGGTGGTAAATAATTTTCTAAAATTTTCTGAAGAATAGCAGGGCTGAGGTGACTCAGGTGAGTGTTGTAGCCCATGAGCCTCTTGTTTATTAATGTAGTGCTGTTGAGTCAAGCAAGGTAATAGTTAAGTGTGATGTGTAGTACAAGGAAGGTCAGGGTGCAATGGCCAATTCTGCCATTTATTTGCTATTAGAAACAGTCTTGAGATTATTTATATTGTTTAAAAGGTTGTACCTATCTAGTTGAAGAAAGGATGATGTAAAAATTCCATCTCTGCAGAAGAAAGTAATGTTAAGAATTTCCCTCCCCATATTGAAAAATTAATTATTATTTGTTAAATACAAGGATCAAAGTTGTAACTTTTTAGAATGTTTTAAGATTTTAAAAAATTGATCTGCATTTACATATTTTTCAAACTAGTATTACTTCATTACATCAATAGATAAACATTTTCAGCATTCATGACAGCAAAGCAGAGATGTTTACAGAAGAAGAAATGACTACTTTTATTTCTTGTTTGGAGGAACACTTTTACTGCCTTTTCAGAATAAAACTAGATGTGAGTAAAAGCTGTAATTTATCTGGTATTAGATAATGATATGCATTATGATGCTATCAATAAAATTGGTTTTGTTTTGTCCTTTTTTTTTGGTGGTGGTTTTGTTTTTTTAATGTGCTCTCTACATTTTATAAATTGAATCTAAATGAAATTTTCATTTAGTAAATGTTTCTACAAGCTTAAGGACATCACATAAAAAATCCCAAAGAAATAAGTTTTGCTGTAACTTGGTATTTTCATTACTGGTAACTGTTGTATTAAATTAGTTTATATTAAATTTAGCTTACTTGAGCTTTTATGATAGAAGTTGTTTGTCATCTGCCTGTTAACTTTCAAACTTTCGACCTTTTTCTCCTGATTCATTGTATTACTTTCAACTGCTTTGGTCAAAGATCCTTGTTAAATGGAATTCAGAGTTTTTAGCTCACCTGAACTGACAGCCTAAGTGACCTTTTCAGACGACTTTTTTCCAGTGTCGATCTATCTGTCTATTTGTAAACTTTGAACAATTTTTACTTCTCCAGAACCACAGGGCTAATTTCAACCAAACAAAGGGTAGGTGCACATTGGGGAAGAAAGTTTTATAATGACAGGGAAAATTTTTTTCTCATGTGTACATCTATTTTAAAGGGAAGATAATTAAGTTATAATTATTGTGGCATGTTTTTAAAATCATCTCGAGAACTACTGGACCAAAAAACAAAACAAAAACAAAACTTATGTAAAAGCTTCTGAAATGATTTGTTCAAAGGTAAGGTGGAGTCACAGTTTGACATTGGGGATATATAGGAAAATTTCTTTTAAAATTTTCTTTTCAAGAAAAGCAGGGTCTTGATGAGTCATATTGAGATGCAAGCATCCTCAATTAATGTAAATTCAAGTTTGTTCAAATTATGGCCACAGGGGCAGGGAGGGAATCACTAAGGGAGAAGAAAGTTTTATATGGAAGAAACTTTAAAATATCTTTCTCAAGACCAGCATTACCATGATTAGTCATACCAATATGCAAGTATAGTTAGGTAGTACAGATTTCGGTTTATTCACATCATGGCCCAGATGTAGGGGGGGATAATAGGGGATCACATCTTTACATGTTTGTATATGAGGACATTTTTAAAATAAAATTTGGGTTTTCAAGAGCAGCAGGGCCATGATTAGTCATATTAACATGTAAGCATTCTCAGGAAGTGCAGATTCAAGTTTGTTCAATTTGTGACCTGGGCGTAGGGTGGGGTAACAATAGAGAATCAAAGTATTGCACGGGAAGTTTTAAATGAACAGTTGGGCTCTGATTAGTCACGCTAATAGGCAAGCATGATCAAGTAGTGCAGAATCAAAATTGTACATGGCAATAGATATTTAAAAATTCTTGTAAATTTTCTCAAATGATTAGTCATGTTAATATGCAAGTATTCCAATGCAGTGCAGATTCATATTTGATATCATGGCCCCTTGGGCTAGAGTGGAGTTGAAATAGGGGTTCAAACACTTAATCATATTAATATACAAATGTTCCCAAGTTATGTTGATTCAATTTTTTTTAAGAGACCTGGGGTTAGGGTAGGGTGCGGCAAGAATCAGAGATAAAATTTTACACGATAAATGATTTAGGGGAGAAAGTCTTTTTTTAAAAAAATCTACAGAATATCAAGGCCAGTAATTTTGATTAAGTCATGACCCCTGTGGGGCATGGATGAGGTAATTATAGGGGTTCAAAATTTTTCATGGAAATAAGGAGGGTAAAAAATCTTAAAAATCATTTGATGAAGAAAAGCATGACCAAGTTGACTCAGGTGAACATTGTGACCCATGGGCCTCTTGTATGAAGTTTGAAAATGATAATTAGACATACATGATGTAAAATATTAAAAATGCTTAGATTTTATTCTAAGCATGGTGACATTTAATTTCAATGTTGTCCTTATAAGAAGGAAAAAGGGTGCTGGGTCCTCCTCCATCTTCATGTTGCTTGCAAGTAACCTGGAATTTAGGCCGAAAATGAAGAATTTCATGTTTTAGGGACAACATTGTAATTAGATTTGTACATGTTCATTGTAGGCAATGCAATTGTCCTGTGTTGGAACCTCCTTGTGTTACATTGGCAGAGACAGTTTACTGAAGGTATGTCTCTTTTTTTTATTATAAAATTTGGAGCACTGTCTTGCTATCAGATTAAACATTCTTTAGTTTCAGGGGCTGGTAAAAATGAAAGTTGAAAGAATCCAATAAACAATCAAATAAGACTTATTTTCTCTAGGAAAAAAAATAGTTATAAACAAATGCAAATATTTTGTGTTGATGCATTTAGGGAATGAAAAATTGTAATATTTGTAAATTTTCTGTATCTTTGTTCATAATAAGTAAGTTTCACTGTTGGAAAATTCTTTAAAAAATCTAAAGGACCACAAGCATACAATATGTCAAATTTCTATCCAAGCATCCTCCTACAATGTAGATTTAAGTTTGTTCAAACTGTGAACCCTGGGCCAGGTAAGGACTATAGTAAGGATTCAAAATTTTTAACCCCCTATTGGGGAAGCAGGAGGTGACTTTAGGCTTGCACTCTGTCCATCTGTCTGTCAGTCTGGCAAATCAGTTTTATACAATAAATTTTTTTTGGTCACGCTTGTAGATATTGTAATTTGATATTTAGTACATTGCTTTAACATGACAAGTTACAGACCCAGTTTGAATTTTGTTCCAGTCCATTGATTTTTATTTTTTTTTAAATTATATATATATATATATATTTTTTTATTTTTTTTTTTTGGCTGAGTTTTGGTCCTTTGTCTTAGAAAATTAACTCAAATATTCAGTTTTCCATACTTTTTTTTTTTTTTTTTTTTTTTTTTTTTTTTTGATGATGCTTGCAGATATTCATTTAAAATTTGGTACATTGCTCTACCATGACAAGTTACAGATAAAGTTTGAAATTTGTTTGTTTTGGTCCATTAAGTTTTTTATTGAGACATAGAAATTGTGGAATTATGGCTTTTTAGCTCCCTGAGCCAAAGGCTCAAGTGAGCTTTTCTAATCAAAACTTTCACATTTTCATCTTTTTTGTCCAGAACCACTGGGCAAATTTCAATCAAACTTGGCAAACTGCATCCATGGGTAAGGGTGATTCAAGTTTGTTCAAAAGAAGTGCAATGCCCTTCTCCAAGGGGAGATAATAGCAAAATAGTGAAAAAATATTGAAAATATTGAAATCTTCTCCAGAACCAACAGGTCAATGTAAATCAAACTTGGTAGAAATCCTGGGTGAAGGGGATTTAAGTTTGTTCAAATGATGGGCTATGCCCCCTTCAAAGGAAAGATAATCACAAAAATGCAAAAATAGGGTGGGGTTCATTTAAAAATCTTCTCAAGAACCATTGGGCCAATAAATTTCAAATTTACATGGAAGCTTTCTTACATAGTGCAGATCCATTTTGTTAAAATCATGGTCCCTGTGAGTAAGGTGGGGCCACAATAGGGGATAAAAGTTTTATATACAAAAATATAGGGAAAACATCTTTGAAAGTCGTCTTATCAAGAACCAATAAGCCAGAAAAGTTCCAATTTACATGACAGCTTTCTGGCATCTTGCAGATTGAAGTTTGTTAAAATCATGCCCCCCCCCAGGGGTAGGGTGGGGTCACAATAGGGAATCAAAGTTTACATGCAAATAGATAGTGGAAATTTTTAATATGGGCCAAGGTGACTCAGGTGAGCAATGTGGTCCTTGGGCCTCTTGTTTTTTGTTGGGTTTTTTTTGTTTTGTTTGTTTGGGTTTTTTTTAGGGACCTGGTTATTGTGCTTAAACTGTTAACTGTTGACATATGATTATTTAAACAGAATATTATGCAGATAACTTGACTTGGGGTCAGTTGGGGACATGTATTGTTATTGACTTGGAGTCGGTTGGGGTCATGATCCATTGTGCATAATTATGCCCCTGAGATTAAGAATGAGGGTAACAGTATATTGTTTTTGGTGTGTCTGTCTCGAACATAAACCTTGGTTATAACTTTTTAACTACACAAGATATAAAGTTCATACTGAGAGGTCAAGGTAATAGCTAGGTGAGGTCATTCTTGATTATTAATTTCAACAAAAATGGCCACACTTTAGGACATCATGTTTCACACTCATCAGCTTTAGATTTTATCAAAATGGTACCTTTGAAAGAAGTAGTAATTACCATCCACCAAGAGTATTAAGAGGCTATGCCTTTGTGCAGAATTACTGTTGTTACTACATGTATATTAAAAAATAACAGAAAGATATCTTTCATAAGCATTTTTAATAGTATTGATTTTTCTTAACAAAAATGCGTTTTTTTTGTTTTTTAGTTTTTATACACCTCATTTTATGCTATACCGTTATTGTTTGTCCATCCCCTTACCTTTAATTTTCATGAAATGATGTATGTTTGACTACCTTTTCTTAGGTAAACTTTTCACATAAAATGTATTTGATTCAATTTTTTTTGAGAACCAGCATATTGCAAGGTAGCACTTTCAGCAGACATGAGATGTGCTTTACATTACATCAAGGGATATTTAAAAAAAAAAAAATGATAGCCCTAGGGGAAGGGTGGGGTCATAATTGAAGAACAAAGTTTTATACGAACAATTAGGAAAAATCTTTAGAACTACTTTTAAGATTTCTTTAAAGCAACAGTGTGACAATTAGTCATATTAATATGCAAGCATCCACAGGTAGTAGATATTCATATGGCCCTGGAATGTAGGATAGGGGATCAAAGTTTTATGAAGGTAATATACGGGGAAAAATCATCTTCTCAAGAACAGCAGGGCCATGATTAGTCATATTTTAAATATGCAAACATCGTCAGATAGTACAGATTACATTTTATTCAAATCATGACCCTGGAGGTTATCAAATTTTTACATAGAAATGTATGAGGAAATTAACCCTTGTGCTCATGCAAAATTAACATTTTATATGGTCAGTGAAAGGATTCAAATTATTTGTGGCCATTCTTTGATGTTTTCATCAGTATGTTTCTTGTTTGTGTACTTTTATGCTCGAATTTTGATTTCAGATTTATTCAGCAGAGCATGTACCCTGTATTTTACGACATCTGACAGAGTTGTCCGTGGAACATTTCTCACTTGTGTAATCAGTATATGATTTAAAAGAAATAGTGTGCAATATTTATTTGTATTCAAAACATGTACTAAAATTCAAATCTTTGCTTAGTTAATGCTTAAAATTGTTTGCTCCTAAGGTTTGCACAACCTACACAGGTCTTATAAGTTTTATTGTGTTTATGAACATCATGTGCTCCTTACTGTATGATTTCACATTCAGAAACCTTTTTGAATTTATATCTCTGCATACAATATAGGTAGGAACAATATTTCGCTGCAGATGTATATCTTAGAAGAAATATTTCAAAGTTGCAGTACAATTTTGTTTTTCATGGTGTTCTTTATTTGTGATTTTTCATTACAGACAAAATATAAACTTCTATATCAATACCAGGAATTTTATGGATTGAAAGACAACTGATAATGGAAATAAAGTATACTTTGAGGAAGGTTTAGTAATGCATAGTTTGATATGAGGGCTGTCCAAAAAGTATGTGGATACATGCTATTTTTTTTTCACCATAGTAACAACTGAGGAAATTTTGTAAAGTAATATTTTGATATCAACCATGATAATGTAAATATACAAAAATCAGAGCTATGCATGATAGTTTAAGTGTGTTATCAGCATAAATATTTTGTAAATACCAGCCTCAAAAGTCTAGGTAAGCTTCATATAAAATTTTATGAACAAATTGCATGTCTGTGTATGATTCTAAACTCTTTCAAAAATAACTCATCAGTATGAAGTTAATTGTCTTTGAAATTGGCAGTAACCATGTATAGATTAAGTGGCAACTGCCATATAAATGAATTGGCAGTCACCTGATAAAAATCATAGTGGCAGTTCAATAAGTGGCAGCCACCAGTTAAGTTAAGTGGCAAGTTAAATTAATTCTGAAATCTATTGGCTTCTGTATGCTTTGCAACATTTTCTTCTAAGACTTTAATAGCCAGGAATGAACACTCTTAATTTGTCAGTCTGTATTGTTTATTGATTTTATAAACAAGGGTTTTTTTGTTTTTTTTGTTTTTTTTGTTTTTGGGGGTTTTTTTTGCAAGAGGAACTACAGTCATCTATATTATGCATGTAAAATGTATCAATTAATGTTGTCTACTTATGCTGCAGAGTGGGGTTTTACTATCAAATTTTATTAAAGTTTTGTTTTCAAAATATATTTTTCAAATTTTACAACAGTTGAAATTTTATTGGGGCTTTTTCAAAAAATAAGTTTGTGACTTGTAGTTGTTGGGATACAATTTACTTCAATGTATTTTAAAAGTTGTGTGTAAATTGTAATGTCATTTTATTTTATCATAATAATGTGCAGTTTCATCTGCAGTTGTATTTTCCTTATTTCTGAATAAAGCATTACAGATGTACTCTTTTTTCCAGTACAGTGTTGTCAATCAACTCCTTGATCCATTTGTATTTGAAGTGAATCTGCATCAGTTGTGAAACTGTGAACATTTCAAACATGCGCTACTCTTTTCTTCACTCCCATATCAAAGCATTAATCACTTACCATTTTGCCACCACCCTGATACCAGAACCCTTACCCATGGGGTCATCAAATTTACAATTTTGATAAAGGATTACCTGCAATTTCTAAATATCTTTTTAGATTCAATTTAGTACCAATAGCATTTAACTGTTTTAAACATAAACAATATACTAGCTTACCAAGTTTGGACCCACCCTGGGGTGAGAACCTCTACCCCAGTGATCATGAAATATACAACTTTATTAAAGGCCTTCCTGCTCTACATCACTATGCATTTAGTTTTTCTTACACATGTGTGGTTGTAGGGAAAGTTTTTGAAAATTGGTCAATTTTTGGCAGTGTTTGTCCTGTCCCTGAGGCTCTAGGGGTGCAGGAGTCCTGAAATGTACAATTTATATTCCCCTTGTCCCAAAGATGCTTCACACCAAATTTGAAAAGAATTGGAATGGTAGTTGTCAAAAATGTTCAGTCGTTAATGGACAAAGACAGAGGCAGACCAATTGCATTTGGTCACATAAGTTCACTTAGTGGCTTAAAAACTAAATGCATAGTGATGTAAACATGGTAGAGCAGGAAGGCTTTTTTGGCAGGTCAAAGTTAAGTAATTTTGTATTAATATTGCATATATTATGTAAAGCCTTTCATCAGTATAGGCACTTTCGAGGGTATTTAAGGTAAGAACACATTTCGTTTTATATATGTAGTTTTGCTAAATGATACATTTTAGCTTAGAACAGGAGTTTTTCTTTTTCTTCTACATTTTGTAGACCATGGGACAAGTGATACTTTTCACTAAAGACCCTGTCACATTGTCACGACTTGTATGTATATACTATGATTTCCCACAAATTGCTCAGTTAAAAATCGCCATTATTCCCCAGGCCTGTCTTGTGATTTTTCTACAGACAGTGCTATTTTCGAATCAAGTATGAAGGACTTCTCGTAGTTCAATCACACGTTACTCGTATCGCACTCGCCATCAATCGAATGTGTTATAGGATATTCATACTGTCAGAAGTACTGTTACCTGTTCCTGGTTTCCTACTATAAACATGTTTGAATCAATAATAATTTGTGACACTGTATTGTGTGTTACTATGTTTATTCTATCCATGTGCTCCCGTATATTTGGACAGGCTTCATGTGTTCCGATAGTTAAGTTATTCATTAACAAGTTTGGAGTTATCGCAAATCATTATCATGTATCATACTTACGTGTATTGGCTTTAATGATTGATTGATTAAATATTGTTTAACGTCCCGCTCGAGAATCTTTCACTCATATGGAGATGTCACCATTGCCGGTGAAGGGCTGCAAATTTAGGTCTATGCTCGGCGCTTATGGCCTTTGAGCAGGGGGGGGGGGGGGGGGGGGGATCTTGATCGTGCCACACCTGCTGTGACACCAGACCTCGGTTTTTGCGGTCTCATCCGAAGGACCGCCCCATTTAGTCGCCTCTTACGACAAGCAAGGGGTACTGAGGATCTATTCTAACAACCCGGATCCCCACGGGGTTGTTTCATGATCTTATTACCTGTTTCATGTTATAATTACCAGTTATAATTTCATGAGGAGTAGAAATAGAAATGATGTTCGGGTGGATGTTTACATTTCATGATTTTGGCAGTCATCACTTTTTTTAGTGCACTATTCCGTCGTTATTTCCGGTTTGGTGACGAAAACATTGCGAATCATTTAGACAGGTAAATTTATTCTCTTTAATAATTTGAGATTAAGATTTCATTGCCATTTATCACGTACTACATGTAACCAGTTGTACTTGGTGGAACTATATTTGTTTACGGTGACGTTGTTAGTAACTGTATTCATTAGCTCACAAGACAAAGCATGTTGGCCCACGTGTACAAGATATTGTGATATTTATTTACTTGTCTACATTAACTAATCAAGCTTTCTAATGTTTATTGCTTAGATGTAATTATTGTTATCTATTAATATTTCTTTCGCGCCTGTACGGAAAAAGTAGTTCTCTATGGGAACTGATGCAACCGTACAAGTCTCTGATTGGTTAGAGGCCTGAACGGCGTAAATCTATTGGTTAATTTTAGTCATGTGGTTTAAAGCCAAAGGTTATATAAGTAAGCTCGCTACAATATTGCAGCAGATTTCTACAAGTTGCATGTAATATTTAAATACCCGTAAAGAAGAAATTAAGGTGAGATTATTCATGATATAGTAAAAACTTAGTTAGAAATCTCCTACCACACTGGACAACCAAAACTCGTATTTCTGAAGAATCAGCGTACTATTTATATTTGTAAAAGCCTGCCGTAGTGCACAGGGTTCACCACATGAGAGAATTTAATTTGTGCCTTTACCAGTTATCCAACATAATAAATACAGAATATATTGACTAAAAAGTTTGTCGTATTCTTCACCAGAGGGACTGAGTGATATTGTTTATTGACTTTAAATGATCTTTGGAACTATCCTGACATTAGTGGATATCTGCTGAGGATTCAGAAATACACAAGCAAACCCCTTATCCCTGGGTAGCTTACAGTACTATGAAGTATCCTACGAATGTTGAAGATTAATTAATAATATAAATGCAAGTGTCGCGCGATGGTCTACGATTGCTAGAAGTTCGTACTGTGACCATGCTCAAAACAATCGGCGCGTTTGTCGATTTGCTGCATGCAGGAAGATAGCCAACGGCTCTCTCCACGATAAATCCCGAATTACTCCGATATTTTAATTTCTACTCTGTCATATCTCAAAATCGTGACAGGGCCTTAATGCTCAGGTGACCGATAAGGCCTGTGGGCCTCTTATTTAGTCATGAAGACGTCGTCACTGCCGACGAAGGGTTGCAAAATTCAGGCCTATGCTCGGCGCTTATGGTCTTTCAGCAAAGAGTGGATCTTTACCGTGCCACACTTGCTGTGTCATTAGGCTGAATGCTGTCCGACGTGGTTAGGCTGTTCTTTACGTACTTAGTTTGACTATAGATTACTCATCGTCGCTAGCCATGGTTGAAATGTACTCTCCTCTACCATTCAGCCGTGGCTAGTTAGTACTCATTTACCTTCTCAAAATAAAGGGCATACAGCGGGTGTGACGAGTCAACATGGGATGCTTACTCCTCAGAGGCATCCGATCTCACCTCTGGCGTAATCAGGGATCCGTGTTTGCTTTGCTGTCAATCAGGTTTTCTTTATAGGATTTTTGGGATTGGTGATATAGCTGTTTTGGTGTCTTTGTCCTCTTTCTATTCAAATAGGTGATACCATCTTTCCATTTCAAATGTCCGAATACATAAGTGATATCGCCTATTCGGGTGCAGGACAAATCGTCCATTGGTTACTCCCCACCCCTCCACCAAGTCGTCTCCACCTAAAAACCAACTCTTCTAACCAGATTTCCGACTCCAACCAAAGCCTGCTTACCTCCGATACAAAGATAAAGACTTATGATGCCCATTTAAAGAGAGAGAGAGGGGGGTGTTATTTATGATACCCATTTAAAAGGAAGAGAAGTTGGGTTTTTACTATTTTTTTAAGAGTTGCATTTAACTTGGTATATTATGGAATATGAAAAATATGTACATTTAAGCACACACACACATATATACATATATATATATATATGTGTGTGTGTGTGTGTGTGTGTGTGTGTGTGTGTGTGTGAATATTACAAACCATGTACACTACTTTTCACAGGGCATAATTTTGTATTTATGTATGATTTAATTATTGTATGGAAATCGCGGTATGCATTTACCATGCGCATTAATCATTCATTTCTTTAGTGTATTTTTAAGTACCAGATACAAAATGAATCGATTCAAACTTCCTTTAATGCGCCAGTATATGTATTGGTAGATTTTTACTACTTGATTATTAATGGCAGGTATGGCATTCTAGTTACCGACATAAAATATTTAGGCTAATTACTTGCCGTTTGTGATTTTTAAAGAATCCATTACTTTAACGGATCTTAGTTGAGAAAAGAACTTTGTCTATAAAGAGTGGTAAGAATGGTGCATGCATGTATGCTGATTAATGTGCAACAACTTGGTAAGTGAAGTAAAGTTTATTTATTTTACGCTAGTATATTGCATATGTATTCAGTACTGTATAGCCATCGATCTTACCACCTCTGTCAGTTAAGATCACTTAAGAGTGTAATTTGAAGCCAATGTTCATACCTTATAAAAGCATGCTTAGCGTGAAATGTTACAAATCTAAGTAAAAAGTTAAAAAAAAAAAAGTGATGTGCTGAACTTTAACCACATATTTTATAAACATACGGTGCTTATCTTCACAATTGTCTGAAATGAATTTTTTTCATACGAAAAAGATGTCTTATAGGTTAATTCTGAAAACCCTTCCGTTTTCATTAGGTTGTCCAATGGTGCGTTATTTATATATTTTTTATAGCTCATATACATCAAACATACCCCAAAATGCGGACTTTTTACTTTGTTGTGTACGGAGTGTATACTCTGTTGTGTACGGAGTGTATACTCTGTTGTGTACGGAGTGTATACTCTGTTGTGTACGAAGTGTATACTCTGCTGTGTACGTGCTTTATACTCTGTTGTGTACGGAGTTTATACTCTGTTGTGTACGAGGTGTATACTCAGTTTTGTACGGGGTGTAGACTGTCGAAGTGACAGGATGGAGTTTAGGTACGATTCTTGTTCATTTTCTCAGTTTTATGGATATATTTCGTCGGTAAGCATATGTTTACGGAAGAAAGCATATATTTAGGAATACATAGAAAATATTTGAATACATTATCCACTTTCTGGTTTTATCAAACACCTTTACACCGACGATCTAAGCGAGTCTGGCAATACCCTAGTTTATACCTAATATTATCAAAGAAATGGAAATGGAGTGGATTACCTAAATCACCTTTTCCCCCTCAAAGAACCATTTGGACAGACCTTGAAAATAAATGTCTTCTGAGAAACAAGGCATAAAAACTTCACTATATATAATATAAAACATAAACGGTACCAATTTTGATGCACCAGATGCACATTTCGACAAATAATATCTCTTCAGTGATGCTCAAGTCAAAAATGTTGGAAATCCGAAATAAGAACAAACTTTGAAGAGCTGAAAGAACCAAAAATACCAAATAGTGGAGCCAAATCCGACAAGGATCAGAGCTATGCGTGAGGGAGATAATCCTTGATTTTGAAATGAATTTCTTAATTTTATCACAGCAAATTATTATACGTAATTCATGCTAGTACCGAGGTACTTAGCAACTGGACTGGTGAATACCCTCTGGGACTAACAGTCCACCAGCAGAGGCATCGACCCAGTGGTTGTAATATAAAACAAACGGTACCGATTTTGATGTACCAGATGCACATTTCGACAAATGATGTCTCTTCAGTGATGCTCAAGTCAAAAATGTTGGAAATCCGAAATAAGAACAAACTTGGAGGAGCTGAAAGAACCACACACACACACACACACACACACACACACACACACACACACATATATATATATATATATATATATATATATATGTGTGTGTGTGGCCGCCGGATAGCTGAAAAATTGCTCAGGCGGCTATAAACAAACAAACAAAATATGTGTGTGTGTGAGAGAGAGAGAGAGAGAAAACCGTATAGACAAAAAATGTCGGCACATGATGGAGTTGGAGGCTTTCATGGCAATGTTCATTTTCCATTATTTTTACATTAAAAGTTAGCTACCTAAGTTACCGCTATTTTCACATGCAAATTAAAATACATTCCTTGGATGACTACAACAACACCCCCCCCCCCCAAACTTTTTCATGTAGAAGTATTCATTGGTAAGAATGTAAGCTTGAAGTGATGAATTATTGAACTCATGTGATATTAGAAGAACATAGAAAAATGTTTCCATCCCTACGATTTAAAATTCTGAAGGTTGACGGAAAAAAAATAGCATTCTGTTTTGTCGGTGTCCGTTAGCCCCCCCCCCCCCCCCCCCCCCGATTCAAAATAGTTTTTAAATATAACTAGATTTTTTGGACAATTGTGAAGTCCACTTTTCCTACATGTAGCTGTTAACCCCCCCCCCCCCCAAAAAAAATACCAAAAAAAAGGGGGGGGGGGTAAAAACGTGTAGGGAATTGATAAATTGATCTTACGATTTCCTAAGTATTAAGGATATTTATGGTGGTTGTGTCATTGTCCGTCGTCCGTTAATGATTGATGGTATATTGTTTTACGTCCCGCTGGGGAATTTTTCATTCATATGAAGACGTCGCCATTGCCGATGAAGGGCTGCAAAATTTAGGCCTATGGTCGGGCGCTTATGGTCTATGAGCAGGGAGGGATCTTGATCGTGCCACACCTGCTGTGACACGGGGCCTTGGTTTTTGCGGGCTCATCGAAGGACCGCCCCATTTAGTCGCCTCTTACGACAAGCAAGGGGTACTGGGGATCTATTCTAACAACCCGGATCCTCACGGGGCCCCTCGTCCGTTAACATTCGAACATATAAAGTCAACATTGGCATTTTCAGGAATTTATGAAATGGGGGGGGGGGGTTCCACCACCATGGTCGTTTAGGCAATTTTGATTCACCAAATATACTGGCATACAATCATGTTACACAATATGAGAGAAGACAATCATGTTACACAATATGAGAGAAGAGCTTTAAAGCAGATTGGAATGTTTCTATTTTACATTTAATGGTGAAGCGCTATTTTATCAAACGGTAGTTGGTCATAATTGTTAATATTAAAGCCTGAATTCCAAATCAGATCCAGTATAAAATGATAGGCTCAATAAGAGCAGAATAAAGTTTTAAATACCATTAGCGCCACTTTAGAAGAACAAAATTGTGAAAATCCTGTTGATAAATCAGTGCGAGTCTACAACTCTACTCTTCTAACTGCTCTGGATTCTGTCGCCCCTGAAATGACGAAGGTAGTCACCTTGCGTCCAGACTGTCCTTGGTTCACTTGTGAATTGTCGGACATCAAAAGGGAACGCAGGAAGGCAGAGAGGCTAATGCGCAGGACAAACCTAACTGTCCACAAAAGAAATCTATAAGAATATTTGTATTCGTGCAGCAAAATGTGCTGTACGTTGCAAAAAAGAAATCTATTCTAACAAATCGAGGAGGCTGGTAAAGATCAGAGACAGTTGTTTCGCTTGGCCAATAAACTATTGGGTATCAAGGCAGAGGCAGTACTGCCAGATCATCAGGAAGAAGATGCGCTAGCTAACTCCTTCGGCGACTTCTTCCAATCAAAAATACAAAAAATCCGGAGGGAATTGTGTATTGGCATACAGTCTGACATCGACCCACTGTGTGTCGATCAGGAATTTACTGGAGTGCGTTTGTGTACGTTTGAGCCAGCATCACAGGAAGAGATCCTTGAGGTCATTATGTCAGTATCACCTAAATCCTGTGAATTGGATCCGATGCCAACATCCTTACTGAAACCATGCATGGATAGTACTAGTATACTTACCTTCGTAACAAACCTTATTAACCAGTCTCTTAATCAGTCTGTATTCCCATCATCTTTCAAACAAGCCATAGTGCGTCCCCTCATCAAAAAAGCTGGCCTAGATTCTCAGGAATATCGAAATTACAGACCTGTTTCGAATCTTTCATTCATCTCAAAGATTCTTGAAAAGATAGTCGCAAGACGCTTGGATCATCACATAGAATTGAATCATCTTCATAACAACGTACAGTCGGCATACCGAGACTGTCATTCTACAGAAACGGCCTTACTTCGCGTTCATCACGACATTGTCGCAGCATTAGACGCGGGTTCCAGCGTCGCATTAATTATGTTAGACCTTTCCGCTGCCTTCGATGTCATTGATCATTCTATTCTAATAAGACGTCTTGAATTTGCTTTCGGTATTTCTGGCTCAGCACTTGAGTGGATTAAGTCATATCTTTCAGATAGGACCCAAAAAGTGGCCATTGGATCCACTTTCTCCAATGATTTCCTTCTCAAATGTGGCGTACCTCAGGGATCTGTCCTTGGACCTCGGCTCTATGCAATTTTCTCCAAACCAATTGGCGAAATTTGTCGGCGTAACAACGTCTTACATCATCTTTACGCCGATGACACACAAGCCTATCTGGTTTTCAAACCAGGAGAGGAGTGGCGAAATACTGCCAGCCCGCCTTGAGTCATGCATGGATGAGATTAAAATGTGGATGTCAGCCAACCTGTTAAAACTTAATCAGACAAAACAGAGTTTCTTGTTTTCTCTCCGAAACATCTAGCCATTGACTCATCATCATACCATCTTAACTTTGGTGACACCATCATCCGTGAAACACCGTTTGTGAAGAACTTGGGTGTTTGGTTTGATAAATCTTTATGTATGCAAAAACAAATATCATCTTTATCCCGTGCATGACTATCACCAGCTTCGTAATATCGGACGAATACGGTCACTCATTACAGAAGATGCGTGTAAGACCTTAGTCTGTGCCCTTGTGACATCTAGGCTCGACTATGCCAATGCTCTTCTGTTCGGCATTAACGCATCTGACCTGGCAAAAACTGCAGAGAGTGCAAAACATGGCGGCAAGAATTATCACGCGAACTAAGAAAAATGACCACATTACCCCAGTGCTGACTTCCCTACACTGGCTTCCCATAGACAGTCGTATCAAGTACAAGATTCTTGTGTACTCGTACAAGGTGGTTTACAAGATGGCGCCACAATACCTGGAAGAGGTGATTACCGTTTTATAAACCTCAACGTTCTTTAAGATCGGAAATTCCCTGACACTGATGACACCTAGATGTCGAACTTCCACATATGGGAAAAGGCGGTTAGACGTGGCCAGCTGCGACACTATGGAATGCATTGCCTGATAACCTTCGTCGGGTGTCAGACTTTGAACAGTTTTAAAACGCAATTAAAAACATATCTTTTTAGACTCGCTTATTATTAAATGTCTCAATTTTAATCATTTTCACTTTTACTTAATTTAAAAAAAAAAAAAAAAAAAAAAAAAAAAAAAAATCATTTACTTCTAGTACTAGTAACCTGTCTTTTAAAAATTAGTATTTATGTAACCCGTCTTATGATTTATGATGTACAGCGGTTTAGAGCGATTATTTTGATCGAATAGGGCGCTATATAAAATGATTATTATTATTATTATTAAAAGAGTTTTTTACGGATAATTTATCATAAAAGGGTAAGAAATGTTTAGTGGCAATGAGAATAGTGGCAACTGAGATTAGACACCGGGGCCCCTAAATCTCTAGTACGACGCTCTATCAAATAAGTCCTCTAATTCCCGAGGTTTTAGTCGGTCTGATTGCCACACCTGTAATGTCGTAATCTGATGTACTACAGTAATCATCTTTTATATAATTTTGATTCTTGATAAAACTGTAAAAAGTAAAAACATGTACCCGGTAAATATCCTATTCACTAGTATTCTTACGAACTATTTTATTCATCCTCCACCCCCCCCCCCCCCCCCCCCCCCCAGGCCCCTTTTATTCTGGATCCCCTGGCGATCTTTGATGCAGTTTTTTTTTTTTCATTTAAGTAAATTGGGCTACAAACAGTGATAAAAGTAAAAACCACATGAAGACATTGGTTGAAAAGTGATTTCATTTGAATATTCGAAAGAAAAAATCAAGTTCAATTGTTATTTTTTCAGACACTAGGCCACCTTATGATCATGCGTGAATTTTTAGTGACAATATGCATATTCATGAGTAGAAATCATGCAGAGTTTCTGATTGGTATCAGTCTATTGAATATTTATTAGCAGACATAACGTTGTACAATGTAGGAAAACTACCATATAATTTCCCAGGCCAGAACCAGGTTCGTAATTGAATTGGATATAAACATAACCAGGTACAGTAAAATGGAATTATGCTTATTGAAGAAGTTTTAAAGTATCGATACATACATGATTTTAGATCGGGTTGGCGGTGTTACTATTCGGCGGTATCCTCGGTGCGGTCCGGTATTGTGGTTTGGCCATGGTTAGAAACTGGCTGAATGAAATATGCTGACTCCTCAGCACTGAACTGTGCGATGATCTTTACAACTCTTACACAGAAAATTTATAGTAGTAGCTAGACCACTGATTATTAGAGAAACGTCAAGCCAACTCAAACATCGTGGAGATACACGATGATGAAAGAGTCATTTGGCGGATTCTTAGGGTGACCTATGGCAAGCGTCCGTTAACAATTCAACATTTTACTACTATTCTAGTGCTTTTCAGATTTGATATGAAGCAGCATGTTTGGAACAAGGGGGCATAGGCTGAATTGTAAATTTCAGGACTCCTGCACCATTTGGGCCAATGGGGGGGGGGGGGGGGGGGGGGGGGGGGGGGGCAAAAAATGACAAAATTTCAAAAATCTCTTGATATTAAATTGAAACTTAATAGACAAGTAGTCCTTTACCAAATTTGATCCCAGGAGATTTGATTCAAGGGTGGGGTCAAAATTTAATGTGTAGTGATTATTGTTCTTATTATCTGAAAGACTTCTTTAAGTTTGCTAATGCAGTATAAAAACTTAAATGCATATTTGTGAAAAGCAGAAAAATATGTACCGAAATTGTGAATTTCACAACCCCTGAGTTTTGACTCTAGGACGGGTCCAAATGTAGTAGTTGCATATATTATTTAAAGTCTTATCAATACAGGCACTTTGGGGGGCATTTAAATTTTAAGAACATGTCTTGTTTTATACTGTTGCTGAATATTAGAATTTAGCTGACTGGTCACAGTAGTTCGGTTAGAGCATTCCCTTTGTAACCGGGAGGTTGTGAGTTTGAGCCCCGGTTTTGCCATGGCTGCCTCAAACCTAAGATGTAAAAATAGGAAGTGATTGCTCCTTTGCCAAACACTCAGCAGAAGTGAAAATCGCAGGTCTTTCAGATATGACCTTAAAAACAGAGGTCCTGTGTTGTGGCATGGTGTTGGCAAATTAAAGAACCCTCTCTGCTAGAGCCCTGAGCACTAAGCATAGGTCTAGATTTGTGGTACTTCCACCTTCAACTGGTAATGTCTCAATATGAGTGAAAAGTTGTTGATGGGATGTAAAACAAATAGATATGCAGAACAAGGAATTTTTTGTAGATTTTTTGGCCCATAGAACTAGTAATATTTTTAACTACTAATCAGATGACTGATAAGGCATGTGTGCCTCTTGTATTAATATATGATGTAAAGTTTATGTGTTATCAATGCAGTATCCAGAACATTATTTTTATATACAGGTGTCTGATACTTGTTGTGTATCACCTAATGCATGAACTAGGTCTGAAGCTTTGAATATCCAACATCTATGGCTTGCTTTGCAACATGAATTCTGGATTCAATTTTCAATACTGGAGTTACAGTGTCAAACTCATGACAATTAAAAATGCATTGGCATTTGGCACAATAGAGAGCCCTCACTGTTAATTAAGGCACTGAGCATCATGCATAGATAAAAATTCGTGGCACTTGAACTAAAGCTGGTGACATTTCTACAGCTACATGAGTGAAAAATTCTTAAAGACATACACAATGTTTCTCAATAATATATTTTTTTCATGGAATTTTATGTACAATTCACTTGCATTCTATCTCGTTTCTACCAAAACATTTGGGGTATGTTACGATGTCTGTTTTAAGGTTAGAATATTTTTATAGTTCCTGGTAAAAATGTAAAATCAGTGGGCATTACTCTAATAAAAAAGAAGAGAAAAATCTTGGGAACAAAGGGGTATTGAACCCAGGACCCTTATATTACAAGTTGGGTAACTTCACCACAGAGTCACCAAGTACTTATATACCACTTTGTAATATTACTATTACAAAATATAAACCTATTATACAAGAACTTTTCATATTGAGGATATGAAAAAATAATTTATAGAAAATGTTTGAAACATCATGTGTGTCCTCAAATGAGATGTAAAACAACATACAAACAAAAAATACCAACATCTGTGGATATTCAGACTGTCTTCAAATGCAATGTTATATACCTTTTGAGTATAGTCTGTTGGAATTCCCATGGATATGAATTGTGTGTCTCTATTATAAGACCTGTTTTTTATATTATTATTCAAAAGCTTCTACATGAGGAAAAGAATCTCTTCTGTGCCATTTATATTGACAGATACATCAACCACAATCTTTACTTTCATTCATGTGTTGATTTGATTTATCCCAGTGAACTCAAAGTAAAAGATGCCACAGAGTCTTCCATATCTGCTTCACATTTGGATAATTTATTGAACATTGACATTGATGGCAAACTAACAACTCAACTTTATGACAAACAGGATTACATCAACTTCTCCATCATTAACTTCCCTGATTTATTTAGCAATATTCAGTTATTGCCTACTTATAGTGTTTAGGTCTCTCAACTGATTTAATATGTGAGGGCATGTTCTGCATATGATTAAATTTTTTTAATTGAGGCAGGCTACTGACAAACAAACTTGATGTTACAGAGGTTTCCAGTCTTGTTTAAAGTCAACAATTTGCAAATTATTCTGTGGTCGTTATAATAATGTAATTGCAAATACAATCTGTCATTAAGTCAAATGCTGTTTGATGTGTTTCATACTAATTGATAGACCATTAAGTACATGGTGATTTTGACTATGGATAACTGTTTATCTGATCAAAGAAAGAGGGTTCACGGTGAGTGTGACCGGTCAACTTGGTATGCTTATTCCTCCTAGGCACCTGATCCCACCTTGGGTGTGTCCAGTAACAATTTTGTATTGTTAAAGGATTTTTTGAGATTGATTGCTGTTAGTTATTTTTGTTTTGAACCTCGATGAATGACTATAATTCAGTATAAAAGAGAGATAACTCTTAACTCAATGCCTGTTGGTCATACCTTTTTCATACTCTGGTTGTGTTGACAATCTGATGTCCATGAACTAAATTTAACCCTTATCCTGTGGTCAGTGTTTGGCTTATCAATTTTACTGGTGAAGTTTGTGTGAACAGTAAATGCACATTACCTTCAGTTATCAATAAAAAATATGAAGTAAACTGACACTAAGTGATTTGAAAATTTATATAATGAAATTAATTATAATGATATTATAAATATGACTGTAGCAAAAATATGCATTCTGTCATATTTTAAAATCTATCGCAAATTAGAAATTAAAATAGATTTATTTTAACACAGATTTACAGGCATCTGAATGCTCTGTAATTCATGAATGAAAATATCTACTGACAGTACAAATCAGACTTCGGGGCCACCAACATATAAAAATCTCAAACTCAATCACTGACTCAAACTCATGTTTTTCACCTCAGCAGAGGTTTTGCTAAAATGCCGTGCCACCAAACTTTCTCAGAGTTGCCTCACGCAAGTTGAGATTTGAGAAAAAATTCAAGGTATTTTCATTGTTACAAGGGGCCTTTCTTTAAATAAAACCCACTTCCACATTTTTCTTTACATTATTTGAAACACTTTAGAATGTACTTTACACATTATTTCTATATCATTTGGTGATGTCATCTGCATTTGCACTATCCATCATGACATCAGACTACGAGGTTATAAATGATGCAAATTAGAATAGTCATTTATTGATATGCCTATGACAGGCTACATGTACCTTGACTGATTGGGATTGAATTTTAGTGATCTTTTCCATGGTGATTTGTGTTTCACAGAATGGCAAAAGTTAGATCCACTCCTGATTTCACGTTGATCATGATGATACAGCTATCATTAATTGTGTACAGTTGTTTTTGACATATGATATATTTTAGTAATTTTTTTTTTATCATATATAGAGAAATTAAATGTAATGAGACTGTCATTGACGTTATTTATGTATTAGATTATATTACGTGTAAATCTGCAGTAGGGTGTTATTAAACTTGGGCTCAAGATACGCATTAATGTATGGGTCAAGGTCATTAAGTTGAGTGTAGCAGACAACATTTTCTTTTGAAGTGGAATTTCTTTGCAGGCTATCCTGTGAAATGCTGTCTTGATATTTGCTAGTTCCTTGCACTTTTCAACATCAAGAGCACCTGTCATAATACAAAAAGACTCCATTGCAAAACTAAGACTTGAAAAAAGGGGGGTAGGGTTAAGGATTTATTCATTGTTGTTGTGAAGCAGATTTGAGAAAATCTCAGCATTGGTGGCCCTGAAGCCTAGTTCTTGAGCAATGTTAGCATTGCTTGTTTAACTTGGCTTTCAGTATTCACTGTCACCATTTACATTTGTATTATCTTCTAAAACTTCTCAGAGGTTGAGGTTGGGCACACTTTCGGTATTTTGATCTGCCGTATTGGAATTTTACTTTACTTCTGGGTTCCATTTCTATGGGATAGTGATACTCTGCATGATCCTTCCTGATTTGTGTATATAAATTATAAATTCAGGACCATTGGTTTACATTTAAGAATGAAAATACAGGAGAGTATGAACTGTGATGCTTCATGCAGGCATACTTTATGAAACACCTTCAAGCTTAATAAAAAGTATGCCATTGTGAAGCATTGCAGTTCATACCCTCATATATTTTCAAAAATAAAATTTATTTTTATGTCCCCAAAATCGGAAATTCGTGGGACATATAAATTTTGGTCTGTCTGTTAACAAAAATGTTAACCTTGGCCATAACTTTTTATGGAAAGGTGATAGGGCTTTTATATTTTACATGTGTATTCCCTGTAACATGCCCTTTCATTTGGAAAAAATTTTTACCCAATGACTGCAGAATTTAACCTACTATTGAAAAACTTTAATAAAGGCCATCGATCACTTTTATTTTCTTGTGAAAAGACCTTTCTTTTGTTATGAAGTTTTTACCTCTTAACCTTTGAGTTTGACCTAATTTAGAAAAATTTAACCTTTAACCTAGGCAAATATTTGAATGGTTAGTGATAGTATTTCAAATTTGCATGTGTATTTCTTGTGACAAAAACTTTCTTTTGGTACCAGAGTTACTTTGCTGGCATAGTGGGGCATCAGTGTTTCACAAACAAGTCTTGTTGATTTTTCTCTGCACAGTAATACATCCATTGTTTCATTTTCCTGCCAATTTTAATATTTTAAGGTTGTTATGATAGATAACCAATCACAAAAGAACGATTCATGATGTCAGGAGTAAATATGTTGCGCCATCTGCTGTCACAGTCTTGTCGAACCCGATGCTTCACACAATCTAGATCTGCTTATACAGCTGTGATGGGATGCAATGTTTCTTGGAGAAAATGTAAGTTGTATTCACATACTAAAGGGACTGATTCACAATTTTCCCCAAATGTTGTTTTTCACATTTAATAATCAAAGTCTACTGTCTTATGTACAGGTTTCACAAAAAATAGTGATACATAATGACAAAAGCTAGTTTATTATTTGTTTTGTAAACAAAGATTGGGGTATGTTATTGTTTACGAAGTTTTCAAAATAAATGGATATCAATATAAGTTTATGATATATATAACATTTTTAAGTATTCTTTAGGTAAGATGTGTCATTTAAAATTTAAATTTGTGACTGCAAATTTAAGATAAATTACAAAATGAACATTTCACTGGTTTGTTTGTAAACTTAACAAAAGACTTTTGAGTCTTTGTTTACCTAACACGAAGTTAAGGCTAAAATATTGTTCTTATTCTTGCATTCAGATGGTCAAAATTTTGGTTGTCAATATTAAATAAGTAATATTTTTAATATTTAACATAAAAAATGAAAATAAAAAAATTAAAAACAAAAACAAACAAACAAAAAAAAGTGAACCAGTCCCTTTAAAGGATGACATAGAACTAATTATTATATTTAAAATATTTACCACTTGTTAAGACTTAAAATGGTTTAAATTTTTAAATTGCAAACATTTTGAGAGGTAGTTCCAGTATTTATATCATGAAAAAAACCTTCCAAACACTACAAGTTATCATGTAGCTACAGTACATGTATGTATATAAAGAAATATTGTATATACAAAAAAAAATTACATATTTAAGTAATACATTTTTTTTTTATTGTTGTCCATATTTTAAAGGGCATGGACACAGTTTGTGCTGAAAATTTTCTTTTTTCATTTTTAATGTTTCCAATGCTTAATTAAAGTATTTCTTAAGGTCAACAAAAATTTAGAACATCAATACAGAGCTCACAATAGGCTTGTGTCATATTTTTTTTTCCATTGGCTAAATATACTATTAAAAGTTTCTTTTAAAGCAGATTTCTCAATTTACAAGTTGATTCTAAACACAATTGAACAGTTTCTAGTGTTTGTTATTTTGTTTTAAACATGATATTTTCTATTACGCAATTTATATGTAAACAAAAACAAGGCACATTACAAAGAACAACAACATTTTGCTGACCATTAGAAATACCTTTGTTAAGTATTGTTAACATTTATAGGAAAATAAAATTTGAGAATGTTTTATTTCCTTTAGTTTAAGACCAATTATGTTTTGTAATCAAGAGCATTTGGTAAATGTATAGACACTAATGATATACTGACAACTGTCGCTATCTGTTAGTCCATCCTAGACTGATGACCGCTAGTTTTTAGACTCAAGACCATGCTTGTTGCTGGTGGAGGACATTTTAATGCATAGTTTTATTACATATTAAGGGCCTAGGATCTCTTTTTGTAACATGCACACACACACACACACACACACACACACACACATTCTATAAATAGTGCTTGTAGTTGAGGGTAACATTGAAAATTTTCACTTTGGTTAACAATGGTTTTTTCAGGGTGAAAATTTTCAGTGTTACCCTCAATTATATGCACAGGGTGTCAAGTGGTCCTATATTCCTATATTTTTCCTATTTTTTCAGAATGTTGCTATAATTCCTATATTTCACTAAATTTTCCTATATTTTGACTTTAACTCCTATATTTTTAGAACTTTGGACAAAAAATAATGAAAGTGGAGATCTTCATATGTGAAATTTATTAGTATTGATATATAAGAGTATTAGAGTTTGAAATGAAAGCTGTAGATGGTGTTAATGCTTGTACTGGTCTGTAGTATAGATGTTGGGACATGCAACATCCATGTTATGCATAATGGATTTTCTAAAGGTCTTGAAAAGTATGGTCAGGAAATTGAGCAATTAATCATTGATCTCTTCAGCCTATTCAAGTATTCAGCTGGTAGGAGAGAAGACTACAAAGACCTTCAACTGAATTTAGATATAGAAATTCAAATGTTCATGCAATACTCCAGTGTAAGATGGCTGTCTCTAGGTCCATGTGTTAGTAGAGTATTAAGCCAGTGGAATGGAGTTATTGAGTACATAGACCGTCTTCAAAAGGGAAAGGAAGTACAGGTTCCAAAAAGTGCAGCATTTAAAAGGATAATGGTTCTTTTAGGATCAGCATCAAGTAGAAATGTAATCTTGGTTCAGCTGTACTTTGTTGAGAATGTGTTTCAGTTGTTTGAGGAGTTTTTGAAGTCCTTTCAATCTGATGAGCCACAGATCCATAGACTCTATGATGAGCTTGGCAACTTGATGATTAAATTGCTGCTGAGGTTTGTAAAGAGAGAGTTAGTCCAAAACAAGCATGTAGCTGAACTGCCTGATATTGACGTAACTAAGTCATCCAATCAAGTCTCAGATAGTGAGTTATCAGTTGGAGAAAGCACTAGAAAGATTTTGAAGAAATGCACAGAACCTGAACAAAGAAAATGTCTGCTGGGTATGAGATCTAATCTTTCTGCAATAGCCTCATATTTACAGAGGAAGTTGCCATTCAACAACAAGCTTCTGGCTAGCCTAGGGTCTTTAAATCCCAAGAAGATATCAAACTCTTCGTCATCTAACATTGAATTGATAGCCAGAGAGCTGTCGGTATCTGAGGAAAATATCACCAGGGTAGCTGATGAATGGAAAGTGCTCTCTATGGATCAGTCTCTAAAGAATATACCATATACAAGAGTTGATCATTTCTGGAGAGAAATATTTACTCATCAGTCTCCAGACAATTCATCAAAATACCCAGCCTTGACGTCAATTGTAAAGATGGCATTGGTTCTCCCTCACGGTAATGCAGATGTCGAAAGAGGTCTTTCAATTAACAACACCATAGTTACAAAGGAGAGAAACCAGTTGAGTGAAACTTCAATCAATGGACTGAGAATCACAAAAGATGCGGTTAAGTTTTATGACCCTGAAAGGATGAGACCAGAAAAGCTACTTATTAATAAGCAAGTATTGACATCAGCCAGAAATGCTCATAGGGATTATCAGAGGAGGTTGGAACAAGAGAGGGAAGCAGAGGAGAGACAAAAACGAGAAACTGAACAGAAGAGAGCTGAAGAAGAGAGAAGAAGAAAGGAAAGGGAACAGCTCTTAGAAGAAAAGTCTACACTTGCTGAAAAACAGAGAAAACTTGATGAGGAAGAAAAGAACATAAGAAATGCTTTAACTTCTGCTTACCAACTGTTGAAAGATGGAAATGAAAAAATGAAGGCAGGCATTGAGGCAAAAGATATGACAAGAATATCTACAGCACAGATGATGATAGATACTGCCACTGCAAAAACAGGAGAGTTTAACAAAAGTTTAGAGGACATTAGAGCAAAGCAGAGGGATCTTGAAGGAAAAAAGAGGAAACTTCTGGAGAGCAGTCTTGATTTCAAAACTTTAACTAGTGACCAGCCACCTAACAAGAAATTGAAAAAGAAGTGAAAAAGATATCATATGGTCAACTGATGTTTGATTATTAAGTAAATTGTAATACATGTAGCTAACTGCTATTTTTAGTTGTTAAAGAGGTGTTATAAGTAGTAACAATATGTTTCTGTGTTTCAAGTAAAAGGGAGGTGAGGTATGGCTAAAGGGGAGGAGGAGGCCAAACATTTATGCTTGAAATTTCAATTATTTGCAAAATTTTATCCTATATATACCCTATATTTTCATAGTGAAAAATCCTATTTTCCTATATAGGATTGGTCAAAACTGGCTTGACACCCTGTATGCACTATTTGTTTTATTATACTGAATATAATACATGTATATATAGCAAAGCAAAAATAGAATGACACAAAAACATAATGTCAAGCTTAAACATGCAATGTATTTCATAAAAAAAAAAAACATACTGAAGTGGGATGTAAACATCAAGTAAAATGTGAAATTGCATTAGAATGGGCATATCTTCTTATTTGTTATTTGCAACCATTAATGTTGATTTGATCGTCACAGACATCTCTTTTACTGTTTATATTGTCTAGCAATTTACGGTGAAACACATGCTCAATCTGTGTGCATATGGAAATATTCATATTAACATCCTTTGTTAAGTACTAATATCCATTGCTAGATATTAACACCACAGTGGGTGTGGTTTCTGTTCTCAGAAAGAAACATTGTGTTTTTTCAAATGCTTCTCAACCAATCAGATTCAATTAAATTACATGAAAGTATAACGAAATATTTTGTATATATACATTTGTAGATAAACACCGGAAGCCTTTGAGATCCAGTAGGAATGTGTCATGGTCAGTGACTAGTATGCAGGGCAATGTGACCATTAACAATGTCAAACTCCGCACAGATAAAACAAAGAAAGCATCACTGGTCATCTTTGACAAAGATGGAACCCTGATTTGTTTTCACTCAATGTGGACACCTTGGGCCAAAAAAATTGTTGCAAGGTATGTTAGTAGGAATGGAAAAATTAAATACAGCACTGTATTATAATAATATCTTTGTGCTTAATGAAACCAACAAAGATTGAAACCAACAAAGATTGAAATTTTGAACCTGATTTTTTTGTTTTGAATGACGTACATACATGTACATTAACGATTGTCAATTTGTGACAGTCTGTACATTTTCAAGTGTAAAAAAAAAAATCAGGACTGCAGGTGCAGACATTTTAAAAGACATTTTATCTTCATGTTATTTAAGATATTTGATCTTCATGTTACTTAAGGATTGAAGAGGCAACAGGAAACAGGGGACTTCAGGACAAGATCTATGATGTTCTTGGTTTTTGTACAAAGCAACAGAAGGTGATGCCAGGGCTTTTGGCTGAAGCCACAACAGGAGAGATCAAGGTACATATGGTGTACTACTATAAGACTTGAATTAGAAAATTATTTGTTTCTCCTTCACAGATCACCATTTTGACTGATGGGTAGGTACTAGGGCTTAAACAATACCAATCCCTCTCTGTTTTAATATATTCAACATGTATTTATAAAATTTTCATGTCAGGTTAATTTGAAAGGCAAGAAAACAAGTAAATTTTTTAGAGTTGGCACATATATACATATACCTTAAATGAATGAAATCCATTGACTTACCCATGGGGGTCTGGGTTAGAATAGGTTCTCAGTACCCTTTGCTTGTTGAAAGAGGTAACTAAATGGGGTGATACTTTGGATGAGACTGCAGAACCAAGGCCTTGTGTCACAGCAGGTGTGGCATGATAAAGATCCCTCCTTGCTTAAAGGCCTTAAGTGCCAAGCATAGGCCTAAATTTTGCAGCTCTTCACCAGCAGTAGTGACGTCTCCACATTTGTGAAAAATTCTGAACCAGGATGTAAACAATATACAACTAACCAACCATTGACAATGTAAATTTATAAAATAACTAAGCTGTATGTGCAAATAGGCAATGCGTGACATACAACTTGTAATCACATTTTTTTGTAATTTTGTTTATGGTGATCACTTAGTAGTGATTTGTAATGTTTTCTGTATGTTTAGAGCCAACTAATTTCCTTACAATATCTTTATTTTTTACATTCTTGTATTCATTACCACAAATGAAACCAAAATAATTGATTTTTGAGCTTGGCTTTTGTTTTAGGGTGATACTAATCAAAGTAATGTGTATCAAACCAAACCGAAATTTGCAAATTAAGTATCAAGCACCAAACTGAACAAAACTGAAACCGAGGTGAATCGTTTCAGCCCTAATACACTGTAGGTAGGTAGCAATTAATTTTACAGACAAATACATTTACAAATCTTTGACCTGAGTCACTCAGGTAACCTATTGATATTGGTTTATCGTGTGATGTGCATTAAAAACTGAACATTTTTAAATTCTTCTTGATAACTACCTTTCCAACTCTTTTCAAATTTGGTATGAAGCATCTTTGAGAAATGGGAAACTTAAATTATAAATTCCGGGACTCCTGCATCTCCAGAGCTTTATGGGCAATGCAAAATTTGACCAATTTCAAAAGTCTTTAAACTCAAACTCGGCATATAGTGTTTATGTGCAAAACATTTAAATAGCATCTTCTTTAATGTTGGATATACTAAATTAAAACTAAATGGATATCTGTAAGGAGCAAGTAGCCCTTCACCAAATATTGTGAATTTCATGATCCATGGTTGGAGCCAAAATGGTCAAACTGATTAAATGTCTTTACCATTTGAAAGACTTTTTTAATTTTGTTGATAATGTATAAAAACTAAATGTATATAAGGAAAAGCTGAAATTATAAATGTTCAACCAAGGATGGGTCCAAAGTTGTCATAATGTGTTGATATAGCATATATTATATCATTTAGTCTTTCATCAGTATAGTCATTTTTGGGGGGGGAGGGGGGGGGGGGGCGCAATTTTGTTTTAAGAACTCATTTATTGTTATAGATTTTGTAGCCCTTGAGGCCAGTGAATTCTGAGTATTAGTTAAAAAAGGTGTTACAATGATACTTTTAACTAATATTCAGGTGATTGAATTTGATAAGGCCTGTGGCCTCTTGTTCATTTTGTCAATATGGATGTTGATGAGAACTAGATTTAAGTGAAAAAGAATGAAACTTCTAATTTAAAAGAACTAGTTTATTACAAATATCAGAACAGCACATACTGTAGAATCATTAGATTTCATGGTGACTGTTTTTGTGGATTTCCTGGATACCTATATCTAATGAATTTCAAATCAGAAGGAAATACACAATTTATACAAATTTTTAATTTACAGAAACTATATCTGCAAAATTACATCCTGACAAAACAGTAAAATCTCCACAATCCATGAAAATTGGCCCCCACAAATTTAAATGATTGTATGTTAATCAAATTTAAAGTCACCAAGAGTATTTTGAGTGATTTTAATTTATATGATTTTCTTGTATACTAATATTATGTTTCATGCTGAAAATTTTAATGATATTTATGTCTATATGACACAGGATGAAATGACTAAGATGTTGGTTGGGGAAGGAATGGAAGAATCAGAAGTCAGAGAAATTTTAGACACAGTTTGGTTGGAGGGAAATGTAGGAAATCCAGAGAAAATGAAAAAGCTTGGAGACTTGGAAACACTCTTCAAAATCCTGAAGAAAAACAATGTTAAAATTGCTCTCATTACATCTGACAATCGAAAAGGTACAGATGCTTTTCTAGAGGAACTAGGACTAAAGAAGTACTTTGAGCATGTCATATGTGGAGATGATCCTGGTACAGAACCAAAACCAGCTCCACACAATGCCCTGGAAATCTGCAAGAAATTAGGCATTGATCCATCAGATGCAGTAATGGTGGGGGATACTGAGACAGACATGCTTCTGGGAAAGTCTGCAAAACTGGGATGGAGTGTGGGAGTTCTCAGCGGGGTAGGGCAAACTGGAGATTTACTGCCTCATGCTGATCATGTGGTCAATGATATTGAAGATATTTTACCTCTGATTTTACCCTTGGAAGAATGGAAGAGTTGTTACGCATATTCCCCATTAGAGAGGATTTTGGTGGATTCTACTAAACATGATACACCTATAACCATCACTAAAAAAGTACCGGCAGACTTGGTGATTTTTGATCTTCACGGAACACTCATTTGTATTCACAGGAAATATCCAAAATTTGTGGAATTTCTCTGCTCAAGGTGATTATGATAGTATAAGAAAATTATCTTGACGTGAAATGAAATTTTGAAAGGTATGTTACCATTCTGATGCATAGTTTTGCATCATTATTGTTCCCACAGGAAACAAAGTTTAAGGGTTTTATTGAAATTACCCTGCCCATTTGTAGACATTTTTCATTTGATTTGGAGATTATCTTTGGCATAATTGATGAAATTTTTCTCCAAATTTTAATGGATAATACCATGTAACCTATGCACTTTGCATTTTCAGATTGACTTATGTAGTTTTTAGACATTTTCAGCTATTTCAAAATTTATAAGGTCACCTGAGCTGCAGGCTTATGTGAGTTTTTCTGATCATAGATTGTCTGTAAAGTTGTAACATATTTAACTTTTCAAGAATCATGTGGCACAAAGCACTACTTGGAGAAAAGGATTCAAGTTTTTTCCAATGAAGTACCACACCCCTTTTCAAGGGTATATAATTAGACATATTAAAAGTAGGGTGGTGGATTTTAAGAATCCACTGCACCAGGAAAGTCCTTACAAAATGTAAATTCAAGTTTATTCAACATGTTCAAACCATTATTCCCAGAGTCTAACCTATTAATTATCCCCTGACCTATGTATGGTAGGACTGTCATATATTTTTTTTTATAGATTATTTATTGTAGGACCTTTCAATTTATATCATGGTGTTTGACCTTTGAGTTGTGACCTTAACCTTAGAGTTTGACTTACTTTTAAGAGAATATCTCATGAACTATTTAAGATAGAGCTTTCATAATTTGTATATAGATTTCTTGTGGCAAAACCTTTCATTTCATACCATGATTTATGACCTTGACCTTCTCAAATATAGTAAGGCAATGTAAGTTAATGATGTTGAGGCATCCCTATGTGTGAATTGAAGTTTGGTACTGTTGAAACCCTTTGGGTCTAGGTTAGGGCCATAATATGTGGTAAAAATTTTTTGATGGGTATAAAGATTGAAAAAAGATCTTTTAAAAATCACAACAGCTGAACAATAGCAGGGCAAAGGTGACTCAATTGAGGGATTTGGCCAGTGGGCCTCATAATTTTTCTTTAAATTCTGTCAGCACTATTCTTGCAACATAAATAAGGTATTTATTCTTGACTCAGAGAGTGCTAGTGAAATGATGGCATGTCCTCACAACTGCACAAGATCATTTGAACAATTTCAAGGTCACTGGTAAAACATATTAAGTCATGTATAGACCATGTGTTCAGAGCAGAAAATCTGTAGACATCCATACATCACACACACACACACACACACACAGAGAGGCATGAAAGTATGTCTTTTGTCCAGATCATATCTATACAGCAGAAAAAAGTAAGGTTCATTCTTGACATAGAAGATACTAATGATATGATGTTGTGTCCTTACCCCAGACCAAGGTCATTTCTGCAATGTCAATGTTTCTAATTGAGAACATATATAATACATGGATTATGCATTGGAATAGAAAAGATCTAGACAGTCACATTTAGCACAGATGTTGGTGATACCTTGTGGATGTGTTCTGGTGCAATTCCAAAGGCTATTTAAAAAATCTAAGGTCACATAGAGAAAAAGGCACTTGTTCAGGTCATATCTTTAAAATGGAGAACAATTTAATTTTTATACTGGATGTAGATGTTGCTTATGATACAAGAATGTGTCCTGATCATAACGATAGCTAATTTTGATGATGTTAATATCACTGCAAGAATATATATCTTTGAAATAGAAAAGTTTTTGACATACACACTGGATGTAAAGACTGCTCTGACCACCTGTGGTGCCATGGTCTTATGTCAAGGCTATCTGGACAACTTCAAGGTTACATGGGGAAAGTTATTAATTCCTGTTGAATCCGCATCTTTACAATGTTACAATGAATTATCAAATGCTCATTCGTATCTCTGCTTCAATGTATGACATGACCATAAAATGAGGTCAAGTATTAAAGGTCAAAGTGATATGAAATTTCCATTCTTTTGCATGGCATTGCCTGAATTCATAGAAATTCATACAAATTATGGTAAACTAAAACGCAGTATTTTGAATACGAACTAGTTTAAATGAACCCCACAGAGGGTATAGGTCTCATAAGGACAGGTGTATTTCTATGAATCACACTTTGCATGTAATTTAAAAGGAACTCATAAATCAAATCTTCAACATTAAATTTCTTTGTTTTAAATTTTTTTATTTATTTGTATAGATTGGAGCAGATGACTGGATTAAACCTGTCAGAAAAAGTAAGCAAGTTGTTGGGCTTGAATGAAGATGCAACTCGAGTGATGCATGGTGTCTTGTCAGAAGGCACTCCCTCAGATGCCAAAGGAGCTGTGGTAGGGGCCTTAAGACAAGAAGGAATATTCTTCCAAGAAGCAGTTATGATTGTTAACCAGATATGGAAGGAAGCTGAATTCATACTGCAATCTCAGCCAACACCACTGTATTCCAATATCAAGGGGATGTTTCAAGAACTAAAGCAAAATGGAATCAGAATTGCTATTAATACTGCAGAACCAAGGGAATTTGTCATTTCAGACCTGATGAATTTGGGGTTAATTGAATACATAGACATGTTGATGTGTGGAGATGATCCAATTTCTCAGCCTCGTCCTTCTGCTCATAATGCTTTGTTGATTTGTGATGAACTGAAAGTAAGTCCATCTAAAACTGTAGTTGTTGGAGATTCAGTGGGAGATCTTCAGATGGGACAATCAGCTTTTGTCATGCAAAAAATTGGAGTTTTATCTGGTGTAGGTTCAGAAGAACAGTTGAAACTATTTGCAGACCATGTTGTTTCTAGCATAGCAAGTATTTCCAATATCATTCTTCAAAAAGGAAATTCTGTACAGACTGATACAACACAAAATACTCAGGGTTCAGGTAGGAAAATGTTTGCCAGAAATTTTTCATCGTCTGCATCTTACTTGCATCAGTCTCATAGGCATTTTAGCACATCTAGTCATCGCATGGTCCATATAGCTACAAACCAAGAAAAATATGATTACATCATTGTTGGTGCTGGTTCTGCAGGTTGCACTTTAGCAAATCGTCTGAGTGTTGACTCTTCTAAAAGAGTTCTGCTTCTTGAAGCTGGGCCTAGGGACTTGTGGCATTGGGATTCGTGGAAGATATACATGCCAGCTGCTTTAATGTATAATTTATGTGATGACAAGTACAACTGGTATTACCATACTGAACCAGAGAAGGGCATGAACAACCGCATCATGTATTGGCCCAGAGGGCGGGTTTGGGGAGGGTCATCAGCCCTCAATGCAATGGTCTATATTCGAGGCCATGCCTTAGACTATGATAGGTGGGAGAAGGAAGGCGCTAAGGGCTGGTCGTATGCTGACTGTCTACCATACTTTCGTAAAGCCCAGTGCCATGAATTAGGAGCAGATGACTACAGAGGTGGTGAAGGCCCACTACAAGTATCCAGGGGAAAAACTAATAATCCATTGTTTCAAGCCTTTATAGATGCAGGAGTGCAATCAGGATATCCATACACAGATGATATGAATGGCTACCAGCAAGAAGGATTTGGATGGATGGACATGACTATTGGAAAGGGTAAAAGATGCAGTGCAGCAGCAGGATATCTACATCCCATTATCAAAGAAAGAACAAACTTGTCAACACAGAATAATGCTCTTACTAAACGCATTATATTTGAAGGGAAGAAGGCAATAGGAGTAGAATATGAAAATAACTCAAATATCAAGACTGTATATGGAGAAGAAATCATACTCAGTGGTGGTGCAATCAATTCCCCACAGCTGCTCATGCTTTCAGGAGTTGGAAATGCAGATGATCTGAAGAAATTGGATATTCCCATTGTTCAGCATCTTCCAGGAGTTGGTGAAAACCTGCAGGACCACTTGGAGGTGTATGTTCAACAAGAATGCAAAAAACCCATTACACTCTATAAAGCACAGTGGAAGTTTCCTCATGTGATGATTAAAATAGGTCTGGAGTGGTTCCTTAAGCAAACAGGGGATGGAGCTACTGCTCACTTGGAAGCAGGAGGATTCATACGCAGTGATCCGGGAGTTGAACATCCAAATATTCAGTACCATTTCCTTCCCTCAACTGTCAATGATCATGGAAGGAAAGCAGGAGATAGACATGCCTACCAAGCTCATGTTGGTCCAATGCGTCCCACGAGTAGAGGATTCATTAAGCTTAAATCCAGAGATCCCAAAGAACATCCTCGATTAGTTGCAAATTATCTAACAACTGAATTGGATATACGTGAAATGAGAGACAGCATTAAGCTAACAAGAGAAATTTTTCAGCAAAAAGCATTTGATCCCTACAGAGGTTCTGAGATAGCACCAGGGGATGGTGTCCAGACTGATCAGCAGATAGATGAGTATAATCGAAAAATGGCTGACAGTGCATATCATCCTTCCTGCACTTGCAAGATGGGATCAGATATGGATCATATGGCTGTTGTCGATCCCAGCACACGTGTGTATGGTATAGAAGGCCTGCGGATTGTTGATGCTTCTATTATGCCAAGCGTTGTCAGTGGAAACTTGAATGGACCCACAATTATGATTGCTGAAAAAGCAGCAGATATCATTCTTGGAAATCCACCCCTCGCTCGCTCAAATGCACCAGTCTATAAACCCAAAACTCTTGATACACAACGATAAAAGGTCTCCCATCATCAAATAGTGTGAAAATGCTCTAGCCAGTGTTTTCTTTTGTTTTTGTTCATTTCGAGTTTTACTATTACTGTTTACCTACAAAAGCAACAAATCAAATGTATTTAATGCTTGTATCTACATGTATATTTGAGGTTCATTTTTCATTTTCTATCAGAATTTTTATTTTTAATGATTAGGTTGATGTACTGATATTTACCAATTACTTTAAAATTTATGTAACAGTCTTGTATTTTTTAGATACCTGATAGCAAAAGTTGTGTCTGGGCGTCATTGTCTAAAAATTCTGCTGAAAAGACACCATTTCTCTTTTATATGAGGTCATGTCGGTGACAGAACACCAAATATTAATTCAATTCCAATTGATACTTTTGTGAAGCTGCAGGATTAATTTTTCAGATATTTTGTCCATTGTGTTTTTTCAGTAAACATACTTTCAATGATCATTTGAAACACTTTCAATGAAACTTATAACAAATTTATAACAAAGAATCCTTGGACAAAGGGGATTCAGTTTTGTTTGAATGAGGGTACAAATTGTCAAGAGTACATGTGTAATGTACAAACTGTGGGAGCTTGTTGTTTGGGACCAGTATAGGATCACAATAATAATTTTACATTGGAATACATAGGAAATTTCTTTTAAAAGTACAAGTATACAATTTGTCTTATCAATTTGTGAGTAAATGTATCCTTATGCAGTATATACCAAATGTATACAGGGTAAGCAATGTAGTTCATGAGCCTTTTGTTATATGTTATAAATTATATTTTTTTTTTCTCTGTACCCCTTTAAAAGGTTCAGAATCCTGGTTAAGAGAGAAATTATTTCAGAGACTTGGTATTTTAATCATACAAGTATTCATTTATTTAAATTGTTGTAGGAAAGTATAAACATGCATATTGAAATGGAATTTCATTGGTTTTATTTTTTTTTTTTTCTTATTTTTATTCAAGTTTGGTTGTAGTAAATAATGACAGTAAATTGATTGCAACAGTACCAAGATAATTTGCCACCAAGTCTTGGCAGTTCAAGCAGATTTTGTATACAAGTCATATAATTTATAGGGTGTGTGCTGAATGTTGACATTCAGGAAAAAATGGTTGAATGTATATTCATGCGTATATTTTGTGTTATTTGTTAACGTTAAGTGAGAATATTATTTGCAGATTGCAAAATATGGCACTTCCATTTCCAGCTCTCTGTTATCACCACTACAGAGTAATTTACTCTTATAGTTTATGTCATGCAAAAATTGTGTTGTTTTGTATCAATCCAGTTAAATTCTAGTCTTTTCTAACTGCTCCAATACTCAAGGCTGGAAAAGCATAAAGTATTGGAGCGATTTGGGAAAATCAGATTTAAATAGATTGATTCTGTATTTAGCAGACCACTGGATTGATCGTGTATTTTTTTCATGAAATGTGATATGCCTCACTGGTTGACCAATAAATTGTTTTATTTATTTAAAGACATCAGAGTATTTAGTGCGTTTTTCTTCAGCTCTACTTTTCAAAGACTAGATGAAGATGTGCATAGGGAAGTTGTACGTCTGTAAATAACCATTTCCAATTCATACCCTTCTACAGCTTTCTTCAGATTATGATGAAATTTGAAACAAAAAAAGACAGTTAATTAAATTCATTATTCTTTTTCAAATACATCTTCCTCATTTTCCATCGGATGGAAATACGAGGGCTGTTCGATATGTAATGTGTATTGTACCACAGCGTGATAACGCTTTGCACGATTTCATGGATTATGATACTCGTGAATAGCTCTATTCAATACCTTTCCAACGGTATAAACACGAGCCTTCAGCTCCACATAGTTATAAACTCGCAGTCATTTCAATAGAGCCAGACGTTGACATCTGTTGTAAACATGGTCGGGGAAACGGGTTGAGAATATTGAAGAAATTCGAGCTTATATAAAAGTTTAAACAAAACTGTCATTCGGTAATGCAGAAATATAGCAAAATCCTGTCCGACTCGTAACTGGACAATTATTTGGTCCAGAGTCAGTCTTACATGTGTAAGAGAGTGGTGCATTTACTCAGTATTTATTATTGTAGGTAGCCCGTTTGCTGCTTAACAATTTTTTTTTAAATAAATACATGGATAAAGTTATTTATGGATAGTAGTGTATACCGAGAAAGTCTTTGAATGGAAATCTATAGCAATCAATTATGTCTATGTGAAGACGGGATGCCTCGATCCCTGACCATGAGATGACTTGGTCTTGCGAGTTTAGAGGTGATCCAATAATGGCAATACAGGAATGAGAAATTTTTATTTATGCTGAAACAACCATGGCAGCAAATGGCATATGACACTTTATGCATTCCATTCAAAATGCTGATGTGAAGAGACTTGGGCTTTGTCGTATTGTGTACTTTCAAAAACTGGAATCTTATGTATTTGATTACGTTATATAAAAATTTTCGTTTGTAACTTATTGGTGGCCCAAGAGAAATAAACGAACTTGGAATTAAATTGTACTCTATTAAGATAATGCACATTTCTCAGTAATAAAAATTTTACATTTACATTTCGCTTGCATTCTATCTTGTTTCTGTAATAAATCTCGGAGTATAATTACCATGTCTGTTTAAAGTCGGCATATTTTGATAGTTTCTGGTTGTTGCAAGTAAAAATGTAGACTTGGCTCTTATTTATTACAGTAGGTGTATAAATGGACATTACAGTAGCAAAGGAGAGAAAAATCTTTGGAATAATTGGGTATCGAAATCGGGGACCCTTGCATAACCAGTTAGATTATCTAACCACCAAGCTATCCACGCTGATATTCAAAGTATGGTAATATTGATATAAAATTTAAACCTATTTTGAAAATCATACAAGAACTCTTCATATTGAGAAGATGAAAAAATAATTTTAGAGAAATGTTAGGAATGTGTTTGTCCTCAGTAGGATTGATATCTTACCACAATCGTTCCATACTTCAGTACTTTGATTTTTATTCAATCAGCATAACAAAGATTTTACTTCCTAACTAGCGACATTCAAATCTGATTACTTTCTCAGGTACAACACAGGTAATATGTCATAAGATTCACTTTCATTAAATGAGTAGCCTTTAAATTTGAAAATAGTATTGATTGTATAATGTTTAACGTCCCTCTCGAGAATATTTCCCTCATAAAGAGACGTCGCCACTGCTGGTGAAGGGCTGCAAAATTCTGGCCTATGCTCGGTGCTTAAGGCCTTTGAGCAGGGAGGGATCTTTATCGTGCCACACCTGCTGTGACATGGGGTCTCGGTTTTTGCGGTCTCAACCGAAGGACCGCCCCATTTATGACAAGCAAAGGGTACTGAGGACCTATTCTAATCCGGATTCCCACGGGGTTAAAAATAGTAATGCAATTATAACCAATATAAAATTACTGAACATTATTTTTAGGTAGCTACTACACCTTGAAAGAGTTTCTCAAATCAGCACAGTTTATTTATAATCGTACTACTGATATTTTATCACTTAGATAAACAAGAATTTGAGTGTACTGCAAGGCAATGCAAAGTCCCCTACTAGTTGGATAATTCAGTCAAAAGTAGGTGTCAAGCATAATGAAACTTAAACTTGATCTGTAACTATCCAAGACAAGGTCATGTATAAAATTTAATTGGAGTATCTTCATCCAGTGCGGAGAAAATTCTAAAAAAAAAACCAAACAAAAAAACAAAACTCAAGCAGAATGACAAACGGGTGGACAGACCGGGGTTAAATTAATAGTACCCTTCGGCAAAGCTGGTAGGGGACTAGTTATGAGATGATCTTTTTAATCCATTCAAACATAGATTCTCCATTAGCCTTATAGCTACTTCATATATCATGAAATAAATCTGTTAATTCCTATTACTAAAGTCATAAACGTCACCTTAGTTTTCATCGGTGCTGTTTCAATCGTTTGTCCCCGCTGTACGTCTTCAGGCTCAACACTAAATTTGCAGGATACTGATACACATAAAAACTTGAACAGGAATTGATCCTTAAAGAGGCAAACCTTTCATGCATACATCTGACTCGTTCACTTTAAAACTTGGATGTGATACATAATGTAGATCGTATAGCAGGTATAGAAGTAAAATATCTTTTTCAATGTTGTTTTTGGCTGAGGGGTGGGTGGAAACCTCTTATTCATTGGACAGGCTCATAAAATCGTTTCTGAAGGTGGCAGCCAGAATAATGTGAAAGGTGTTAAATCATGATTAAGCTTGATTTCAGTATATTTATTTCATTTGTGAAAAAAACAGCATATTGTCACTATTGGGGAGGGGGGTCAGAATAAAATGACAAAGCTGGGAAAAGGAGGTGATACCCATAGGTGATTGCGTAATATTTTTCATAATAAGTGCACAATATTTCAAAATATATGTGTATTTATATGAAACATTGGGTTCTGAGGATGACTCCCTGTTCTCTCTGAAATTTCTGCTTCCCTTGTCCATAATAAGGCTTTTAGTTTTACAAAATGCTGACTTCGTCATAACACTATCATGTTCAATATTTTCTGTTCCGTTTTCCATTCTGTGTTTTAGCAACACCAATGGTGATGCATATAAAAATTATGAAAGTGCAACATTTAGATATATTTATTGTATATCAGAACCAAAAATTGCACATTTTGTGAATCATAGAATAATAAAATGTACGTATACAGTAGTTGGACTGCAAAACATGTTTTATGCTATTCTGAGTTGAGATGATGTTTTCACATATGTACAACATATATGAACTCAACAATTAAGTTGCATTATATACTATATAACATGCAAACTATTTGCATTTAGATTCTGGAAATGTTTACATCATAAACTTTTCATAATCAGCAACATGACTGCACATAGTATTTATTATAGTTACATTATCAACATGTATCATTCCAACAGCAATAATCGGCCTTGATTTGCTATATTTTGTATGTGATGAATATCCGCATCTCTTCTTATAAAGAAATTATAATGCAATTTGTTTTTGTCGCAAGCAAATGTCTTCCAAGCTCCCTAAATCGAAAAAAGAAAAAACAAACAAAAAAAAACAAAACAACAACCTTAGAATGACCAAGTAAAGCTTAAATGTCAGGAAGATCTAGCTTTGTGTGTCCTATATATATATATATATATATATATATATATATATATATATATAAAATCTGATGTATGGAAGGGAATTGTTGCCATAATTCTAAGCATTCATCTGATATTCTTAATTTTAACTTTGGTTCTTAATTCTAAATTTTATTTAGCTACACGACATCCTTAATTCCTTGTAATATTATTATATCTCATACATTCTGCTTTTGCTTTGCTTCATTCTTACATTTTTGATTGTAATATATATATATATATATACAAATGTATATATATATGATATTCTTAATTCCATCATTGCATTCTGCATTCATTACATTTAAATTATAATTTAGATTTTATCAAGATTCAGTTTGTAGTTCTGCTTTCCTTGTTAATCCCATTATGCTTCATTGCATTCGTCATTTTATGTCTCATTATTACGCCAGAGAGTGTTGCATTCACAGTAACATCTGCTCCCTGGATACAAAACTGAAAGTTGGACGACATGGAGAAAGTGTTTCCTGCAGAACTCGTACCCAGAACAACTTGTACACTGAAACCTTCAAGAAAACCTAATATTTTCCAATCACTACATTGGTGTGGGTGTCGGAGGAGGCAAGGTTCTCTTCATCGGTGTAATCTTACATTCTTTCATTCTCACATTACTACTGTCATACAAATCAAGAGGAGGGAAAAGGGGGGGGGGGGGGCTGGGGTAATCGGTCAATAAATGAAATTTTGAAAGACAGATACCCTTGTCAATAAGCCCTTATTCACATTGTGTAGTATACTATTTGATGTACCCCGATGTATTTTTTATTCTGCAATAGAGGGTAAGGATTGGTCTGCCTTATGTAATCTTAAGTCTCTAAGCAAGAGACGATGATCTGCACATACTTAGTAGGCAGCTTTTAGTATACATCATTTTCAGAATACAATTTAGACCTGTCTGAATATTGGCATAGGACTAATTTACACCCAAATATACACCTTTTTGAGAAATGAGCTCCATAAGTCGTCCAACTTTCAGTTTTATGGGGAGCAGTTGTTGTAGTGAACACAATGCCCTCTGGTGTAATAATGTGACACTAAATGACCAATGCAATGAAGCATAATAGGATTCACATGGAAAGCAGAACTATTAATCAAATCTTGATACAATTAGGAATATTTGGTTGTAAAATCTAGAAATTAAAATGTAATGAATGCAATAAGGTAAGATAGAATTAAGGATGTCATATATATTATAATCAAAGATGTAAGAATGAAGCAAGATGAAAGTAATAGAAAATTGAAATATACTGTATCAATGCATGACATAAAATTAAGGTTGTCATGTTGCAAAATAAAATTTTGAATTAAGAATAGATATTGAAATGTTACAAGGTAACATGGAATAAAAAGTGTCATATATTAAAATCAAAGTTAGAATCAAGAATACAAGAAGGATGCATAGAATTATGGCGATTATTCCCTTCTCTACTGATGTAAAACTTGAAACCCCTTTTGCAGCCTCATCATTGCTCCAGGTACCATCATTTCTACACTAAGCGTTAATTTGCACATGAATTTTTCAAAATGTGCACCCTTGCTCCTGAAAAGGAAATTATCACACATTTCTAAAAATCATATCTATGTAAGAAATCTGAACAAACTAACCCCTATTAACAATATTGTCAGTAAAGGTTTGAAAAAAATTGAACCTACACTACATGAGGATGTTTGCATAATTCATCATATTGTTCTCTTAAATTTTTAAAAATAAATTCAATGAATTTCTCTCTCTTAATGAATTTTATCCCCCCCCCCCCCCCCAATCTTAACTTGAATCTACCAGTACACTGAATAAGGATGCTTGAATGTTGATAAACTTCAGCCTAAAAGAACAAGAGAATCTGTGAATTTATGTCCTTAAGTTTCAATATTTTTACAAAGATGAAACACTTGCAATATACTAGATGCCATCCAATTACCTTATATGAGTAGATGACCATTATACAATAGTTCTTTTACTCTGTGATATAAAACTTCTACTCTTTTTTCTGGCTCTTGATGCCTGCAAATATTAATTAATAATACTTGTGATTCTAGAGAAGATTTTGAACTGAATAAAATTTTCTTGTACATTGCCATGCAAAATTCATCAAAACCCTTTGTTGTGGCTGCTGCCCCTGGAGGTCTAACTCTAAATAACATATAAGAATGCTTGCATATCACTTTAACTTTGTTGCACACTTTGAATTTTTCTGGTGCAGTGGTTCTTAAAAAAGATTATTTTCACATTACATCCCATTTCACTACTAGTATTTTTTTTATTACCACCTCTAGGAATGAGACATAGTTCTTCATTTGATGTTAAACAAAAGTAATACTCTTTTCCCAAGCATGCTTTGTATTATAAGTTTGGTTAAATTGGTCCAGTGATTCTTGAGAAGAAGATAAAAATGCAAAAAGAGTTTAATAGCATCTGACCGACAGACAAGAAAAGATTTCTTGAGCCTTTTGGTTTGGGCAAGTTTCAAACTATCGAGTAATCATGGGTCCTACTAGTAATTCCATGTTAAGAAGGCCTATTTGACACAGTGTTCAAGATATTTACCTTTACATATCAAATACAAAATCTGCAGCTTGAATAATTATGTGACCTTGACCTTTGACTGCAATATTACATATTTATCAATGCAACATTTACAGTACGTCAGATTATCAGCTGACTAGAAATATTACATGTATCTATTAATTCTATGTACCATCAAGCACACACTCTTGTAGAATAACTCCTTATGAAGAGAAAACAGCATTCATTAAATAATTTGACAACTTCTCCAAATCAGTCTCACACCGATGATTTTGGAGAATTTCACTAATCTTATCTCCGTTCTCTGGAAATATTGCCTTGAGCTGTTCCTCTATCTCCTTTGTTTTAGCTTTTCCCCTTACAGGTTCAGACTTCTGCGGCTTTAGAGGATTGTTAGATCTTCCTCCTCCTTTTCCTCGCCCTCCTTGTTGAGTCTGATTATTGTCATGCTGTCTCTGTGGAGGTACATACTGCGGTCTCACCCATGCTTGCTGTGGGGGCCTTTGGTATGCCTGCCCTGGTTGTCTGGAGTTAAAATTTTCGCACTGCCTTTTCCCTGCATTCCATGCATTAATTTGTGGGTTTTTCTCTTGATAATATGGAATAGTGTGCCTAAAAAAGCAAGGTATGTTTGTGAAACACTAATGCCCTTGTATGGCCAAACTCCAGGGTCATGTCATCAAAAATTTGGTACATAAAGAATGGTATACACATGTGAAATATAAAACACCTATCACCATCCACTCATAAGTTATGGCCAAGGTTAAAGTTTTTGTGGACAAACAGACAAACCAAAAATAGAGCACCCCTAAACTGGTACATGGTGTAGCCACATGCATTATTGACTCCAAAAATTTAAGTCCACAGGCCATAACTCCTTCAAAAACTTTGGGATAGTTTCCCCTTGTAATATGCAAATCTACACATTGTGATCTTTCTTTGTTCCAAGTTTCATTAAAATCCACCCAAGGGTTCTGGAGGAATTGTAAAGACAAAGTATTTTGTATTGAAAAAAACTAAGTCCAAGGGCTCTATCTCCTTCAAAAAACTTGGACAGTGTTTCCCATGTAATATGCACATCCACATTGTGATTTTTCTTTGTACCAAGTTTCATTAAAATCCCCCATGCGATGTGTAAGGAGGAATTGTGAAAACAAAGTATTTTGCATAGAGAAAACTAAGTCCAAGGGCTTCAACTCCTTTTTAAAAAATTAGACAGTGTTCCCCTTATAATATGCACATTTACACATTGTGATCTTTCTTTGTACGAAGTTTCATTAAAATCCCCCCCAAGGGTTTAGGAGGAGTTGTGAAGACAAAAGGGACAGATGGATGACAGCAGTATAGCATAATATACCCACATTTTGTGCCGGTGTATAAAAACTATATGCCTTTGAATCTCCAATTATAGGGGCAGTATTTATTAATGTATATTACAATGATTGCAGGTTTTGCTATATGGGTATAACAAAACAGTTTTTGATAGAAGTCTTCAGCATAGTTGATCTATCAGACCATAACACAAACCATTACCCTCAACTCCAGTCAACAACTTTATACTGTGCACAATATAAATATGCATTCGGTTTATTTCCTAGATATCCAAGAATAAAAAAGAATTTAAAATATTTTGTGCATTTTCACCATATGATTCATATATTTCCCAGCCTAAAGCCTGAAATCCTGTTTCAGGAGCTATGAATTTCATAATTTTCTTTGAGGCCTCTGTACTCAATAGGGAATATGCACCAAGTTGGTTTCCTAGATGGTGAGGAGTAAAGAAGACATTTAAAGATTGTACTATTTTTAGAAGTTTCAGCCTTACCACTAAGACCCAAAGTGGGCAGAGACTATGGATTTCATAAATTGTTCCCCTGTCCCAAAAGGTACTCCACAACAATTTTGTTAAAAATTGGCCCTGCAGTTCCCAAAAAGTCAAACATGTTCAAAAGTTAACAATGGACAATGATGGATGGGCAATAAGTTACCTAAGTGACTCAGGTGACCTTAAAAAAATAACTAGAACCCCTGATACATAATGACTTGTCCTTTGAATTGGTTGTCTTTGAGAACAGCTTTTAAATGATTCACCTTTGGAAGGAAATATTGCCCTTCATCAGGAGAAACTTGTAAATCCTGTTTATTTCAGTGCTCTGTTTCAAGGTTGATTAAATTACTAACTCAGCAAGACAAATCTTGATCAGAAGCTCACTTGCACTTTTACCTCAGATGACTTAACAAGAGGCCCATGACCAAAATCACTCAAGACTTTTCCCTATATATTAGCAAGTAATACTTCGATCCCTTATTGTGGCCCCACCCTACCCCCAGGGGCTGTGATTTTAACAACCTGAATCTGCACTATGCCAGAAAGCTGCCATGTAAATTTGAACTTTTCTAGCTCAGTGGTTTTTGAGAAGATGTCCCCCCCCCCCCCCCCCCCCCCCCTATGTTTTTGCATGTAAAACTTCGATCCCCATTGTGGTCCCACCCTACACCCATGGGGGCCATGATTTTAACAAATTTGAATTGGCACTATGTCAGGAAGCTTTCAAGTGAATTTGAACTTTTCAGGCCCAGTGGTTCTTGAGAAGAAAACTTTTAAATGACTCCACTCTATTTTTTCATACTTGTGATTATCTCCCCTTTGAAGATAATTCTATTACAAAAAACCTAAGGATAAATTGTACCAAGATAGACTGAAATTGGCCCAGTGGTTCTGGACAAAAAGAATTCAAAAATTTGTCAGTGTTTTTGCTATTATCCCCCTTGGAGGAGGGTGATGCCCTTTGTTTGAACAAATTTATATCCCCTTCCCCAAAGGTTGCTTTTTGCCAAATGTGGTTGAAATTGGCTTAGTGATTCTGGAGAAGAAGCTGGAAATGTGAAAGTTTACAGAGATAGACATACGATGGACAATGGGCGATCAGAAGGCTCAAAAATCATGTCTGCATAGTGATGGTGTACTATCACTGAACATGACTGAATGTATTAAGAGAGATAGGAAATATAAAAAATATCCCAAAATACAGTTTCAATGAAAGTTTTATCATTATCATTTGCAAGGAAGCATTATAACAAAAGGCCCATTCAAAGTAGGCCTTGTAGGTCACCTAATTAATGGCTATAAAATCTATATTAATTTTTTCTATTCTGCATATCTAAGTTAAAATTTTAATATCTAACAGCAATAATTCTTAAAACACAACTGCCCCCAAAAGTTCATGCCACACTGATGAAAGACTTTACATAATATATATGTTATTCATGTATTAATATTGTATGACTATTTTTGATCCATCTTGTAGTTGTACTTTTGTTAGTCTCTGCAGATCTTTCATATTATAATGAATGCGAGAGTTCAGTGAGTTCATTTGTCAGTTCAATTCCCCATGAAGTGCATGCTTTTCAGTAATTCCTACCTGTGTTGATTCAGGTGCTGGTCTGTACATACTGTTTTCAAATGTATTGAATATTGAGCTTCCAGACACATTTGCCTTTGGGTTGCAATGCAATGCATGATACCCTCAACAACCTTGATTTAAATATTGAATCACTAAGACTTGTATTGGGACAGCATAGATTGGCAGCTCGGAGGACAAGCTTTGGAACACCATCATTGAACAAGAGACCAAGGCACAAGGAGGATGCCTCCCTGATAGTGAGTGACTCGGAGAAGATTCCTTAAGGATGTACACAGCTGTGATGTATATAATACCCAACATATGTGAATAATGCATTACCTAGTGACATTCAAAGGATTGCAGTTATAGAGGATGCCAGTACTGGTAGGACAAACATTTTAAGCAACTACATATTTCAGTTTGATTATTTTTGTGTACATCAGGCCTGATTACAACTTCCTGTTTGTATTCTATTTTGAAGTAGTTTTTTTTTCTCTCACTTGTTTACCTTTATCAGGTTGGGAACACTTCCCCTATAGTGAGATCTTTTATGCTAAAATGCAATTATCCCTCTTTTGAGAGAAATTAAACATTACCATAAATGGATGTTTTGTTGTTTTGATTAAAAATGATGGCAAATTCCATGCAATGCTTAATAAGTGTGACACACGTTCAACATGGTGCAAATTGCCTCTATTAATTGACAACACAGTCAAAAATTTTCATATCAACGTTGCTGCACAAGACAGGTTGGGATCATTACCCCTGTGGCCAAATCTTCTCGCTAAAACGTAGCTGCAGAACTGTAGCATTACGGTTAATGACTAAAATACAAAACCATAACACTACAGTTCTGCAGCTAGCTTAAACATAATTATCCATCTTGTGTGAAAGTGAATATATCCAGCACAACCAAGAAAGACACCCAAGGAGTACATATCTATGTTTCACATGAAAAGATGAAAAAGTGTTTAACATTGAAAACACAGCCAAAAAATTTCTTATCAACATTGCTGTGTAAGAGGGCAGGATGCTGTAATCCAATGGAGATCGTGAGTGTTTTTGTTTTAATTTTTCATATTTGCAGTAGTATCAGACACTTTCTCTTCTTTTCACATAAAACATGATGAGATGTACGCCTCTGGTATTTTTCTCAGTTGTAAAGGATATATTTACTCTCGCTAAAGAGGGATAATTGCATTTTAGCGAGAAGATCTCGTGTGTAGGGAACGTGTTCCCAATCTGCAAAAGAGGAGGACACTGAAATGCAATGCAGATCATAAGTGCTCTTTTTTTTATTTATTATTTATATATTTGCAGTAGTATCAGTCATTTTAGCACCTTTTCTTCTTTTTTACATGAAACACGAATCAATGTATCCTTCAAGTGTTTTTTCTTTTTTTGGTTGTATGGAATACATTTACTCTCGTTAAAGAGTGATAATTGTGATTTTAGCAAGACCTCATTATAGGGGAAGTGTTCCCAACCTGCTTGTTGAATTAATTCATGAACTTTGAATTTACTTTCTGAATTTCATAAATCACTTTTGATTGAACTCATGTAATCATTAAGAACTTCATTAGCAAGTTATTTCATTTTATTTTCTTTGGTTATTTTTTTTTCTGTGTTGACAGTTGTTCAGAATGATAGTTGAAATAGATTAACTTCATTGAATCATTTAACTTTTGTTAACTAATTTTATCTGTTAATTTATTTTGAATCTTAGGCATAAATTTGATTTAATTATGAATTAATTTTTTGTGAAGAACTTAATTTAATTTGACATACGTTGGTCAACGTGACAGAATCTCTTCTAATTTTTCCAATTTACTTATCCCACTGTAAAGAAAATCTACCTCATTCAGTTTCGACATTCACAATTCAGACAGTTTGCCCCAGATCTATACCCCTTACCCTTTATTACTGACCAGCTAGAGTTGGTGTTTTGGTTTGTTGCGAATGTTGTTACACTGTTGTTTGTGTGTTTGTGAGTTATTGGTTTCAAAGTTACAAATCTCAGAGAAGCTAGTATACCTGCCCAATACATTGAAAGATTATCATTGATTGCCCCTATTGGTTGTCTATGTTGGCACTTTGGGTTGCCTGGTACATGTTTTCTTAAAACCACAAGACAAAATATTACATTTCAACAAGATGTATGTGCACATTGGTGTCCATAGATTTGATGCATGTCATTTACTGTTGTCTTATGTCTAGTGAGTTCTGTTTCATTATTTTCATGGCATCAAATTGTCCAAAGAAATGAAAAAGCTCAAATCGGCTTTTGAAAAACTCGGAGCTATACCAACATGTGACTGTAAGGAAGACTTAGAGCAGTGGAGTATGCAACAGTTAGGGGCCACAAGTGATCCAATTGAAACAAAACCTTGTATTGAAACTGACCCTCATGGTGCCGCTTGGTAATCAACCAGTGACTGTTACGCATCCTCCAAGAATCTCAAATTTTTCTGGAGCAGAAAGAGTGAAGTTTCATATGAACAGTGGGAATATGAAGTTTCATGTCTAATAAAGGAGAAATTTTCAGATGAGATAGAGGCAAATGTGATTCAACGCTCACTTAAGACGAGAAACTTGCAAAGTAGCAGTTATGACTTGGATCTGAGGCTCCCATACCAAATTGGATAGTATATATTGATTAGCAGGAATCCATACTTAAGTAATTCTATAGTCTTCTTAAGGAGCAAGGAGAATCAGTTACAGCATGGGGTTGATGGAAGACATTTTGAACAATGGAGTACAGAAAAGACATGCTGGAAGAGTTCTGGACAGGACTATGCCATCTCTTAAAGTACTCGATCTCGAGAAAGTGAAATTTGGGTCCCAGACATCTATTTCGTTTTCCACTCTTGATCTCTGGTGGTAGCATATACCCATCATCACTCAAGCTCTTGGTTCATGCCTAGGACTAGCTCAGTCATGTTAATTAGGTGTTTTATAAAGGGGACACAAAGACAGTGCATCCTTGTGGGGTGGATAGTTAATTGGTCAATTTAACTCTCCTCCTGAGCTTTGTTTTCATTACAATTCAACTATGTCCAACTTAATGACTAGTTTGGAATTAAAAATGAGATGATAATTTTGATAATATAATTTAGAGACATGCCAAGGATCTGTGCTTTGCATAAAGTGACTGAAAATTGTAACAATTGTGGTCCTTGTAGTTAGTAATTGCGAAACTTTGTAATGGATCAAACATTTGTCTTGAAAATGTACGTATATCTTAATGTAGAAAAGAACAAACAAATACATAAACTTTAAACAATCTCCACACACACACACATAAATATACACACACACATTTCCATGTTAAAAATTCAAGTCAGTTGTTTATACCAAAAAATATGAAGGACAACGTGTATATCAAAAGAATGTCAGGATGTTGTAAATATGCACTCTGGTTGCTATAAAATCTGAACCATAATGTCAGACTTAAAATTTCCAGACTTCCATCAACTTTTGATCACTTGAACTCTCAAAGTTTTATCAAGATCCCTAAAACTTCAGTTTATCAAGAGTCACCTGTATTGGGAAATTCAAGGTGAATTGTATGTGCTTAAATTACACACATAGGGCATTTTCATTGTGTTACCCATTTCCAAATCGGTTGTTAATGCCGAGAATAACACAATGAATTAGTTTATGAATTTAGATTTATCAACTTTCAGTATTTAATATAAAAGTATGATATCTGTATTATCTTTGCAGGAATAGAACTTCAAGAAGCTCAAATTCACGACTACAAACCGTTTTCTGTTTTCTGGCATACACAAAAACTGATCTAATGTTGGACCATTTCTTCCCAAAGGATCAAATGGAGGCATGAAATTATCTCCAACAAATGAAAACAGCAGAAGTCTACAATCAAAAAAAAAAAAAAAATGAAATAAATTGTTCCTTCACAGTAATTATAACAATAGTCCAAGTATCTTATGGTACACATGTATTGCAACTGTAAGTGTTTGAATGGTAAGAAAGATTAATATAAAATATTTGTAGAGAAAGATAAGAATCATGTAAAATCTTCCTAAATTTTAAGGGCAAACTAATATGTACATTGCAGATTTTTTTTTCCAAAGAAAGCAGGAGCTATGCACAAGAAGTTCAGATCACAACTGACCATTTTGGATCTAACGATTGTCATAAATTTAATCACATCAGTTGCGTAATAAATACACAGTAATCACATGCATATTAACATTTAAAAAAAAAAACTTTCAAAACAAACTATATTTTCTCTACATTTATGACACTGATGATTACACAGTATTTTGTATACATGTATTTACATAATAGCCCACATAATGTATACATGTATTTACATAATAGCCCACATAATGTATACATGTATTTACATAATAGCCCACATAATGTATACATGTATTTACATAATAGCCCACATAATGTATACATGTATTTACATAATAGCCCACATAATGTATACATGTATTTACATAATAGCCCACATAATGTATACATGTATTTACATAATAGCCCACATAATGTATACATGTATTTACATAATAGCCCACATAATGTATACATGTATTTACATAATAGCCCACATAATGTATACATGTATTTACATAATAGCCCACATAATGTATACATGTATTTACATAATAGCCCACATAATGTATACATGTATTTACATACAAGAGGCCCACAGGCTTTATTGGTCACCCGAGTATTACTAGTTAAATTTATCAGTGGTCATAAGGGCTATGAAATCTAGAAAAAAATTCTGAGCTAATTTGGATCCATCTTAGAGTCAAAACCTTGGAGTTGTGAGATTCATGATTTTGATATCTCCTTGTCTGCTTTTCTTAAATATACATTTAGTTTTTATTCTGCATCAGTAAACTACTCCTTCTAAATATCAATTTAGTTTCAATTTAGTATCAAATATACAATTTTGATAAAGGACTAAAATACTTAATTTGGTAAAGGTTTTCCTGCTCTACATCACTATCTATGCATTTAGTTTTTGCCTTAAAGATATGCTTCTTGTAGAAAAGATTTTTGAAAACTGGTCAATTTTTGTCAGTTTTTGCTCCACTCTTCAGGCTGTGGAGGTGCAGGAGCCTTTAAAGTTATAATTTATATTCCCCTTATCCCAAAGATGCTTCAAACATTGGAATGGTAGTTATTAGTAAGAAGTTGAAAATGTTCAATTGTTAACATATTTTAATCACTGACTATTTTGGCACCACCCTGACACCAAATCCCCTGACCCCTGGGTTCATGAAATTTACAACTTTGGTAAATTACTACCTGCTCATTCTAAATGTTGATTTACTTTCAATTTAGTATCAATAACATTAAAGATGGATTTACTTTCAATTTAGTATCAATAACATTAAAGATGGTTTTAAATGTTTTACACATAAATACTATATACCAAGTTGATCCCCACCCTGGAGTCAGAATGTCTGACCATGGGATCATAAAATTTACAATTTTGGTTGATGCCTTCCTGCTCTACATAATAATGTATTAAGTTTTTCTTACAGATATGCAGTTGCAGAGAAGATGACTTTTGAAAAGTGGTCAATTTTTTACAGTTTTTGCCCTGCCCCTAAGGCTTTAGGGGTGCAAGAGTCCTGAAATTTACAATTTATGTCACCCTTGTTTCAAGAATGCTTCATACTAAATCTGAAAAGAATTAGATTGGTAATCGTTAAGAAGAAGTGAACAATATTCATTTCATTACTGACCATTTTGGCCCTACCTTGATATTAAACCCTACTCATGGGGTCATGAAATTTACAATTTTGGTAGTTATCTGCTCATTTTAAATATTCATTTAGTTTCAATTAAGTATTAATAGCATTAAAGAAGATGTTTTTAAATGTTTTACACATAAATACTATATACCAAGTTCGGCCCCATTCTTGAGTCAGAACCATAAAATTTACAATTTTGGTAGAGGCATTTCTGCTCTACATCACTATGCATTCAGTTTTCTTACACATGTGTGGTTGTATAGAAGAAGATTTTTAAAAATTGGTAAATTTTTTTTTTAGCCCCACCCTTAGAGGTCCAAGGGGTACAGGAGTCCTGAAATTTACAATTTATGTCACTCTTGTCCGAGATGCTTCATACCAGATTTGAAAAGAAGAAGTTAAAAATGTTCAACTGTTAACACACAACGACAGACACAGACCAATTGCAGGAGGTCACCCAAGTTTATCATGCAATGCATCAGAGTACCTGACATTGGGGACATGAATGGTAGAAAGTTCTCTCCTCATTGGTAAAGGCTTATCTCCTCATTATTGCTATGTGCCAAACTTGAATGTTTGATTGATTGATTGTTTGTTTTATGTCCCGTCAAGAATTTTTCACTCATATTGAGATGTCACCAGTTGTAGGTGAAGTACCACAAATTTTCACCTATGCTTAATGCTCAGGGCCTTAGCAGTGAGAGTTCTTTAACGTGTCAATGCCTGATGACCAGGAAACGAGATGATTTTACACGAAATAAGGCATTTTCTTTATATGAGCAATTATAACAGCCCCACCATACCACCATCATTCCTAACCCAAGGGGCTATAAATTCCACAATTTCATAGAGGTTGCTCTCCTCATTATCACTATTTTCTAGTTTGATTTGTTTGATGTTTAGGAATAAAAAATTTAAAAGAAATAAAACATTTTCAATTATGGATCAATTATAAAGCTCCATCCTGGTACCAGAACCCATGACTCTGGGTTTATCAGGGATAAACAAATTCCACTGCCCAACGCCCGGGGCAACCATATTTTTATTGTCGGGCAGGTAAAATTACAGGAAGAACCTGTCCGTGGGGAAGTGAATTTGTAAAGTAAAATAAAAATATGATATTATATCATTTTTATGCCTTGACAACGTCGATCGTCAATAAACCAAAAGTATGTCACCATTCTTCCAGTGATATAAAAGAAATACATAGATCCTCTAGTGAAAAATGATGTGGTCATTAAAACACCTATATGTACAGAGAAGTTAAAATTGATTGCAAAGTGTAGAATCTACTTAGACGCAATGTCAGTGAACGTGCAATGCCATTAATGAATTGAAACATGGAAAAGTTTGTGACATTTAGTGCGAGTATTATAAAAAGACCCAGAATATAGCAATAACAACTATCAGTCATCTGTATCTAAAAAGCATGCAAAGTATGGCAAAAGAAGAGAATCCAAGGATATCTCTAATTATGGCAAGATATTTGGTCAATGCTTTGTTATCATGAGTAAACAGAAATAGAATTGAATAAATTGATTTAATAAAATATAACATTTTCAAATAGTTTTATCTTTGCATTTCTTCATTTAAGGTGGGGCAAGTAAATTTTGTAGTAGAGCAAGTGAATTTGGCATTTCTACTTGTCCTTGGGCAAGTACTTCAAAAATCTATTTGTCTACCCTTGGGCTTTGAATTTCATAATTTCAGAAGAGACTTCACTGATTTATCATTACTGTCTACTCATTTTTCTTCTTTGATGTCCAGGAGTTATAAAGAGACTTTAAAAGAAATAGGTATTTTTACTACACAGGCCATAAAGCTCCACCTGATGGGTCTATGTAAGACTTCAAATCACTTGGAAATGGACTTGTCATATCAAAGCTACATATCGTTAGCAATGGTAAAAAATGCTTGACTTTAAAAAGTTTAGGAGATATTTGATTTGGTCAAGGTTTATTTCTAAGAAAGTAGATCAATGTCACAAAATAAATACATTTGTATCACAAAGTATCTACATGTATATACAAAATGTGAAAGCCTACCATGAAGTTCTGAAGATAAGTACATCAAATTTCAAGGTTACAAGGTCAAAGGCCATTGTATGAAATAAAAGGTCTTGCCATGAAATATCTATATACAAAAAATACGAAAGATCTACCTAAAATAGTTCAGGAGATATTGAGTAAGTCAGAGATTTAAAAAGTAGGTAACTCTAAGGTCAAGGTCACAAGGTCAAACTACACAAAATAATAGTCTTGTCATAAAGAACCTTCATACAAAATATGAAAGTCCTACCTTAAATAATTCTGGATATCTTTTAATAAGTAGGTCAAACTCTGAGTTCAAGGTCAAAGGTCATAATATGAAATGAAAGGTTTTACCATTATAAACATATATACAAAATAATGAGTTCAAAACAGATTGTATAGGTCAGATTTTTATTAAAAATAGGTCAAACTTCCAATTCAAGGTCATAAGATCACATACCATCGTATCACAAAGAATGTACATACAAAATATGAAACCCCTAGCTTAAATAGTTCAAGATTAAGAGATATTTCTATAGATTCCCCCCCCCCCCTATATATCAACATAATTATGACACTTTGATTCCCAATTGTGGCCCCACCCTTACCTAGGAGTCCATGAATTGCACAAACTTGGATCTACTCTTTGTAAGACAGTTTCCATGTAAAATTTCACTTTTCTGGTCCATTGATTCTTGAAAAGATTTTTAAATATTTTCCCTATATATTCATGGTAGCCCAGTGGTCGGGGGTTATGAATTCAAGTCCAACTCATGCCATGGCTGCGTCAAACCTAAGACATAAACATGGGTGGTGATTCCTCCTTCACCAAATGCTCAGCATTTAGAAGTGAGAATAATGGGTCTTTCAGATATGACTTTAGGAATGGAGGTCTTGTGTCACATTGTCAAAAACCCTCACTGCTACGGCCCTGGGTGCTAAGTATAGGTCTAATTTGTGGTACTTCACCTACAGCTGGTGACATCTTAATATCAGTGAAAAATTCTTGATGGGGCGTAAAACAAATAAATAATCAATCATACATTTGCATGTACAACTTTGATCCCCTATTGTGGCCCCACTTTCATGAAAATCTAAACTTTTCTGTCCCAACAGTTCTTCAGGAGAAGATTCTCAAAGATTTTCCCCTATATATTCACATATAAAACTTTGATCCCCAATTGTGACCCCACCTACTTCCGGGTTCCAAAATTTTAACAAATTTCAACCTGCACTATGTCAGGAAGTTTTCATGTCAATTTGAACTTCTCTGGCTCAATAGTTCTTGAGTAGAAGATTGTTAAAGATTTTCCCCTATATATTTGCATATGAAACTTTGATCGCCATTTATGACCCCATCCTTTCCCCTGGAGCCATGATTTTCACAAACTTGAATCTGCTCTTTGTCAGGAAGCTTTCATGTAAATTTGAACATTTCTGGCCCAATGGTTCTTGAGAAGAAGAGTTTTAAATAACCACACCTTATTTTTGTGTTTTTTGTGATAATTTCCTCTTTGAAGGGGGCATGGCCCTTCATCTGAGTGAACCCATGGATGATTTGTGCCTAGTTTGATTGACATTGGCACAGAAGTTCTGGAGAAGAAGATGAAAATGTGAAAAGATTACGGATGGACAGACAACAGACAAATGATGATCAGAATATCTCACTTGAGCTTTCAGCTCAGGCGAGCTAAAAATGAAATTTATTTCTAAATTATATGTGCTCCAACCAATAACCAATAACTTATGCTTCAGATATCAATGTTGTGGTTCGTAAGAAACATTAGTTGAGGTAAACTCTATGACAACAATAGCAATGCTGTCCTCCCTATTTTTTAAAGAGTATTTTAAAATTCAGTGGAATGTTGCAAACATTTGACATATACATACACCTCCCAACAACTCTTTAACAACAAAGACAACACTGCCCTACCTTTCTTCAATGATTTTCCTCCAGCTGTACTTTTCCCTCATGAGGTCTCTGTACTGATCATTGGACACAATAATACCTTCCTCTCTTTCTGCTAGCTCCAAAACAAATCTACAAAGTACAAAACTTTTCTATCAGATGGGCCTCTAGGTTTATATTCTATTTTTTCTGATGTACAAATGTACCTACCTACAAGTACACTAACAATCCAGTCAGTTCTACATAATGTTAGGGAACAAAATGTAACATTAGGGAATAAAATTAATAGTTTGAATTTAAATGTAGACTTGTGCATTTACAGTAAATGAATAACATAAAAAAGTGTAAAAAAAATTCATGAATGAAAAAGTCGTTGAAGAAATTTTAAAAACGTAATTGACCATGGAAGACCCAACTGTCCTCTATAAACTTACATGAATCAATTACAAAATGTCTAAATATTTCTGCTTATTTCTTTCTACTGAGAAGACGGGAATACTCTTTATATTACAGTCAAACAATATATTCAACAAAACTTCATGTATATAGAAAAAACTGATGCAATTTTTTTTTTTTTAAAAATGCAACCAAATCATTACACCCAATTCTGGGTATTCAAGAAGATCCAGTAAGCCAAAATCTAGGTTAAAAGGATGTTTCATTAAGTTTGGTATATCTATCTTCATTTTCAATATTTACATGGTCTATAAATGTCAATTACAAAATGCAGTTTCTCCCTCAGGAAAATATTGTCACTTGTGTCTATTATATTTACAAATATCCTAGAAACAGATGGAACAAAATAAATCAAATCATATACCTTTCATAAAATGGGCATTAATTGGCAACTTGAAATATGAATTAAGTTACACATATGAATAAATGAGTTCAACTGACCTTATTCAAATTTTAGTTTTAAATTATTCAATTACATAATATACAAAAAACTTGCACTTCTAATCACAACTAGGTCTTGCACTCCACATGTAAACAAAGACAGTCAACAGGTTAAATGAACAGGCATCACGGACCTTTGCTCGTCTAAATGGTTACACCGTAAAACATATTAATTTGTACAAAATAAATTGAATAACGAGTCTTTGCCTATCACTTTGTAAAAATCAAGAGGCAAAGCCAATATGACATTTGTAATTATATGTGTGTGACATATTCCAATTCAACACAAACTCTGAACACAAATTTCATTATCATGTGCATGTCGCATTACATGTTAAACTCCAGCAATAAAGATGTAATGAACTATTTCATGTCAACCTCACCTGTCATCATAAGCTACTATAAGGCGATTGTTGATTCTCCTTGAGGGAGTAAAAACCAAATGTCCTTCTTCTTGCATTTGGTGGAGTAGGTGCTGCTCTAGAATGGGATTCTCTGGACGAGGGTTGTATTTCCTCCACTCTGGGACAAAAGCTGTGATTTTAGTGTGTCCTCTCTGGAGGAAGTGGTCAATTACTATCTTAATGCCCCGGCATGAATATATTTTACCACATCCATGACTGAAAGATATTATGACAAAATATCCATTACAATACAGGATTCTAAGTAGCCTTTTAAACAAGCAAGGAAGTTTTATCAATTTCCAAGACAATATCAATACAATTACTGAAAAAATGCAACCATGACATAATCTTAAAAGATGTTCTTACCACATTGCCACATTGCTGCCATCTATCACAACATAACGCAGATTTTTCTGCCGGTTAAAAGGGGGTGCACCAGCTCCCAATACTGGTGCTGTAACAGAAGGTGGTAGGATAGGATTATAAGGTCCATTAGGCCTCATCATGCCATCATTTTGTCCCAAGGGTGGGGGAGGTACATCAAAGCGTACAAAAGGCAAATTATTTGTTAATCTTCCTATGTGCTGAAAATCACCTGGATTTGGAAGACCACCCAGTTTGGGTGGTTGATCAAATCTAGAAATTTGCTGCCGTGATTTTTGTACCATTCTCCAAGGCTCATCACTACATTTGTCTGAGTCTGTATACTGATAATCAGCTGAATATGAGGCAACACTATCACTGGGTGGTTGATTAAATCTAGAAGATCTATCAGTATGTCCATGTTTTGGCTGACTTTGTACCTGAAATCTTGTTTGACTTGAGCTTTCGTTATTTTCTACCAGAGGGTCAGTTACTGGGAATGTTTCATCTACAATTACACAATCATCACTGTCTGAACTCTGATCTTTTTTCTCACTCCACAAAGTCATAACCTGAGTCTGCTCTTCATCATCAGAACTACAAACAATGGCTGGATTTTCCTTTGAACCTTCACCAATGAACACTGGATCAGAATTCTTTTTCCGTTTCTTTTTTCTTTTCTTCTTTTTCTTTGTCTCTGCTGTATTACCAGGTTCTTGCTCAAAGGCTGACTTCAATACTTTCTGTCTCTCTACATTTCTTCTTTTTAATTCCTCCACTGATAAATCAGCTGTTTCTTCAGTAAAGTCTTGTACCAGCTTTTTCTTGTATTCTTTGGGAAGACTCCTTCTTCCATTAACTGGTGTAGAAGATAAGGAAGGCACAATAGGTGGGGGTGGGAAGTTATTTTGAGTAACATCCATTGTTGCTTCTTCATCTAAATCTTTAGTCTCTGATTCTTTCAACTTTTGCTGTACACTATTCAATATGTCTAGAAAGTCTGCTGGTGTTGTTTTATCATCACATAACTGTAATCCCTCTTCCACCTCTCTCTCAGAATATCCAACACTCTTTCCAAAGGACCTGAAATACTTTTCCTCAGGAAATCCACTTACTTTAATTTCAACTGACGGTTTGGGAGAAGATGAAGGAGAAATCTGAGCTGTTGTAAACTTATTAGTCAAGTATTTCACACTTTTACCATCTACAGAATTGCTTTCTACTTTGTCTTCATCACTTTCATCCTCAATATAAATGGGTAATTTATAAGATGGAGTACCATCTCTGCTGCTTGGAAACAAATCACTGTCGCTTATTTCTTCCACGTCAGTCATGCATTTTAAAATTGTCATTTTTATTGAAGGTGATGTTTTCTCAAAGTCAGAAATAGATATACTGTCTGAACGTTTAGTTGTGTTGCACAACAGCCTCTCTAACTGGGAGTCCATTTTGCTAGACCACTTGTTTTTTGCAGAAGATTTTTGAGGCATATCTGATTTTTCATCCATTTCTCCATCTTGTTCTGTATCATCTACTACCATTCCTCTACTTTCTAAAGAAGTCATCGCTAAAATAACAGTAAGTTCTGACCCTCCAATCTCCACAATTTTATCATGGATTGTTATGTGTGCACCTGTCTGTATCTCTATATCTTCAAGTGTTTCTTCATCTAGTAAATCACTGTTGGAGTCCTTTATAAGAAGTTTTTGCTTGGACTCAGGGTGACAGACAGCTAAAATATATTCCTATTAAATAAAAGGTAAAGGAAATATTCAAAAAGAAGTAAATTGTATTTAATGAATAAAACATTATGGCTTTCTAATAATGTCTGTACAAATTTATACACTGTACAAATTTATACACTGATAAGCAACCTATTCTCAATCTGCTACTTGCTTCTCCCATCAATTACTGAACATAGCTCTAAAACTTTCCTCCATATTTATCTCTGGAAAGGGACATGTAATAAAAAGTCAAATATAAAACCAACTTTTATTCTTGTGCAAGAAATTTTTGCAAGGTTCACAGGAACCTTGTTGTTGCAAATCAGCTTACTACTGTTAAATCACAAAATAAAATTGTTGCAAATAAAAGTTAGTTTATAGTATGTCTGTGAATCTCTCAATAAATCACTTACTAAATGACTTTGGACAAACTTATGTCTCATTCACATAGAGTGAATTCTATCTGGCATAAGATGTATATTGGAATCACTCTCCATTCACATGTGATAAATGAGCAATGCATATTCCTATGCAAATTGTGATTAACATCAATGCTTTACAATTTGCACCACTCATTTGTAGTGTGAATGTGAAGTGAATTCCATCATGCCATATTGTGGATACATATGTACACCATTTTTTAACTATAGTACACAGCAGTCATATACTGCTTTGATGTCCTAATTTGTGGATACCCTGTCGCATGGGTACAATAGACATAGAGCGTCTTGTTCTTTTGCAGTTTTCAAAAAATGATTTCATCTACAAATTTGGTGGTAGTTAACCTGTTAGAATGTTCAAAGACCAACAATTTGATTTTGGTGGTTGGATAATATATAAATTGAAGAATGTTGGGAAATAACATCATTCTTACTAGGTCTTTGGTTTGATCTATTTGGAAATTAGCCTTGAGGACAAACAAATTTGAAGATTCTTCTGAACCTATAAAACTGTTAGGCTGTCATCTTTCACTACAAATCATCCCAGCCATTTAAAATTCCTTTCAGTCTCCTGATTAAAAAAATGGAAACTCATTCTTACTTAAATGCTCCTAGATTTTTACAAATGAGCCAAAAAACAACAGAAAAAACCATTGCTACAATGTTACTGACTTAAAACAGATCTGATGAAATAAAAATTTCACAATGTTATGATAATAGTGATGTATGATAAAAGCAAACCAAAGCTATTTTGTATACATGATGTAAGAATAATATATCAAATAAACAACAAACATTTCAACATGTACGAGTCCACATTTTGATACAGTGTAAGCCCTGCTGAAATATTTTCCATCTCTATTTTGGGGGCAAAATCCCATCACATAGGTGTAAAGGCCATTCAAGTTGTATATAATCAATAACAAGCTAGAATGAAAGACCAGCTTTCATTACATGCCATGGAAAGTCAGGATGCTTTAATTTGAACATCTATGACATAGATAAATCTATCAGAAGATGAGAAAATGGGAATTGGGTACTTGGCTTGTAAATTTTATGATTAAAAACTTAATCTGTTAGCATATCATTTATCATTATACTTTCATGTAAAATAGTCGAATCTAATTGGTCTAGAAACATTTGGAAAACTGTATTGTTACCCTCTGAGAACAGGCACCATGCCCTCCAGGGTGATAGTATCTAGCAATGGGGAACAGTACTTGACAATGGGTGATATTATAAAAATTATCACATGCATCAAATTTATGCATGTAAGATTTTCTGTATATTGTTAGATGATGTTGTTTGAGCATTTTTAATAATGGCAAATACTTGCATTGATATATACAAAACATCACATGACAGTAATTGATCATTGGTCAACTGATGGAAGTCTTTCTGCTTTGTTGTTTATATTACATTCAGTATATAATAAAACTAAGATTGCTATGCCTTGGTTGACAATGGTTTTCTCAGGGTGAAAATTTCAACGTTAATCTCAACTACATGCAATATTTATATAATATTCTTCCCTTCCTCTCACTGATCCCCATGGTGATAGGCCATGCAAATTTCTGATTATAACTCTTTAATTGATGATTAGTAACAATAATTATCCTCATTATGTTGGTTGTGGACTTTACATCATTTTTTTTTTTCATAATACATGTCAATATATTTACATTTGCTTGTGTTTTTCATAATAAAAAGCACTAGGTACTCATCGGATTTATCAGGCTATAAATCCGATAGTATTCATATGCCCTAGTCATGCACCTTCAACTTACAGAAATAAACATGGTGGTAATAGACCAGATACGCCTATGCCAATTTTGTATTGTTGTAGTTTAACTGTTTGAATTGTTTTAAGTGCTTAATCATCATTAAAACTCTTAAACTTGATCATTTTTAATCTTTTCTTTTAAAGAAATGAAGCAATAGGGAAATTACAACATTTTACATTGTGGACTATTTTCTTATGCAAATGAATGGCAGTTCCAATACTTCCACTTTTACCTCCGTGATGAGTGGGAAATTTGAAATTCATAATAAAAATCAGGGCAGAATGAAAAATTTTATAATTTAAATATAAGCCATAAATTGTTACTTATTGTGAAATATAGTGTGATAAATCTGACTGTGTTTGCAAACAAATTTTCATAACGTGCTAACATGCATTATTCAATTTGTTTGCACACACCATCTGATTTATCATTATTATATATTTTACAAAAAGTAACAATTTATTGCTTAAATGTACACCCACAATAACATAAAACTGAAGGCTCATTATATTGGTCAAGAAATATTATGTCCCTTTTTGACTGTATTTCCACTTCTGAAAGATATTGTAATAGCCAGTAGTACTTTGGGGCTGGAACAGACCCCCCTACCCCATTCATCAGCTTTGGAATTTTTCAAAAAATAAGTTTGGTGTTCTGAGCCATCTAATTGTATACATCGTTTATTTTAAATTGTAAATATCACTTTTAACAGTGCATTTCAAGATGGGCACACACAAAGTACATCTGCGATAATACTCCAGAGGAGGTAATGCAGATTATCAGAAGAAGAAGAATCATGTTTGATCCCATCACTGGCATGATACTACAACATTCCTTCCCATTTTTCGTTTTCATATCCAAGAAAATGCTCTCCCCGACATTTTCATCTGTCATCCTGGGGCAGGTCAAGAACATCAAATGTAAAACGAATCAAGGATTTGAGGAAAATGACCCTCACCAACCAGACTGGGTCTGGTAAAATTAGTCTATGGAGTAAGGATTAGCTCTCTCTAACGGCTCTGCCGTGAAATATATCAATTTACCCTTGCATTTTTCCTGTCACATTTCTGTCCTTCTACTTTCAACCAGCTCTGTTTACAACTATCATCCGTAGATTTATCACTGTACACTTTGATACTGAACATCCGTTCTACCTTATTTTGAATTTCATGAACCATTTGCAATTTAGACGAATCAACGATAAATTCGTCATATTGTGTGTTATTATCCATTTCTGCCATATTACATTGATCCGATTCTCATAGAATAATATCACAGTTTTGTAAATGGTTATCTGTAAATATGATTTATGTCATTATTCATAAACTTGAAATACTGAAAGCAGGGGGAAATCCTCATCGACGTTAAATGGACGCTTCGATTTTTTCCCCTATAAATTCAAACGTTTACAACACTTTACACAAAAATGAAAAATAAATTCTGAAGCAGACACAGTGGTAAGTTCCGTTATTCCTGCAATATTTTCACTGAAGGTATTCATTACGTACAGGTTAGATCGAAGAGGAATAATGTTTTATATAAGTTTAAAAAATAAATCAATGTAAAGCAATAATAATCTGATTATTTCATTTGTAGTATACATATTCATTTTTTATTTGTATGATAACACGTGATATTAATATACTGACGGACTTTAAAAACGCAACACTTGATAATTTTATATATTATAAATTTGTTCATATATCTAATAAACAAATTCATAGTGGTATATTATAAACCATGTTAACTGAACACAATTCTTTGATTTTGAACATCATTTTATTCACAAAGAGGCTACAGTTGAAATGAATGTCAATGAGGGATGCGTCAAAAATATGATTTTGTTCACTAGTACCGGGTATGACCTCCATTAGCAGTGATGACGGCGCAAAGGCGACGTGACATTGATTGACAAACATTTCAGATGGTCTTCTGAGGAATATTCTGCCATTCCTCCAACAAGGTTCTCCCTAATTCTTGCGGATTCTGACGCCGAGGCTGCGCACACGTCTCCCTAGCTCGTTCCACAAATGCTCGATTGAATTCAAGTCTGGGGACATAGCGGGCCAGTCAAGGACGTTGATGACGTTCGTTTGAAAAAAAGTTTCATGTCAATCTTGCTGTATGAGCGCGCGGATTGTCCTGTTTGAAATTAACCCATTTCCTTGCCTGACCGAAAATTGTGGTTAATCGCACCCCAGACCATGACACCCCCTCCAAACCTGTCTCGCTCGAGGACACAATTGTCTGCAAAACGTTCATGTAAACAACGGTAAACTCGACATCTGCCGTCTGCGTTGCTAACGTTAAATCTGGACTCATCTGAGAACACAACAAGTGACCAATTTTAACATTGAGTCAGATACTGCCTTGCCCATTGCAATCTGTACCGTCGGTGATGCGGTTTAAGCTGTAGTCCCTTATAAGGTCTTCTGCAGAGGATCCCATGGCGCTTCAAAATTCTGGAATCGGTTCTAGGATGAATAGGACTGGCTGGATAGCGCAGATGACGTTGCTGTATGAACGCTTGTTGCCGTGGCGTTGTCACAAACAGTTGATCAGGTCTTGGGCGATCATTTAGGGACCCTGTCTGATGGAATTGTGACAACAACCGGATAACTGTACAAGGATGAACATTAAAACGCTTTGCAACCTCACGCTGACTAACGCCTGCTTGCAGCATACCAAGTGCCTGATTACGCATTTCTTTGCTTAAGCGCGGCATAATCTTGGTTTTGAATTTTTTTTCTGTTAGTGGTGTCTATGCTTTCACCAACAAAGTTGTTTTATCGCGAAGAACTCCTCTATTACCTTTCCACGGGTTTAAAAAAAAAAGCCCTGAAAATTTCGCGCGATGCTACTCACAACGCGTAAACAATGAACACATGTAAATCGACAGATGGGTTTTAAAAATCAATACGATGTATGGTGGGTAAATTTTGCAATAAAGGTTTTATATGTAATGTTTTCAATGAATAAATAAAAAAAAAAAATGTGTGTTGCGTTTTTAAAGTCCGTAAGTATATATGGTACCATTATACATACGGGAATGTAACGTGAATCTTGTATTTCATTGCCACTTACAAACAATTACAATCCTCAGCTACTACAAACTTCTACGTTTATAAAAGGGGGTGTCTTGTCATATTGATGCTATCTATTCGGACTTTTTCCTGTCTTTTTATAGCAAAGCAATTGAATATTATCTTTAATTATTTGAAGATATCATCAATTCAATAATTGAATTACTGCGCCCATAAATTGAATTATTGCTCGCGGTAATTCAATGGATGCGGATATCAATGTGGTGGAATTATTGCTCGCAAAAATTTTAATTTGGAGCTCGGTATAAATGATTTGATGATCTCTTTAATCTAATCGAAGGTATCTTTAATTATTGACAATGCTCTTTTTTATTGATGCGCGCAACAATTCATTTAATGATCTCTTCAAATAATTAATTGTATCTTCAATTCTGAATTATTGCGGGCATTGATTGAATTGATGACATTGCTGAGTAAGCATTGCTTATTCTGCTGAATTGATTAGCGCTATAATGAATTATCGCTCTCTTCAAATGAATTGATGATAACAACAACTGAATTGATGCGAGCTACAATTCAACTGAAGAGAGCAATAACTCAGTTAAGGCGAGCATCAATTCAATCAATGCTTACAATAAAGGAAGTATTGCTCTCTTCAGTAGAATTGATTGTGATAGTGTTCATTTGATATTGATTTTTTTATTTTCTTTCAGGTGTCATTGAAAGTTATGAAATAACTTTCAGTAATATGTAACTATTTTAAAATATTCAATTACACTTAAAATTAAACTGTAAATAGCAAAATCTAAACTTTGTATAAACTTTAACCTTAAACTTTGATTAATTAAATGACCCTATCAGCCCGTTGGTCAGTTTTTTCCACGCCAAGGCCTTTTGCCTCTTTTGTCTCCGAGTAGTGCTATACATTATTTGAGCCCAGGTAGTGGTGAGAGGATGAACGTACAATTGTAAGACATATGAAATCACTGACATTAAGTTGACTTTGATACTCCACAATTTTACATTTCATATATAGGTAATGTATTAATCTATGATTAACAGTATGTGAAAAGAGACATTTGAGCGAATTTATTTAGTTACTGTTTTAAACATTTCATTGAAAGCTTTTCAATGACAAATGGTATTTTTTATGATAAGCATTAATGTTACAAATATAAGAATCTGTGTAGTAAAATGTATGATATTGTTTGTAGATCATAAACATGTAGAGATCATTTCCATTAAATCTATTGGGAAAGGATTCGGCCAATAGTTGGTAGGTTACATGTAAATTAATCATACACTAGTCCATTTCTATTTGTATTAAGAATTATTATAATCTATAAAAGTTATCCCCATGTAAATACGCTCATACCAAGATTACTCAACATTTGAGTAGTGTTGTCAAGGGGAATAACTAGCATTGCTGTTAGTTTAATTAATGTGTCTTTGATTTTATGATGAATTAGCTTAAAATGTATATACATGTTATGATGTTCTGTCTATGTACGTGTGATGATATTGTATTGTTATACATGTACTTAATTTCTTTTAATGATGTTTTGCAGAATCATATAACGTCTATAGATGCTAGAATAAATTGATAGATAACACAATCTACTTATTTGTTATTCACAACTACCCCCGTTATATAATGATATCATCAATTCATTTGAAGCGTGCAATTATTCTTATAGAGGGAGCAACTATATAATTAGAGATCTCTTCAACATATCCACAACTGACGATTTCCTTAATTGAATTATTCCATCTTTAAAAGGATCTAATTAATAACTTATACAAAGCACTGTAAATTAATTAAAATAGAGATCATCAAATCCTTTATACCAAGCTCTAAATTAACTTTTGCGAGCAATATTTCCACCACATTGATGCTCTCATCAATTGAATTGATAATTGAAGCGCGCATCAAATCAAGTATTGCGCTCATTAACTGAATTAATGCGCGCATCAATTGATGACAGCATTAATTGAACTGATGTGCGCATTAATTCAATTAATGAGAGCAATAATTGAATTGATGATATCTTTAAATATTAAAGATATCGTAATCATTTGAATTTATGTTAATTTGGCGCTCTATATGGTTGGTTGTATATCATTTAATGTTCACTCTGATTAAAACTGGACCATTTTGATCCGTAGTCTACGAAGCGAATCATAAAGGTCTGATTTGATTGTTTTTAAAACGACCCTCTCGACGCTTAACGCGCTTATGACCTTTGAGTAGAAAGGGGGTCTTTAAATAATGTGCCACACCTCTTGTGACACGGGGCGTTCTCATCCGAAGGACCGCCCCATTTAGTCGACTCAAGATTACGACAAGCATGAGGCACCGAAGACCTATTCTAACCTGGATCCACGAGAGAGCAATAAACAATTAAAGTGCGTATTAATTGAACTGAAGCGCTGAAGAGCGCATTAATTGAATTATTGCTCTCTTAAACTGAATTGTGGCGAGCATTAATTCAATTGTTGATATCATCAATTCATTTGAAGAGAGCAACAATTCAATTATAGCGCTAATCAATTCAGCAGTATAATTATTTAATGCTATCAACAGTTCAACTAATGCGCGTAAGAATACCGAATTAATCGAAGGAATCTTTTAATATTGAACTGTTGCGAGCATCAAATGAATTGATATACCAAAAGGAAGAAAAAATCCAAGGAAAAAGGGCATTTGCACTGGCCAAAAGTAGAAAAGGGTAACATTTTGCATGTTTTATAAAAGTGTTTATATATCTAAAAATACATCGATCAAATACACAAGATCTGTGGGCCTTAAAGGTCACCTGATTATGCACATTAAATCATTTTGTTACTTGTACATGTGCTTTTTCTATTTTTATTCTTTGAATTAGATGATAGATATGTTGGTATAACTATCATACACATCTGATAATTTAGAATTCTTTTATTTTCCGAGTTCTAAAAAGGCAAATGAATTTTTAGTTTTCAAAGAGACTCATAGAAAATCATGCAAACAGTTTACTTGCTTCATGTCCAGGAGTAAAGATTTTCTAAAATATTTTGCATTTTCAACATCTTATTAGCTAAGCCTCACCGTTACCTGAACCCAGAGACAGTAAATTTCACATTGCTCATTATAAACCGTCTGCTTAATGTCCAGAAGTACACAAGACTTTCTACTGTATTTTCAATACATAATATGACCAATCTAGCACCATCCTGATACATGAACCTTTAGGTAATTAATTTCACTATTTTGATAGAGGGCTAAATGATCCTTGATGTCTAGAAGTAAAGAGGAAGATTTTCGGGGATATAATGCATTTTTTAATATATGACCCAACTTAGTCCCACCCTAAAGCCTGAACTCAGGGCCATGGATTTCACAGCTTTTATAGAGGGTTCAATGCCCATTGTAATCATGCAAACATTTTGTTTCCTTGATGTCCAGAAGAAAAGAAAACGATATTCTAAGATATAATGCTTTTTAGTATATTATCAACTTAGCTCAACCCTTGAATTTCACAGTTTTGGTATATCCCCCACCCCCGCTGGATGCATCAACTGACAAAGTTTGATGATCTTAAACTTCTCAGTGTGCAAGGTATATTCCAGACAGATATGTCTTGGGGAATGCATTGACATAAAATTCCAGGAGGCCACAGTGATCGACTCAATTTCGGTTACAACACACTCTCCTTAACACCCCACCAATGATACATCAACTGATCAGCTTTAATAGTCCTAGGCTTCACTGTGAAAAAAATTAAGTCCTGAACATGCCCATACCATAATGTGGCCCCAAAAGATGAGCATATATAAATACTGTCAGTGAAAACTTCCAACCCCTATAGCAATCCCACTCTGGTGCTGGGTATCAAATCTACTCATGAGGATGCTTGACTGGACTTTTTAGTATTCTATTGGATCCCAATATATTTAAAGAATTTCCCTATATACAGATATATCCTTAATCAAAACTCCAAACTTCCATTCTGGTCCAGAGGATCATGATGTGAACATGAATCAATACTACAGGAGCACATTTGTGCGAAAGATTATTAAGAAAATCAACATTTTGCCCTTGCATTGAATAAACCAGTACTTTGTTAACAATGATTAATAATTTGTCAAACCTGTCAGATATTATTTTACACAGTTCATCATGATAATTTTGGAGATGCTTCTGACATTGAAAAATGCTGTTTAATATAGCATATATACCTTTAATTATCTTCACTTGAAATGGAGCATTATCCATTGTAAATTTAAACCAATCTAATTAAATTTAGATCCTTTGATCCATTCACTTGCAATCACTACACAGCAATAGTAAGTGAACAGATCAAAGGATCCAATTTTGATTAGACTGTTATTTAAACACACTTTATTTCCCTTTTACCCAAGGATACTTGGTAACAAGTTTGGTTCAAGTTGGTTAATTTCTTCCAGAAAAGAAGTTGAAAATGTGAAAAGTTCATAACAACCAAGATTATTCAGATTATATGTAGCAACATTCCAAATAACAGAGTAAAGCAAAAGGTATACGTATAATGAGTCTGAAAGTATAACCACATGACCTCAACAAATAACAAAGTTTATATTGATGTTATATTTTATATTCATTATACTCTGCAATCATTTGCGTCTTGATTTAGATGACCTGTTTATTTCATCAAGATAGTCAGTGGAGGCTACCTCAGAGAAAAAACGGTTACTATCAACAATGTTTTTAAAATATTTTTCATAAACAAAGTATCTTTTCTTCTCCCCAACATCAATTCCAGTTTTCTGAATGACTTTTTCAAAAAAGACTGGTTTTCTCACAATGTCCTTTCTACTAAATTCGATCTTCCACTTAAATCCATACTTGAATACAACAGCTATATAATGGTCCTGCTTTGAACTGTAGTAAAGCCTGGCAATGCTATTCTTCACAAAAACATGGTGTCCTATAGTTCCAATTAAGGTGATATAAGTTATTATAAATATCCATATATATGATGGAGGTAAATTGCTGATTATTTCAATACAATAACTGAACACCTCTTGGGTGCTGTCAGATGTGTATTCTAATTCCTTATAACATTGGTAAATGTATCTGCAAATACGTTGCAGAAAGATCAATGGTACAGATACACAGAGGCCTAAAGAAAATCGATATCCTATGTCAAAGTTGTGTAGGGCATAGACCAGGTGATATTCCTTTCCCACATCATCGCTATAATCTTTACTAAATCGATCAGGTTCTGGTTTTTTGGATTCCCTAAATGAATTTGCAAAATAAGTTCTTGTAAGCACCAGCTGATTTGCCTGAAAAATAAAATGTAAGCATGGTTATGTCAGACAACAAATAGCATCTAAACTTTGCAGATGTTCCAAACTACTACTTATAGGTTACTGACTGGATCTCATTGAAGCAGATGGAATTTGAAAAGGTCTGCAATTGTGCAAAGACTGAGGGCACAGATACAGCATTTCCTAAATTCAGTCAACCCCTCGATAGATTTGAACAATTCTTGAATATGTTTTTAATTAACTTACTAACAAACAAATGGACCATAAATTTTACTATCAGTTTCCCCAACAAAAATATAGCATTTTATCGTCTCAAAACACCCCTAACCCTTCTGTATTATTTACGATTACATCATGCAATCATAAACTTATTTCCTAATAACCACGACCATTGCAGCAATGTAGACATGTACATATTTACACAAGAAATCTTGAAATGTCCTACGTTATCACGGTTACCTTTTGTTTAATTGTTGACTTATGTCCAACACGATTATTACTTGCTGATATTGTCGACCCTGTATATGTTTTAGTACCTTTCACTAAAACAACAGCAGACTTAAATGTGGATTGAAGTAGCTCTTTATTTCTGATCCATTTTTGTGCTGGCCACAGACATAGATGAAACATGCTTTTCGAGACTACTTTCATTTCAAGGTCAAAAGTGTATGCCGAACCCGATTCATTTCAAAGTAGATAATATGAAGCAAGTCATTTGATCCAATTTTGGGCCCAGAAGGCATACAAAGATACAAGCGATTCTTAATCCAAGTACATCTATTTTACACAAGATTACACTACTATTTAATGAATTATATAGGAACGATATGTAGATAAAAATATAACACAAGATATAATTCTTGAACATCAAATGCACTAATAACGAAAAAATCTGTCAACATTGTTTTAGCCAGAATAAGTCGAAGTTTGGTTTATTTCCAACAGTATCTGTGGACTATTATTACATATTATGATATCATATATGGAGCACCAAATTAACATAAATTCATCTAATTGAAGATATTATCGTTTGTTCTTGTCAATTGAATCGGTGTGTTTAACAATGTGGTGGAACCAATTTAAATTAGACCTTCGTCTGAATGATTTGTTGATTTCGTTTTAATTTTTGTGTGTGTGGTATCTTCAAATGAATTAAAGAGATTATCAAATCATTCATACTGAGTTCCAAATTAAATCGTGCGAGCAGTAATTCCTCCACATCGATTGAATTGATGAAAGCAATAATTTTAATTGATGCGCAAATCAACTCATTAATTGCTTTCAACTGAATTACTGCATACATTAAATCATTCATTGGTCTCTTCAACTAAATTGGTGTGCGAATCAAATCAGTTACTGCTCTCTTCAGTTGGTACGAAAATACACTAATAGTGTATAGTGCCGTATCCAGAAGAATTACTGCAACAACCATCAACTCAATCTAAATGGATGCGCATCAAATCAATTATTGCCCACAAAAACTGAATTGACGATACCTTCGAATAATTAAACATATCTTCAGGTATTTGAGTTTGTTAACTTGGCGCTCCATAAATCCAAGAGATAAACGAAGATTCTCAAAATATGTCGCACATATTTACTTCAAAACCTACATTCATCATGTATTGAATTGAAACCTATTTATTGTATAAAACTGCACTTTTCAGTGTAAATAAAGTTCGTTGAGATACACACACATATATAAATAGATAGATCTAACTGCTCTTTTGAAGTTTATTTTTTGCGATTCATTCTTCTAACTTCATTCAGTACTCTTGTAATAAGATTTTTTTGATACGATGAAAAGATTTGATATGTAATAAATCAAATGATAGAGGATCTAGTATTTTTCCTTTTAGAAGTTTTCACAAGAGTGAGATTGCGCTTTATGGTTTAATTAATCGTACCTGTATTATCGAGAGCTATCAAAACTTCGCAATAACCGTATGCAATGTGTAAAATCAGAATAAAATAGGTGTTCCGGTGTAACGACGAAAAATGACCCCCGTAGAATAATGACCGGGGGTCATTTTTCTACGTAGAAATTTTACCCCCTGGTCAATATTCTACATAGAGAAATGACCCCTTTTTTCGTAGAAAATATGACTTTGGGGTCATTTTTCTCCGTGTGGATTGTAGAAAAATGACCCCATAGAATAATGACCCTATGTCATTTTTTGATGCAAAAGGCTGGTTTTGGTAAGAATATTTTCAATTCACAAATTCCTTTCAAATTCTAGCGTTTTATTTATTTTGGCTATTTTTGATCGTTTACCAGCTGCCTTTGTTAGTGATTGTGACAACACAGTCTGATTTCAAAACTTTGCTCCCATGGGAAAAATATTATAGGCTTAAAACATCAATCACTTTGTTTAGGATAAAATGATGCCATCAAATAGGCGGGGTTCTTTGAAGTTTCAAAAACAACAATTCTGTTCGTCATTTTGCGGTTCCTTGAAGTTTCAAAGGCAACAATTCTGTTCGTCATTTTTCTTCACACCATGGACTCGAAAGAATATACGGAAATATCGCTTTTCGTGGAAAAGAAACAATATCCTAAATTTTTGCCAAAAAATTTAAAGCGCAACTTTCGACGAAAATGTAGTAAATTTGTTCTATTCAATGGGATTCTACATTACCATCATAAAAAACGGTTATTAAGAGTTGCAAAAGAAGAGGAGGTTCCAAAAATTATCAGCAATACCCATACAACAGCGAGTGGTGGGCACCTAGGCATTAATAAAACGTAAGTTTATTTATTTATGTGAATATATTTCATGCATTTCTTAAAATCAATTGTGACAAGTTTAACATCGATTTCAAAGATACCCCGGTCATTTTTTCTAAAGATAATGTATATCAATTCAATTATTTTAGTGAGAAAATATAAAATCACGTTTTATATTTTGCATCGGTCTGATTCCGAGTTTAAAGAATTAAAATGTCTGAAATTTCGTATAAACATAATACGGATGTTTTGAGAGAGAGAGAGAGAGAGAGGAGGCCGGGCATGCACCAATTTTCTGATGGTCTACGATGTAATTGGTTGTATTTGGCTTTGAAACAATATTTGATACAACTAATAAGACATGTGCATGCACTTGTACTTGTTTTAAAGGCACCTGATAAATAGATGGTGTAATCCCCCCCCCCCCCCCCGCGCCAATTTCCCAAGCTTGTGAAAATTTTCATCAGACAAAAGCTTGGAAATACTTTTATATTCCGTATAGGGTCAATCTAATGATATCAAATATCGAAATAGGAAAATGATTAACAAGGAAATCGTGTATTTTAATAGGTAATTGTGTCTTATAAGATTGTCAGAAGCTAGGAGGGGTGCAGTCTTGATGCTTGACTTGGGGATTGTCCCTCGGAAGATAACTGTCTTTTATTGTCATCCGTCAAAACCGGAGGGGGGGGGGGGTGCTTAGTCAAAACTGTTGCCCGGTCATAGAATGAACTGTTGCATGTCTGAACTGATCCATTGTTTTTTGGCAAAAATAGACATTATATAGGCATTGATAATTTGGATTTACCTTTTTGTTGGTTTAGCCCCCCCCCCCCCCCCCCCCCCCCCCCCACACACATTCAATTTGCTTCCGACGCCCATGCATCCGAAATTTTGTGACATTGCTCCAACGTCTAAGACTTACTTTGAAATCTCACATTTTGAATTGTTCACTGATACATGTAAGAGACAAAACCCCAAAAAAATTCTTGCACAGAAATCCTCCAGGATTTCTAGTGTTGTTGGTTTTTAGTGCTTTTATATATATATATATATATATATATTACACACACACACACACACACACACACACAAAAGTTGAATTATAATCAGAAATTTCAGATTAAACATTTGCTTCTCCCCCGCATTTATTACTTAAATTTTTCCAAATGAATATATTTCGTAGATGGAAGAAAATTCGAGAAAGATATTACTGGGCATCGTCGTATGATGACGTTAAGAATTACGTAGAGCGGTGTGATCGGTGCCAAAGGAAATCTACCTTGAAGAAAGCAAAGCAGCCATTGAGACCCATACCAGTAAACTCTAAGCCATTTGTGCAAATAGGAATGGATATAGTTGGACCATTGCAGGAAACTAGCAGAGGTAGTTCATAAAGAATTCTATATATTTTTATAAAGAATAGTTCACAGCATGCATAGATAAAATTGCAAAAAATGTATTGAGGAGTTTTCATTAAATAAGTTTACGCTCGAATGTAATTAAAAAATTAATGTCTTTTTATTAAATGAAATAAAACATTTTTTTTTATTATTTAATAATTGCTTGAGTTTATTGAATTAATAATTATTAAAATTAAATCAATATGCGACTGGTCTCCTATTCCTGTATTTTATTTTCGCAATCTGCAGCTCATGTGCTTTAATGAGAGGGCAAGTATGTGGGTGCCACTTCTAAACTACTCGAAAAGTGAACATTCGAATGAAATATATACTAGTTAAATATTTGTTAAACAGGTTCAAACTCTGAAATAAATAAATGTTCCATCGACACACGTGAAACCATAATACTGGAATTAATGTAAATAATCGAAACTCATAAACTTAACGATGAATTAAATTTATGAGCTAGAATTCTAAAAATGTAAAAATTAATACATCTTCTATGGCATCTTTATGCAGTTAAAGTGATCTGCCTTTAGATAATTTTTAATAGAAATTCACAGTTTACTACTCAATTTTTAATCACTTGAAATATTCCTAACATTTTAAAAGGCCTAGATAAAGTGAATGAACATGTTATTTTCATCTATCCCCCCCCCCCCCCCCCCCCCACTTGAAAAGTGGGGGATATTAATTTGGGTCTGTCCGTCCGTCCGTCGTCCGTCATTCTGTCTGTAACGCTTTCGTTTCCACACGATATCTCGAGAACTCTTTGAGCTTTCGCAATGAAATATTACATAACAACTCCCTATGACCTAAGGAAGACCCCTATTGATTTTGAGGTCAAAAGGTCAAGGTTCAAGGTCGTAAATTGATACATTCTCTCTGTATGAAACACTATCCTTTCCGGGCGATATTTCAAAAAGATTTTGAGCTTTTGCAATGTAACTGTATACATAAACTCCCTAGGTCCTCTCTTACCCCTCTCAAAGTGTCCCGTCCCGTTTGATTTATTAGTATTTATTGTATTATGTGTCGCTTTTTTAGCACGGGGGTATGAGGAGAGTTATTACGTTCAAAACAGGTTCTAGGTGGACTTTATATTCTTATTACATTTATTAGAAATGTTTAACAAAGGTTAAATTAGACACCATGCATTGTGTAAAATTTTGACAATATCGAACGTGAAAATATACATGTATGTAACTTCATCTTTGCATATAATTTGCGTCAGTATAAAGCAGTTCCGTGCTCTAGTGGTATGTCTCTCGCTTCGTACGTGAGAGGGCCCGGGTTTGCATCTCAGACGATCCCATTTTTGTTTTCGAAATGCTTTTTTTTTTTTTTTTTTTTACTAAATGATAGTATTCAGCATGTGAAATGAAAAATACATGAGGTCTGACTTGTACAAACTCATAAAATCATCATAATAATTTTAATAAATATTCCATATCAAAAGAATCTTCTATGCACATAATAAAGAATAAGCAATCAAATCTTTATAAATTATCCATATTGGCATATTTTATTTGCTTCAGTATACATGTATACATTTAATAATTCTACAAATTCAGTCAAGGGGATCCGACCCCACCCCCGAACTGCGCATGGTTTACTTTTTCCCTAAGCGGGGGACACAAATTCTCGGAATTAGCTTGTTTTCTATGGAAGTAATTAATAGTCATTTGTATTCACTAATACTACTACTGTGTAGTGTTTGATTGTTTTTTTCCTGGGGTAAATGCCACGCGCCATACAGTGAAAATTATATAAATAAGCTTAATAGTTAATATTAAAACTTTTATAATTTTTCTCAATGTCCAAAAAATATTTTGCACTGGTGTAGAGAGAGTCCTTAAAACCTACTAGTATTCTAACGTGTTTTTTTAACGGTTAGCTAATGTAGGGAAAGTAACAGTAATTACACAGGGTTATCGAATTGGAAAGAAACAGATTATTATGTATTTTCCTGATGTATTAGACCACTTGACTGGACTTTTTAAACATGCAATATGATTTCATTCTATATATGAAAAAATGGGTATGTGTAAAACACGAAACGAGAAACAATGAAATGAGATTCAGCAAAATAACTAATGACCTAAAAATTTCAACAAAGTGAGAGCAGCTTGTGCCTTTGATTTCTTTTTGTTAGAATCTAACTGACATGTAGGTCTGATTTATTACCAACGTTAACCTCGCACAACTGTCTCTCACACACAAAAAAAAAAAACAAAACAAAAAACTCCCATAAATCGTTGACAAATATCTAAAAGAAATGTATTACTCAGTTTTTTTCTGCTGGGGTACTATATAATATGTGATCCAAAATTCATTGCTATTATTATAATAGTTTTCCATATAACATTTATATACTGGGGGTATATAATTATTTGTGTGTGTTTTAAGACATAGACCTATGTACTTGTATATATAAAACAGATAGTTGGATATTTCATTTATAAATATATTTATAAATATATTACCGTATAACGGGTAATTTTTACTGCTGTAATTTTTTACGAATTTTGATCAAAAAGGAGTGATTTAATTTTTACGCGTTAATTTTTTACGAATTGAAGTTGTCCGTTAAAATTAAAATCATCGGAGGTGAATGCTTGTTATCACCTTCAATACATTTTACTTACAAAACATGTGATTTTAAGCAGTATTACAGACCAATTTTCACAAAATATTTCAAAGATAAAGAAGCTATATGGCTATTTAGGAACATACATGAAGATACAAAACGTAGTTACGTTTATCTCTTTCATTTTAGGTAATAAGTACCTACTTGTCTTCACGGAATATTTGACGAAATGGGTGGAGGTAGAAGATATAGCAGATAAGAAGGCTTCAACAATCGTTAACAGTTTATACAAGTTCATTGCGGATCACGGAGTACCAGAAGTCATTATAACCGACCAAGGCAGAGAGTTCTGCAATGAGCTAAACGATGCTGTTTGTTCAGATTATGGAATTGAACATCGGATTGCGTCCCCCTATCACCCACAAACAGGAGGGCATACGGAGCGCTACAATCGAACCCTATGTTCTATGCTATCTTCTTGTGTTAATGAACTACAAAATGACTGGGATACGAAACTACCATTTATGCTTTTTGCCTATAGAACTGCGCAACATGAGACAACGAAGAAAACACCATTCTTTCTGGTGTATGGTCGCGAAGCCAAGTTACCCATTGAACTTGATTTACCCACTTCGCCGATCCCAGAAAATGACAAGTTTGAAGATTTCTTGAAACAGCGCTCCGACGCTTTCATAAAGCTTTCTTGTGAAAGAGAAGAGGCAGCGGAAAACATAAAGGAATCACAAAAGAAACAAAAGAAGCATCATGATAAGAACATAAAAAATAAAACTTTTCAAGTTGGAAATAGAGTTTTGCTCCACAATACCCGAAAGTTAACCCGGAAAGGGGGAAAACGAGACAAATTATGGAGCGGTCCTTACATAGTTGAAGGTATTAACAAGAAGGGAACATACACTTTACAGGGACTGAAATGCGCAGTAAATGGAAATAGGTTGAAAATTTACAAGGAATCGAAAGATGATGAAATGAGTAGAAAGCCTGAAGAATCACATGGAAAACCAGATGAATCACATGGAAAACCAGATGAAACACACGCAAAACCAGATGAAACACATGGAAAACCAGATGAAACGCAGAAAAAAGCTGACAAAAAAAAGGAATTCACCCAAAGAGGAAGACACTCCATTAACTAAAAGCCGTGGTATACCGCTTCCTCCGAAAAAACGCAAGATTCCAGAAGTTGAAATTACCAATAAAACTGAATCGAGATCTCGCATTCTTTTTTATCCAGTGGATAATGAGTGGCAAGACATTAACGCTGCAATGTTTGGCCACCAGGTTAAGAATGTTCTCAAAACAGGACGTAGACGGCATGTAAATGCGAATTCCATTCCAACAGTGACAGTGTCTATGAGAGGAGATGGAAATTGCTTGTTTAGAACATTTAGTTATGTCTTATTTGGAGTTCAATCATATCACAATGATGTACGAAATAAAGTTGTTGGCTTTATGAAGGAGAATAAACATCTATTGCAAACCATGGAAGCGGATCCAAAATATTTGAAACGTTCGCGGATGGAACATGAAGGTTCCTGATACAGAAATCCGTACATTCGCTACAATTTGCAATACAACGATCTTTGTTTACTGCAAGCACGGGATGAATGACAAAAACGACAATTACGTCTGACTGCCGTACCCTCCCCTACACGAGGGAAAAAACGAATCCAATTCGAAATGCATTTTTATTATGAATATTGGAAACCATTACGAACCTGTATTGGCTGTAACAGAGGATATTTACAGCAGAACACCTTACATCTACATCAAAAACTTCGTGCCAAAGAAATACCACCAGTATATTTCAAAAAGAATGCTTGAAGCTGCACTGGTAAACAATGAAACCGACTCCAATATTGTCAGAGAATTAGAAAGACCAGAAGACGTATACGTATTGAAGTTCAAAGATTTTCCCCATCAAGTAAAAGGTTTAGAAAAATCAAGCGAGGAAATAGATCCAAATGTGTTCAATTTATTGTGTGAATGGGAGGATTTGGAAGACAAGTTTGTTGCAAAAAAACCGAAATATGATACCCCTTAGTAAACGTTGAAAATACATTAAAGTTAGTGGCAAGTTTCTGTGCTCTTTTTATAGTTGTAATAAATAAATATATACATCAATTTGGAATTCTTTAATGTACTTTAGTTGCTTTGAAATGAAATCAAAGAATTGTGATCCCCGCTTCCGGTGTCAGTGGATGGGAGACCATTATTTATGGCATGTTGTGTCAAATATAAACACCCTATCATATAATTATGTCATTCAAAAGTAATTTCCAGCGATTTTTTGGCAGATTAGGTCAAACATGAAGGTCAAGGGGTAAAAAACCACAGCATGCTCGAGAACGTCTTGTTTCAGGAATGCAAATACGAAACCCCTATCTTTTCCCAATCTAGAAATATACCATTTTTGAAAAGTAGGTCAACCTTCAAGGTCTAGGTCACAAAACGTAGAAAGGATTATACATATATAAAATGATAGCCATATCTCTTTCTTTTTTAAAAATCATAGTATATTTGGTAAGATCTTGTAGCAGGTAATATACATGTGAAATACGAAAGCCCCATCTCATTCAAAGGTTAAAGTTTTTGTGACAAATTAAAACAGACAGACTTGCAGACGAATGAGATTAAATGTCCCCTTGAGGACACCAATGCCAGGCTCTTTCATGGGATAGATGGGGGGGGGGGGGGGGGGGCGCGTTATCAGGGGAAAATGACAGCTAAAAAAATTTATTAGCTCGCACACCCCGTACATATTGAAAGTCATGTGCAGATAAATATAGAAGTAACATTTTTCTACATTGGTGAATCTCAGCCAATCACAAAGAAATAGGAATTATTAAATCATATTTTATGGGGCCCATATAAGAAGTGTTAAATTTGCTTCCACATTTAAGGATATTTAAAAAAAACCAGGAGACACAGTTATCTTCACCGACCCTATCCAACCCTGGGATGAACGAATATTGAGTATTGCATCTCATAAGATATTATTGTATAATATAGTGAAAAAGTAGGGGGTCATTTTTCAACGCGTGTGGTGTCGTAGAATAAACGGTCTGGAAGGGTTTTCTACAGTCGAAAAATGACCCTACTTGCCGTAGAATAATGACCGGGGGGTCATTTTTCTACGTAGAAATTTGACCCCCCCCCGGTCATTTTTCTACGGGGGTCACTTTTCGTCGTTACACCGGCAGTAGCTTGAAACACTCATTTTCAATAACTGGTCAGTGGCGACGTCTTTCTACGAGTAAAAATTCAATTCAAGAATATCTAAATTAGCGTTCATTTCCCATAGACCTCACTGCTAACATCTGGTCCCCTCACTATTAACCATTTTAAATTTAGAGAAATGACTGCCAACATGTGAAAGTTCATTCCAAGTGCCAATAAAAAAAAATATATCGGGTTCCTTCACTTCTCAATTTGTGCGATAATTTCTCATCCCGACAAATAATATAAATTTCTATATTTCTTTCTATTCCAAATAATTTCACCCTTAATTTTCGGCAGTACCTCTGCCCAATCTTGAATAAACTACGTCCGAGTTATACATCCGTAGATTTGGTACTCTCACCCCCCCCCCCCCCCAAGCAATTGAATTATTGCGGTCAATAACTGAATTAACATTTTCATTTCTGCGTATGCTTTGACTTACATCCCCGATTTCTGGTGGGAAACGGAGACCGACATTTCTCTTGTTGAATTTTCTGGAATGTTCCAACGCAACACTCTTTAATATTTTTCAATTTTCACTCCACCTGTGATGTTACTTTGTAGCTTACTCTTATGCGCCAACACTGAATTGAAATTCAAACCAGCATTTTTGTTAAACCCTTTCATCATATTTTTCATAAGAATGCACGTCCGCCCAGCATTTATACACCCCCCCCATCCCTATCCCCTATAAAAAAAAAAAGGAGACAGAGTCTTTGTACACATTTATTGTAATGACTGTGTTGTTTATTTTTTAGGCTTGTTTGCTTCCTCCTCAGCCTTTTCTCTGGCTTTCTTCTCGCGGTAGCCCTGCAGTCTCTTGGCAGCCCGGGCTTGACGAAGAGCTGTGAAAGCACTGAATTTCTTCTCTTCATCTGTAATCTTCCTGGCCTTCTCAGGTTTATACACCTTTCTAATGGGCATAACTGGGCCAGACAACTGTGTTGCCATCTTAATCTCCTCTTCCTTAATGAAATATTACAGAAAATGTAAAACACTTATCTAATAATAGGTGAAGCTTTTAAAAGAAAGACACAAAACGAAAAATCGATCTTTATATAACACATCTGAAATGTATACAGATAGCTTTCAATTGACCTGATCAACACATGCATAATCACAAACCATGCCTATTATCTCCTGTCACCCCACGACATAGCCGTAGTAACCCTAGACTTTATGAATATTAATGTCAACAAATCGGGGAACTCCCATATTTTGAGAGAGATCTCCTGGATTGCCATTGGAAAAACTGACAAATAGCCAATCAAAATAAGTTCGTTGATACAGAATTTGCTAGCATAATCTTCGTTGTTGATTTCAGTTGTACTTATTGTTTAATGTCCTGCTCAAGAATTTTTCATTCATATGGAGACATCACCTTTGCCAGTCAAGGACTGCAAAATTTGGACCTACACTCGATGCTTACGGCTCTTGACCAGGGAGGTATCTTTATCATGATGGACACCCTTGTTTTCTAAATTTTCAATATACCAGTTGCAATAGCTCAGTGGTGGAGCGTTTGCTTTGCAACTGGGAGATTGTGAATTTGAGTCCTGCACATGCTATGGCTGCTTCAAATCTAAGACGCAAACTTAGGTAGTATTGCTCCTTTGCCAAATGCTCAGATCAAGGGTCTTTCGGATATAACTTTAAAAATAGAGGTCCCGTGCTGCAGCAGGCATTGGCACATTAAAGAACACTCACTACTATGGCCCTGAGCGCTAAGCATAGGTCTAAATTTGTGGTACTTCAAATTTCGATACCTTGCCATGCACTTTGCCGTAACCCCCCAAAATTACTTAACATTTTGAACGATCAAAATGAAGAGATGATGAAATAAGCATTCTTACTGTGGCATCTCCCTTCTTGGGTTTACTCTTTTTCTTGGGGAAGAGAATCAGCTTGGATTTATACTCCTTCAGTCTCTGTGCATTCTGCTGCAAGGATTCCAAGCTCTTGTTACGGCGCCTGTAGTCCACAGCAATTCCAATAGTAAGAGCTACTTTCTTGTTAAATCCAGCAGCCTAAAATAGTTACATCAAAAGTGAATACAAAATTCATATTTTGATACTTATTGATATGCATAGTCAAATTTGTCTTAGAGCCCCAAAATCCATCACAATGGACATTTTGTGAACTTTCATCCACTTTTGAACAAAGTACACAGTTTGTAAGTTTAATAACTCCCCTGTTATAGCAGCGATTTTTCTACTTTTTCTTGTTTCTTTTATTTTCTTTCTTGGGGGGGAGGAGAAAGAGAGAGAGAGGCACTAGGCTTTTTACAATTGGAAAAAATGAATAAAATTGTAATTTACTTTAAGAAATGTATAAAATACAATAAAATTTTAAATCAACACAATTTATTCAGGCAACTTGCTTTATTTGTAACTGTCTTTTTCTCAATAATTTGAAGTTTTCAGTAATTTTCTCTCTATATATGAAAGGTTTCTGTTTAAGTAACAATATACATTAGTGGATTTTTTCAGTTAGTTTGTCTTTGTCCAATGTAGGGCAAATGAGAAAATCCTCTTTCTATAATTGCTGTGGAAGATGGAATCATGACCAGATTGTAAAGGTAAACACAAGAGGAAATTACTCTTTCACAACATCTTGGGAAAACTACTAAGTACTTTGATTTGTGTGACATCATTCCAAAATTTTTTCAGTAAATTCTGCTTTCCCTGTGCTTAACTGACCTTTTCGGAACAGGGTCTGGTACCATTTCAGTTGGGAATTTTACGTCAAAAAATTCATTGGGAAGATTACTTGGACAAAAAGCAATGCATTGTAGGTAAAAGAATAATAATGAATAAAATAAAACAAACAAGAAGCCCATGGTCCACACCACTCACCTTGGTCCATATTTTAAGATTTTTCCTATATATGCTCATGTAAAATTTGATCCCCTATTGTGGTGCCACATTACCACCATGGGGGGGCCTGGTTTTAACAAACTTGAATCTGCACTATGTCAGAAAGCTTATAAATAAAATTTGAACTTTTCTGGCCAAGTGGTTCTTGAGACAATTTTTAAATGACTTTACCCCTTTTGTTTTTTGCATTTTGGTGATTATCTCCCCTATCAAGGGGACATAGCCTTCATTTGAACAAACTTGAAATTCTTTCATCCTAGGATGATTTGTACTAAGTTTGATTGAATTTGGCCTGCTGGTTCTGGAGAATATTTTCAAAATTTGTCAGTGTATATTTGCTATTATCTCCTCTTGGAGAAGGGTGTTGCTCGTCATTTGAATAAACTTGAATCCCCTTCCCCCAGGATGCTTTTTGCCAAGTTTGGATGAAATTGGCCTTGTGGTTTTGGAGAAGAAGTAAAAAATGTGAAAGTTTACAGACAGACGACAGGTGATCAGAAAGGCTCACTTCAGCTTTCAGCTAAGGTGAGCTAAAAACTCTGTTAAATGTGCATACAATAACTTATGGTTGAAGAGATATCAATAAAAATAGTTCAAAAGATGGCCATCTTTTTAATCATTTTTTACCCGGTCTTACTAGCATACAATGTGCTATTTTCCAGGAGCAACTCTTTGATATGTGCATATTTAACAACATTTCATTGTTTTACATATGATTTAGTTTGACAGGTACTTATTCCTCTAATATCTACAGTCAATGAACCAACTCTGTTGTTTTTTCCGACCATGTGTGAAGAAGGCACACACAATGTATACAAGATACAAATAAGGCCAACTGAAGATGTCCGAAAATTGAATAAGTCAAGAATGGGATGAAAATTTTGACCTAATCCTTTTAACTGTGATGAAATCAAATAGCTTACATTGCACAAGTTATTATGTATTGCCATATTAGTTTGGAAACAAACAAAAATTAATTATTAGCAAGTACGTACCTAATGTTTTTGGTCAGTAAGAAGCTTGGCATGTATGTGTCTATATTACATGAAGATAAGCCCCTAGGTGATTGCAACTGTTATACATGGTTTAGGATCAACTTGTTCCCAAGATGTTGCAGATTTCACACAACAACAGATACCATTCATAATATGGTTGTGAGCTGATATTTTGGAAAATTTTCATCAGAAATTGGGAACAAAATTTGCAATTGGAAATGGATCCATTTACAAGACCTGCATGCATGAAATATTAAGCCCCATTTCTTCTCAATATTTTCTCATGTCTTGCATTCCCATTTGATTTTAGTTTAACAATGCTGCCAGGTATAAGAAAACAAATCTAGCTTTGTTGTTGACTTCAAGCCACAACCCCCCCCCCCCAAAAAAAACTATACATTTTTGCCCAGACCCTAAATTTTGTTATCAGAAAATTTATAATTTTCTGGAAATTTCATCCCCTTCTAGAACTAAACCCACTATTGCTCCACTTCTAAAAAATATGACCGACTTCTGCCAGTGGGAGTTCAGTGAAAATGGCAAGTATTTTATCTCTGACCTTCAAAGAATATGAGCCCACCCGAAAGAGTTGACAAGTGTTAATGCACTATTCCAAAATTCCATAACATTTATAATTATTTCAACTAGCATCAGGACTCAAATCTAAAGAGCCACGGGATCTGGGCTAGATTAAGTCCTCAGTACCCTTTGCTTGTCATGAGACACTAGATGGGGCGGTCATTTGGTTGAGAATGCTTCAACTGAGGCCAAGTGCCACATCAGATGTGGCACAATAAAGATCCCTCCCTGATTAAAGACTAAGCACTGAGCATACGCCAAAATTTTGCAGCAATTCAGTGACAATAGTTATGTCTCCATTTAAGTGAACAATTCTAAGATGGACATTATTAAAGCAATATGCAACCAACTGAAGAACAGTGAATGTAAAGTAGTGGGAAAATTGCATGAGATAATGCCATCCATAAGTGAGGTTGTTTAAAACTGTCAACACACCGACACTATTTTTTTCAGCAGGTTAGGATAAACACACACATATTTTATTTTTTGTGGGGTGGGTGGCCCCTCGCATGCTGGAAGCAACTGTGATTCGAATGAAGGCAATTGTAAGTGGTACAGTAAAAAACACACATAACAAACATGCTTATAACGAATTCACGCTTATTGCAGTTATAGTTATTCCCCTATGAGTGAAAAATATCAAAAATTGTCCTGATTTTAATGGTTATAACAAACTGTTTTATGCTGGACCTGGAGGTTCACTACATTACCATGTTTTACTGCATACAATTAAAATAATCAAATGTCTGAAGGGCCACAAAGGCGTCAAATGAAATATATACATTATAGGGTTCTGAAGAAATTCAGAGGGCAGGTAAATTAGAGAAAGTAAGAGAAGAAATGTTTGAGTGCCACAGGAGACATTTCCTCATATTTATGTATATAAGTAAATCATTACTATCATTTGTAAAATGTCAACAAACTTTGTTTATTTACATAAAAAGAAATAAAGAGGAGAGCTGGGCTGAAGTTGCTTATCCTAACAAGTTCATACATATACCCTCCTCTTGCTAGATAATATCCCCTCAAGACTAGTTTACAAAGGCTGTAATAAATAAACTGAAATTGCAGACAAAAAATGCTGAAAAGAATATAACTGCTTAAGAGTGAGACTACTTGTTTATTGAAGTTGTATCTTCTGTTCATGTATGATGTAATAATTATATGATATTAAATCTCTGTTTTCAATAATGTCTAACAATTAAAAAGTTCAAAGTAATATGTAGAAAGGTTATTGGAATCCTGAACAAGATTCAATTCCCAATGAATACTACCTAGCCTTGGTTTCTTCACAAAATAACCTGTTATTTTCATTGCGATGCACACGCTTTTTTCGTTTTGCTTAATTTAGAATCAGGATCAAGATTACCGAAAACAAAACTGGAAATAGTTTTTGGAATAGGAACCGAACCGTGACAATGTGCAATCCAATTTAGTATTTATCTGTTTCTACTGAGCTGAAATAAGGATTTTGGTGAATCTACGAGACTATAGATATAAATGAAAACCAAATTTTAGCAGGTAATTTGTAAGTACTTAATGATATCGTGCGACACAAATTTCATGTGAAAATCTGTTTCAAAGTAAATCCATCCACGAATAGTGAACTTTTCTTGCCAAACAATCATTATTTAACTATTGAACAAAGATACAATAATAAACAACGACATCAACAATGGAAATGGTATTGTGCCTTTCAAATATCAATTATATTCAATGTTTCAAAGTCTTGAATCATAAGAAACATTCAATACCAATAAGCACTATTCGATTTCACCCAGTGAGATCGGAAAGGCGGGGTAGAGGCAAAATTTTGCATGAATGCTAGAAGGCTCTCAAAAGCTTGACGCCTTCAAAAATTGACAATTTTTCCCCACTAGACCTACCATTTAATTATTCTTATCTATATTTATTTATAAAAGAAAAAGTACCCAAAACTTTCAATTATGCAATTCAGGACTGCATTTACACATTGCCAAGAAAATGGAAAGACAACTATTCCCATTCAGGTTGGACTCTTCTGATTGAACTGATATAGAGCTTGACAATCAGTGAGGCAATATTACACTTTTGAGTCTGTATAAAAATTTCAAACAATGGGTATGGTTAAACATTCAACACCAAAGTGCTGCCTCCAAGTGTTGAGCGAATAAAGTGCTGTTTTAAATATAGTGGTGGTTCTGAAATCTTCACAGCACATGTACTATCATCTTGTTATATCTGAGAAACAAAAGACATTTCAGATGTAACATCTTGTCACAAGAACACGAGCTATTAAAAGTTTTTGTAACAAGTAATGACCACATCAAAATACAGATGTGACCTTTTTCACATTTATCCTCTGCCTACAAAAAAATCTATTAAACTGGTGCCCAGTGAAGCTGTTTCTTAAATTTAGTACTATAGTAACTACATATAGACCTTCAACTCATCAAGTGTAAATCCTTTGCCAGCTCGGATTTTTGTGTTGTACTTGAAAGTTGGGCATCTCACAATGGGTCTAAGCGAACCAGCTACGGGTCTGGGTGCAATTCGGAGAGCTTTCTTAATTCTCCTATCATGTCGCCTCTTCTTCCTGGCTGGTTGGTTGAACCAATTCCTCACATAGCGTTGCCAATCTTTATGAAAATGCCCATTCGGGATAACGTTGTTTCGTTTAGGGGCCATGCCTGTAAAACACGAGATTTTTATCAGAATATTGACCATTATAGTCATTGACATATGTTCTTTGAAATATTGGTCCTATATATTGCTGATATAAATATGGGCCCGATACTACTGCTGCTACTACACTTTATTTACAATGTAGTTTCTTAATTTACGGTAAACAGCATGGAATTATCGCTATTTATTTCATTTTCAGGTCTTTAATTTTATAAATGTTACGTAAATCACGACTAAATGTACTTTCTGTGAATGTATGCTAAGTTGATTTGGAATGATTACATCCGATTGTCGGGATTTTATAAGATATTTTTGAGGTACATCAGTATATCATACCTCTAACTGATGGCCGTCGTGAAAAAGGAAGTACAAAAGAGTTCCTCACCGGAAGTAAGAGAATTTCGATCGTAGCAGAAGAAATATATTTTCATTTTATTTACATTCCTCGCTCTTTTGTTAGTACTTGGTAAGTAGATATAAAATTACAGCGAAGAAAAAAAATTATTACAATTTTTTTGTACAACCGCTATAAACTAAAAAAAAACATGGAGGAGATTTTTTTTTAAATAAATTGTCTTTCTGCAAATTCTAAGTTTCTAACTACTGATAATGATGAAATAAATACGACTATCAAAACTTAGTAACATTATGCTTAAATTTAATGCCAACAGATAGTGATCGAAACATGAAATGACATACTTACAAGGCAACATACATGAAATTAATCAGATAGTGCATTACAATATATGATATAATTAAATGAAAGGAATGAATTTTTTCAATTCTAAAAATTGCATACAGAGAATCAAAAGAAGAAAGAAAGGAAATTAAGATAAAGAAATTGACACACACCTCCCCCCTTTCTTTAAAAAAAAAGGGGGGGGGGCCACAGAGAAGACACAAAGCAATGATAAACTGCATGAAGGGAATATTAAGTGGACTGCAAAAAAGAACAGAAAATGACACAAATAAATTAAACAGACATAGAGAAAACTTACATTAGGCATGGGGCAGCGTAGCTTGGTATTTTAAAGCACTACAGTGGTATTTTTTTCTGTACCTTTGTGATATGTCTGTTGCAAACTGATTATAAACTGAAATATTTTGAAAAGCAGCTTTAAATCTTGGTGGTTGTCTTGCAAATAGAGCCCATAATAGTAGCCCAAGCTTGGGGTAATACTAGTGGAAATCTGAACATAATAGTAAAGGCATATGTCATACATGTCATCTGAATATATTTCTGAGAATGAGTGATTCTGGTTCATGAACTTTATCAGAGGTTGAATTGACATGCTAGTGTAGGTGCAAGTCAACCAGGTCATATACTCATCTACTAGTAAGGATCTTCTCAGGAATCACTGAGGCAGAAAAGTCATATTTTGTCAGAGACCTTCCTTATAAGCTCCCCAGAACATTATACTGAAATAAGTTTTATCGATTAAAATTTTTCCAGCCCCCCCTCTCTCTCTCTTTCTCTTTCTCTCTCTCCTCATGGACTAAGACAAAGCTACAGTTCAAAATGTTTACATAGGTATTGATAAGATAATTCTTTGAAAATGTCTCAAGAATCAAATACCAGTATATCTAGGTACAATTTGTCAAATATACAAGCATCTACATCTAGTGTTTGAAGTTTGTTCACATAAAAACACTGGATAAGACAGGGTCACAAGAGAAGGTTAAATATATAGGAACTTTTTTTGAAAATTGTCTCAACAACCACTGGGGTACAAATTGTCAAAATTAGTAGGCATCCACTTGTAATGCAAATTTAAGTTTGTTTAAACCATAACTTGCTAGGATGTTTTATGTGAGGCAAATGCTCAGATGAGATGTGGCCTATGGGCATCTCATATACTGTAATCTTCTCTTAAAATGGCAAGAGTAGATTTGTAATTTTTTAGTTTGTTATTATCATAAAAATCTTCATAACTAGGGAACAATTTGTCAAATTATCATGCAAGCATCCTTATAGCTTAAATTTGTCAAAACCATGACCCTTGGGGCCAAATCAGGACCACAATAGTGGTTTAAAGTTTTACACTGAAGCAGATAGAAAATTATCTTTCTAAAAATCTTCTGAACAACTACAACAGTACAAGGTGTCTTATGAATATACAAGCATTTTTCAAATCATGACCCTTGGGATGAGGGCAAAGTCTTACCAGGAATGCATCATGCATGTACATAGGAATCTTCTCAAGAACAAACTGTCATACTAATACACTATGTGCAAGCATCTTCATGTAGTGTAGATTGCTCAATCCATGATTTCCATGTACAGCCACATTACTGACATTAGGAGTTAAAGTTTTTAAAGAAATTTTTTACAAATTTTCACAAGTACTGTAAGGTTACAAACAACTGCATGTAGTATGAATTCAGTTTTCATTTTCTTATAAATTCCAGAGCGAAGGGGCCTCCGTGGCTGAGTGGTTAGAGCATCGGGGTCAAAATCACAAAGCCTCTCACCTCTATCGGCGTGCGTTCGAATCTCGGCCGCGGCGTTATGTGAGTAAGTTTGCCAGTTTACTTGTGGAAGGTCGGTGGTCTCTTCCCAGGTGCATTGTATCTGGGTTCTCTCCTCCACCAACAAAAACTGGACGCCACCAGATAACTGAAAAATTGTTGAGTGTGGCGGAAAGCAATAAATAATAAATCAATCAATCCAGAGCAAAGATTTGGCCACAGTATAATTATTACATAGAAATGTACATGTATAAGAAAAATATATTTTTAAAATCAGAAACAAAAGGTCATAATTGATCAAATCAGTGTGTAAGCATGTGGTTACATGTATAGATTCCATGACTCCAGGGCAAGTGCAAGGTTACAGTAGGGGTTTACAGTTTTACACTTTCTCTTTGGGCCTCTTTTTAAGAATAAAATAACCTCAGTTTTGACATATAAAAGAAGTTTTGCATATTTCATAACTTCAATTTAAAGAGACAATTTTTTGAAGCAATGTTAATAGTGTTGCAAACTGTCTCTTAACAATGGGAAAAGCATAATTTCTGCAAATAACTCAGAATCAATGAATTACATGTACATAAAGAGTCATCTTAGTAAAAAGTTGCATGATGTCTTAATTTTTTCAAAATTCAAAGAGAAATGTGAATTTCAAAGCACATAGAATAAGTGGATGTTAATTTTAATTCTTTTTTCAAGGGCAGGCAAACCATCACCCAAAATATTTAAGTGCAAAGAGTTCAAAGAAAATATCTTAACAATCAACTAAAACTGGTTCATAAAATACGACATGCATATGATTTTGATGTAAATTATTTATTTCTGTTATAGCATCCAAATCTATCAATTAAGAAATAACCTTCACTTTGTTTGAATCACTCTGCATTTAGTACTTTTGCATTCAACTTTTTTTTTATCACTCATCTGCAACATCCTGAAATTGATGCATTCACCTTAAACTGATGCTGGCTTGCAATTGCTTCAGATATAAATTTCAATCATTTTACTCTCCAAGCAATTGAAAACTTTTAATGCTGAAAATATGCAGAAATAACACTAAATCCACAGCAACATATGAGTAACATATGAGTATCAGACATCGGAATAAAAACATAAACCTTAAAGTGGTGCTGTAATAAGTACATTTTCAAACTCTCATCAGTTTATAGCATCAAAAGTGATATATCTCATTTCTTTTACTTTTGTGACCAGGTTCAGGGTCTTGACACACAGTGAATATACCTTTTCATTAGTAACCTTTATACTAATGATAAGCTTCTATAGTGTTGTTGCCTAAAACAAAAATTATAGCATTTTGATCTGTGAGCTTGACATTGTACAAATGACATGGTTCAGAGTTATAACTCACCATCTAGTCATGATTGGAAAAATTTAACATTTCTGAGGTAAAAGTGGCCATGGTATATTCAAACTTGCATCATTTAACCCTTTATGATGATACTGTTCATTGGCTAGGTACATGTTTAAATAAAAGTTGTCTCATTTTGGTGAACATGGATAAGTTAAAATTTAAAATGTTGAAGTGTTTATTACATATCATACTTTTATGAGAAATACTCTCATCTGATTGGCTTAGAAAAGTTTTAACAAACTTGTTGTTTTCCTGTGGAAATAAAACACCACACTCTCTAGGGTGATATTCATGTATCTAGCAATGGGAAACAAAACTTGACAATGAATGATTTTTATATGCCCGTGTAAGACAGAACATATGATATGGCAATCATGTACATCTGCCTGCCTATCTGTCTGTCTGTCCTGCTTTATTTCCCCTCATAACTTAAATACTATGAGACCTAGAATCATCAAACTTTGTCAGCTGATACATCTTTGGTAGAGGGTGGGTCACACTTCAAAGTTAGGTCACTGTGACCTTTGATTAAGTTGATATGGCCAAATATGACAAAATTCTGTCCAACTCATAATTGGACAATTATTTGGTCAAGAGTCATCAAATTTGGTCAGTTAATGCTTCTTTAGTAGTAGGTGTGTTTCACTTTACATCAAGGTCACTGTGACCTATGATTAAGATGATATGGCCATATATAGCATAACCCTTTTTTCGGACTATGTAGATTTGAGTTCTAGAATCAACAAACTTTCTCAATTGTGCATTTATAGAGGAATGTAAATACGGAACTTTCAGGATGTGCCAGAACAACTGATTACAGTTCATGTTTATACACCGCGGTCACATGATAATAACTAATTGCAGGACAAAGTTGGCTTCAATACAATTGTTCTGCTAGCAGATGGTCCATTAAGAACTATGTGCAGTCCTAAAATGTGGATAATATAAGACATTATTGGTGCTCAGTACCAGAGTGTAAAGCAGATGGAAAGAAAAGGGTGCATTTAGATGCATATCTTTGATTGCAAGGTGTGAAGTTTTACCGATATCTTTTTTCATGTCGGCATAATTGACTTTCATTTCTATGTCCTCAAGATTTATTTCACCCACCAACTCACTTGATTTAATCAGATGCATTTTCCTTTGAATGGCTATTGTAGTGATCCCTTTCTTGGAAAGATAGCATCTTCCAATTTTGTTTACTTAGCTGTTATATTATAAGATTTCTGGAAGTGACATGCCCTACAAGTCAAAGTGGATCCATATCTTGAAAGTTCCATATTGCAGCTTAAAATCAGGTCATTAAAACTTTTAAAATAGTAAGTATTTAAAAAAAAGTATGTTTTTAGGAGGGTAATCCTTACATATGAAATAAAGTAATGCGTTAACCCAAACTAATTATATTACATCAAGAAATACACATTTTTTCATAAAATGTAGCTACACAACAAATATTTATGAATAATTATTTTGTTTTTAAGTTTTTAATAATATAAATATATGCAGTATTGTACTATAACCTTTTGCAAAGATATAACATGCACATCACACAACAGATACAGGAATTGTCTCATGGGAATAATGATGTAAGTCATGGTGTTTCAAGGAGTGCATCTGGACATGCAGAAGTCATTTTAATAAGGGTCAAATTGCATATGTCCAGTTAAAAATTAATTAATGAGTATAATTTAGGAAATATTTCATCCCTGGAAAACTATTATCAACCTTGGCTGCCCAGTTAAAAATGACTTTCTTAAAGTGAAAATTTTCAATGTTACCCTCATCTGCATGCACATTTTGTGTAATATTCGTAAACACAATACATATATATATACTAATACACTACAGAGTATATGTTTCCTGCATAATGGTGATAAAAAGGAAATGTATGTTAGTGTCACTTGTATTGCTACTTTTTAAAACACTTGCACAGTATATATTTATTACATGTATTAGCTCCCTGGAAATCAGAGTGTATGTCACTTTAACAGGTAAATACAAAATGATCTCATATTTGCAATATTGCAATTGGTCACCGTCCATCATTGTCCATTTTGCATTAACTATTAAACATTTTCTTAACATCTTGATAACTACCCTTCAATTTTTTCCAGTTCTTTTCAAATTTGATATGAAGCATATTTGGGACAAGAGGGACATAAATTGTAAATTTAAGGACTCCTGCACCCTTGGGGTCTTAGGGGCTAGGCAAAAACTGCAAAAAATTAACCAATTTACAATTTTCAAAAATCTTTATCTCCACAACCACAATCTGCAAGAAAAACTAAATGCAGTCATGTAGATCAGGAAGGCCTCTGTAAATTTCATGAACCCTTGGATAGAGGTTTTGACTGCAGGGCAGGGCAGGGCCTAACTTGGTATGTAGTGTTTATATGTAAAAATTTAAGTAGCATCTTCTTTAATGCTATTAAAACTAAATTGAAACTAATGGCTATATAGAAGGAGCTGACAACCCTTACCGAAATTGTATATTCTATGGGTAGGAGTTTTTGTACCAGGGTGGAGCCAAAATTATTGTAGTGATTATCATGGTTTTGACCTACTTCGATACTATGTAAAATCTAAATGCATTTTTAGGAAAAGCAGATTAAAGAATGTACCAAAATTATGAATTTCACAACGTCATGGTTCTGACTCTTCTGCGGGTTTAAAATAGTCATATAATGTAACTATAACATATATTATGTAAAGTCTTTCATCAGTATAGGCTTTTTGGGGTGCATTTGTGTTTTAAAACACATCTTGTTTTATGCTCCTGTGAGATATTAAAATTCAGCTTAGATATGCAGAACAGGAAAATTAGTATAGATTTCATAACCAATGAAAGGTAACTAATGCTCAGGTGACCAATAAGGCCTGTGTGCCACTTATTTATAACATTGTTGGAAATCATCTCAACAAGGGTACCATTTATGAAAGGGAAATCTTCCTATCTCAGTGTCTAGATGGGACTGAGTGAAGCCATGATATCATGTTGGAGGGCTGTATGCAAGACTGCCCTCATTATAGTACCTATAAAGGATAGACTGAGGTCACAATAAGAGGTGCAGATTTTTTTTTAAAGGAATATGAAAGTAAATTATTTTGTTAATCTTGGTCATTTTTATGAAATGTGCAAAATTGCAAAGAGCTTTTATATAAGAAATCTTGAAGAGGATATGTAATTTGGATCATTTCACCCACTAAGTGGTATTCCCATTTCTACAGTGAGTGCAGCATCACTTTCTGGGGTTATTTTTTTTTTTACTTTAATGATCAGCTTTGTAGGTTTTGCTGAAACTGACATTGAGTGTACTGCAAATTGGAGTCAAGAGTTTGGTGTTAGGTTGTGCTTTGGTTGGTACTGTACATTGAACACTATGGTTGCTGTTGCTAAAACAGATTGATAATTTCTAAATAGTACTCCTTCTTTAGGTTTTGTGTAATTTCTTTGAGACTTTGTACAAATGAAGACTAGACATACAGATAAACAGTTCTATTTGACCACTAATTTTAATGTGTAGCCATACAATAGAACATAATAGTTTCCTTGAGGTACTGTGAACATCATGGTGTTTGATTACCCAAAACTAGTGGCTGAGGGCAGTAGAACACTGAGCTGTTCCAAATACCAAGGTAAAAAATGTCCTGATCTGTAGTAAGGATACATGTTAGATCATTTTTTGTCTAAATTTAGAGTGTTTGGCATTTCTTCTTTTTAGAGTGTCACATAATTAGATCTTCTTTTTCTATATTTGACAAATCTTCAACCTGGTATCCTCTAGTATTGTTGATGTATATCATTATAATATCAAAAAATCCACATGAAGAAAACAAATTGCTTCAAAGATTTTGTCAGGTTTCATATAGTACATTCAACAGATCAATTCTGAGTGATGTAATCTATTTAATATCTAGAGCAATACTGCATGATAGTCAGAAACTGAGAATAACTGATTGCACATTAAAGACTATAGTATCAGGTAATAGAATAATATAATGAATGCTAAATTAATTAAAGATGCTACTCACAAATGAAAGGACTTTTAAAGATTTCTTTCTTATCTTAATGTTGTTTTTTGATGCATGTTGTTAAAATTGTAGTTGTACTTCTGGCGTCAACTCTTGTGATATACTATGCATGTGAAGTATTAATTGTTTTTTCCTTTGTATTCTGGTCAGTAGAGACTTTTACTGGTGGATTTTGTGGCAGAAACACAAGATAAGAGAGGACAAAATAGATATTTTATTGGATAAAGCAATATCACTCTGCCTATGTTTGTCTTAGACTACAAATCGTAGGCCAATAAATCTTCCTAATTTCAAGTATGTGGAATGAACAAGTGTACTTTATTGATAGAGGTTTGTACATTTAATAACCAAAGATACATTTAATTTGGTTTTATACATGGACTTGATCTGCACTGCATGCTAAGGTAATATGATGTTTCATTGTAAAATATTCAATTATTGACATTTATAAGATCATTACAGTGAATAAGCCACCAGTGACAAGCATCACTAAAAGTGAAGATAACAAACAGTGGCCAATCTCATAAATCCCAAAAAAGAATACAAATTTGAGAACAAAGACCCCTGGAAACACCAGAGGTGGGATCAGGAGCCTGTGAGGCATGTGAGCCCTCTATCATGATTAGGTAAATGGAGAAATCCATAAGTGAAATCAGTAGGAAAAGAATGGCATTAAAAAATTGGTATGAAACACATCAGGCAACATTCCAGTTAACGATAGGTTGTGTTTGCAAACAAGATTATTATAACAACCAATGCAGGGGTCCCAGGTTTGATTCGTAGTTCGGTCACACAATCTAAAGTTATTAGGGACCTGCCATACAATCCATATATCCATCCATCAGCACTGTCTATGGCATGTGATAACTTAAGTTTCCTTGGGAAGATTTTCGTATAGTTCATGCATAATACTTGGATTAGGCAGAGGAAGACCCATTTCAATTTTCAGATTTATCAGCTCTGTCTTTACATTTAGTTATGAAATTTATGAAAGTTTTTCATTGACCATTAAGATAGCATTGCCAACCTGTATAATCTAGAACATGGAAAGTTATTAAATACCCTGCAATTTAAGTTGAAAGATAGATGTGTGCAGGTGCATTTAAAATGCTGTCTGGTTGTTTGTCCAGAAATTGTGTCCAACCATAACTTTGAAACAAAGAAACAATATACTGTGGAATCATTACATTTTGTGGCAGCTCAATTTTCTTGGATTTCAAGGATATCTGCATGCCTTGAATTTCAAACCACAAAGACACACACAATTTATACAATTAATACAAATTAGGTGGTTGTTTTGTTTTTTTGTTGTACAGAAACCATATCCACAAAATTACATCCCAACAAAACAGTACAATCTCCACAATCCACAAAAATTGGCCCCCACAACTATAAATGATTCTACAGTAATTGTCCTTCATGCAAAAGTTGTTTTTTTGATCTGAGGGTGTTGTTTGATCCTTGTACCAAGGTTATTTGCTCAAATTCAAAATCACAGAGAGGAGAGACTAAATATTCATATGATTATGTAACAAATTAGTAATTGTAGCATATTTGTAATGAAAAAACTTATTTGTAACAAATGTTGCACATGATCTATGAAATATGTATTTACCTTAACTCAAAGTCATATAGATGTCAAAATTGCTGAAAATAATAATAATAATAATAATAATAACATTTATATAGCACTTTATCTTAAAAGAAACTCTAAAGCGCTTTACAAGGTATGGCAAATCACATGATAAAACAAGACAAATTAACATTGGACATTTTAATATTCAAAAAAAAATAAAAAAATCTTAAAATTATAACTCCAACTATAAAAATGTGAGAAACTTAAAAGCACTATAAATCCTGTTGATATTAATACACTTAAAGAAAGGCAGAAAAGAAAAGCAGAAAAAGTTAATGATATCTTTGCTATAGAGATATGTTCTTCCTTGTCACAAAGGCTGCATATGATCTAAGTGTGTTGTGATATTTAAGTTCATATGGTCAAAAGAAAAAAAAAATCATTTTTCTCAAACCTTTCTTTTGTGTTGATGAGAAACAAAAAAAAAAAAGAAAAAATTTCTTGATTAATTTTTTGTTTTGATGTATTTTGCAGGATATTCAATTATATGATCAACAGCAGAATTTTTAGTTGTAATTGGTTGATGACATAAAGATGCCACGAAATGATCTGGTCATCCTTCACTTCAATGATGTTTACAATCTGGAACCTCAGAAGGAAGAGCCTGTAGGCGGAGCTGCAAGATTTGTCAGCTGTGTCAAGTCTTACCAATCACTGAACCCCCTGGTACTGTTTAGTGGAGATGTGCTCAACCCCTCTCTGTGTAAGCCACTCCAAATACATGTTACACATATAATCATAAATATTACATATGTTAATCTATAGTGTCTAAATAATGTCTTGAGGCATTGAAATTTTAACACAATGATTACATATTGGCACTTTAACACTACATAAAAGAACTGAAAGTACAAGTGATTGATTGATTGATTATTTATTGCTTTCCACCACACTTAATAATTTTTAAGTTATCTGGTGGCGTCCAGTTTTTGTTGGTGGGGGAGAAAACCCAGACACAATGTACCTGGGAATAGACCACCGACCTTCCGCAAGTAAACTGACAAACTTGCTCACATAACGCCACGGCCGAGATTCGAACACGCGCCGACAGAGGCGAGAGGCCTTGTGATTTTGAGCCTGATGCTCTAACCACTCGGCCACAGAGGCCCCAAAGTACAAGTGAGGTTTTGTCTCAATTTATATGATTCCTCCTTGCATTTTCTACTTCTATCAAAAAAAAAAAAAAAAGAAAAGAAAAATAAGCACTTACCCAGTATCAACAACTTGTCACAAAGATTGTTTATGTAAAAAAAAAAAAACAAAAAAAAAACCATGTTTCCTCCAAGGAGAGAAATAAAAGAGTAGATCCTTGTCATATATTTGAATTTTCTTCTCAAGCCACAAATTATGTGATAGCTGCCTCATTTAGTGTAAGTTGAAGTACAAGTTTTGTAATGTAATGGCCATACCAGTGGCTAGGATGGGGCTACAATCTTGAAATAGAGGTGTAGATACAGAGGAATGTACGGGGAAAAGTCTTCACAAGGAAAATGCTACAGTTTACCAGAGAAGTACATATATATTCAGAATTCCTCTATCATTTATATACTTTGTCCTAATTATGACCAGAGAAGTTAAAATAAGGCCAAAGAAGGATATAGAGATTATCATGTTATGTAGTAAAAAAAAAACCTATAGAGCTCTTCTCTAGAATGAACAAGTGAAGATAATGAACAGTGATCAATCTCATGATTCCTATAAGAAAACAAAATTAAGAGTAGGATAAACAGATCCCTGGACATCAGGGGTGGGATCAGGTGCCAAGGAGGAGTAAGCATCCTTGTTGATCTGTTACACCCAACATGAGCTGTAAATTTTGATCAGGTAAATGGAGTAATGCATGGTCAAAATTAGTATGTAAAGAATGGCTTAACAATTGGTATGAAATGCATTAACCTAATGACAGGTTGTATTTGTAAATTACATTGTTATAACGACCACAGAATTTTTGAAATGCTGACTTTAAATGAGACTGTTGAAACCCCTGTTCAACAGCTTATTTGTCAGTAGCCTGCCATGATTTAAAAACTGATCATACACAGAACATGCACTTGCATATCAGTATGGATGTACATTGAATTTGATATGCAAACATCTTTTTTGCCATGTAGATTTAAGTTTGCACAAATCATGACCTTGAAGGTTGGAGTGTGGCAACAATATGATTTCAAAGTTTCACACTGAACAACAAATCCTGAACAAAATGTAGCTATAATGAAAAGAATAGTGGTCATGTGTGAATGTTTGCATTTACATGAAATATGACTTTACTTTGGCAATATATTAACTTGATTGATATTGAGATGTATGTTTGTATGTAGGTAGGTAGGTAGATAGGTCCGTCCATCCATCTGGATGGATGGAGAAAATTTTGGGCTGGACTGATAGACAGGTACTCTAACCACACCACTGAGCTATCTAGACCGATATCCATGGTCCATATAGCCCTAACTATTAACCCTCCTTAAATTGTCTTTGCCTTCAAAGACACACAATCTAGATTCTTTTGCCCCTGGCAGAACTTTCACCTAGAGTGCAGGGATGGTTAATGGCATCAATTGTAATATATGAAAGGAGAAAATCTTTGACTGGACCAGAAATCGAACTTGGGACCCTTTCATTACTAGTCAGGTTCTCTAACCTTGGAGCTATTCAGGCCAATATCCACAGTCAGTATATCCTCAATTACTACAATGGCAATGGCTGCAAGACTGAATTGATATTAAATTTGAACAACATAAGGCTAGACTGGTCCCCTATCTGATATCTAAGCAGGAAATTGCAGACTGGTAGACTTGTTTGTTTCAGCTAACAGGTTATCTGGAAATGTTAAAATGAAAATAGAAATCCAGCTGGTGACAAAAAGGTACTACAGCTATGCTTAGCACTTGAAAAATGATTATACTGTTTGAAGTAGATTTACTTATGCATATTAATGATAATTACATATAGAGGTAAAATTATAACAATTAAGTATACCAGAACATAATTTCCATACACCAATTAATGCATACAACACAGGTGCTCGACATCACATAAAAAGTCGCATATCACATGTATGTAAATTTGACTATAGATAATTAATGTATAGATACTGGATATGTGAAATTTCAATGTATGCAATTATTTTTTGTCATGGGAAGTACCTATGGCCTGCAGTATTAAACCCTTTATGTTCTTTCCAGTGAGTCTCTTTTTGAAGGGTGAGCAGATGATACCTATCCTGAATGCAGTAGATACTCATGCTGCAGTATATGGAAACCATGACTTTGGTAATAATTTGTATTGCTTTTTATTTTGTATGTACAGAAAAATTATTGAAGATATCACTGATATCTGGCAAGTTACATGATATTTGCTTGTTGAAAATTATATTTGAAAAGATTCACACTTTAAGTATATTTTCTATCTAGACTTTGGAGTTGATCATTTGTGTGAAATGACACAGAAAACAAAGTTTCCGTGGTTACTTAGCAATATTATTGACAATTTGACCAATAAACCATTAGCAGATGGACAGGAGTCATGTATTATTGAATGGAATGACTACAAGGTAAGCTTTAAATTACACATACCTATAACAGGAAGAAAATGCAAAGGACCAGATCAAGATTTGAACTCAGGCCCCCTGAATCTTTAGTAGTATTTGTATTTGGTATATTGTAATGAAATAGGAAGATTTTTAAGAAAAGGGACACATGCTTTGTATCTGTCAGTCATTTGATACACAAGATGTTGACTGACTGATAACTCGAGAACACTTTCCTTTGTACATGTGATCACCAAATATGAGGGGCAGATTTGTCATGATTGATGAATGACCACTATTGATTTTCAGTTCAAAAGGTCAATGGTCGTGGGGGTTTTTGTCATGTATACAGCAATTGTAGTCTAACTGATAACTCGGGGGCCTCTGTGGCCGAGTGTTAGAGCATCGCACTCAATATCACAAGGCCTCTTACCTCTAGTCAGCATGGGTTCAATTCTGGCTCACGCCGATATATGTGAGAAAGTTTGCCAGTTTAGTTTTGGAAGGTCAGTGGTCTCTTCCAAGGTACATTGTATCTGGATTCTCTCCTCCACCAATAAAAAACTGAGAACCACCAGATAACTGAAAATTGTTGAGTGTGGCAGAAAACAACAAACGATCAATCAATCTAACTGATAATTCAAGAACCATTTGTCTGATGATCATCAAACTTTATGGACAGGTTGGTCAAGTATTAATAGACTAGCATTCTTATTTTTCAGGTCAAAAGATGTAATTATTAGGTCAAATGTCACATGGGGAAAGGGGGCATATATATTTTACAAATCTTTTGTTTGAGCAACACAAATTCTGCAGTATATATATGTGATATGAAATTTGTGATTGTATATTAAGGATATTTGTTAGATAGGTTTAATGGGTCTTGTGGAAGAGGAATGGATGGAGACTTTGGCTACACTGGATCCAGAGGATATTACGTATGTGGATTTTGTCTCCAAAGGGAAAGAACTCTGCAAAGATTTAAAACAAAAGGTAATTTTATTCAAGTGTAAATATGTCATAGAATCATTTTTTTAGAAATATGTTACTTACTATTCTTCCACAGTAGAAGGTTTGGAAGAGGGTACACATATATTGAGCATTATTTCCTCATGTCTGTCTATAAATGTGTCAATTTTCTCAAAAGCATTTACCTTGTAAACTTCTAATGTGACCTCTTACTTGTTTGTTGATAATCATTTGAACATTTTCAACTTCTTTGACAACTTTATTGTGTCAATTTTTACCAAATTTGGCATGATGCTTTTATAAGCATGGAGAACAACAACTTCCTGGTCCCAACCTTCCAAGGGGCTGAAAGGCAAGGTCAAAACCTCAAAAAATGATAGTTTCTAAAAATATTTTTATGGTCCCATGGTTGGTTGCTCTGCTGCTTGGTTGCTTTTAATATTGAACATGCATTATTTCTTTCATCTTTAAAAATCATCCTCTGGACTCCCTGAAGTCAAACAACTAAACTATGTTCATATCATGATAATGAGTAGGGAGGTCACTACCAAAATTGTAAAATTAAAAAGATCTATCAAGATTCATACACTCATTGCTTAAAACTGCAGCACATTCATAACGAAATGGCTATCATTACAACTGTGAAAATATCAAAGGCATATAATTACACTGATGCAAGAATAAGCATTTTGTATAGACAGTCTCTCATGTCAGTATATTATGTAATATTGTTCTTTTGTTATGGTGATATATTTACTGGAATAAAAATGTAGAGAACAGATTGAAATGTGTTTATCATACACAATAATTTGGCAGTTGACACAAAAGTTTCTGTGTGGAACAAATTCCTGTTTAATCATTACTGTAATTTTTTTTAAATGGTTTCCAGGGAGTGGATTTCATCATTGCTTTGACTCACATGAGATGGCCAAATGACCGTTTACTTGCTGAACAAGTGCATGACATTGACATAATCCTTGCCGGCCATGACCATGACTATGGTCTTGAGATAGTAAGAAGAATTTATTTATACAAGCAATTTTCACCAGTTTAACTTGTTTTAAAATGACTTCTTATTTTGTATGATTACAAAAATAATACATTATAAGAGATATTATCAATAGTATACAGTAGCTGTATTCCTTGTGGTTTGGTGTCTTGTCTAAATCCATTTTTATGCAGATTTGAATTCATGTTTTTTATTTCCATTTTAAACAATGCTATGGTTAGGTTATATTGACTACAGTTATAATTTTATGCTTTTGATAGCAGTGAAAATAGCAAAAATTTAAACTGCAACAGAAAATTGGACCGTCTACAGTAAATTACATTAACCTGCTTTTGTCTTTCCACTGGATGGAATCTATGGCAGAAAACAGGTAGAAAGTCTGAAGTTCAAATGATTAGATATTTGTAAGACTCATCATTCATTAAGTTATGTGAAAGTTGTGAAAGTGTGTAAGTATGTAAGCAGTATCATGTGATTGGCAAAAAGCTCAAAATATCTAAATCTAAGCAGCTATACTATTTTAAAGACATGTCCAAACACTATCAGCATGATAAATTGATAACAATCTGGTCTCAGTTTGTATTTTTACCAATTTTGTTAAAGTATCATGTTTTATGCAATTAATTGAAAGACTTAGTGGGGTCTTTCTTTTTCTCACTAGCCCAAATTTGGCTACATTTTGATTCTTTTTATAACTATTATGAAAATTTCTTGTTGATTATGCAAGTGTATATAATTGCAAAATACAGCTAAAATGTAGGATCATCTTAGGTAGAAGAGAGTTATATGTGGACTGTAGCATGAGACAGTGACAAGTGTAATACTCTGAGTTTTAATGTAGAATATAACACATAAAATGCATTGTAGTTAAGTGGGTCCCAGGGAAGAATTCAATGGCATAAGAATATAGATTTTAATATAACAAACTTTAACATTCACAATTAAAAATTCAGATGAATTTTAATGGTAATATTAGAAATACCGAAATCTTATTGTATACCATGTTTAATATACTGGTGTGTCAATTTTTCTTAAGTAAGGAATCAAATAATCATATCATGTACTACCTTGAAGGTCAATAATACCAACATTGTCAAGAGTGGGACTGATTTCCGTAACCTTAGTAAGATAACATTGAAAAAGAATGGACTGCAGCTTCATGTGGATATTGAGAAGGTGGATGTTACATCCGATATAGTGGAGGATCCAGAAACTTTGGACGTTATCAAAATTATACAAGGTACATAATAAATGGAACTCACCAATTCAACATATAACTGTAGAAGTCTTATTACCTGACCCAGTGTAAAGGTTATGCCAATGGTGACCATCACAAATTGGTTTCCAGGTGATACTGTCTTTCTGGTAGGTATACTGATTGTGTACTTAATTTAGCATGTTTGATATTGATACAATCAGATCTGATGTACTATTTGGCCTACTTGTTAATCATGGATACATGTAAATAAAAATTTTCATATTTTGGCACAACCCATCTTCGCATGCCGATGGTTTCAAGTTTTAAAATTCGGCCAAAATTTTAGTAGTATAATACACAGATACTGCCAAGAGTTTGTGGGGAGCATTGGCTTGCATTAAGATGGGCACAACCATGAATTATCACTCTTGGTCACTGTCAAAACTGTTAAATATATGAATCCTGCTAATGTATGTATGTGCTAAAATAAGAACATATGTACTGTGCATTCACATACAAGGTATAAGAAAAAGATTTTTCTTGACTTTTAAGATCAAGTGTCACGGTACTTGCAGAAAATTAGCAAAATTAGTTTCCAGATCAGTTTTTCTTTTTAACATACATGTTCTGTTACAAAAGATTAGTTTAGAAGGTTGTAGAATGCAATACAAAGTCACTATGCATCCTCCAGTTCAGTGAAAGTGGGGGATATGTAGGTCTGTTTATTGGTAATAGCTTTTATCCAGATAATATCTCAATCACTGTTTGAACTTTAGCAATGAATTTTACATGAAGAGTACAATAGTTTTATAATTTCACAAATCATAATGTAATTTTGAGGTCAGAGTCACTGGGTCATATATAATTTGGTTTCTGGATAATATTTCAAATACTTTAGCAGTGAAATTTCACGTGAAAAGTCTTTAAGGATGGCCATGGACCTGTTGTTGTAGGTAAAAATGTTGAGGTCAATGGTTCATTTGGTAAGACATCATTGTAGATATTTTCTCAAATACTGTAAATTCCTAATTATATGTGAGGAATTATTATCGCGTAATTCTGTGAGAAGCATCACTCACGAAATAAAATTATTCGCTCTTATTTTCATGTTGCTAAAATACATGTAAAAACTCTTGATCAACATAGCACTCATGAATTTATGCTCTCATAATTTGACGGGTACGAGTCATTTCACAATATTAAGTACTTGTGTAAAATAAGGAATCTACAGTGCTCTTCAAAATTCAGCAATTACATTTACCTAAGGAGTCTGTATCACAGAAAGATGATTATCACTTTGAGATCCAATGATCAATATCACAATATTTACATAAGGTATGGGTAACTAAAATGTCTCTGGATAGTTTATCACTGAAACTTTGCAATATTTGCCTTGCTGTTTTACATTGCATTTAAGAATCTTTTATTCTACAGAGACATCATCAGGTGAAGTGAACTTTGACCTACATGTATGCATAAAATTCAAGGCCATAACAGTGTGTGTTCTTTATTGTGACAAGGTCCTCTGACATTAAGATCATATCTGAAGTACCCATAACTGTCACATTTAGTACCACACATTTGGTGAAGTAATTGCATATGTGAAACATCTTTAGGATCAAGAATTGATTGTGGAACCTGGGTTGTCAAATGAGCACCTAAACCACTAGGCCAGTGAAATTTTGCAAGGAAAGTCTTTTTACAATGTTTTCCCCTTCTAAAATACTAACTTTATTAAAATCAGTTGAAGTGTAGAATTAAAGTACATGAAACAGTATTGGATTATAAGTAGCACCTCTTTTAAATTTATGAATCTGATTTAATGAAAAAAATATTTCTTGGAATCCTAATTTGCTAATTGATAAATAATGTGTAATAGAAATGTGGTTTGTAAATTAGGTTTATTATTTTTTATTAGGTGACATAAACGGTAAAATGGAAGAAGTTTTGGGCTATATGAATGTGGAGCTTGACGGCAGGTTTTCAGCCATTAGATCGCAGGAAACGAATTTAGGTATCATTGGTATTGATGTTCACTATACCTTATGAAGGTTATTGACTGGGATCTTTTATGTGATATATTATGCAAATCATTTAATCCCGCATGTTCATTGAGGACTCATTTTTTAAGTCTCTGCAACATAAGCAATATGTTTGGAGAGGAAGGAATTTTGCTCTCCATTTGAAATGATTTTATGAAATTGTACAATGAAGCTGGACTGACAATAATTACAAATGACCAAAAACAAAAAAACAATCAGCGTATATGACACTACATGGTAAGAACTGTTTCATTCAAAGCATTCAGTGTTCATTCCCCAAACAAAAGCATTTGTTTCCAAACCAGTCAATGTTTGTGTGGTAGTCCTCTGTTGTTATCGCACTCTTCAGGGTCTTTTGTATTAAGTATTATAAATTACACTGTGTATATTCTTATAGCTGAATTACTTTTAATATGTGAAGACTATTTCAGTTCTAAAGACATGACATTTGATGTTTCCTGTAGGGAACTTTGTGACAGACATCATGCTGGAGATATCCCATTCTGATTGTGCCATTCTGAATTCTGGAACATTCCGCTCTGACAGGACACACCCCAAGGGCTGCTTCAAACTCCGTGATTTACTCACCATTCTTCCTCTGGTGGATCAGCTGGTGGTCATCCAAGTCACTGGTAAATATAACAGGAAGCGAAAATGTGTGACTGCAAGAAAACCTAGGGCCCATGTTACAATCCAATGAAAAAAAATTAAGTGCCTTGATTGGGAGATAAGTTCTCTATCAGGCATGTAAGTATTAAGCGAGGTATAAAAAACTTGTCATTAAAAAACAATATACTTACATAAAAAAATGTTGTGTAAAGAGGGAAATTTTCAAGGTTTGACCTTCTTTGTGAGTATGTTCAGCACAACATCAATAAGGTATGATTTCTAATTGCACTTACAAGTGTCATAGTGATTTTCATCACACATACTTGGTACCAAAAAAAATATGGCTTAAGATATAGAAATAAGCAATATTTTTAGTACAGTTTACTCATGCAACATTCCAGATTGCACGGCATTTTGATTAGATATATATGTAAAGTAAGGACATTTTTGAAAAAACAAAGAAACATCTTATATCTAATTTTCAACCGCATAATATGATGCACTGTAAATTATTCAATTCTCATTCAAGAATAACATGTTTAATGAACATTTTTTGCAGGCAAACAACTATTAGAGGCTTTAGAAAATGGTGTGTCAGCATACCCACAATTGGAGGGTAGATTCCCTCAGGTGGCAGGCATTGAGTTTGGGTTTAATCCTAGCAAACCTAAAGGACAACGAATAGACCCAGAAATGGTCAAAGTGCAAGATCTCTCTGTTGATCTGATGAAAGTAAGATAGGTTGTTTTCTAATCTACAAGTAATTACTGACTCATTATGCCTTACATTGAAATGCTGGTTCAAGAGCATTCCAACATCTTTCATGAACATTGTTCATGAATTCAGCATTGCAGATATTTCTGGCAGGCCAATATAAAGTAGATTTGAATGGAAAAATATCAAAATCTGAATATTTAATTAATTAATTAGAATTGCTGCCAGAGTGTGAAAGCCTATTGACTCATTTTATAGGAGTAAAAAAAGTTTCACATAAATACATAAAACTTTCACATTATAATGAGGATTTTTCACATAGTGATTGTACAAAACTTTAGACAAAGTGTTCCATCCAAACAGCTAATAGCTACTGTTTTATGTGAGGAGATACCGAAATATCTGCTCATGAGTTTGTAAGGTTTTACTTTGATCTAGGTCTTGAAATAAAATACTGATACTATGAGCTTTTTGCCTATTGTTGATGAAATTATTAGTAAATTGACATTGAATCAGTAGAACATGGGGAGGGTAAGGCAGCCCTCTCCCCCCAAATACACACTTTAAATTTACTGCTAGCTACAAGTCTATAATGTAATTGAAACAACAATTACATTCAATCTGAATTTCTTTGGTTGTTAAGTTAATAGGGATATAGATTTTAGGTTTATTTCTTCAAGGTTAGAAGACTTTGGCAGTTATATGGGTTTGATTGCTGTTATTAGATAGATCTGTTGTTGCAAGAACAAGAGGTCTATAGGTTCAAGGGTCCCAGGTTTGAATCCTGGGTTTGTTTTTGCATTTTCTCCTTTATAATTATATACTCAGATTTTTGTTTGACCAAGTCAATATGACCATGTCAAGATTATCATGATTTGATTTCGGAATGAATTCCAAAGAGGTGCAGATGTTGAAAGAAAAAGGAAAACAAATTCAAATTGAATATCATGTGAAGTTAGTTATTTCGTATCTTAAATTATTATAAAAAATATTTATTCTGTATCATGAAAGCTATTTACAAAGGAATTTGGTGATAAGTATGAGTCTTTGAAACAATGTAATAAATATTTAACATATCTTTAAATGTACTTGCTCTTAAAATTTGAAAAAAAGATGAGGTAATCAAAGGCATGCAATAATAAAGAAAGGGCTAAAAAAATTATCAAATCTTCCACTAATGAATGAAACATTCAAGACTTTAGCATTACTTTTATTGCAGTAATTTATGCATTGTTATGCAAAAACTTGTTTTCCTCTTATAAAAATGAGTTCAATGGACTTTTGTAGATGAAACATACAGTAGTATCATAAAAGTGAAAAATATATATAAGTACACACATCTTTAAAGTAAAGTATGATTTTTCTGAAAATAAAACTATAGTTTGTAACTTGTTTGTGTATTTGCATGATGCCAAGTAAAAAAGAAATATTAAATTTTGCATTAACCTTGTGAATTTTTCAACAGAAATACACAGTTTGCACTAAGGAGTATCTATCTGAAGGCAGGGATGGATATGATGTATTCAAGGATTGTCCTATAGTGGTAAACAAAATATAGAATTATTTAATCATAAAGAACTAAAGGGATCAGCAGGGGTATATGGTATAAGTAGTTTATAGGGGAAATATACAGATATACAGATGTAAGTAAATATTCTTATTTCTTATTATATTTGTAATATATCCAATAAATATTTTGAATTGTGATGAATTGACACAGGGAGAGATCAACACATTGACAGGTCAACACTTCAACTTGGTACCAAATTTTTTTTTACCGTATGACCTTCTCCTTGGGGTATGACCTACCTTTGTAAAAATTTAACTTTGGCCATAACTATTGAATGGTGGTTTTGATAGGGTTTTCATATTTTACAAGTGTATTCCATTTGACAAGATTATTGACCTCATAACCTTGGAATTTGACATACTGTTGAAAGACTTTAACCTTGGCCATCACTTTTGAATAGTTAGTGTTAAGGCTTTCATATTCACATGTGTATTTCTTTTGACAAAACCATTTTCTTAGGTAACAAATTCTTTTACCTCATGACCTTTTCCTTGGAGTTCGACCTACTTTTGCAAAACTTAACCTTGGCTTTAACTTATGAATGGTTAGTTATAGGGCTTTCATATTTCACATGTGTATTCCTTTTGAAAAGACCTTTCTTCCAGTACCAAATTTTTGACTTGATGACCTTAAAATTTGACCTACTTTTGAAAAACTTTATTCTAGATCATTACTTTTGAGTGGTTAGTGATGGGAGGTTTTGTATTTCACATGTGTATTCCTTTTGAAAAGACCTTTCTTCCAGTACCAAATTTTTGACTTGATGACCTTAAAATTTGACCTACTTTTGAAAAACTTTATTCTAGATCATTACTTTTGAGTGGTTAGTGATGGGAGGTTTTGTATTTCACATGTGTATTCCTTGTGACAAGACTTTTCTTAGGATACCAAATTTTTTTTACCTCATGACCTTCAAATTGGAGTTTGACCTACTGTTGAAAAAATTTAACTTAAGGTCATTGATCATTTTTTTAATGGTTAGTGATTGGGCTTTAATATTTCACACATGCATTCCGTGTGATATGTCCTTTCTTTTTTTATGCAATAAACCAGGTAACAGCTGAGCAGTGTTGTTCTCTCAGTACAGGAGTAAGGAACCATTTTGAATCCATTCAGATCATGAAAGGTGTGAAGCAGTGCAAATCTGGTCACAGACAAAGCCTGGTGGGGCTGGTCAGGTGTGTAATTGTCAGAGTAATCATATCTGTTAATCATTGTTTTCTATGCTTTTGGTAGACTTATAAATCACACAATTAATGTGCTCTATACAATATATTTATTATGAACAATATCAACAGAGTGCAAATTTCAGAGAAAATTTTTCAACGTATTTTTTCTTTCACAGACAACAGATGCTAACTTAAAAGTATGTGTTTCAGTGTGTATTAACTGAAATGTTTAGTCAGACAATCATGTGTGTTGTAAACTAGCCATGTTTGTAATGGAGTGTGTATACATTCATGGAAAGAAACTTAAAAATCATTATACATATAGTATATTTGGGGAAAGTGAACTGAATTCATAAACAATATCAATATTTTTCTGTTCTCTCAGTGAATATTATTTAACCTATTTGTAAATTGTTAGATTTTAATAAAAATATAAAATGCCCCCATTGTATGTAGCTATGTCTCAGGGAACAGAATGAGGGCATTTGGTATTTTACAGGTCTAATATTATAATAGGCAGTTTTTTCATTGTTTGAGTGAATTAGATTTTAAGCATTATTTGAGGTGATATATTAACATTGTCCAGGTTTCCAATGTTTCTACATCTGTGAATGGCCTACATTTTAACTTGTCCCTTATTTCTTATACTTGATGCATTGTTAGGCTATCACCTTTGTTGTCTTGAATTTTCAAACTTTTTTTTTTTTTTTTATCTTATATCTGCTTTTATAAGATATTTGCTTTATTTGAAAATTTTTAATTTTCAGCTCATTTATTTCAAAAACAAAATGTGATGGGAGGGGCTTAAAAATTTATATTATGCATGAGTTGTTTTGTTAAAAAAGAAGCAGAAACACAAAATATTTTACATGCATGATTTATGAATGGGTATGTACATTAGTGTCTAGTTGTATGTAGTTCATCTGAGCCATATTTCTAATCAAACTTCATGGTCTGTCATCATCAGAAAATTTTTTAATACATGTATCTATTTCAAGAGAACCATGAGCATACAACTTGTCAAACTAATGTGTATCCTTATGTACAATATATTATAGATATAAAAGTTTATTCCAACTATTACCCCCAGAGGCCAGGCATCATAATAGATGTGTGAAGTTTTATATTAATTGGAATGTATAGGCAAATTCTGTAAAACATATTTCTCTCAATATCAACAAGGATGATTTTTGTCAAATTACTATGCAAGCTTTATTAAGTTTGTTGAAACCAAGACTCACAGGGCCACTTTAGGGTTGATACCAATAAGATTATATTTGTAAATTCTTTAGTATTTTCTAATAAAGTGCCAAATGGACACATTTTGTCACCTTGATATGCAAGTATCCTCATGCAGTGTACAGAGTTAAGTTTGATTTTATCATACCATGACCCCTTTTACAACATTTAATGGGGCTACAATGGGAGGGGGAATGTATGTGAAGTTTTACATGGGAAAATGCAACTGTTATTGAGTGATGTGGTGTATGGTCTTTGATATATTTTTATGTTGCAAGATTTTTACATGACTTTGGAGCTTGAGATCCCGTTTTTGTAATGTTATGTATTTTTAGTCTTGTACTGGTGAAATCAGAGGAAACTCTCAGTGTCCCCTTCATCTGTGCAACTGTCTCTTTCTTAATCAGTCTGTCCCACTTTGTGTTTTGCACTTTTTTGTTATGTTTCAAGATTTTGATATGTTGATATGTGTTGCTTTTTGCTGAACAGCTAACCAACATTTACAAGAGTCAAACTCTATAGAAAATTCATTTTCTGCACTTCGTTTCCATCATAACTGAAAATACTGACATGGAACTTGTTTATCTTAGTTGTCCCACTTTATTACAGTTCAGGCCTTAAATTTTCAAGTTGATTTAGCATTTGGTGACTTGTATTGCTTAGCAATATGTATTCCTAAAATGTTTATTCTCAATACAATTTGTTCCTGCATGCATTATGTACTAACAAGTAGTTTTGTTTTTGTTTGGACCACTAACTGGAAAACAGGAAGAGAAGAATCGTGCAGACCTTTATTTCTAACCTTAGAAAAAGGAGCATGGCTCGCAAACTGGATCAAGCAGCTAGTATGAACAAACTTGAGCGGCGCCTTAGTCGTCAACAGAGTGTTCAGAACCAAGAGGTGGAACAGTGTCACCTGGCGCCTACCATTGAGGGACGTATATATCGACTGGATGATCAGGTGAAGCCCGAGTATGAGAGAATTTCACATACTGAAGGGGATTTTAAGGGACTCTGGAGTAAAATGGGATTGGTTTTTGGATTTTCACTTGTCTCATTAGGTCTTGTATGGTTTATAAAAAAGAAATTAAATAAATAGCAATATTGAACGAAGAATCTTTGGTAATAAATATATCTTATGTATATAGATAGATAGGTTGCAACAATTTTTTTATAAATACATTTTTACTTGTATCGTTACGTCTTGTATGATTTATAAAAAAGAAATTAAATACATGGAATAGCAATATTGAACAAATGATATTTGGTAAAAATATATATATACATAGAGTAGGTTGTAACTATTTTTTCACAAGTAATGCCAAATACAGCTGTATATTCAGATGTTTTGCTTTTGGAGTGTATATTGCAGGTCAGGTTTGTTATAGAAATATTAGGTGAGTTGAGTGTACCTTTATATATGTGATGGTTGATGGAGCACAGCTTTAAGACAAGTAAATATAGCATGTGTCACTGGTGTAATATAGTAGTGTAGTGATTAAGTTGTAATTTCTTGATGTCATCGTTAAAATCTAACACCATTACACAAAATAACTGTACTCAGTTGGTATTAAATGCACAGAATTTAATTTGAGCCCTGTCATTCTTTCAAAAATAACACTAACTTTGAACTATTTGTTAAAAAAAATAAATTATTCATGAGTAATTTTCTCAGGATGCATGAAAAGGGACATAATTTTTAACTGAAAAAAAAAAATCAGTTTTATATCAATATAATAATCCCATCTTTCTAACTAACAAGTGCACTGATCCAGCTTTCTTTGTGATGTGTGTAAAGAATATATGTCATCTATATTATTCAGGAGCACACTTATTTCTGGCATTTGAATGGTATTTTTCAAGTGACAGATTTTCATCAGAATTGCCAAACTATACCTTGTACAATACTTGTACATGTATTTTTAAAAACAAGACTTAATGAATGTATTAGTAAAAGCAAAAGTTGGGATGTTACATTTATGATGGTCTTTTTATAAAGATTCATCACCCCAGAAAAATTCATGTTGGTATTACATGTACCATGAATTATGAATGATTTTAATAAAGTGCAGGCTACAGATTTCTTACTTTTTAGTAGAAAGAAAATATGCAAATGCTGACATTAAAATTAATGTTTCTATTAGTTCTTCATTTTTTATTTGGTTAAAAAAAATCCAATCCCAAATAAATTTGAAATGCCCATGATCTTGCTTTTCAGAAGCCAGACTATGGTAGATTTTATTTCCACATATAATTTATGTACACTGTATCTTACTGATAACAAAATACTAAGTTTGTATGGCAGTTAGCTTGAGGTTGAATTATACAGTGCTCCCTTGATATATTGCCAACTTTTGTTCAAGACAAATTTGGGCGATAAAGTGGGGGTGGCAATATATCAAATTCACCATTTCTGACAATTCACTGAGCAGTCAAAAGAATTTGAATTACATAATTTATTTTGGCTACATTCTGTATAAACATATAGATAATTCTTAGTTTTATGCATCAGTTATTTGTAATTAACGTGACCACCTGAATATCTTATCCAGCCTGTAAAAATTTATCTCAAAGTACAGGTGTGATTATTAAAGGTTTGTTGAGTAATTGGCATTATTATCAAGGATAAACCCTATCACATTGGACCATTTGTTTGTGAAAATCAGTGGCATATGGCATTATGCAAGGTTGGCATTATAACAGGGGTGTTAACATGGGGAGAAATCTGTTCTTTAGGATTTTCAAAGGGGGGGGGGGGCATATATCCAGGGGCCACTTTACATTAACTGACTAAAGATGCAGATTGATGCAGCTTGTCTTATTTTGGATATGTGGTAGCTTACTTCAAGCAAAATTCTTGTTTTATTTGAATTGTCATTTTTAGCTCACTTTGGATGCAAACTTAAATGTTTTTTCTGATCATTGTAGCTGTTCTCTGTAAACTTTTCACATATTCAACATTCTCTCAAGGACAAGACTGACACAAAATACCTCTGGATGAAAGGAATTCAAATTTGTTAAAATGAAGGACCATACCCCAATAGTATGTGCTCAAGAGCTATCAGGCTGCAGTTGTAGTGTAGATTCAGAGTTCAAACTATGATCCCTGTGGCCAGGACAGACTGAATATTATCATCTTGTTAAAGTGAAAATTTCAATTAATTCAAATCATGACTCCTTGAACTGTGGCCGGATTACAATAGGGGTTGAAGTTGTCCATATATGTTTTTTAAGTGAATTTAAGATAAGTCAATTCTTTTAAAAACTTCTTGTCAAGAGTTACAAATCAATACCGTTGTGCTGACACCCACATTTAGAGTAGATGCAAGGGTGTACAAACCATAAGATTTTGAGATTGTACAGTGGGATATTTAAGAAATGAAATATGTTTCTTATATTTACATTCTACTTTCATTTCTGTTGGGATTCCCAACCATTAAAATAGACATACATGTACTGTATTTATGAAGATTTATATGCACAAATGCATTGCATTCATGAGAAAATGGCTATCATTACAATTTGTAAAGATATCAAAGGCAGATACATTGGAAATGTAAATATATAGATAATAGCTTGAAATATCTTCTAGAATATTGAGGGTACACTTTGTCAAATTAACAATAAGACTACAGTTTGACTAAATATTATATGCATTGTTATATATTGTAGATTCATTTTTGTTCATACCATACCTCCTCCAATCTACCAAGTTATCAAGACAATATAATTTGGCAAAATAATACTGATGTAGCTCTAGGTAAATGAAGTATAAGTGTGTAGTTATGATCCAAAGATCCTCAGTAGAACTCTGTTAAGAGTCTTTGCATTAATAACTATACAGTTTGCCAAAATGATATTCTAAGACATGTAGTGTATGAAGTTAGCTTCATATTGGACCACTATTGGTGTACCAAACTTGCTGGTATGTGACATCTCTGATGAACAAAGCAACTCAGGTGAGCATTGTGGATCATGGGCTTCTCATTTCAAAATCTAGACCTTACATTTGTTATGTATTTAAATAAACAAGTATCAGACGACAATAAGAATTGTGGTGGTAAGGCAGAATTCAGCATCACAACAGTATGCATACAGTTAGATATAGAACTGTAACTCTTTTTGGAGGGGGATTTGAACATACCTGAGGGGTAGATCTGTATCTCTCTGGTGTGTCCCAAGTTTTTTGTTTTTTTTGTTTTTCTTTTTCTCAGAGCGCTAAAGTTATGCAGCTAGTATGCAATTCACCTACTAGACTAAGTATATATTTCATGTTTACGGGATTAAAGGTCAAGGTCTCAGTGAGAAAAGACTAGGTGTCAAGATATATCTATCAGTATGGAATCTTAAAATCTAAAAAAAAATTTAAAAAAATAAAAAAAAAAATGGTTGGAGTCTAAATTTGATATCTAGATGGACTAACAGTTGTTGAATAACCCTGGGCAGTACATGTTTATTGTCAATGTCATTCAATAATCATCAGATGTATGTTGTAATCCTGTCATATATATATATATATATATATATATATATATATATATATATATATATATAATATATATATATATATATATATATTATATATATATATCTTCAATATTCCTTGCTTTCATTAGTTTTGGATAACATTCTAATAGAGAGATGTTTCATAATTGATTTGCATTATACAGGTGCATATGATGTACAAGAAATAGTTACATTCTGGACACTTTATCATTGTGATGTATCAAAATTCTTTTAGAAATGTGTACAGACTGATTGGCCAATACATGTAAAATGACTGTTGATGTGAAAAATTATCACTTGTAACAGTACATCATAGAAGAATGGCATACCATGTGATAGCATATACATGTAGAAACCTTATGACGTATTTTGTGCAAAAAGTAACAATTTAACAGGAAAATACATAAAATAAATCAATCAAAATGACAAGTTAACTGGCTGCTTTCTTTCTTAAAGTTTAAGGTCATTTACAAACATTGCTAGTTATACTAAGCTTGTGTCTACTAACCTTGCATTACTGTCCTCAGATCTTGTGAAACTTAATTCCAAATCCATTATTCTTTTCAGGCACAAACAGAGAGGTTGACACAACTAAAGCAAACTTCAATTAAAAACTCAGAAGTGCAAGAGGAGGAGGAGGATGTCATTATACATGTAGCTAATATTCCATTGTAAGCACCTCAATAGTGTAAAGTCAGGATTCATTTATTCTGTTTGTTTATTTATTCTATGTTAATAGCTTATGTGATATTAGGATAATTTTATTGTCAAAGGCATTGTTTGAAAGTATCAGTACAGGTATATAAATGTATTGATTGATTGTTTGTTTTACATCCATGTACTTCCATGTTATATTGTATAGTGCATAGGTGTGCATAGGCAGTTGAAGGTACATGTAGAATTATAAGGAACATATATATCAAAAGTGTAATGTATGATTCTTTTTTTTTTTTATTTAAAATTCATGTTTTATTATTTATTTATTTTTTTATTCTTTTATTAAAGAATTTTTTTCAGTTGAACAGAAATGCCTTGTGAATTCCCAAGTGTATCTCCTTCCTCTCTCTGTTGTCCTAATGTTTTAGTCACCATGCATACACATTTTTCATGTGCAATTCTACTTTACTGTAATTTAATTGGTTGTTTTTACATTATAAACTTCAGTTTTTAAATCATTGTTAGGTCACCAGAGTAAACTCAGTTGACCTATTTCAATCGGTCAGCGACCATTTTTAACTTCTTGATAATTCTTTTCAAATTTGTTATGAAGCATCTTTGGAAAAAGGGGTCATAAATTGTCATGTCTTACACCCCTGGGGCTTTAAGGGTGGGGCAAAAAATGACAATTTTTCAAAAATCTTCTACTCTAGAACCGGACATGTGTAAGAAATACTAAATGCATAGTGATTTAGAGCAGGAAGCCCTCTACCAAAATTGTAAATTTCATGATCCAAGAGTAGAGGTTCTGACTCCAGGTTGGGACCAAACTTGGTGTACAGTATAGTATTTAGGAGTAAAACATTTTAAAAACATCTTCTTTAATGCTATTGATACTAAATTGAAACTAAATGAATATTTCAAATGAGCAGGTATTTTAGGTATTTTTAAAGCAAAATTATAAATTTCATGTTCCCTGGAGTAGGGGTTTTGGTATCAGGGTGAGGAAAAAGTGGTCAGTTATTATATGTGTTAACAATTGAACATTTTAAACTTCTTCTGGATAACTACCATTCCAATTCTTTTCAAATTTGGTATGAAGTATCTTTTGGACAAGGGGAACATAAATTGCATGCTCCCCTGGGACCTTAGGGGTGAGGCAAAAACTGTCAAAAATTGACCAATTTTTGAAAATTTTCTTTTCTGTAACCACTTACCTTTAAGAAAAACTAAATGCATAGTAATGTAGAGCAGGAAGGCCTTTACCAAAACTGTAAATTTTAAAATCCCCAGGGTAGAGTTTCTGAACCTAGGACAGGGCTGAACTTGGTATATATTGTGTATATAATATTTAAATAACGTCATCTTTAATACTATTAATACTAAATTGAAACTAGATAGATATATAGAAGTAGGTAGTCCTTTACCAAAATTGTAAATTTCATAATCCTTGGGGATAGGGGTTTTGGTTCCAGGATGGGGCCAAAATGATTACAGTGATTATTGTATTTTTCGTTTGAAAGACTTTTTTAAATTGCTGATATGGTATAAAAACTAAATACATATTTAGGAAAAGCAGAAAAGGATGTAACAAAATTGTAAATTTCACAACCCCAGGGTCCAAATTATTCAAGTAGTTATTACATATATTACATAAAGTCTTCCATCAGTATAGACACTTTTGGGGGCATTTAAGTTTTAAGAACACATTTTGTTTTATACTGTTGCTGAATATTAGAATTTAGCTTAGATATTCATAACAGGACATTTTTTCTAGATTTCATAGCCCTTGGCACTAGTGATAATTTTAACTAATACTCAGGTGAGCAATAAGGCTTGTGAGCCTCTTGTTAATTAGTGATTGAAGTCAGTTATAAACTTTCAAACTGTATTCCTTTCTTACATTTAGTAATGTATGATGAGAAAGTGTCTGTTATAAATTAGATAACAGCTGGTAGACATTTTTCAAACCTGAGGCTGGTATCATAGTTTCTGTTATCAATGGCAACTTCTCGGGCTTTTCCAACAAGCTGAAAATCAACTTTGAATGTACTATGATAACCTCCATACTTAATAACAGGAAATGATTCTTGTACATTTTCCTCCCAATGTTATCATTTACTTTTATCCTTTACCAGAAACAATTAGATTTCCTAACATTAAGTTAAAAGATGGTGCTGATAATTACCAATCAGTGATGTACATGACTGGAACCATCCATCTTGTACAAATTTCTGATGTCTGGTGATTATACATCTAATACTTGTATATTCTCAGTGTTTTTGCCAAGCTTGTAGCAAAGATCCTAGAAGTTGCGATTATTCTTCTCATATGCTTGATTAAACAGCTTTTCCCTTTAAATCCAATTATCTCTTCAAATTTGGAATCTAGTTTAATTTTCTGACATTTATCTAAGTCAGTTAACATACAAATTACAGATATACTTATTTTATAAAAGTTCTGTGTTTTTGCAGTTTTTCATTTAATCTGATGTCTGTTATTATTTTTCAAATAAATCTCTACAAAGCATTTTATTAGCTTGATATTTATTTTTTTTGGGGGGAGGGGGTATTTTCAGGAAAAACTTTATCTTTACATACCACGATACAAAGTGCCAAGTATGTTACAAATGTTTTTTGTTGTTATTTATGATTGATAAACCATTTTTAGGCCACCTATTGCAATTGGTCAGCAACTGTCATGCAATAACTATTTAACATTTTGAACTTCTTGATAACTACCATTCCAATTCTTTTTAAACTTGGTATGAAGCATCATGGGGACAAGGGGGACATAAATTATTGATTAATTGATTGTTGTTTTTGCCATACTCAACAATTTTTCAGTTATCAGGTGGCATCCAGTTTTTGTAGGTGGAGGAGAGAACCCAGATACAATGTACCCAGGAAGAGACCACTGACCTTCCGAAAGTAAACTGGCAAACTTTCTCACATATATCGCCGCAAACCATAAATTATAAATTTCAGGACTCTTACACCATGGGCCGTAGGGGTGAGACAAAAATTTACCAATTTTCAAAAATCTTCTCTACAACGTGTGTCTGTAAGACAAGCTAAATGCATAGCACTTAATGTAGAGCAGGAAGGCCTCTACCAAAATTGTAAATTTCATGATCACTTGGATAGAGGTTCTAACTCCAGGGTGAGGCCAGACGTGGTTGGTGTGTGTATATATATGTGGGTTTGTGTTTATATAGACAGCTGAACTTTGGTATCTCGAACACCAATGTCTCAAATACTATGCATATGTTGAAGTGACTCGGAAGTCCCAATCACTTATTTTTCAAGTATTTTAACCTCGGTATCTCGAATCATCAGATATCTCGAGGTTTTTCTCGGTCCCATCAAGTTTGGGATAACGAGGTTCATATGTGTGTGTCTGTGTATATATGTGTGTATGTATATATATATATATATATATATATATATATATATATAAAAAGCACTAAGGATGACTAAACGACACGAACAATCAAAATTGTCAAATTTTCGGGACACCCAGTCCCTTCTTCAGGACAAACTACAGATATATTACATTAAGAAAACATAAAAGAAAAAATAGCACTAAATCTACAACTACAAATAAAACGAAACTAAACTTTCAAAAAACTACATTTTGGAGTTGATTAGAGAACAGTTTAATGATAAGGTTTATATGTCCGGTCAGTCGGGTGTACTGAGTATGACTGTCCGATTCACACCTAATACGGCTAATTAGGCATTGAGATGAAATGGGTCGAAAATCGAGACTGTCTGAATGACTTCATTCACTTTGCCAATTCATTCCACAATTCCATCAAGTTTACGGTGGACATTTCAAGTTCCAAAAACATCTTTTTGGACACTACGTCAACTTTGGAAGAGGGCAACATCAAGTTCAGTCTCCACACTAAACCCACGGATTCTCACTTGTATCTTAAGCCATCTAGCTGTCACCCTCCCCATACATTTAGAGGGGTTCCTAAGGGATTATCCACGAGAATAAGACGGATATGTTCCTCGGATGAACTTTTTGAAGAACAGAGCAAGATATTGAAAGCGCACTTGTGTAATCGTGGCTATAAAGCCCACACAGTTCAAGCTGCATTTCATGAGGTCTCAAAAAAAGACAGGACAACCTTATTGCAATACAACGAAAAGAAAGACAGTAATAGGGTTCCACTTGTCACGACATACCATCCTGTCCTCAAGAACCTTAACACCATTCTCAAGGAAAACCTGCCGATTCTTTATGCTAATGAAAGGATGGCGGAGCTTTTCAAGAATCCACCAATGGCTGCATTTAAACGCCCAAGGAACTTGAAGGATATGGTGGTCAGAGCAAGACTAGACAACCCATTACCCAATGGTGGCTTCAAAACTTGTTCAGATGCCAGATGCCTCATGTGCAAGCACAGCTCTGACACAGACAGCTTCATAAGCCCCATTACAGGACGCACCTATAAAATCTTTGGGAATACGTCTTGCCGCACAGACAACTGCATTTATCTCATCAGTTGCAAAGTTTGTTCTAAGCAATATGTAGGTGAAACAGGTGACCTCAGAAGAAGAATCAACAACCACCGTTCCACCATCAAGACCAAAAAACTAAAAGAACCCGTCGGGGAACATTTTAATCTAGCTGGTCACAAATGGGAGGACATGACAGTCGTTGTTATTGACCATAACCCCCATTGGACGGACTCAGAGAGGAAGAGCAAGGAAAAGTTCTGGATGCACAGACTCAAATCATTCAGACCAAATGGCTTGAACAAACAAAATGACTTCCTTAAGATGAACGCCTCATAAGCCATCACCTGTTTCTCCATAAAAGTTGTAACACTGTCAGCCTTTTTTTAGTGTTTGTTTCTTTCTTTGATTCCCTTTTAAGCCTTCTATTTTTCCCCTCCCCCTTTTTAAATTTTAAATTCCATATTTTAAAATTCATGTTCTTTACCATAATCAGCTTAATCAACCCCAATCCCGTACGAGTTAACACCCTTTGTTCTAATTCTCTAGTTATTAGTTCGAACATGGATTTTAAATTAGCCTAATTAGCCGTATTAGGTGTGAATCGGACAGTCATACTCAGTACACCCGACTGACCGGACATATAAACCTTATCATTAAACTGTTCTCTAATCAACTCCAAAATGTAGTTTTTTGAAAGTTTAGTTTCGTTTTATTTGTAGTTGTAGATTTAGTGCTATTTTTTCTTTTATGTTTTCTTAATGTAATATATCTGTAGTTTGTCCTGAAGAAGGGACTGGGTGTCCCGAAAATTTGACAATTTTGATTGTTCGTGTCGTTTAGTCATCCTTAGTGCTTTTTATATTCGATTTCGTGACTAAGTATCTACTCGTTAGATCCGACACTTTAGGATTTCTAGTGTTGTTGGTTTCCTAGTGCTTTTATATATATATATATATATATATATATAAACAATTTAGGAAGATCAGGTAGTCCTTTTTCAAAATTGTAAATTTCATGATCCCAGGGGTAAAGGTTTTGGTATCAAGGTGGGCCTAAGAAATAGTCAGTTATTAAATATATTAACAATTGAACATTTTGAATAGCTTGATAACTACCATTCTATTCTTTTCTAATTTGGTATGAAGCATTGTTAGGACAAGGGGGACATAAATTGTAAATTTCAGGACTCCTATACCCTGGGGCCTTAGGGGTGGGACAAAAACTGCCAAATATTGACCAATTTTCAAAAATCTTATTCTCCACAACTGCAGATCTTTAAGAAAAATTAAATGCATGTAGAACAGGAAGGCCTCTACCAAAAATATAAGTTTCGTGATCCTCCGGATAGAGGTTCAGACTCCAGGGCAGGACCAAACTTGATATATGTAGTGGTTATATATAAAATGTTTAAAGAAAAAAATGTTCTTGAATGCTATTGCATTGTTGCAAGCCATCATTGAAATGTAAGCTCCTCTCCCTTTTCACCCGTGGCTCTCTGCATGAAAATTTTCTCATTAATATGCATGACGCAATTTGGCCAATCGCTAAGCTTTCGAGCAAAGGTTAATTGGAGATTTGAACTGTTTATAGAATGCAAGCAAATTGCTCTTGACCAATCAGAACACTTGTTTTTCTACGTCTTCGGTAAACTAACTAAAACAGAACCCATAAGTATACAGATATGGCGATCAGTTAACAAATGAACAAACATATATGTTGGGGTATGTGCTTACTTGTGGAAGATGTTTTCATTGCATAAAGCACAAGTTTTCATAGTCGCAGCCATTATTGATTTAAATGTGGCCACGCTACACCAAATCTTCAATTTTTGGCTAAATGTGAATTCTATTGGTCAAAAAATTACATCATTCTTGTCATGCATATTTATGGGAAACGATAAAATTTTCATTCTGAGACGCACAGACCTTCTACTGTGTTTAGTTAACCATATTTTGTTTCCAATTTTTCTTACTAGTTTGAAATAGTGAACCCATGTTTCGTCACCAGTAATAATATTTGCAATTGTATTTGATTGAATTTGGGAAACATTTTGAGCAATTGCTTAGCAGTTTGTACTCATACCCATCTTTGGTCATCTGTCAATATATGCGGTATCCATCTGGCAGAAATCTTTCGTACTTTCAAAATACGCCTCAAAATGAAATGCATCCGCGATAGCGATATGCCAACAGCTTTGGCAATATCACATATCGTGTACCTGCCATAAGTTTCAATTATTTCCCTGACTTTTGAGACATTTATCTTGCCTGTTACAGTCACGGGTCGGCCAGATTTTGCTGCATCGTTGATGGACTCTCTGCCAATCAGAAATTTCTTTCTCCACCTACGAACTGTCTCATAAGATACCTAATCAGACTCATAAACTTCCCACCAATTCAGTAAAAATCTGCATTAACGAATGATTGAATTTTGTGCAAACTTTTATGATGTAAGCTGTAATTTCTTTAATATTCTCAACCCATTTCCCAACCATTTTTACAACAGTGGTCAACGGCTGACTCTGTTGAAATGAATACAAGTTTAATACTATGTGGAGTTGAAGGCTCGTGTTTATACCATTGGAAAGGTATTGGATAGAGCTATTCAAGAGCATCACCATCTACAAAATTGTGCAAAGCGTTATTGCGCTGTGGTACAGTACACATTACATATCAAACAGCCCTCGTACTAGTATATCCAAATTTGAATCCTGTAATAGCTACTGCGATTCCAGCTTGTGTGATAGGCCATCTAATTCAATTTTTTTAAAATGCTTTTCTTTTTTTTTTGGTCTATTGTTTCAGATGCCTTTTCATTTAATTTTGCATTATGTAATACCATAAACATGCAGTCAGTCTATGTGAAGAACTTTAGAAAAATTTAAAAGAAATATTTCATATTCACCATATGATCCATACAACCCTGCCTGACATCAGTGTGCCTGATGAAGGGGGCGTGAATGGTGGAGGCTTTTCTCCTTATTGTTACTTGAATGTTAAATCTAATGTCCGAGAAATTATGCATTTCATTATATGAGCCATAGAGCCTCTTCTTATATGTGAATTGTTACTAAACCCAGAACCATAAAGATTTGTGAATGTAAAGCAAACCCATCGATTTTACTTAAAAATTTTGCCACTCGTGTAAAACTGATCACAGTAGCTGATTCTGGGGAAAATACACTTACTAATGATAATAAAGTTCAATATATTCATTTACACTCTTTTTTCACAACATAACACATTTTATTCTCTGTCAGTGTTTGCTTTAGGTCAGAAGACTGTTCGTGCTAGCGGACACCAAATACTCACATTATTGAGCACGCCTCTAGCATAGGTGCCTGTGGACATGATTATATATCCCCCTCCCATCTACTGTTTACAGAAATATTAGTAATGGAATTTTTCTTTTGGTTTAGTTTGACATTAATTTTGGAGATATCTTAAAAATGCAAAGCTTTTCATTTATTGGTGCACACATATACATGTAGTAATACGAGTAATTAAATGAAAATGGTTAATTTACTCCTTTACTCAAAAAGGGAGGAAGATTTATAGTTGTGTCCACAAGCACCTGTGGGTTTTGTAAGGTTGAGGTATCCCAGAGGTGAAATCCCGAGTGGATGTAATGAACAAACTCATAACTATGGTCGGGAGTAGGTTTTTATCCTTCGGAGGAATGAGAACATGCAATTCTCTCGGCAATAGGTTGACACAAGATTATATGTGCATCACTATTCCAGTTTTGTAATATTCTTAATTACGAATTCAAACATATATAACAATGACACAAGTTTAAATAGAAAATTTCATCTTTATTCAAAATTATAAAACTATGTACAAATCTAAAATAAACAAATAATTAGAATTAAAACAATGAAATTCAGAAATTTTAAATGAACAAATGTGGGCACCTCCAAGCGGAGCATCCCCTTGCAACATGGAATCATTCAATAACTTCAAATAAAGAAATAATGTCCTTTAACCTTGACATTAATAAGCATTTTTTCCTTTCCACCTACAATGTTAATATGTATGTGGCAAGTATGCTACTTATAAATCAAAGGTATTTCGGTTTAATCTGCAACATTTACTGTCTCGAGCTTTTGACTCAGAAATCGATTGGCAGTATTATCTCTCCTTCTACCATCTCTCTTACAGTTATGAGGGAAAGAAACTACAAAGGTACTATGTTATCAGTAACTCTGTTGCATTCAATTTGTGACCTTAACAAATGGCATTTTCAACCAGTAATCTACATATATCTTTCTCCCTTCATATATTTGGCAAACATGAGACAAATATGCAGAGAAACACTACTTATGTCGTGTCATAATGTTGCATTCATTCACAGACTGTGACCTTGACTTTTTCACCATTAAATCATTAGGTATCTGTTATCTCTAGCAAGTATAACCAATATCTGTAATGGTACTCTATCTATGGTGTACACAACATCTGTACACAAACACATGCACATACATATGGGCAATTTTTAATTATCTGAAACTTTGTTGCAAGGGGATAATGCAGTAAAGAAAAAAGTAACATAAATGATAGCATTTTTAGAAATACAACAACACAAATTCCAATTGAACTGTCACCATTATTAAACAGATTTTGATCCAATCATAACTATTTTACACTGATTAATATAAAAATATACACAAAACAACGAAATTCAATAGATAAAACATATTGTAAATAAGGCAAACAAAAAAGAAATTGTTACCAAGTCTATTATTAAACAGATCTGATTTGCATTCATAAAATCATAATTATTATATTGATTTAATAATAACTATTTACACTGATTAATATAAATGTATGTACAAAATGGCTAGCAACAAATACCTTTACAAATACCACTGCATACATATTGCATAAAAAATAATGATGAAGAGATACATCCCACCCCATGCATCAATGGTCAGGTCAGTCTGTACCAATTCATCCAGGTAAAACTTTCTGCACCTGTGTGGTCTTACAAACACAGTGTAGAAAATTCCCGGATGAAGCACGGCATCTCGGTGTCAAAGGGAACATACTGCAAAAGATGAAAATGAATACATTATTTGAAATGTATAATTCTTTTTTTTTAAAAATACATTGACCCCATTAAAGATAAAATATTTTTAAGATGTGGCTGAAAACAAAATAAATTCACATAGTACCTCGTCAGACTTCCACCGTTTGCAAGGCATGACAGGACACTCCGGTCTCTTTCGTTTCCGGGTGGACTTGTCCTAAAAGTGATAAAGTTTTAATATTCTTCCTCACTGTCAATTCGTTATCAGTGGTGTGAATAGAATATATAATTTTCACTGAGTTTATTGCATATAAAAGAAACCTCCTATCAAACAAAGAAATTGATTGGCAAGGTCTTGCATTTGCATTGTCACTTGTATCAAACCTAAGTTTGATGTCTTAAATGATAATATACATTAATAACTAAATATAATAGTAACTAGCATCAAGAGAAAAGAAAGGAAAGGTAATTCGGAGTTCCTTTGTTTTGAGAATTTTAGGAACACTGCGCTTTGTAAATAATGCAAGATTCATTAATGTATTGTCAATGACCTACCGTGATAGGCAAAGATTTCTTTGTATCAGAGGGAGAGTTCAAGCGATCCCCTGCAGACTGGGTATATGCGTCTGTCTTCTGAGGAAGATCTAATGGCATGTGGTCCTGTATAGTAAGAAGTCTCTTGATGGTTTAATATACATTTTTTATTCAAAATTAATTGATGCCACGCAGCTTTTCATAATGTAATTTCCCATTTATTACTTTACCAATCTAAAATTTCTAAAAATTAATTAACATTAAAATAAAACTTGAGATGAAACCAAAGACATGTTTTCATAAGCCTTATATCGCTGTCAAGGCCAGATCAAGGTCACTACAATTTGGGCCCAAATCAGAAATCCTTATTTCCCACACATTCCTCTACAAACATTTTTTTTTCAAACAAGAAAAATACCTGATCAAGAAATACACAGGGACCAATACACCATGAATCTAAAACAGTATGCAACTGTAGAAAAGAATACAAAATGAATGAGGTCTCAATGTCCATATGAGAAAGGTGGAAGACCAATAGGGAGACAAGGACAGCTAAAGACCACAGACTGTGACATGAGGACAGTGTACCTTACTCGCAATTGGATGACTGAAGGTGAGCGAGACAGATTAACGAGGATGAAGATTGAGTTGACAACTTGGAACAAGACAACATTATGACTGCAAATAGTTTGCCATAGATGTTATAACTATTACCACAGTACTCAAAATTATGAGCAGCATTTACAGGGAGGCTGGGACTATGACATGGTGTCAGCAATGCAAGTCTAAACAGATCCAGAGCACAAGATAAGATAGCAGCAGTAGGTGACAAATAGTAGAGTATTGAACAACAGGATATACCTGATATGAGGCAGACCCAGGAATATTTCAGAAAGAGAAATGAGTGAAGAGACAACAGCCCTGGCTACATGAACATCAGGAGGATGCTAAAGAAATTAAGAAGGAAGGGAGAAGCAGATGCAAGAGGAAGGAATGGGAGAGAAAAGGAGCACAATTCACTGTAAACTTACTCTATTTCTGAGGCAATGAAAGTTGGGCAAGAAAGAAAGTGGAAGAAGATTTGTGGAAAATACATCGTGATTCCAGGAGAAGTTATGAACTGAAGCAATTGATTCCCCAACAATCCAACAATTTAGTTTGATGATTCAGCATCAAAGTTAAAAGAAGTTACAGAGAAGATCAAGAATGTTAGACAGGATATCCAAGAATGCATGGAGTCCAGTGTACAGTATATAACAAGAACTGACAAAGTGTCTAAGGAAACTCTTAAGATTTGTCTAGAGGATGACTGATTTGTTGGATTATTGACACCAGGCAAAGTGATGCTTCATACTACAGGAGAACTAAGAAACACTGAAGCAATGCCTGGTGCCATACAATGAAGAAGGAGATAATAATTTTAGCTAAAATTAAGGGTGACCCAAAACACTGGATAACCAGTATATTGACTAATAATCTCGAAATGTTGGGGTGTATTAGCACTTAAGCATACTTACAGAAATCTTTCAGACCAGAGAGTCAAATAAAAAGCTGCTAGTAGTTTGTTGGGGCCCCAAAAAACAGATCAATAACCACACAAGCTAGTTCAGTAACTCATAAGAAAAGCACAGTATCATGCACCAGAGAAAACATGAAGGATCCTAGAATTAATCATTTGGAGCAGGTATTTTACTGTTTAAATATGATAGTAGTGGTGGAAGTTGGCAGAATCATATAGTCCATGACATCTATTATCCTGTTCTCAGCTGTTCTGAATCGAAAGTCAGTTGAAAAGAAGAGCAGAGGACTGAATGAAATGTAGAATGCATGAACCACCGAATCTAAAAGTACATTTTGAGTAAACTAAGCCTAGATAACAAATCAAGAAGTTTGGTGACAAGACCAAAAGCTTTTCAAAGGGCAAGATCGGAGAAGAGATAAGACAGCTGAAGGAGTGTTTAAAGACAATGGATAGAAACTAATTGAAAGACAAATACAAAACAGGGATCTACCAGCACAGTATACAACTTTGGTTACTCTGGCCTCTGTATTTGATGAAACAATGATAATAGAAGTAAGGGAGAAAACAGGGAACAGTTTCATGTGAAAAGGGATTGATGAAATTTTCCTCCAGTTTTAAAAAGGGCTCAGCAAAGTGAGGCATCCCATTGCAATGTACGCAATCAGTGAGTGTAAGTTCTTTCTATAAAGTCCCAAATTGACTTTGACTTCTTGACCCCAAAATCAATAGGATTCTTCCTCTCTTTACAACAAAGCTACATGTGAAGTATCAAATCAATTGAGCAAAAAATGAGGCCCGTAGAATGTCTACAAGATCATGGTACACACATGAACACATGCTTGCTAACTTGCAAGTGGTCCTGTTACTATATCGCCTCTCGCAGTAATTGCAAAACATGGATTTATTGCAATAATAATATTAGTCTATACAGTTCATGCACATAGTTGCAACTGCTTCATATGGTAATCGCAGAGAAATTCCATATGACCAAATTCAGACAGGACTCATGCTAAGACGGTGAGGATGAGAAGTGTGGGGAACTAGACTCAATCATTTGGATGTAAATGGTCAGAAAAACAGTATACAGGATCACTGTGTGCTAAAGCTTTTAATAAATTTGAAGAATGCTAATTTTTTTCCATCTCTGTTTCTGTCATGTAAGCTATTGACAAGAGAACTTGCATCAACTGAACAAATGTCTATTGTTTCGACAACAGATTATTTTGTATATCCATTATCAATGACTTTGAAAAGACCACCAAGATGGTAGTGATGACATTCATTATGTCAATCTACTGACATCTTTAAATTTAAAAAATATCTACCTCTGTGTAATTTTTTTTCAAGAAGGAACAGATTGCAACTATAAAATTTTAGGTAATGGGAGTGAATGTGGAAGACTTCCTTCAGAGTCATTTCAGTCACTATCGAAAGTAATAGTTAAAATGCTCAAGAATAAACAGATTATCTCCCCTTGACATTTTGATCTCTCAGTGTACCTGATTGGCAAGGACTTTGTGGCCCTCAGGTGGAGACTATTGTTGGGATTGTTCCTTTATATAATATTTCAAAACTAATAATCAACGAAACTCTTTTCACATTACAATTTTGAATGTGACATCTAACAGTAAAGAAAAAATGCAATATGGTTTGATCCCGGGACCCCTGAATCTGTAGCCAGGTGCTCTTCTAGCTGATCTATCTGGCAATCGTGATCAAACCCATCTTGTCTCAACATTCCTTCCTCCTTGAATGTTTTCACTTATTGAATACATCAACCTAGAATATTTCTACCCATACAGGCATTTCCATTTGTTAGTTCCAAGAAAACAATAACAGAGAAATGCAGTGGACCAGACTGGAGTTTAAACCCAAGCCCCCTGAATCTGAAGTTAACTGAGCTATCTTGCATCAGAAAAAGCAAAGTAATGCTCACAGGCATCTACAACTGGCCCACCGACTGGGACAGCAGTGCAATATACTGACCTCTCGTCTCCATACCCTGTCTCTCCTCCACACCCTGTTTAAATGCCAGTACCTCCTTAAGAACTTTGGTGGCTCAGTCTAGGAAATAGATATCAAAGAAAATGGCAATTGCATAGCAGTACATGCAGTTATATATATTATGAAATGTAGTAAATCTACACATAATATGTTCTTTTATGTATCTTAGAAAGAAAATAATGTCAATGTTCTATTATTAACATTACATGCAAAAATGCTATGCTATCATGAAAAATAAAGATTATAAATTTATACATACATATTTTTCAAAGTTATTAATTTATGCTACATTGAGCAAAAAACAGTGTACAAGATTTATACATTGTACAACAGTATACAATTGTCTTATAGTTGGCTCTGGTTGCAAAAATACATACCTGATTGGGTCCTGCATCTTTATGTGCTTTGGTCTGGGATGTTAATTTCAGCTGCTGAGTCTGCACCTAAAATAATGAAAGACATTTCAATTATTATACCATTATTGCTTTCATAACATAATATTATAATATCAAAATATCTCCTGTGTAATATTTCAAGATATTAGGATGAATAAAAGATTGGCAGTGACTTAACAAGACATTTAGTGCCATTACTATGGACATTGGAGCATATACTAAAGGAACAATGACCACCATGGAGAGGCTTGTTGGGGAATAACCCTCCTCAGTCACAAGATTTTTGTCAGAAAAAAAATGAGAACATGAGGCCAAAGTTTTTATTTTCTAGCAATTTATCTAGACCAATCAAGGGAGTTACTCTTCAACTGTTTTGATAATGAGGTACATGTAATTGTTTTCTTCTATGTTGATGTTCGTAACATGTACAACATATAGTTCTTTGTTAGGAGACATACAGCTATTGTATGGCATAAGGTATAAAATTTCCAATACATTTCCTATTGTTACGTTGGAGTTTTTTTATGTAGAGTGTATTAGAAATTTAGCACTTTGGTTGTATTTCCATTTACCACTGTCAAAAGTAATGGTCCAAACGTCCACACGCAAGTTATCTCTCCCTGAAGTTCTGATATCTTGGCATACCTGATTTGCTCTCACTTTGTGGCTCATTGGCAGAGAACTTTGCTGCCGCTGTTGGGACTGATCCTGCAATATATTATTTCTTCATTCATCCTGTGTCAATATTGATTATCGTTTGATCCTTATTTGCCTTACTTTGAACATAGTTTAAATTAGACAAATATATCATGATGACAAGCACAACCTGTCCATCCATTGAGGAAGAAATGTTATACTGACCTCTCGTCTCCACACCCTGTCTCTCTGCCATACTCTATTCACAAACCAGTATTTTGGTGGCTCATACTAGAAATCAGAAAGATCATACAGAAGTGACGACCTCGGAGATCTTGCAAATACCATATAGCATTTTCAAATATAGTCCTTTGCTTTGACTCCTTGTGTACATACCTGTTTGTGTGGGCCTTTTTGTACTATGGCAGGCGATGATGGCTTCAGTTGATGGGTTTGCTCCTCAAATGATGAACGCTAATATGTTAAATTCTCATTCTAATGACATTATCTATAACACGTTTCATTCGAACGGTTCAGTTTTGATCATTCAAATAGAAATCCAGTTTTAATTCCAAAAGACGGTACATTGTAAATACCTTTTTAGGTGGTGTACTTTGTTCAAGATCTGGGGACTGCTGGGTTTGATCCTAAAATATGAGTTGCTATTCTTAATTTTTCTGTCATGTAAAATAGTTTCTACATGTGGCACATACTGAATCATGGATAATAAAATTATTCATTAAAAAAGACGCGTTCGCTGTTCACTGTTCTTTATAATTCATATATGTGTTTTCATACATGTGTATCTGTAGTACTTTTTAGAAGTATTTTCTGTCCTACAGAAGAAATGTATATCAAGTCACACACACACACACACACACACACACACACACACACACACACACACACATATATATATATATATATATATATATAATGATTTATTGTTTTAAGCCACACTCAACAATTTTTCAGTTATCTGGTGCCCTCCAGTTTTTCTTGGTGGAGGAGAGAACCCAGATACAATGTACCCGGGAAGAGACCACTGACCTTCCGAGAGTAAACTGGCAAACTTTCTCACATATATCGCCGCGAACCATAAATGACTTAATAATTTTATTTTATTTGTAACATGTAATTTGATTGTCTGAACACACTGAAAAAATGTAGTTAATAGTATAATGTAACTTGGTATGGGGAGATGTCCAACGAAGGCGGCACTACTTTTTATAATTACAGCTCTGTTAAGTTGTAAGGCGTCTAGGAATCGAAAATCCGTGGAATGATACGTGCACAATAAAATACATTCTGTTTATACACAATTTTTTCATGATGTCAAACAAGAAGTATATATTTTATTCCAAATAACATTATACAAAACACTAATTAACGATAAAATTCTACACATATTCTGACACAACGATGTCATATGCGAAATAATGGCATATCAAGTATTTGCAAAGTTTGCGGTTTTATTATAAATATAATTTTACTTGGGGGGGGGGGGTGTAATGCTTGATCAGGCTAATCAAAGCACATCAATTAAGAATTAAAATGCATTCGTGTGTGTGTGTGTGTGTGTGTGTGTGTTTTATTGGGATATGACGTGAGTTGGTCACGTGATCAAATCCTATAACGCCTGAAGGGCATTATAGTAGATTTGATCACGTACCAACGTCATGTCATATCCCAATAACACTTAATAAATGATATTTTATTTCTTATATTTATATTTCTGTTTCGATTTGTGTTGTTATCATCAAGCTTCCGTACTTGTGTAGGCAGACGATCGTACAACACAAGATATAGTTCGTTAAAATTTGATCGAATAAATAATTGGGAACAGTATCTAGGAGAATATGAAATATAAATATTTATGGTAGAAGGATTTAAAAAGATGATATAAATGTAAAATAAAGATAATTAAAAGCGTCAAGTTAACTCAATTGAAAACAAGAAACAAAGAGTAACTACATCCGGTCAATCGGTGATGGAGAAACGGTGGCGGTCTCCTACTTTATTTAAATTTGTAAACGCAATTGCTGACCTTAGATTTCGACAGAAATTTAGAGGATCTAAGAGAAATGACGGAGCAACGGCATGTTCATCGTTAGGACTCGTGGTTGTAGCATTATACGGACAGATTTAGGCGAAGTACAGTTACGTTGCATTTTAATTTTTTTTTTTACTTCCAGAGTGTGTAAGAGAAGATAACCACAAACTGAAGGAGACTTTTCGTTCAATCGAGAAATTTCTGTAGTAGGATTTAAATAAAGACTCGCAGCGTGCCTGACTTAAACAATGCTTCGAGCTCAAAACCATCCTCGATCATGGCGGTGATGGCTATTGCCCGGAAACAACAGGTTACCATCATCACAAAGTGAATCTAATATTAGATTGCCTAAATGTAAATATAAAAGACATCGTATGAATTCGCTATACTTCAGAAGTTGCAGTTTAAGCTGCAGACGGTATTTTTAAAAGATAATACACCTGAACGGTATGGTGAATGTTTCTGTTTTATTCATTAATGAAATTCTTGTCTGTTTACAAAATAAATTCTCTGTAAATAATCTGGTGTGTTTTATTTATTTTGTTTCCGTTGTAATGATGAAGGTACCTAGTACAATTGATTCGAATACTTTTGAAGCGGTGATTGTATTCATACGCGAGAAAAAAAGTCTGATCACGTGACTGACTTCATGTTATGGAAACTTGAATGGCAATTTTGTTCGTAGTGTTATATAAGGCAAAACATTGGCAAATGTAAATATTACGTCATGTCTTGCAAAATGTGTATTACACGACGTCACGTCCCATCGATTGACAGAAAGCTGTGAATTGTTTACATATATTACTGTGTTGGATTTGATTACATACTATGGTAAGTTATAATGTAGTTCAAAACCTTTAACTTTCATGAAATCAAAAATGTTTAAATCGCAAATTTTATTGAATATTCTGTTTTTTACATAATATATTTAGGCTATGTGCTGCCATTTATATACAGACATTTACCTCTTTCCGACATACTCGATTGTTCCTCCAGCGTCTCTTCTGCTTCTGTATGGCCTACAAAAATGCCGAATTCAAACTTTTTGTACGCATGTACAAGGTCGACAACCATCACAAAACGGGTGTATAAGAATCAAATGCAGGTTGACTGGAAATTACATAATTTGGGTTTTGTTGCAATCATAAGCTTACTCAATGAACGGAATATACCGTACCTCACCATGCGCCGGGATTGTTGGGGCACTGGTGCCAGTACATGACAATATGTCATCTGGTTTATCAAAGTTCTGGAAAATAAAGAGTGGCGTTTAGTTATCTTGACCATTTTACGTTCTTGGGTTTGACGCGGTCATGGCAGTAGAGGGGCTCGAACTACTCCTGGCCTCCCAATCATGAAGAGATCTCTCTACTACTGAGCAATTTTTATGACCCATTGATGATCTCTTTCATTCCGCTGAAGGTATCATTGGTTATTTAAAACCCTTTTGTATAAGGAATTAATGCGCGCATCAATATTCTTTTAAGAGAGTAACAATTCAATTAAAGCGGATATATGTTGAATTGAAGATATCTCTAATTAGATAGTTGCTCTGTCCAAAAGAATTATTGCGCGCTTCGACTGAATTAATGATATCAGTAATTCAGTTGTAGAGAGCAATAATTCAATTATTGCTAGCATTAATTGAATTACTGCTCTCTTCAACTGAATCGTATCGCGCATCAGTTCCGTTGGTGATACCATTTCATTTGAAGAGAGCAACAATTCAATATAGCGCGCATCAGCAGAATAATTAATGCTATCATCAATTCAGAATTAAAGCTATCATTATTATTTGAAGAGATCTTTAAATGAATCGTTGCGCGCATCAAATGATTTGATGTTATCTTCAAATAATTAAAGATATCTTCAAATATTTGAATTTGATTTGGTGCTCCATAATTTAAGTGAGCGGATGAACGAAGCGGTTGGAGTGTTACAAAGTTATGTACAAGATTTATAGGCACGGAGAAGATTACTATTCCAATGTCAATCGATATCACCCAAAACATTTAACCGCATGTAAGCTCAGTTCTAAGTTTAATATTCATCCAAAAATTTCGATAACGGGCGACTAAACACGAAATTTTAAAAAGTTTTATACAAAATTTCTGGGACTGGGAATAGTAAATGTATGAAATTTAAAATGCCATCGAGAGCAGTATGTAATATAAATAGAAATTTATACCGAGAAACAAAGAAATGATATAAATCAGTTCGCCTTGATCATGCTCGCGATAAATCCTAACATAGGAACCGGTAAGTTTGTAATAATAATAATAGGGGTCTATAACATACTACTCCCTAATAAAAATGGCATTGTTACAGACCCCTCGTAATTCTATCCGACATTATTACAGACAAATTTACCAGTTCCCGAGTACTAATTTCCTAAAAAACAAACAAACAAACAAACATACCAACAGACTTGTATATATATTAAAACTAATTTCCCTTATCTGAAAAATACGAGGAATTACCCTCTTTATCTTTCTTTTGCACATCTTCGATGTAATTTCTATGCAGTTATCAAATACGTCCGACCTTCTCAACTTAAGTCATTGGAATGAGACGTAACCACAACATATAACGTAAGGCCCAGTAACGTCGACGTCATAATCAGTGACGAAAGCCAATGAAAACTCGCAATAAATTAAGCGCAAAAAATTACATGCGCGGATCTAAAGACATTGAACGGAGATCGCTTTCTAATTGATTAAAGATTGTTTTGGTTGTTTGTTTTGCGTCCCGTTGAGAACGCTCATACTGATATGTCACCGGTTGTAGGTGAAGTACCAAAAAAGACTGCGAACGATAGTATTGTTTCGCCGCTTACCTTTTTAATTATCATTTTTGAAAGATTGTTTTTTTTAATGTCAATATAGATATTTATACGAACTTTTATCAAAGTTGATTTATTTGACAAAAGAAAGAGAGATAACTCTATAATTTAGGTTGAAATTACGTATTTCACTATAGAAAACAAAGGAAAATATTTTTAACACCCCCACCCTCCCCCGTGAAACACAAATCTCTTTTTACATGCATTATAAATGGTCATTTAGCAAATTTATACTAAATCATTTGTTGTTTCACGGGAAAGAGGGTTTACAGACCGAAAAACGGCGAAAATGTTCACTCTTGAGATCAATTGCAAATGCGTTAAACTATAAAAAATGAAGATTGAAAATAATTTACTCAATAATATCATGTAATTTGACAAAAGTTACTGAAGGTGGTACACTTGCATCAGACCAGTCAACAACAAAGTGTTTTAAAGTTCTGGTGCATGAAGACAAGTCTTGGGATTTGTAACATCGAAAGTTTATGGATGCGCGCATCAAATCAATAATTATTGCTCTCATCAATTCAATTTTTGCGCGCATTAATTCAATTTTTGTTCTCATCAATTCAATTGATGAGAGCATCAATGTGGTGGATACATTGCTCTCAAAAATTAATTTACAGCTCGGTACAAATGATTTCATTCAGCTGAAGATATCTTTAATCATTTTAAAACGTTTTTGTAGAATTAATGCGCGCATCAATTCTTTTAAAGAGAGCAACAATTCAATTAAAGAGATCCTTAATTCAATTCCTGATATGTTGAATTGAAGATATCTCAAATTATATACTTGCTCTCTCTAAAAGAATTATTGCGCGCATCAAGTGAATTAATGATATCATTACTGTATTGTATTGTTTATTGGCTTTAAGCCGTATGACTCATCAGCATAGAACATATGAATACAAAAAATATGTTTTAACAAGAGAAATTGTACACAGTATAAATATATAAAGAGTGGCATGAATATTTAGAGGATGGACAAACATAGATTAATATATAAATTCAAGTAATTCATAGCAATTGTCAGTTGATAATTTGACTAGAACGCAAAAGCAAAGCACAGTTTAGAAATTTACCCAAATTACAAAGTTGTTTTCTATTTTTCGTTGTCAAAAGCTGTATAAGTTTATACATAGAAGCATGGGACCAATAATAGTTTTCTGATACATATAGATCTGAGGTTTTTGTACAATGGACATATTAAAATAAAATGGTATTCGTCCTCAATTTCATTTAAATTACAGAATTCACACAATCTATCTTGTCTTGCTGTGCCATTTTATCTACCTTGTTCTACTCGAAGCTGGTGAGCAGATAATTATAATACCGATATGTCAACAGTAATTCTTAACAGTTTCTACATGTAATGCATACTGAATCATTTCCAATTTTATGTACAGAAACGATATCTCTCAGTGCACCGATCCTTAGTAATTTATATGCTTCGGTGGTATGTACCCTTTCTTTCTTTTTATGATTTTTGTTAAGTGTTCTGACCTACACCAGTAATGGATGTTGTAAATACCCCCCCCCCCCCCCCACACACACACAAAGTCTCTTTTGTTGGAAAAAAATTTCAAAACAAACACTCTAAACACTTTTCTGAAATATTTCGATCGTGTTACCGATATTCGTATTACCAGTTACATAAACAGTTTACATTTATCGGTTACATGTTGTGTAATATTTCATGAAAACAAAAAACAAAATAAGTGAGTCCGCCCAGTACAGGCTTCAAATGAAGAAAACAATGTAAAGTTTTAATGATTTAATTTTCTTAGATAACTGTTTCAAAGCATCAACAATATATATATATATATATATATATATATATATATATATATATATATATATGTGTGTGTGTGTGTGTGTGTGTGTGTGTGTGTGTGTGTGTGTGTGTGTGTGTGATTTTCATTTCTCCGTCTATGGGAGTGACTTCTGATGTAAAGAAACTTTGATTAAGTTTTTCCAAGTTACGTTCCTGATGCAGCAGTGGTTCTATAACAGTGTGTAAAATTTTTAAACAGACAATCAGGCCAGTGAGAATGGACAAGTAAGTTCGGAGTCTAACCAACTTTTGAAATAATTCTCATAAACAAATAAACTTTTCAGTATTTTTACCTTCACATCTGGGCCAGATATAAATTATCACAATTTTGGCTTGAGTCTAGTCTCAGTTTATGGTTTTGAGGTCTAAAAACATAGCTGACTCGAACCACAAATAAAGATGTCTACTTAATTGATCCGGAGACAGATGTAACTGAACTTAGTTTTAGAAGATGGTAAACATAAACTAGCAGTACAAGTCAGTAATTAGTACGTGTAACTAATATTTTGAGACATCGAAATTAGGCGGATATAAGTGAAAAGGATGGGTGGTGCTAAGACATCATATGACATCGCAACGTACTGAAGAGGTGGTTTGTGATCACAAGCTTCTCAATTTTGATTTTCATTTCTAGAACATTTATCTGTGACGTCCTAAAGGAATTCAAAGATGAATTTAGTTTGTGTATAACATTATTTTTGGGACTTGGAATAGACATGGTAGCAAATGTATAAACACTCGTGGATCATTGACAGCAACACGCAGCTATCATAGAAGAGATACCGAAACACAAATAATAACCTAATGAATGAAAAACAAAAGATCGTGAGTTCTTTAAGGGGAGGGTGCTACAAGGATGTTATAAGTGCAAGCACGCCTTCATCATGACAGTTTGCGCTAAAGCTTTTTAAAATATGATAGCCACTAATTTTTCTGTTATTCAAGAAATTCACAATACGAGGTATTACCCTCTTTATCTTTCTCTTGGACATCCTCGGTGAGATTTCTTTGCTTTGTACTCGTGAAATATTGTAGAAGATCAAGATTGCTGTCAAATACGTCCGACCTTCTCAACTAATGTCGTTGGAATGAGGGGTAACCACAACATACAACGTAAGTCTAGGTAACGCTGACGTCATAATCAATGACGAAAGCCAGTCAAATCTCGCGTTACACTGAGCGCAAATGACGTTATCTTAAATTGCATGCGCGGCTCTAGAGATACAGGAGCGAAGATCACTTTCTATTTTATTAAAGGTAAAATTATTTGTATTTTGAGCAACTGACTTTTTACTTGATATCCTTATCCAACCCGTTTTACTTTTGCTAAATTTAATTAGAAATAGAATTAAAATATTTTACATGTATTAAACGACCAGGCCTATGTACTTACACACTTACATACATACATACCTATATACATATATATATATATATATATATATATGTGTGTGTGTGTGTGTGTGTGTGTGTGTGAAGAGAGATTTGGGGTGAGGAATTGATTTATACCATTACTGTAATGCATGTAATTACAAACACTTGATGTATTGTAATACGTAGTTAGTGCCTTGCATCGTCACGTGGTATTTTTTTCAATGCAGAGATCATTATAATTATTATCATTTAATTCTCTCTGCTTTGCACTGGGATACACAGCGGTACGACTTTAGTTATTATATTATTGTTACATACATGAAGTGATAGGTAGCCAACTCTCCATACTGTTGTAGCATACTACTAGTCTTGTATTTGTAATTGAATCATATATGTATTATGCCCATTTGGACCCTAATTTGAATAATAAATCATATCATATACATGTTTCATGACCCCCTCCCCCTTCCCGGTTCTATTAAGGGGTAAGGTTCACAGTGGTGTTGGCAAGTAAGTAACAATGGGGAGGTGAACTGGATCGAAAAGGGAAGTGAGGGGGTTGCCCTGGACTCGGGGAGGCAGTCCTTAGCCTTATTATCCCCGATGTGTCCTCTCAGTTGTACTTGTGTGGTGGCATATTTATGCCATCACTTGTCAGATTATTATGTCGACTTGTAGATCAAAAAGTTTTTAAAAAAAAAAAAAAGCCAAAAAAAAACCAACCAAAAAAACCCCAAAAAACAAACAAACAAAACAAAACAAAACCAAAACCAAAAAAACAAAAAAAAAAACAAAAAAAAACAACAACAAAAAAAACAAAACCAAAAAAAACAAAACAAAAAAACAAAACAAAACAAAAACAAAACAAAAAAACCCACGTAAAAATGCAACTACGCCTAAAATGTTCTATCCACTTAACAACATAGTGATTTGACAAGTCGACATAATGATCTGACAAGTCGACATCTTTTTGTCTACATGTCAGATGATTATGTTGACTTATCAGATCTATTTGTCTCCTTTAACTCTGGACACGACATAGTCCAGTGGGACATTTCTTTAAAAAAAAAAAAAAAGGAATATATGTAAATTTAAGCTGACCTTGTCTCGTTTGGTTTTAATTCTAGGCTTCGTTTCGTAGTTTATGTACAAGTACCCATAATGTAATATCACTGCGTTATAAGCATGGCTTTATCGATAATGACAAAGAACAATAATTAATTGATTGTAGTATACATGTATGTACTTCATAGAAATAATAAAGAAAAATACTTTGAAGACAGTATAGTCTTGTCATTAATTTTACAGGAACTTCCGCCATGTACCCAATATGACATTAATTTGTGATTAATGTACCTTAAGGGTATATATACATGTACTCTTATCGAGCCGCGTATTCAAAGGGTTATATGTGCAAAAATATAACAGGACTGCTATATGGTAAGTCAGACAATTTTCAATTCAAAATTTCCCTTTTTATTAGGTTATGGAAAATACGAAATTGGCAATGAGCTTATACAAGTATAATTAAGCAAATTTTACATTTCTAGCAAAACACAAAAATCGCATTGAAAACCGGGGTTTGGTTACTTCTATGACGTAATATACCCCTCTGCTCTGAAGTTCCTATACATAGATTTATTACTTTTACCTTCCATTCTATCGGCATAGATGAATTACGGCAATAAATTTACTTATTATTTGTATTGAAGTGTGGTAACACATTTATTATTTATCCATTAATATGAGTGATAAACACTACGAATTCATTAATGACTGTGATAAATCATAATTTGACCTTCAGCTTCCATTGTGACCCTGGACTTTTATCAAAACATGCAGTGTCTTCAGTGTACATAATTCCAAAACTATGACCATCACCTTTTGAATACTCAAGGTCAAAAGTATGGTTAGTTGTATATTGTTTCACGTCCAGTTCGATTAATTAATTGATTGTATGTTGTTTAACGTCTGTTTCGAGAATCTTTCGCTCATATAGAAAAGACACCATTGCCGGTGAAGATCTGCAAAATTTAGGCCTATACTCGGCTCTTATGGCCTTTGAGCAAGGAAGGACCTTTATCGTGCCACACCAACTCTGACACGTGTCTTTTTTGTGGTTTCATCCGAAGAATCGCCCCATTTAGTTGCCTCTTACGACAAACAAGGGGTACTGAGGACCTATTCTAACCCGGATCCTCACGGGGCCGTCCAGCTCGAGGTCAGAAGTATGTATTGAGGATGCACGTATGGAGTGATACACGTACATGCCAAATATGAAACATACCACAAAGGTAACAAAATGTTGCTGCACATAAGGTTTGCTGCGATGAAAAATAAAATACTATTGTATGCATTATACACCTAAAAATGTTTGAGCTTGACTTTAAAGGCAAGGGTCGTAGACCTGTCATTATCACATGACATAATCTCATTATCGTCCTGTGATTCGCACCGTGATTTGTCAAATATCATATTATCAAGCTTTTGTTGAATGATGACAAAATTAATCCACGATGTAAATTGAATTTTGACCCAGATTTTGCAAAGATATTGGTATTGCAAAATAGTAGACTACAGTGTATTTCAATATTACTATATAACCCTTTATTTGTAGAAAACGTCAGGTACAATTGGAGATGGTTTATTATTTATTATTCATTGAATGGTAAACTGACAAATGTTCTTGTGATAAATGCATATGTATGCAATTCCCATGAATCATATATTTTGTGCGCATGAAACCTTAGAACGTGCTATAACGCCCTCGAAACGCTATTGGTATGACATGTTAAACGTTGCAATATTTAATCTTTTCCATTTATATTGTAAAATTTTCCATTTGTATTCTATATTTTCCGGTTGTGTTGTATAATTTTTCATTTATATTCTCAATTTGTATTGTTAGGGTTGTTTATTTTTATTTATCACGAAGGATTCCATTGGCCAAATTTTAGCCTGTATCTTGTTGAAAACGAACAAGATATTCCGGATGCTTTTTGAAACCACAAGATAAACTGATCCCTTATTTCCGTGTAGAACCAATCAAACACGATGTTGATAAGCGAGGGAAAGTTCATTAGACTCTACATACATGTATAGGTAAACAGTAGTTATGAAAAAGATATAGCCTATGGCTTGATAATCGAACCATGATTTAAACCAATGGAATCCTTTGTAACAAACCAAAATAAACAATCCCTCGAATATAATACAAACTACGCAAGTGGAAAATTTAGGATACAGATGGAAAATATGAAATACAAATGAAAATTTATACAATACAAATAAAAAAAGATCAAATATTGTCATGCCATATATTGGTCGTATGAAAAGAACGATTGCCGCTGGTTGGCTCAGTCTGTCAATATTGAGAGTGCTCTCCTTTCCTAATAACAAACTGAAAACAGCCAGCACAGAATAAATGAAGAAAACATCATCACCACGGGCAGCCGTTGAGCAGATTACCGCGACACTTTTCACCTAAAGTTAAGTGTTGAAAACCATACGAATGTAAAATATTTAATTATATCTGATGAAGTTTATTCTTCTCTTTTTACAACAGTTAGCACATTCATTATCTTGCGCGTTGGGTCATCAGATATGTATTAAGGTATGGTGGTCTACGCAGAAAAATATATAGGCGAGATTAAACCGGATGTTACGGAAAAGTCAGTTTGTACATGCAGATTTTCACTGGAGCCAATCGGAACATCGTTCGGCCTTTTCGTCACAAGTCGAGAATAAAAAGAAGTTTTTTTTCTTCTCAACTTGACGGAAAAGACCGAGCGATGTTCCGATTGTACAGGAGGTTGATGACGCGACCTCTATAGATCAACACAACACACAATGGTGTGGTTGTGGTGGTGATGAGGGTGTCAGCTTGCGAATGTTTAAGTACTTGCTTATCAGATCGGTAATGTTTCACAAACAATTGTCAAGATAATTAAAAAAAAAGTTCTTTATGGTTTGTGATAAATAGATTGTAGTTCTTGATAAAGATAATTAATGTCATGGAGTCTATTGCATGCTTCGTGGTTTGGAGTCTGATTTACATAGATTCATGACAACTTTTTTAAAATGGTCATCATTTTTGAAGTTCCTCTGAACTTTTGAAAAGAAAAACGACAAGATTCTGAACATCACTATTTTGTTACCAGATTTATATCATTGGATTAAGGTACTTAGTTGCCAAATTTATGCATTTGAATAAAGGTATGAAACTCGAATGTTTTTATTCAGACCAGATTGTGCCCCCTGTTGAATTTAAACTTGAAGATCCACATCAAACACAAGGATGACTCTTAACTCTGAGGCTGCAAATATCTCATATTCATTAAGCGTATATATCATTACCGCTCTAGCAATAAGACTTATAGTAAAATACTTGCATTTGATCTCATCCTAGAATATTTAGTTTCTTTTAGAAAGACATACCTATGGTCCACGTACTGCCGACCCCTTTTAAAGAACAGCAACTTGCATTATAAATTGTTTGATCAATACTGAGAAATTGGTACTCTCGTAAAAAGGACTTCTGAAAATGTAATATAGCTTGAGTCACTTTCCCCGGAGAATACACATGATTGGGCTCTTTAAAGTACCATCCAAATTAAATAAAATTTGAAGCAGAAATTCAAACCTCCTCTCTAATTTAAAAAAAATGAAGAGGAAAAAATCACGCACTCGTCTGGTTTAAATAAGGTCATACTCGACGTTTCTCAATATATAATTTTTCGTAACATTTCAGGTACAATTCATTTGTATTTTGTTTCTACAAACAACAACAAAACAAATTACAATTCAGATTCAGAAGAATTCCCTCTCAAAGGTAAATAGAACAAAAGATCGATTTAACTATACCTCAAAACAAGTTTTGTATTTATACTTATCAAAGAACAAATTACACTCCGATAAATTAAATGCTTTGAACATGTACTTCTATTTAAACATTAAACGGATAATGCATTTACAGTTAATTCTACCCACTGGATTAGCATTCACTAATAATAAGTACTGCAACTGTCAAGTTACATTTAACATTTTTACCTTTCTAGATTTCCAATGCTTTTCGTAGTTACAAATACACAATTACAGGGATAGAATTTTGACCCCGTTGGCTTTCCATATTCCTTAGGCAAGTGTCTGGCATTAGATGTGAAAGTCACGGGTCTTTCGAATAGGACCTTGAAAGCGGGGGGACCTTGTCACTGTAGGCGTTTGCGTGACAAAGAACCCTCACTGCTTCGGCCATACATATCATGTATAGGTCAAAATTTGTGGCACTTCATCTAGCCATGGTGACGTTTCTATATCAGTGAAATATTCTATAACTGATATAAAACAACTTCCTAATTACAAACGAAAAGTGTGGCCGAGTGGTTAAAGCATTGCGCTCAAAATCACAAGGCCTCTCTAGTCGGCGCGCGTTCGAATCCCGCTCGCGCCGATATATGTGAGAAAGTTTGCCAGTTTACTTTCGGAAGGTCGGTGGTCCCCTCCTGGATACATTGTATCTGGGTTCTCTCCTCCACCTACAAAACCTGGACGCCACCAGAGAACTGGAAAAACTGTCGAGTGTGGCGGAAAACAAACAAACAAACAAAAAACAAACGAAAAGTGACCTAAATTCACGCCTATTTATCTTTCGCGAGATTTTAGATGTGTAAAAATAAAAAAAATTATGTTAAACATGAAATTTAACTTCCCCCCCCCCCCCTTCATTGCTCAAATTGGTTCTCTCTGCCCTGATTTCTGTCTGATTGTTTTCTATCGTTGAATGTGTCCCGTCAACAGAGTGTAGGCTGTTCACACCTTCACGTCACCGTGAAACGTCACGTGATCGTAAATATTTCAAAATGGGGTGTTCACTATCTTACTCAAAGAATACATGATTAAGCTAAATTGCATAATTTGCATAAAGTGTATAACTAATGTAGCTTGATAAAAAAAAGGGGGTATTCCTACGATAATATCCAAAGATTACCGCATATATGCATGTAGCTTTAACTAAATTGCTTTTTTTATTGACAGAATAGAATATGAGATGAAACGTAGGCGAATTTTGATCGTCCTATTGTCATTGATTATATCCACAGCAGGTAAGTATTAATTTTCTAAAGCTTTCAAATATAAATATCAATTTTAAAGAGATATTAATTATAATTATAACCTAATAATTTTCATATGGATTTTAAAAATATGTTAAGTTTTGAATTTTAAAGAATTTTTAAGAAGTGAAAGAAAGATTATATCTCCACATTGGAGAGTGTCACTTCACCATCTGATTCTATTTCCAATCTCTCTCTCTCTCCCTCTCTCCCTCTCTCTCTCTCTCTCTCTATATATATATATATATATATATATATATATCTGTGTGTGTGTGTGTGTGTGTTATAATTTTTTCTACCTACTTGGGTCAGAAACTTTTGGAAGACCGAAATAAAGTCTAGGTCTGTTATGAATAAATAAATGATAAGTTGTTTGCAATTTATATTATGTGATAGAAAGTTACATGCATATTTATGCAGATTTTACGAATAAAATTAAATACATGTAAAGGAATAAAATAAATGAATGACCATACCTGTATTTTTCATGACATACAATTCAAGTTTGATCATACATTTCTTGTCTGTATCTCACAGTGTATTTAACTGCATATAAACGAACTTGACATCAGTTCCACTTTTGGGAATCCTACTTATACTCCAACTGACCTTTTAGTAAATGGAAATCTTCAAAATCATGTTTAAGTTTTAAACTAATTTAATATCCCAGTCAATGGGACGAATATGAGTCACCATAGCTATACTGGATTCCTACAATGTAAACTTCACAAATACCCGTACAAGCATAGATACATAGCTGGATCCAGTAAATGCTCTACCAAGTCCCTATTTTTGCTGCTCACAAAAGTATCAACAGCTGTGAAGAAGAAATCTCAAACGTATTGTGCCACAATATATGCCAGAAGTGGTATAATCAAATGGGGACCTCCAATTTTAGGGTCAAATCCAAAAGACCCATGATTCTTACTTCTAAATGCCAAGCGTTTGGCGAAACATCAATCGCTACCTATATTAACGTTTAGATTTGGCGCGACCATGGCACGAGCGGGGTTCGAATTCACGACCTCCCTGTTGCAAAGCGAACGCTCTACCACTGAGCGACCGATGTAGTAAATTTAAAATCATAAAACTTTTCTCAAATCAACAACATCAAAATGTTCGACTTTTCAACACGATAAGTTAAAGACTAGACATTCTGACATCATAGACAGTGCCACTTCTACAAAAATGGAAAAAAGAAATATATCTAGTGATCAGTCATTCCAAAAATAACTTTGTTAAACACCAGACTGATATTACATACATGTACTCCGAAGTTGATATTAAAATGATGCTGGATTTCCTATTTGACAATATCTTAGTAGCCTTTGGTGATCAGGTCTTCCAACAGTCTTCTGGAATACCGAATTGTGCTCCTTTATTAGCTGACCTGTTTTCAATCTAATTAAAATGCATATCTCTCAAATAGTTCTGCGCTATTTGAAAGATATGTATTTTAATCAGATTGATCTATTTTTATATTCCCATGACTCTGAATTTATTCAAATGCTGTTACATAAGAAGAAAAACATCTCTTACTGTGGTCTTCAACTCGACATTAAGATATATCTATTAACGATAATCATTTTCATTCATATGTTGATTTGATATATCTCAGTGAACTCGAAAAAAAAGACACCACAGAGTCTTCCACATCTGTTTCATATTTAGATATTTTATTGAACATAGATGTTAACGGCAAACTTACAACTTCACTGTATGATATCAACACATGCCTGCGTAAAGCGTTGCAGTACTAGTTCATGCCCTATGTATTTCAAAAAATTAAGTTTATTTCTTATATTTACATTCTACATTGTAATTTCATTTCTGTCAGAATTCCCAGCCGTTAAAATAGACGTACTATGTTTATCTGTATTCATACGCGCATTGTTTATAACTGTAACACTTTCATGAGGAAATGGCTGTCATTACAATTTGTGGAGATATCAAAGGCAAAAAATATATTTTAGTGGCACGCTTATATGAGAGTAATCTTATGGTGCTCCGGGGCGTAGCAGTGAGGATTTCATAAGAGCACCTGCCGTGACAAGATGCCCGCGAATATCACTTCAAAATAGCAAGCGTTTGACGAAGGGGCAGTCACTTGATTTTGCGTCTGTGGTCATTCGCGGCTAAGATAAGATCGGGACTCAAAGTCACGACTTCCTGGCTACGAAATGAACACCAATCCACGGCAGCCAATGGGAAATTTTGTTAAGGATTGAACGAACTCCCAAAATAGTTTGTAATATATAAAGATTGAATAATTAGGTATTTGAAACCCTGGTAATATTTCGAAAGACTTATATGGAACGAATAACCGAAAATTTCCCCTCCAAAAAGTTGTTCTGACAACTGTGCTTTGAAATCGGTGGAATTTGCCTGCATTTTGATCATTGAAGAGGATTATATGTGATATTCAGAATATACCAATCTGCTAAAAGTGCTCTGAGATTCATTTTCCTTTTAAACAAAGGTTGTATGATTCTTTTCTTCTTTTTTTTTTTTTTTTTTTTTTTTTTTTTTTTTTTTTGGACACATTTTTAACAAGATGAAATTGATTCTTTTACTTTAGCAATATGTTATTGCTTATCAGTTCACTCTCTTATCACCATGTCATTATCGAATATTGGACTATTACGCAAACAAATTAAACTAAAACTGTCCTAACGGGACTAATACCCCCGCAGGGCACATCGAATAGTGGGGAATAGTGAATCTGTGCTTACTGAATAGCAATGGTCTTCAAGATATACTCTGGACAATGACAACGTAACACACACACATACCCATCAAATTGGGGAAAATATCCATAATATTTCCTTGAATGTTAAAAAATTTCAATCAAATTAGCAGGTGCACAATTTCACTATTCAATTAAGATATGCTCAAAGTTTTAATCAAATTTGCTCATCGGTGTTAAATATATACTTTGCACGAATTATGTCTACCGAGGAACAGACGGACAAGATTACTAGTATACCCCATAAACTTTGTGTCTATGTGCATGTGCAAATTATTTTATTGTTAGCACTCATTTTTCAGAATAAAAAAAAAATCAGTTACAAATTCTTCTATATTTGTTGTTCAAGCACTTATGATCACTTTGTTTGACAATGACCAGTATTTGTTATTTTGTAACGCAAATAAAATATATATTGGGTGATTGACTGCTTCCTCCTTTATTTTATCGGTAGTGTGTGAATGAGAAGAATGTAAAGAAATGAAGTTTGGGGGAAATGTATTTAGAGGCAGTCTTGGTGTGTGTGTGTGTGTGTGTGTGTGTGTGTGTGTGTGTGTGTGTGTTTATAAATCTCATTTTGGTTGTCAAGAATTTTTGAAAACTTTCCGCCCCCCCCCCCTTTTTTAAACGATGATACATACTTGTAGCAGGCGATCGAAATTTTTGACAATTAAAAAAGTAGATCCTGTCATTTGTATTTTCCTTTCCAATACAGGCTATACATACAGGTTTCGAGAAAAGACAATTGAAATATAATTGTTTTGTGATGTAGGATTTACAAGTGTGTGTAAAATAATTAAGCAAGGATAGTGTTGAAAGCTCAGAGACTAGATACAACAGACGTATTTGACTTCGGGATGTTTACCTTTGATTATTAATAATCGGATTTCCCAATCCCTCCACCTCAAAGATTTAGTACATTTTGAAATTAATTATACTTTATAATATAATTTTGATTAGAAATAATACCGCTCGGTGACTTAATGAATTGTCAAACATGAGCGAATTTCCTTGCGTTTGCGTTGTTGTACGTCGTGATCAACATGCACATAAAAATCAGAGTAAATGTTTCATTTGGAAAGTGAGCACATGTTTGATTAGGGAAGATTTTATGCTAATCAATTTGTGTGTGTGTGTGTGTGTGTGTGTGTGTGTGTATTATGGCCCATACCACGTTTTGGAAAAAAAACTCGAATGGTCCACTGAAAAGGCAGTTGAAATATCAGATAAAATAATAATTTTAGGCGACTTAAATGTAAATTTTCTAAATCTCTCTAATACACACCCTGTTCATGAAATCTTCTAAAAATATTATTTTAAAAACTCTGTCCAAGACGCTACAAGAATCAGGCACAACACGGAAACACTCATAGACCCAATTCTTGTTAGCGAAGTTATACACGAGGATGTATTGAGCTCGGGGCCAATAGCTGTTGAACACACTCTTAGTGACCACAAAGGCACATACATTTACCTTAAATCACACTCAATCCAAAATAATTCATATGAACGTAAAGTCTGATTATACATAAATGCAGATTTTGAAAAACTAAATACACTTATAAGCAACACGGACTGAAATAAACTTATCGATGACGCGAAAGATATAGATCAGGCGGAGACAACTACTTTCTTAAACCATGTAAAACAATGCATTCCCCCAAATACAATAACCATTAGACCTAAAAAATAAACCTGGTTCGACTTGGTACTGCAAAAAACAATCCGTTTAAGAAATCGCGTGAGAAATAAAGCGCTTAAAACAAATAGCAATTCCGGTTTCGATAAGTTTAAAAAACTAAGAAACAAAGTTAACAATATGAAAAAAGTAGCGATATCAAACTATCATAATAATATAGAAGCCAATCTTACTGATGCAAGTATCAATAGTTCTAAGATTTATTGGAAACTTTTAAAAGATATATTCAAAACTAAACCGAGGACCGAAATACAACCGCTTCAGGATATTAGGGAAAATTGTGACGTGTATATTACAAATAACGATATCGACAAGGTTGAAGCGTTAAACAAATATTTTGTGTCAATTTCATCATTACATGAAGATAAACCGACATTACCAACATTTTCTTTAATTTTTAATCATGTATTCGATAGTATTGAAATTGTAGAGCAAGCTATCATTGACATAATTTCCATTCTCCAGGTCAGCAAGGCTGTAGGTCCAGATAAAATAAGCCATAAAATGTTAAAGGCGACAGTTTTTAGCGTCTCATTATTTTTGTGTTTTCTGTTCAATCGGTCTTTGAAAGAATGTGCATTTCCTAAACAATGGAAGGTAGCTAACGTACTTCCTCTATTTAAAAAAAGTGACCCATCTGTATTATCAAACTATAGACAAGTATCATTGTTGAGTTGTGTCGGTAAAATTATGGAGCGCGGTTTTTGTTTTTTTGGTTTTTGTGTGTGTGTGTGTGTGTGTGTGTGTGTGTGTGTGTGTGTGTGTTTTGTTGGTTTTTTGTTTGTTTGTTTGTTTTGTTTTGTTTTATTAAATATTTTTATAATTATTTTCACTCTAATGATCTCTTTTACAAATATCAGGCTAGATTCTTACCTGGTCATTTAACTGTCTATCAACTTATTGAAACATACGATTACATAGCAAAATCCATAAATGAAGGCAAATTCAGTTGTATAGTATTTTGTGATTTGTCAAAAGCCTTTGATCGTGTATTGCACAAGTGACTTTTTCTTAAGCTACAAACTTGTGGAGTGAGTGGTAACTTATTACAATGGTTTGAAAGTTATTAAACTTCAGAGCACAAAGGTTTTTATACAGAAACACTATGTCTAATTCCAAACCTTTACATGTTGGAGTCCCTCAAGGGTCTGTATTAGGTCCTCTTTTATTTTTAATATATGTCAATGATGTTGCTGAAAACATGTCAAGCCTATGTAGGCTTTATGCTGATGATAATTCTTTGCAAAATTGCTCTACCAATATTTCTGAAATCCAATTCAAACTGAATAATGATTTATTTCAACGTGAACTATGGTCTAAACAACGATTGTTGAATTTTAATCCTTCAAAAACAAAAGCTGTCTTCTTTAGTGCAAAGAAAAATATATATTTCCCTTGTTTAAATTTTCAAAATTGCACCTTAAATTTTGAGTCTGCACACAAACATCTGGGCATTATTTTTTCACATGATCTGAAATGGTCAACTTACATCGATTCGCTGTTATCCAATGCTTATAAGAAACTAAGACTACTTAAAAAATTACAGTTCAATGTCAGTTCTAAAACTTTAGCTATTTTATATACTACTTTAATTAGATCTTCTCCTGAATATGCCTCTGAAGTATGGGGTGGGTGTTCAAGTCAGGATTCTGAAAATCTTGAAAAATTACAGTTAGCAGCAGCAAGAATAGTCACTGGTTTAACTTAATCGGCATCAAGAGAATCTCTTTGTTTCGAAACTGGGTGGAAACCACTCTTCGTTAGAAGAATAGCAAAATTAAGAACAGCTATATATATAAAATTCATCACGATATGGTACCCGAGTACCTGAAAGAAATTATACCAAACATTCGTTTACATGATTCAAATTACATTACCAGACAATCGCATAATTATTGCATCCCTAAATGCAGATCAAACATCTATAAATCATCTTTTGTAACAAAAGCGATACGTGAGTGGAATTCTTTGTAAGACATTCCACGTCACTAAGTTCATTTAAAAACTGCTTACATAAAAAAAAAAATCACCCCCTCCATCCTTTTTCTCTTTCGGTGAACGCTATTGGAATGTAATTCATACGAGACTAAGACACAACTGTGTATTTAATATAGATTTAGTTAGATGCAACATCATTGACAGTCCTTTCTGTATTTGCGGTAAAACAGAAGATGCCTACCATTTCTTTTTCTCATGTGCGAAATACACTGCTCCAAGAAATGATTTATTTAATGCTATTTTTAGAATGGATAATTTACATATAGTTGACACACATGTGTTATTATGGGGAGATAATTCTATCAGTAGCAAAGAATACGAGTATCTATTTTCTAATGTGCATTTATTCATAAAGAGATCTGGTCGTTTTTTGAGTTAATATGATATTTTATACGCACTACATATAAATTATATTTATGTTTTGTACATGCATAGTTACTAACATGATTTGTTATATACTTGCTTTATGCAATTAATCTAACCATATTTTGACCTTTGATACTATTGTGTTTCATTTCTTGAACATTATTTTGTATATCTTATTATCATAGGAGAGGGTATTCAAGTTTTAAGAACTTTTGCCTAATCCTTTTATTATAACGCCTAGCAATAAAATATGTTCAAATCAAAAAACCGCATTTCGTCCTTTCGAAACGACACTACGAAAAATAGTATAATGTCATAACACTGTTTTTATCTTGGTTCGGTCGTCAACAAAATTTTCCAACTCATCAAAATCGCTGAATTATTATTAATTTGATTAAGCTCAACTGGTTCTCCCATATTTACTTCATATTCTGCTTAGAGTTGTTTTCATTCATTGTTTGCCCATTTACTTCATGCTGTAATCATTTGATATTTTACTACATGTTTATATTATTCATACTGAAAGCTCGCCTCTCTTGTCTTCATGTGTTTTATTCACATTGTAAATTTGCCATTCCTTGTTGACATCATTCATGATATCAATCCGCTGTTTGTGTACATGCACATATAAATATTCATACTATTTAAATTTCGTTTGATTCATGTGTTCTTATATTTCATGCCTTAACGTTTTGCTTTACTGTCCAACTTGTGTGATCTAATACGCAAGTTCCGAGATATCAGCTCTTCTGTGATAGAGGTATGTTCAGTAATCTGTTGAACGCTTGGGTGAATAAAAGATGTATACTATACTATTATAGTCTTCTGATGCGGTCAATGCGTGTTTTTATCGACCCGATGAGAGTATATCGACCGATGATTTTTTTATAACAGTAGATGATATTTATTGATTTATTTTTATTAGAGTAGGGATTATTAACTTACTATTTTTAGTATAGTAAGGTCTGTAATAATCTATTTTAGGAAATGCTTATTTTATAAGTGTTTTATAATAGAACTGCATGACAACAATCGGCCAACCAAAGGCTTTAAATAATATGATATTATAATAAATATATTTATAGACTGGCTATGTACATAACGATCAAAATTATGAAAGCGTAAATTTTGTTTGTATCAGCCATTGGTATACAATACACTGACCATATCAAGAATGATTTGTTTGAATTAAGCAATTAAATCAAATATGAAATTAACATTTATTCCTTCTACACCTGTGATATTTTTATCAAAGAAAGATGGTAATTATTGATTTACGTTTCAGCTATTTTATTATACAATACTCATAAATTTACAAAATTTGTATTTCTCTGCAGTTCTGATGGTTGTATGAAGTTTGGTAATCATCTTTTAGGCAAAACATGACGGCAGCGGTGAGCACTTGTACCCACCGCGTGAATATGAAAATACTAAGGGAAATAACTATTGGGCAACTCGGAATTTGCGTATTACAATTGCTGCATTATTATAATAATGAGAGAGTAATTGATATAATACATATACACTTGTTTTCCAATCACAACAATTCAAATGATTTGTATTTAATCACGTACTTGTGACTTTGAAATAAATACAGTTTAAATAATCTGATAAAATCTTCTACAGGTGCTGGACGACGGAAGCGGGACTTGAACCAGTTCAGTAGGATGATCTATATGACCACTGGTCGGGATCCCTTTGATTTTAGTGAATATGGAAACTGGTGTGGTCTGGGGGGAAACGGAAGTGTTGTGGACGCAATTGATGAGTAAGATTCACTTTAATAGTTACTTGCTGTCCGCAGACAGACTAATCAATAGGCTATACCATTTCAAGTTACTAGTAATTGACGGTGCATATGGAATCTTCTTTTGATTTTTAAGAGATGTATTTTTTGTGAATTGGTGCATGACTATTTCACAGTTAATAACCAAATCAAGGTATCCTTTTGATATGAAATCCTATAGCTGGACATCATGTACGCCATCGTACCATCGCCACGATGGTCTTATGATATAATTACGATGACACTATGCTGTGTCGACAAGACAGTACGATGGCGATGGCACGATGCTACCTTCGAACCTCGCCTCGTACCGTCGACCTCTTTGATGTGTGACCCCGTGGGGATCTGGTATAGAATAGGTCCTCAGTACCCTTTGTTTCTCGTAAGAGACGATTAAATGGGGCGGTCCATCGAATGAGACCGCAAACACCCAGACCCCGTATAACAGCAGGTGTGGCATGATAAAGATCCTTCCCTGCTGAAAGGTCATAAGCGCCAAGCATAGGCCTAAACTTTGCAGCCAAATTCTCGAGAGGGACGTTAAACAATATTCAATCAATCAGTCTTTGATATGTGTATTTACTGTGTATTTACGCATGCGTGAAGAGTTAGAAATGTAAAATGAACAATGACTAATATGAATATTTTAGCCTACTTGAGTTACTGGCATTGAATAATTTCTTTTTAACGATAACATTTTCCCAAAAAAATATAAATTTCTGATTAAATGAACGCCATTTCAACAGGCGTAATTATATGTAGGGTGTTAAGAAGCACTTTTATGTAAATATATCGTTGACCTGTAGGGCTGGTATTGGTTTCAGTCTTTACAAAAACTTTTTGATTTCCGCTCGATCATTGACTTTAGGCCACATTCATGCAGTTATTTGTTCTCATGCATCGCTTTAGTTCTAGTCAATACACATAACTGAGTTGAATGAGCACTTCACTTCCGTACTTTGCAATGCTTCCTACATATGTATCAAATAGGGACACAAGTGTTGTAAAATTCAAGCTCATATTAGAACATTTTCTTTTTAGTGAAAATAAAGCCTTCCAACATTGTACATTGTAATGATAACTGTTTTTGTGTGACATGAAATTTTCCATACAAGAAACCATTTCACAGTTGTTATCTGAGCAGCATGAATTCTGGACGCATTTGTATTTCCTTAACTTGAAATTTCATTTCGTATTTCTCAGTTTACTTTTAACAATGCAATTACTTCATATGCGTTTACTTACAACTCATATCTTTGGAAATGATATTTAAAAAAGTCATTGGTGTAAGAAATACAAATTATGAATCTGAAACTCAAGAAATTAATTTTCGTTTGAAATGAAGCCTACAGCTTGAAAACCTGACCAGGGTAAAGAGTATTGTCTTCAAGGTATACAATGTTTAAATGTAATTTTAATATATTTAGCAACAACTGTGTATTCATCTGACCCCCCCCCCCCCCCCCCCTAGTATTTACAGATACATCCTTTGTATGAGGGTCTTACCTAATGCCTGGATAATGGCAACGTGACATAAACCCTTAACTGACCCAACCCCACTCTTTTCTAATCTGTAAACCTTCCTCCTGCATTTTTGGAATAAAAGATCGCCAATGCACACATTTTTCCTGAGGAATAAACTGCACCTACCCTGCAGTTTCTCTCCCACAACAGTACTATTTCCCAGTGATGTTCTTGAAAGGCAAACGCAGCAATTTTTGCTCGACATGATTTTTTTTTTGGTGACACTTGTATCGAGCAACAAAGAGTGAATGATTCTTGTCCTCGAACAAAATGTGCTTACACTGAGGTATAGTTCCGGTTGACTGCTTTTAGTTACAGAGAATTTATGACCAAGAGCAAACATACAGTTAGGTTTAAAGAAGAAAAGTGAAGTAAAGTACACAAGCTTGTATACCAAAAAATTAAAATAGTGTTTCTACAGGCGAAAAGTTTAAAACAGTAAAAGTGTGCCAACAGCTGGATTCGACCAGGACACTAAAAATGTGGGCATCTGATATCTAACCATCTGAGTTGTACTAACTACGAATATAAACGGCATAAATACGAACCACGATGATAGAAATAGATTTCGCATTTTTGTATGGTGTTTTGTTTTTTTGTTTTTGTTGTATGTTGTTTTTTTTTGTGGTCTTTTTTTTTTTTTTTTTTTTTTTTTGGTTTTTTTGTTTTTGTTTTTGTTTTGTTTTGTTTTGAAATTTCGACCCCAGGGCAGGGGTGCCCCTAAAAATAAATCCTATTCTAAATTATTCCTTAGATCAAAACTTATCAAAATACCATAGTTTTTACTAGAGGCAGGCCTTTCCTGAAGGACTTTTATGCTAATACGAAATTTTAGGTTCAAAATGCAAATTTGAAAAATTAAAAATATATAAGGTAAAAAAAAAAAAAGAAGAAGAAAAGAAACAAATGAACAATGATATTCAAAAAGTGATTTTTTCAGGGAAATCGTTCTCTCCTATAGGTTAATTCTTCTGATATTCCGAACATATCCTTTAGATTGATTGATTGTTTGTTTTACGTTCCGTCGAGAATTTTTCACTCCTATTGAGACGTCACCAGCTGTAGGTGAAGTACCACAAATTTAGACTATATCCTTTTGACACAAAGTACAAGTGTAATAGTAACATTTTTCTGAGACTGTTTATATTCTTATAAAGGTACCTATAAAGATGGCATTGGATTCATATGGGCGTAACAACAACAATGGATACTACCCACACTTTAATAATCTGTGATCTGTCATCCAAATTACTCCATTCTTAATGTTTTTATGCGTTGAAGTAGGATGATAGTGACAATTTCAACATATAGTAGCAGTTTTTTTTACTGCATTCTAATGGGAGGGGGACACTAGGCTGGTAAATTCATTTTCCTATAGCAGAAAAAGTCCCAGTCCCCTAATTCTTTTCAAACATAAAAAAAAATAAAAAAAATAAATATAAATAAATAAATAAAATGGGAAAAAAAAATGCTTATTAAAAAAATATATCGAAAATTACATTTGCGCCATTTTTTTTTTCAATCACCCTTCCTCTCATGAACGCTAGTGCATTTAGTCGTTTGCGCATGCGTAAATACAGAAATTAAGGAAGACGATGATACGATGGTACCACCGTGCCATCGCCATCCCACCATTGTGTCATCGTATCATCGTAATAACATTTTTACATTAATCTGGACATTTTTCTTAATCTACTTCAATTTTCTGAAGAAACAATATGTATTGTAGTCAAAGGGATATATTTCATGACAAGAGAAACATCACATCAGGTTAAAAAAAAGTGAAACATCTTTGCATCTCTCTTCTTTTACAAGTGGTGACTTTCTGCTGATGAAGTACACTTTCCCTTTTGATTGTACTAGGAGTTCTTCATTTTTGTATATAAATTCAATACACCTTCCATATGAATTGCTTCAATAATATCGCAAAGTGTCTTTATGCACGCTAAATGTTACCAATCTGCTTTAAACAATATCCCTTGCCTTTGCACCGTTAACTTATCTCAAATATTTGAAAATCACTATTATCAGAAAAGTTTGGAATTAGTAAATTATTGGCAGATGCGTTAAAACGAATAATACTTAAAGAGAAAAAACAACTTCTTTCAAATACCAGTACAGATACACTGTATCAACCAAATTGCACGTAGTACTTATCTACGGAAGCCCACTTAGGACCTATAAAAATATTTTTTAATTTTAGAATTCGCTATTTCGAATTTAATTCGTTATTTCAAACTTTAAAATTCGTTATAACAGATTAACTTTGTTATAACGAATTTGTACACTTCGTAATAACGGATTTCATAATTTGATATAAGGAATTAAATCTGAAATAACGAATTCTGAAATTCGTTATATCAAATTGCCAATTATCATAATTTGTACTAATCTTGTGACATCTTCGTCAATCTACAAGAAAATGTTTGTACTAATTACTCGTTTTAACAGATTGTATTAATTCGTTTTTGTAGCTCACCTGAGCTGAAAGCTCAAGCGAGCTTTTGTGATCGCCCGTCGTCCGTCTGTCTATCTGTAAACTTCTCACATTTTCTACTTCTTCTCATGAACCACTGGTCCAGAAAAGTTCCAGTTTATATGGAAGCTTCCTGACATAGTGCAGATTCAAGTTTGTTAACATCATGACCTCCGGAGGTAGGCTGGGGCCACAATAGGGAATCAAATTTTATATGCAGAAATATAGGGAAAATTTTTTCAAACTCTTGTTCTTCAGATCCACAAGGCCAATTTCAATCAGACATGGTACAAATCATCATTGGGTGAAGGGGATTCAAGTTTGTTCAAATGAAGGACCATGCCCCCTTCAAAAGGGAAGATAATCACAAAAAATGCAAAAATAGGGTGGGGTCATTTAAAAATCTCCTTCTCAAGAACCACTGGGCCAGAAAAATTCAATTACACGACAGCTTTCCGACATAGTGCAGATTCAAATTTGTTAGAATTATGGCCCCCAGAGGTAGGATGGAGCCACATTAGAGGATCAAAGTTTTAAGTGCGTATAGGGAAAATCTGTAATATAGGTCAAGGTGACTCAGGCAAGCTATGTGGTCCATGGACCTCTTTTCTGCAATTCCTTAATTATCACGAATTATTATATACTAGTTTGATATCATATCACGGTTTGATTTTATAACTGTTATATGGAATTTGATAATTTGATATAACCATTTCTTAAATTCGTGTTTTCAAATGATATTCGTTAAAATAAATTATGAAATTTGTTATAACAAATTCAAGGAATTCGTTATAACGGATTTAATCCGTTGTAACGAATTTAAAAGTTTGAAATAACAAATTAAAAATTGTAATAAAGAATTCTGGAATTCGTTATTTCAAATTCCATAATTATTTTGACAGGTTCCAGATGGGCTTCCGTACTTATCAGATTTTTAAAAGTGACACTGCTATGTCGATTTATTTCGTGTAGATGCTGTTTTCACCACGATAGTTGTTATGACGTCATCATTGCTAATCCTTTGTGTGACAGTGTGTACATTATGAAATACAACTCTGGAATCAGCAATCGAACAATTGAATGCTGTAAGTATTGATCCTTGAAAAGGTACATGGTTGTGATTAATCAAGTTTAAAGCAATACAAGCTGTAACTGATGGTAGATGAATTGAAAAATAAAAGACCAAATATAATTACACATTTGTGATTGAACATATATTATTTCATAGAATCAGGGTGAATCTAAAGCAATAAACCAGTCAAATCAGTAAAAAATGTTGATTCATGAATCACTGTCATCCCGATAGTAATTTCTGCTCTTAAAGCAATATAAGCTGTCAAAATTGTTATTTTGGGGTCCCTAAAATTTAATCGAAATTTTGTAAACATCTGCCTTCTAATACCTGATTTTATCGATTAAACTTTTGACATGTTGTATTTTTTGCATTAAATGTAAAAATTGTTCGACAGTTGAAATTAAGTCTTCCCGTACCTTAATTTTTCCGACATTATTTCCGTATGACCTAAAGTTGAACTCATTCGGCAAAATCAAATGCGCAAGCGCAATATTTCCGGTAAGCACGAAAGATGTCTGACACGAAAGGTTCGAAGCGAGGGAGAAAGCCGACTTTGACTGATTCGGGACGAAAAAGATATAAAAACATTTAACATCGTTAACAATGCCAAAATAATGATGGTAACTAGATTTTATCTCACCGTCCATATTTTAATGACCCGGATACAACCCGATCCACCCCGATCAGCATCAGAATCATTCGTGTCAATATCGGTTATCTTCGGGATTGTCGCCGACGATTAATCAGCTGCCGTTGTTAGGGTCAAACGGAATGTCGAGGAATATATTTTTCATCACGTAAAGGTGTGTAAACGATGCATAAGAGAGGAAATTCGATGCAGTTCTTTTTTTCAATCATATCAACGTTCATTTAACCTCTTTTAATGCCACTATAAAAAATTGCAATTTTGGCAGCTTATATTGCTTTAATCTTCGATGTGCACTGACCTCGAAAGTCGCCAGTTCGAAAAAATGCGAAAGAGAGGCGCTGCGCACGTGTCAGATTTGTTAACAATTTAATATGCCAAATTATAGCAAATTTATTAATAAAATTTCATTTGATTGATATATTTGCATAATTTAATTACTTTCTTACACTTATAATACTTAAAGTCATTCATGACACGTTGAAATATTTTAAAACAAACGAAATGTGTAGTTACTCACGTCAGTCTCCCTCTTTGTATGACCTTGGTCTCAGTGCAACCCGATTATGTTCGGCAATCATCGTTCCCATGTTCGTGTATACGAAACGCTCATTGTAGGTATGCTCTCAAACAATATTCCCCTCTTTATTTTGCTGAATTTTGCTTAAGATCTTGGGGATTTTATAAGTTATACCGATAGGTGTCAATTGATGCATAATTCTTTAGTTGAAAAATACCGTCTGTTACAGCCTGCATTGCTTTAATAAGCTAATGAATATAAACAATTCAGAATGTCAAATTTTATAAAGAAAATTTTCAAACTGCCTGCTCTTCCTAAACTCTTACAATTGGTTGTATGTTTACATTTTTTTTCTTTATATACTTGCCTGTTTTGACATACTAGCCCACAAGGCCATGTAACTAACATTACCATATATCTGTTGGTTTTAGTCAGATACTTTACCCATCCCTGACTAAACTGCAACGAACTGAGAGAGATTTCGATAAGATTCATGAAATTGTCCAGTAATGAAATTGTCGTATTTTGAATCAATAATACATAGTTTCTAACAAAATGGATAGCTTCTCTCTCCTTAGTACCTGCATATATTGGGATATTGTGTTCGTAAGGTCATTGGATGGCCGTCTTGTTGACTGTCATGGGGCAATGATATTCAATACAATGAATCTATGGCCTCTTCCGCTTTTCTTTTCTAACATTGTTTTGTACTTTCGCTTGCTTTAAATAGATACGTGCATGCGGAACTGACCTCTTTAAAGAGCCTATATTCCCACCTGTTACCGTAAATTCTGCTCCACGTAAAAATCAAGCAAAGTCGCATTTTGGTGATTAGTCCATGCTGTGTTTTAATGTGAAAATGTTCTGAATTCTTTGCTTCGTTTGTTACCGTAGAAAGGGTCAACTCTTTATTAAAGAGAAGAAGAAAAAAATGTACAGTCGTTCTTTGTTTAGACAAAAAAGCTCTTGGTTCGGATGAAATCCTATATCGTTTGGTTGAATTTTTTGTTCGATCGGACATATCACTACATCGTTCGGATGAATTGGTTTTTTTTGTTCGGACCCTACACTAAATGTTAATTGTAACTGCTTGTATTCTCTCTTTATTCAGACAAAACGTTTCTTTATTCAAACAAAGACGTTTTGTAAACTAAAAATAATAATATTTTAAAGATTTCTTCTTCATTCTAATGAAACCATTTCATCCAAATGAAATATTATATGTCCGAACAATGGAGTCCGTATGATTTTGCAATAGGTGAATTCGTTAAAACGGAAACTAATTCATCCGAACGAAGTATAGTTCTTACGCACGAAGATTCATTCGTCCAAATAAAATACTAATTCGTCTGAGCAAAGAAGTAATTCGACCGAACAAAAAAATCATTCATCCGAAGATTAAATACTATTATTTTTTTTTTTACTTTAAGGTAACTCCACCCTTGTGTATCTGATCAATATTGATGGATCAAAGTAGAAAACTTGTCAGGAATACATAAACAGAAATATGAATAAACAAAAGAAAAATACACATTTTCATTAAACAGCATAATAAATAGAAAGAAAAACTACTTAAATTAAAAAAATTTTTGTTGATAATTTAAACATTTTGAAAAAACTGCTACTTTATAGATATATATAAAGCACTTGTGGATATCAGAGAGAACAGTGTATAATAGACATACAACAGAGAAAAATGCCAGTTATTGCCCTTGACAACATTTTTAAAATAAATTTATAGAAAGTATATACCTTTTTCACAATCAAATTGTTTTACCAAATTGTTTATCATACCCAATGAACTTCTCCAAAAGATATATATTTCTACCATTCACAAAGTTTAATTAAAAAAGACTCTTGAAAAATTAATCTATGATGTCACATAAGGGTGGAGCTACCTTAATTTACAGCGTTATATTTCTATCTTTACAGACGACGAACGTCCTTGTGAAAAAGCACTGTGTAATTGTGACAGAACAGCGTCATTCTGTTTCCAGAACAATCGTGCAGCTTACAATACATCACACAAAGGAGTGTTTGCGAAACTCATGTCAAAAGTAACGAAAGCATTTTACAATTAACATTAAACATTGTTTAAAACCTAATAATTGGGTTGAGTTTTTATATTTATTTTTATCACATACGATTTAAGCACAGTTGGCCTTATAGTGTTTACTTCGATCTTACTGATATTTTTTTCAAATACGATTATTCATACAACATGTTTCATTAGACAGTTTAACAACCGTTTCTAAATAAACGATAAAGACGTGAAAATTACTTCCAACAATTTTTTGTACTTTTAAACTGTCAATCTAATGATTCATGGATTGTGAGAGGTACGTGAGAAAAGATTGTGTTGAAATTTCGATTTACGTATATTTTACAATACATGTATTTTGTAAATCGAAGTCTTGTAAATAAGGCGGGGAAATACATTTGTAAGCGCAAGGTGCCTGCGCTAGCACTTAATAGGGATAATTAGGGCTTGCGAAGGACCTCTGTCGGTCAGAGAATACTTTAGTGTAAACAAATGGGGTTTACGATATTCAATTTATTCACACACTACCCAAATGATAGTGTGATCTTAATTCAATATTTGAAATCATTTGAATTAAAATTACATGTATTTACGTGGAAAAATATCTGTAACATTTCCAGCGTGGGTTGAAAGTCACAATATCAACGAAAACCTATCTTGATAGTACAGATAACCAACGATTTAGTAGATTTCCCAGATGTGGACACCATAGGCAGCATTTAAAGTTGATGTTTGTTAAAATTTAACAGTTTGTCGCGGTAGCTCAGTGTTAGAGCGTTCATTTCGTAACCGGGAAATCATGAGTTCGAGCCTTGCTCGTGCCATGGCAGTTAAATCTAAGACGTAAATATATAGAAGTAGTGATTGTTCTTTTGCTAAAAGCTCGGCATTTACAAGTGAGAATCACGGGTCTTATGGATATGACCTTAGAAACGCAGGTTTCGCCAGGCGATGGTATATTATATAAAGAGCTGTCAAAGTTACGGCTCTAAAGCTAGGTCTAAACTTACAGTTGGTAACGTCCCAGTGTGAATAAAATATTCTCGACGGGACGTATAACAAAACAAAAACAACAAAACCAATAAATAAATGAATGGAAAAAAAAAATAAATAAAAAACTAATATGTAAACGAGGACATATTTAGAATGTAAAGATAATGAATTATGTATGGGTTTCCCCAAGACATGGGTTGCGCAATCCCATTATGTCAGGAAATACTTTAGGAAAAATAAGCATTTTGTGGATTTCAAGTATATTTTTTTTATGTCAGTATAGAATACCTGACCACAAACATTTCATTTTTTACTATATATTTCATTACAAATGTCTTTTAAAAATTTATTGCAACTTTATTTGTAGCTTATTTTATAGATACAATATTGAATACAGAATTGCTTGTGGTGTCTTCACATGATTTCAAAATAATATGATCTGTATGTGTTGCGGTGATATCACACGTCAAATTTGAAGAATTTTGCATAATTATGTTTTAAAAATGCTGGAAATTGGACTAAATTGATCTCACAAAAAACTTTTTATAAAAATTTGTTTTTCAATGAAATATGGTAGTGTAAAAATTAAATGTTGATTCGTTTATGTCCATATATTGTAACATATACGATAACAATTAAGAAAGAAATCAATATGCATTTAATAAGAGACTTGTGGACCACATCGTTCACCTGAGTCACCTCGGTCTTGCTGTTGTTCAACTGTGGTGATTTTTAAAAGACTTATTCCCATGAATTTTAACCCCATATTTTGGCCCCAACCTAACCCTAAGGGGTCACGACATAACTGACCTTGAATTCACACAACATGGGATGCCTCAGTACCAATATGATTAACATGATATGCTGTTATGGAGAAAGCCAAGATTAAAAAGTCAAAGATCATGGTATGAAACAAGGTCTTGCCATTAAAAATCTATATAAAAAATATGAAAGCTCTACAATAAATATTTCAGAAGATATTTATGAATAGGATAGATTTTCTCAAACTGCAATGTGCACAAACTTGAATCTGCACTGCCTTGGAATATTTGCTTAATAGACTAACCATGGTCATGTTTTTCTTGAAGAAAAATCCCTAAGAACTATTAAAAACAATCTGAAGATAAATTTCTTATGTAGAACTACTACATATTGTATAGCAGACTATAAAATATTTAAGTAGTTATGGGGCCTATAGGTCATTTACAAGTCAAAGCTCAAAAATTGAGAATTTGAAATGCAAGTCAAATAATTGAAAAAAAATAATAATAATATACTGATTTTATTGTAACGGAACTGAAAATTATTACTGAATTGAAGATGTAGGAAGACTTTTAGAATTCAATAACGACAAATCAAGAATTCTTTTTAGAATATGAGGACTCGGTGAGTAATTTGGGGGGGGGGGGGGGGGAGGATGAAATACACTCTATGAACAACCGTGAATCGTTTGAGAAAATGGGATACATTCTTGGGAATTTTATGAAACGCATTTAGAGAAAATGATATATACTCGTTAGAATTTGTGAGATGCAACTGAAAATACTGTGAGAATATAAGTTGCACTCTTTGAAATTTAATGAGGCGCAACAGAGGAAACTGTTCAGAAATTTATGAAACTCAGCCGAGAATCTTTTGAGAATGTAAGGTACATTCTTTTGAATTTAATGAGATACAACAGAGAATCTGTTGCGGAAATGAAATACATTTACCTTTTCCTAAGTTAATGAAACACAGCTGATAACCATTTCAATTTTCATACAACTGTTTATTATTTAGGAAACAAAGAGTATCGGAAACGGTACATAATACGCCTGTAACGAACTTAGGTTGGGCGTTTTCTTTAAGCCATGAGTTTTAGAACTTTAGTGAAGGTAGTATCGGCCAAAATCAAGTTGCGACTACTTTCTTCTGCATCGTATGAATAGAAAAGATCCTAGCTTAAAAATTGTGACAGGAGGTGAAAAGACCAAGCGCTTTGTGTGTGTAAATTATTTTCCAGAAATTGACTTAGTTTAACAAACTGAATTTTTTTCCAACACCAAAGAAATTTGTTATATTCTCACAAAAACAACATGTAATTTTTTTCAAAAATCGAAGCAGTCCTTGCCACATGCACATTGTCAATATCCATATAAACACTCTGTAGAATAAGAAGCTCCTCTCTAGAAAATTGTGGGAGGACTTAGAGGGACAAATTATGTACCCTCCATATAATATTTTGGGAGGACCTAGAGGGACAAATTATGTACCCTCCATATAATATTCCATTTCTAATAAAGTGGTCAAACTCCTGCAAGAGAGGCCGAAATGGATCAAAATTGCAACATGATCTCGAGTGACCCACAAAGAAGCTAGTTTCAGCTTCAAATGTGAAAGAGAAATGAAACAATAAGCAGAAAATGCGTACGGTCACACAGACATAGCTGTACATAATACTTCCCTTCTATAGACAGGTGCATAAAATGTGAGATGTACTTTTGAGAATTTTTTGAAAAACAACAGAGAATGCAAGAAAATGAGATAATTTTAACTCATTTAGTATGACACTATTCTACTCCAAGTTGAAGTTGGGGCCTCGTTTCGTTAAAGTTTCTACTCTCCATGTATTCCTCGAACTCTTACATGCGAACGCCATTTTTCAACGAGCTCGTTCCAACTGAATTTTGGTCGGAAGAAATTCTATGCAAAATATATACACAATATTAATCTATTGGTACTTGAATCTTTCAGTACTTTTAAATAACTTTTATTTAATCGACTGAATCCCAGTATCCCTTTGAAATACTGACATTGCATTATTTAATCCCATTTGAATCGGTACACAAGATTTGGTTCCATTTTGACGTAGTCTCGCTTTCCCCAAATTCTCGAGTCTTTGCACGAGCGAGAGTCTGGTACGATTCTTATTTAAATTTAGTGACCAGTAGAGGACGTTAAACCAAAACAACAATATCAACCCTGACCGACTTTGCTTTTTACACAAGGATATATGCGGGGTTTTTTTGGGGGGGGGGTTGTTTTTTGTTTTTTGGTTTTTTTGTTTTTGTTTTTTTTGTTTTTGTTCGTAAAAAAAGGAAGCAGATATTTTGTTGCCTTTCAGTTGAAAATTTAGATTTCGCCTTTGTTAACATACTTGATTGATTATATACTGTTTAACGTCCCGCTCGAGAATTTTTCACTCATATGGAGACGTCACCATTGCCGGCGAAGGGCTTCAAAATTTAGGCCAATGAGCAGGGAGGGATCTTTATCGTGCCACACCTGCTGTGACGCTGGGCCTCGGTTTTTGCTGTCTCATCCGAAGGACAACCCTATTTAGTCGCCTTTTACGACAAGCAAGGGGTACTGAGGATCTATTTTAACAACCCGGATCCCCACAGGGCTAACATACTTGACACCATCGTAACAATTCGGCTATTTCCATAACCGCAAATAAACAAAGTTTCAAGAGCAAGAATCTGGGGAAAGCAAGACTAATTTTGACGTAGGACAAATTTTTTGGGATCGATTTTCCAGGAAACGAAAATACTGCTTAAAGTGTTGCAAACAGATTTGTGATTTATTTTAAATCGAGGGTTATTTTTCAAATCTTTCACGCGTCCAAGAAGTTAAGCCATATCTTTATTATCGCTACTTTTCTGAAAATATTCTTGCCTCTGCTGGGTTCCCTTTTCGTTTTGTAACTTGTTTTACATCTTGTTTTACATTCCATTCTGTATTATTAACGTAATCATCTTCACCCAAGATGTTGATTTTCGTTTTATTTTCGAAATCTTGATGATTGAGTGCTAACGATTTACGTCACATATGTGAATTGTATTAGAATAGTTGAAATAGACGAAACATGAATTAGTGAACCCCAAATGGAAGTGAAATAAGTCGAAGGTTTTCATAAAGCAAGCTATTTGTAGGGAGTGGTTTAAGTGGCGAAAATATTTATAATGGATGCTAGAGGTTATGAGGTAATAATGAATAGAAAATAGAATGTTATGAAAATAAAAAACAATATATATATATATATGCACACAAAATAAACGTGTTGTAGAATAATTTAAGTATCGTCGCTGAATATTTACTTTCAGAACAAGCCTAGCGCTTTCAAGAACTTTCAGTGCTTCAGTTGTTTTATGTTGTGGACAATAACCGTACGCAACATCACCAGACAATACCTTGACATCCACTCTACAATGAACTTAATATTACTCTCATTGGTGTATAGAGGATTATGACCAGACGACTTCCGCCAACTCGGACTACCCCTATTAAGCGCCTGCGCTGAAAGAATATATGACAAAATTTAAAAATGCAGTGTTGAAAATATATACCCGGATATAGGTTATAATTAATTTATTGTGCATACGTAATGTAACAGAATGTTTCCAGTACTGTGTTTTGTGATAGATTATCTTGTAATTACTCTTGAACATATATATAATGCTCTATGTAAATGTCTACTAGTTAATTTTGCCTTACCCTTTAACAAGGCGAACCAGTCATGGAAAGCAAATACCTAAAGAATTTGATCGTTACAGTCTGTCAAGGAGAACAATGAGTGATATTTAATTGTTTTAGACAAAATTATACCTCCTGCTGTGTGGGAAAGTTTCATTTGATGGAAATAATTTAAAAGAATTTAGACGAGGGCTAAGATGATAGTCGAAATTGTTAAATTTGTATTTCTGATCATTTCAACATTAAAACTCCGATCAGCTGATGGAGGAACTTTGACGGAGTACAAAAATGTTCATTCAGCGGTTCTCACTGGTTATAATAAGGATGCCAGACCCGTTACTGATCAGAACAGCGCCATAAACGTCACCATTGAATTCTTTCTGCTCACAATCGCCAGCGTAGATGAAGTCACCGGTGAGGTGGTCACTGTCGGGAGTTTTAACATTGCGTGGCGTGACGAAGTCATACAATGGAATCCCGGTTTCTATGGAGGAACTTCTTCGATCAACATTGATGAATCTCTCGTTTGGAAGCCACCGATGACTTTTCTTAACCCTATGACAACAAATGTGGGTCTTCTAGGTTTCAAAGGTTCGAAAATCAAATATTACGACGACGGTAGTGCCTACTGGGACATTGGTGATAGATACCAAACAACGTGTGACTTTGACTCCAGATATTTTCCTTACGACAAGCAAACCTGCAGCATGAAACTCATGACCTGGGGCTATAGCACAAATGAAATTTTAATGTATCCAAGAAAAGCCATCGTCGACTTAGCATATTTCACTGAAAATGGGGCCTGGGTTTTGACCTCGACTGAAACCAAGTTTGAAATTCTAGCATCAAATTCAGTGGTAGTGTTTAGTCTAAAACTGAAGAGACGGCCGTTATTTTTCGTTGTCAATCTTTTTATCCCGATATTCGTGATGTTGTTGTTAAACACCTTGGTCTTTATTTTACCGGCAGACAGTGGTGAACGCGTGGGATACTCTATAACTTGTCTCCTGGCTCTGGCAGTATTTCTGACTTTAGTGTCGGACAGTCTACCGCGAGTATCCAAGCCTATGCCAGCAATAGGGTATGTTCTTGCTACTTATTTGGTGATATCAGCACTAATTTGTGTCAAGACAATTCTCATTCTTCATGTGCATCATCGGGGGGAAGAGGAAGAAATATCGGCAATGTATAAGAGAATTTACAATTTTTTGTCTTGCCTTTCCTGCAAAAAACGTTCCAGAAGTATAGAAAATTCTAATTCAGAGAACGATCTAGAAATTACAAAGAACTCGAAAGAGCAAACTGAGATGCCTTCCGTAACGTGGACAAAAATAGCATCGTGTTTGGACAGAATGTGTTTCATAGGCAATCTAATCAGTGTTGTCACCATTGGCGCCATTTTCTTTCTGTATGTTGGCATATCCCCTTCATAAACAATGTATATGCAATGTATATCTTATGTATTTAGAGGTATTGTTTCGGACAACAATCATTATGCTATCGTTATCCGAGGCCCGTTTCTCATAAGTGTGCGACCTGGTGTAAGCTCAGTCAAGACTAAATCGGGAACTAAACTTGAAAATCGGACTAAGTTCCTTTTTACAAAAAGACGGATATTTAGTCTAAACTTGGCTTAAATCTACGTCAGGTTATGGGTAGGCGTTCAAGTTCTTAATCTGTACAGTTTCTGTTTTTTCGCATTTTTTTCCGAGCAGCTTTTCTCTTTTTCTCCTCCTTTACGTTTTCCCATCTGTTTATCACATCATCAACGTTTCTGGCCCCACAGGCGACTGATGTTGAATTTATTTTGCATAAAAATTGAAATAAAAAATAATACAACGAAATTAGTATATGATCTATATGTACCATAATATATGATATATTTTACAGCTACGTACATTAATGTATTCAGGATACATGTACATGTCCTTTGGTAATCTCTCTCTCTCTCTCTCTCAGCAACATATTTTAAAAGCGGTACAAGTACCTTTTAAATTACTTCCCACATCATTTAAAATCAAATGGCAACACTGGGATATATATATATATATATATATATATATATATATATATATATATGTTGTTCTCGGATTCCTCTTTTGTAAATAATAATAAAAGGGGACAGGAAAATGTTGTAGGAGGCAATGTGGGAAAATTTTCCTTTCAATTCTGTTAAAGTAGACGTTCTGTCTGTATTATTACATTATCATCTTCAGTTTCTTCTCTCCATGAGGAAAATTGGGCTGTGGATAATTCCTCTCTATTCTATTCCGTCTTTGGATCCTACGACCTGAAATACAGTATTTATACGCGCACCATTTACAACTGAAACGCTTTCATTAGGAAATGCTATCATTTCAAGAGTAAGGAACATAATTGGCCAAAATCAATCGCGCTTCAAAAACGAACCATATTTGCGGGTAATAAGGTGACCATTTTCTCCGTTCAGTCATATATAATATCTACCATTTCCTTGTTGCAGATTTTGAGAAAATAATGTTACTATATTGTATTGTTAACTCTGACACTATCTTCCGAAGGTCACCTTTTCGGAACTACTTCATCTGGACCCCCCCTTCCCGGAATTTCCAACTGAAAGAAAGTATAGTCATCTTTCACCCTAGCATCGCACTATATTTTTTTTGTCTTAAGTGACCCACATATGCCTTTATTTTCGTTGAACACATTATACATCAATTTTGGGTGCAGATTTCGCATAGTCTATCTGTAAAAACGTAGAAATTTCGGAGGCTTTGCCTGGAACCAGGTCCCAGATCCTCGGCCTTTTGGACCCCCCCCCCCCCTCGATGAAAAAAGCGTCTGGAATTTACACTCTCGGATTCTCCTAAAATATTTTTCTGAAAGTTACAATTTTAACTCTTGATTTAAAAATAGTCTTTAATAGGTGAATTCGAAAGGTTTTGCTTAGCTCAGTTTGAAAAACTCGGGAAATGTGCTCTTGTATACACAATTGAGTAAAACTAGACTGAGTATAAAATTCTTCTCTGTATTCTAATCTAGATATAATGGACGTTTTTGTCTTGTATAAATAGGCATTTAATCAAGTGAAAGCTAATAGTAAATTCCCTGTACACAAACGCAGTAAAGTGGAACTATGTCTCGAGGTAACAGACTTTCTTATACATGCATGCAACGTACATAATACATGCATTATCTGTTAAGGTCTTTCTCCTATATCCACACACACAGTGTACATACAGATGCCTAGAATTATTAGGCAAATCACTCAGTTAACACCAGATCCGTAACAGATTCAAGGTTATTTGATCATTTATTTTCAAATTCTGATGAAGAATCACAATCAGTATACAAAAACAGGTATTGTAAATGATTAACAAAAGTAACATAGTTTTAAAATAGCTTATCAAAAGTAGCACAGTTTTATAAATTGTTTTGAAAAGTAACACATACAATTCTTGTTATATAGGAACAATCCACGGAAATCTTTAATCTGACGTAGAGTCGCTGACCTGGCCCTCGGATCCGCTTGACCATTGAACACGAGCTGTAACAGAAAAATTAATCAATACAATTCACGTAGTTTTGATCGATACTTTTTTGGGCGGTTGCATTTCATGCATCATCTTCGTAACAATAATAATAACTGCAGTAAGACTCACGATATCTAGAGCTTAGCTGAGATGTCTGATTGATGTACGTCTGTTGCTTCTTTTGCCTGGCACGAGCGTTCTGAAACCAGACCTGTGCCACTCGCCTACTGATTCCCGCTGTAAGAGCTATTGTATGTAAAGCTTGGGTGTCTGGGTTCATCTCCATACGAAAGCTGGCTTGGAGTACTTGCAGTTGTTCCTCCGTAAAAGAAGATCGAACCCGTTTGGTCTTTTGTTTGCTACTCACTTCGGAATCTGAAAATTAAAAAAAAAATGTTTGCATCACAAAAGGAGAAGTGCACCTATGTGGGAATTTATTGCACTATTCTAAAATCACAGACAATGTACATGACTATACATCTTCAACGAAATACATCTTAGCAGTAAGCTATTGTATCATATTTTGTTCAGATGTTGAAAACTTGGATAAATTAGCAGCGACTGGTGTCAAGATACGAGGGACACTTTTTAAGTTCGTAGAGTAAGCCTAGGACTTTTTAACGCGATTATGAAGTTGCACTATTTTTTACACAGAACTTGTGTAATCATTCCTCTCTCGAACGGTATCACGGTATGCGGCGCACGAGGTCCACGTGCGCGCTGCACTGGGTATTTTCAACACGCAATATTGTACACTGTAGTAAAATATAGCGTTCAGTATGGATGGAAAAATCTCTGAACAGAGGGTATATTGTAAGATTCGAGCACACCTCGGGTTTCCGTCAATGGAATTTCATGCTGATTTGCAAAAGGTTTATGGGAATGGTGCTTTAAAATATGCTACAGTTTGCAAGTGGGTACGTCATTTTAATGATGGTCGGGAGTCAAATGAAAATGACCCTCGAGTGGGTAGGCCGATTTCCATTTTGACGGAAAAGAACGTTGCTACTGTGAAAACGTTAATTGAGGAAGACGCACGTTTTTCCGTGCAAGAGATAGAAGAATTAAGTGGCATTCATTCGTCAAGTGTTCTGAAGATCTTACGGGAACGACTTGGGCTACGTAAAATCTGAGCGCGCTCGTTGCTCCATTTGTCCACTGACGAGCAGAAACAAAGTCGGGATAGACTTACATCGCTCGTTGTAAAAAAAAAAAGAAAAAGATAAATGTGACCCACGTCGTTTGGAAAAGATAGTTACAGGTGATGAAACCTGGATCCATCATTTTCAACCCGATTCTAAGGCTAAAAATAAGGTTTGGGTTTCATCTGAGGACGACAGACATTGCGCGCCGTTGCAAAGCATCAAATCGCGTGTTGTATGCGATATTCTTTGATTTGAAAGGTCCAGTCCTTCAAATTCCAGTCCCGAAAGGTAGTTCTGTCACTGGAAAGTTTCAGTTGATTTCTATCAGAAACGCAGACCGCGCACCGGTGTCCGCGGCATCAAATTACTGCATGATAACGCACCGGCCCATAGATCCGCTACGGTACAGGAATATCTGAAAGAATCTGGGCTCGATGTCTTAGATCATCCCCAATACAGCCCTGACCTGTCCCCTGTGAATTTTGGTTGTTCCCAAGACTAAAGGAAATGCTGGCAGGGCACCATTTTGATTCCCGTTGTCGTAGGCAGTGCGGTCTATCAGTGTCTGCAACATATACCTAAAGAGGAGTACCGGACGGCGTTCCGGAAATGGGTAGATCGGTGTAAAGTGTGTGTTGAGGCAGACGCGGTATATTTCGAAGGTCTTAGGTAAATAAAATTTTGATATTTCAAGCGGTTTTAAAAAGACCGCCCTACTCTACGAACTTACATAAGGCGTTTAAATCTTGATGGTGTTTTTATTGTTGTTTCAAATATTTTTGTGCTGTGCCAACGAAATTATGGTTTTGAATACATGAAAGTCATGATTATTAATTGTTTAGTGTTTCGATAGACGATCTATGAAAATGAATTAAACTTATGAATTTTCTTTCCAATTCCTTAGATAGTACTTATCTTTGGAGAATCTACCCTTGTTCCAGTAATTATTCTTTCAGCAGACATTTCATGAATTTCAGAAGGGTTGCAAATAAACTATACGCGGTTTGTTAGTTTGTTTTGCTTGTTTGTTTGTTGTTTTAAAGCAGTTTCACGATTTGATCAAGCAGTGTTCTTTGTTTTGATTTTTAAGCAGTTTCATGATTTAATTTTTCTTTTGTTTACCAACATTAGCTATCCATTAGAAAACAGATATTATTGTGAAGGTAAGTTAATAGATACGCACGAAGTAGCTTCATATAAAGCCGCATTTTGTAAATACATCGACTTTGAAACATTAATAACTTTTTCAGTTACTTTAAATTACTAAAATGTCAAAAATACCTTTATTCCACTGAACGATATTTTCGTGTCAAAAAAAAAGGTGATTAGAATTTAGGGCACAATCCACTGAGTGACCTTGACATTCATTAATTTTATTCATAGACACATTCCATGTCATTTCCCTTTCACAAAATTCCGAAAGCATACAGAATAAACCTTTATCCCATTCTACTTACTTTTACATACATGATATTTATTTGAAGGAAAAATTAATTTAAGTATTTGGCCGTTGCAAAATATGCACTTCTTGTGACTGACAAAAGACGTAAGTTGATAGGTAATAAATAAATTTTCTTCACCGTGTTGTACAGGGTCGTGGCATTTTCTAATCGATTCAACATTCATACACTTTTGAAATTTCAGCATACTTGATAATTTTCTCTAAAAATCAAGAAAGCATCCCGAATGCAATCGAGTTTAAGTTTGGGTCTTTTGAAATAAGCCACGACATACATTCTAAACTCACAATTGCACGAGTGTAGTACTGTGCTATAGGGGTACCAAACGTTACATTTTGTAGGAACTCCATTCACATGAATCGGGTCATTTCTTTATTTAGCACTGTTGCAAATCTAGCATTAATTACAAGGAATGGTTCACCGTGATTTTTTTTTTCACCCAAAACATACTAAATGGGTAAAAGCTACTATATAATAATTTTTTCCGGGGTGATGTGGTCCTAACTGGGGAAAGCCTGACTATATAGCCGGATTTCCATAACGAAAATACTACAGGGATACCATATAGCCAGTCTTTGGAGGAAAAAGGCCACTACTAACACAACCGTTTCTAAATATAATAACGTTGGTTCCAGACCAAAACCTTCCTCACGCATTTATCATATCATAATTTGTAACATAGTTTGATAAACTACATTATGACTACTTTTTAGAGTAAATTATGTAGTCATAATGCAGATAAAATATATCGATAAAGTATCTCATTGTTAACTAAGTACCCTGGGGTGGGGATCTGACCCTGAAATATATTTGTTCATATGACAAGGTTTTGAAGTAGAAAGTTCCTACCTTCCCCTGTGTCATCCTCTAGGCGAGATCTATAATGCTGTATACACAACACTTGGTCCCCAGTCAGTGAGAACTCTTCCCCCGTTGAAAGCTGTCGTTGACAAACAGCGCACGCAAAACAAGCAAGATGATACACCCTGCCCCTGGCTCGCCTCACCCAGTCTGTTGTCTGTATTCTCCGACTGCATCTAGAACACTTGGTTCCAAATTCACTATAATTGAAAAAAGAGAAAATGAAATAAAACGGAGAAATATTTCTGAATGTTTCTATACAGTTTCAACTAACACTCATAAAATATCCAATGTACCTGACGTAATCTTGTCTGCAGTAGATGTTGTCGTCTCTGGCGAAACAGGTTTTCTTCTTATCAAGAGAAGCGCAGCAGACACAACATCGGAGACAGTCGGTATGCCAACACGCGTCATTGACAAGAAAGAAATATCTCTCCAGGACTGGTTCCTGACAACCCTTACAAATCCGACACTCGTTCTGCAAGTCAACCATATTTCATCTTATTAAACTGAAAATTTTCAAATAAATAGTTTATTGAATATTTCTATTTCTTACTCTTGATATTTGTTTCATACATGGCAGATACAAATGACAAATTCGTAGTCTGCATTACACGTTTAACCAAGTAATTTATTCAAAATGGTGTTTTAATTCATATTTCATGAATACGTATTACAGCGTCAAAACAATCCTTACAGAACAAAATATTAACTACCATACCTGGTGCACTTTCTCTTTCAATAGAAAATCGTGTACAAAAAGCTGCATCTCTAGGTAAAAAATACTAACCGATTCAACTGCACATGTAAGCTGTTCTGCGAATGCTGTGTCGGATACAGATGGAGATTGGGACCTTGGCGTCTCAGAAATCGCCTTCATCATCCTCTGCTGGTCACTGGACGGATTTTCACAGGTCAGGTCTGTCAACATGGTTTCTCAGAAATATTCCGGACTATAACCATGGTAATCCTTACATACCGTACATGTTGACTGAGCGCCGCTCACACTCGCGTTGTTGATTAGGGGAAGGAGAATGACCACCATTCATAGTGTTGATTCTGGTAATTGTTTTCCATTTTAATTGATCTCTTTGATAGATGAAAAGTTAACACGAAGTATCCCGTGGTGTGGTTGGCATGCACGCGCGCGTTTTGCTATTTGAGTAAGAAATGATTACTTAATATGTCACATTTTAACCATTAATCACTAGAACGAACAATTGTACTATAACCCGATGTAATCCGATTATAAAAACCTTGTGTAAGCATCCCTATTTTTAAAAATATAATTATATTATTTATTCTATGCAATTCAAACAATTTATTTTTAAATGTTCTCCTAAAGGCCTGTAACGTTCAAGATTAATATATTTTGTGTAGATTCTCGAATCACTTTCATAAAATTACTGGGCATGGTATCTCTGTATTATTACAATGCCGCCTATTTTTATATCATCGAATCGTAACTGCTTTGACAGTTATAAAGTTCTGTTTATGCGACCTTCACAGGTTATCAATTACTGAGATTCTTGTAGAGTTATGTTTTTATGCAATATATGTAAATTTACACATGATATCATTGGGGTTTTTTTTCCAAGATGCCGCATTATAACGTTGCGGACATACAGTTTAACGCGTACTTTTCAAATTATAATCACTTGACGCTAATGATTTCTAAATCAATTTAATGTATATAGCCGTACATGTGACCCTCCTAAACTGAAATTCATATAGAACAGAAGTGGAAGTATTATTGGTAATACAACAATTCAGATATGGGATTAATATAACTTGTATGCATTTATGTTTTGGCTTATATAGAAACAATATAACCTGATAAATACAATACAAAAAATATGACATACATCACATAAGGCATGAACTTTAATAAACATATAAAACAGAAAAAAATATATACTACAAATATTTGCGCATATTTCAGTTTATCTGTAAATATGAGTAGTTATCTAAGACCCTCTCCCCTATGTATAATCCGGAATGTTATATTAACTATTTTAATAGTTGTATAATTCGGAATTCTGTTTCGGACTTTAACAGGCCTCCATTCTGCAGCTTTTGAGAAGTGGTAAAGAAATTTAAAATACCCACTACACCCACCCTCCTTTTTCGTTCAGTATTTCTGCTGTCAAGATCTCTTTTCAGATTAGCATTGGCTATCACCATCACAGGCACTTATTACTATAAATAAGTTACGTCTGTATCTAATGATAGCACAAGGAACTTAACATGAAATTACCCCCCCCCCCCCCCCCCCAACTCCACCTGATAATGTCAGTCTTTCGAGCTTCCAGGGAATATGCGATACAAACGCTGTCATTTATGACTATTTCATGATTCATTGTTTTCAAGAGGCCCGTCTCTTTGAATGTAGCCTGCATGATTCCCTAGCTTCTTGACTAGAAGCAGGCTACACAGGCTGACTTGAAGTACCCGGATGTTAAGACAGCTGCCGATATAAAGGTTTGATGATGGAGACACATTCCAAGTTGCTGCTGTCGCGGATTTCTTCAACTGCGGAACTTCCTAAATCCTGCAGAGCAGACACCTCTCAACTTCACATAAGCGACACTCGCACCTCCAAGAATTAAACTATTCTATGATTAAAAGATTTAAGAGTAATTTTGTACCTCCAGCAAATGATTTTTCCGTTGTCTAACTTGCACCCTTCCTCTCTTTCAATGAATCTATTTACGAGAGTATCACAGTGCTACTCGGAGGGATATTATACATATTTAAAAAAAGGTAATATATTTATACTGAGAGCATTGGAAGTTATCAATCCTTTTGGAGCATGTTTTTTTTTGTTGTTGTTTTTTTTTTTTCAAAAATGTAAACATGAAAGTTGCAAACATTGCAGAAAAAAAAAAGGGAATGACACGGGTTATAACTTTTTTTTTTACAGATTTATCGGACACAAATACTATTATAAATAAGCCTAATGTTCAACGACGAATTAATTAGATGTTGTTTCTTTCAATGTTTAAATTTGTTATGCACCATTAACCAACTATAATAAATAGGACAGACATTTCATGTAACAACAATGAACATTAACCATATACTAGCTATTTACTGGAAGTTGGCCCTTGGTGGTCATTTTGTAGGAGGACAACGGAGTACACGGGGAAAACTCACGTGTCCGAGTGTGCGACCACCATATCCTATCACATACAACCACTGACGATCACGGGGATCAAACTTGGGTCGCAGTGGTGAGAAACGAGTCCATTAATCGCTACGTTACCCGGATAAATCTGTCATTTACAGAATTTAAAACGGTTCATTTCCACATTGATTTGGTTAAAATTGGATTATTGAATTTGAATTTTTCCTGTACGAATTATTTTTCAAATATAAATTTCACTCCAATCAGATGAGAAACTCTTGGTAGCCTTTATGCAATTAGATGATAGTTTACCTTTGAATTTCGTGGGAAATACAGAAATGGTTTGGAAGTGGGCAGGTTTATCCGAGTGTAGGTCGACAGCACGATGAAAATGGTGCAACAATTTCTACATTGTCCTCAAACGTCATCCGTCTACAATTTGCTTGTAGCTCCTCTCATTACTGAGATCGGCATACTTGTACCTTTCTGGGAAGGAGGAATCATATGGAATACTAAGTTTTTTCAGGTATTCATTTATAAAAAGAAAAACTGTTAAAAATGTTATGTTATCTACTTTTAGTTTCTATTTTGAATTCAGTTTAGTATTATTATGTAATGTTTGACAAATTTATTGTACTTTGTTTTATTGTCTTAAATGTAAAGCGTTTTAGGGTATTTTTTGATTAGATAAAGCGCTATATAAATACAGAATAATAATGACAATAATAATAATAGTACTTTCACACACCTGTCTAGATGTAATGGTTTTGTTTTTGGTTTTTTGTTGTTGTTTTTTTGTTGTTTTTTTGTGTTTGTTTGTTTGTTTTTTGGGTTTGTTTTTTTTTGTTTGTTTGTTTTTTTTTGTCTTTTTTTTTTTTTGGTTTCGTTTTCTCTTTTTCTCTTTTTTTAACGTAACGCTGAAATCAGTGATATTTGTTCTGACAGCTACAGTACTGTTTCAGTATTTTATTACTTGCGTATCAAAACCTTCACCTCAACAATAGTATCTTACAATAAATATATCAAATATACAAGAATGAATTCAATATAAACGTTAAACAATATATGTTATCATAAACCATAAACAATATGTGAATCATGTGTCATATGTAGTATGTGTATTACACACATATGTCATAATAGTGCATGTATCACACATCATATACATCTATTATACATCGTATAAAGTATGTGTATTATATACCAGATACAGTATGCATATTATACGGAAAGAGTATCATTTACAATTGCACAATGAATATACATTTAAATGATAAGTGATCAAAATTCATAAAATATATATAACACAAAATTAACGATGACAATGTACCAGATCGGTCTCAATTTCGTACACCAAAACCAATCATTTTGGCGAATTTGCAATAAAGACATAAAATCAAACCATTATTGCAATATTTAGTAAAATCATTAAAAAAAAATCAAAAAAAAAAAAAATCACAAATATAAAACTATTGACATAGAGAAAATATTGAGACATCAGTATTATTTATTTATATGAAATGTGAACAGCATGCATTTTGGAAGTACAGTTAATAGAATGAAAAAGTCAAACCTATATACCTATCATCCACGCAAATACATTTCACCATTCAAATAAAAATCACACAACTAAGATCACAATAAAACTTTATCAAATCGAGGCACTTAGTAACCCGGATCGATCACCTTCGAAACAGGAAAGGCGGACGTTTATATAACCCAGTAGCCAGAATTCTCTTATGAACAGATGAAAATTTTTTAAAGCCTTTGATAGAAATCATGGAGGAAAGGGGGGGGGGGTCAATTTTGCAAATCATGTCTACTTTTGAAATCATAAACTATGATTATCTTACTTATTTTTCAAATATGATTTTCACACCTAATCAGACGAGGAACTCCTGGTTGTTTTTATGCACGTAGATGATGGTTTACCCTTGAATTTCATGGGAAATACAGAAATGGTGGGGTCTAGTTTACCGTTTGGAATAGGACAGATTTACCCGAGAATGTGCTTATTGTACTAATGTCGAGCTTGTGTAGGTCGATAGCGCGATAACGATGGTGTTGCAGTGTCTATACTGTCCTCAAACGTCATCTGTTTACAACATTCATAGATTTATTAATAAGGTATAGTGATATGAAATTTGAACAATTCATCGTGGACGAGTTGGACAGATACGTCGTCCGGACCTCACATTCATTGTTTTCACTAAGTCTGTCAATTTGTCCATGTTTACGAATTCTAGATCTCCTTACAATATGTTTTGGACTGCAAAGAAATTATACACCACGGTTTTCCATTGGCAAAGCATTGGCATAATGATTGCTTACTAATAAGAAAAAATGACTTTTTTTTTGCCGCCTTGCACTTGGCAAAGGTCAATGAAATACAAATTTGATACTGTTTTTATCAAGGTCATCACCTATGTTAATTTACAATGTAACTCCTCGCGTCTTTTAATGATTGATAAGAGTTTTGGTATTTGTACATTTCGTATAATCTAATCTAGACAGGTAGGAAAGAGGTTACTCATTACAATATCATTTAAAGCTAACTATAATTATTTTCAATTTTGTGTTTATGCATTCTGCATTTTGTTTCCTTTGAGGTTTTCTTCTCGATATATTCAGAATGATTTTTCAAATACATATTTTCTGTTATTTGTGTCTCTGAACGGCGAATTCTGTTTGTAATTTTGAAAGGCTTTATTTTTATCATGCAGCTGTTTTGCAGAAGACAGACATATTGGGTTGGAAGGGGCGTGTAACGTGCATGCCCCCTTAAATTATTGAAAGTAAGAATTTTATGTACTTAAAATGGGACAATTTACTTTTGAAATTCAAACGTTCTTCCTATACGTAATATCTCGCATTGGCTTTGGTGAGTTACGACGTATTCACTTACAGCCATGTATATGCACCTCAATAAAATCATCTAACCAAATGATACAGACCACATCACAAAAACACAATACATTTTTATCACGTATAGTCTATACACTACCATCCTTCTCCACAAAGTTGAACCTTCATCAACAAAATAAAGTATATACTAGTGAAATATCCAATAGCACTAATCATTATTATAACAGACTTAACACATCTCAAATACCAGCCATCTAGCAACACTAACCATTTACCATTACAACATCAAACATTACTAACCCTTCACCAATACAACAGGTTTAACACATCACAAATACAAGTCATCTAACAACACCAGCCATTCACCAATACAACATATTTACCACATCAACAAACACCAACCATCAAACATCACTAACCCTTCACCAATACAACAGCTTTATCACATCACAAATACCTACCATCAAACATCACTAATAAATACATAAATACAAAATATTTACTACTTCACAAATATCAAACATCACTAACCCTTCACCAACACAACATATTTATTACATCACAATATCAAACAACACTAACCCTTCACCAACACAACAGATTTACAACATCCCAAATATCAGCCACCAAACAACACTAACCCTTCACCAACACAACAAAGTTACAATATCACATAAAACCCCCATTAAACATCACTAACAATTCACCAATACAACAGGTTTACCACATCACAAATACAAGTTATCTAACAACACTGACCTTGCACCAATACAACAGATTTACCATATCACACACACCAGCCATCACTAACCCTTCACCAATGCAATAGATTTACCACATCACAAATACCAGTCGTCAAACAACACTAACTTTCACCAATACAACATATTTACCAATCACAAACACCATCCATCACTAACCCTTCACCAATACAACAGATTTACAACATCACAAATACCAGCCATTAAACAACACTAACCCATCACCAATACAACATACTTTCCAATTCACAAATACCAACTACCTAACAACACTAAACCTTCACCAGTACAACAGACTTTTTACGAATACAACACTTACCATATTACGAATACCAACAATCAAACAACACTGATAGTTTACCAAAAACACCACATTCTTACATCGGAAAGACATGGAAACATAAAGATGACTTCCAATCGTACACAGCTCATTAATAGCTTGTTAGATTTAGATTGACCATTAACGGATCTCCTGGGAACAAAAAGACACTTGTAATAATCAATACAGTATCCATTCCCTATTTCATGAAATGATGAATATGATTTAAACTCTCCTGTACAATACTAACTGAAAGTATTCTTTATGTCCCTAAAACCTGCCGTATTCTAAAACAACACATTGACGTACACTAACACACCCTTGAAACTAAGGCTGTCACGTTTACAAAATTTTGTAAACGTTTAAACGAAGCATTGTAAACGAAACGTTACCGTTTAAACGAAGTGTTGTATAATTTAATAAAATAAAATACGCACAGAATTTTAAGACCCATTAATGACCATTATGTTTGTGTTTCAGTTTTCATCGTTCTATGGACGATGCAGAGATTGTCACCGGACGTTCCGGGGTATAAATATAAGACAGAAAAAAAATACACGAACATAAATATCCGGATAGCATTTAAATTGAATTCAATTTTATTCACACTGTACAACATTTGCACAATACAGATCACAAATTCACAATAAACTTCATTTTTCAAATTTTCATTTCAGTGATTTCACATTAGATTGTCCAGAGAGGGCAGAGCTGGTGCCGCGGCTTCTTCCGTCGGTTCGGTTTTAACATGGACTTCACGTGCAGCCGGTGCAGCGCAATTCACTTTATGTTTTAATCTTTTGTTCAAAAAGATCAGTTTGTCCTCGTTCTCAGCGTCAAGGGAGGAGCGCAGTTTTGTAACAGTTCCACCCGCTGTGGAAAAGACGCGCTCAGAGGTAACGGACGTTGCCGGTGTGCATAGCAAATTGTTCACCGTTCCTATAGACTATAGTCAAACTTTTATAAATTCAATATTTCCCCTCGCAATTTGTTTAATAAGTTTATTCACTTGAAATAATTATTCAAATAATTTAGATTGTAATTTGAACCCTGCAAGATTTGTGCCACATATATAAGACATCGTTTAAACGTTTAGGGATTTTGTAAACGTTTACAGCCCAAACACGAAACGTTACCGGTTACACGTGTACACGTGACAGCCTTACTTGAAACCTTCTCGTAGACTTTGAGTTATAGAGAGTCGTCCGTAGTTTCATAATCAAGTAAAAATATAGTGCATAGAAAGTAGATATTGCATATGATCATCATTTCAAAATGTATTGTAGTACCCGCTTAACACAGAGATACATATGACACTTTGTGCACGCCAAGGTATTATTCATATATATACTGTACATTGACCACGGGTTCTTAACTAAAAAAAACCAAACCAAAAAAAATAACCAAAAAAAAACAACTCCTGACCGTCAGTCCCAAATCCAAGATCAACAAGATGATAAATAATGATCTTGACTTGTTGTGTTTATGTGCATTTGATTTACATCACAATTCTAATATCGTCACTGTTGGTTCAAACACAATATTTGCACGGTATTAGATGTCTCCAGTGAAAACATTTGAATTTCCATGGAAGCTCTTGAACTCAGCACTGATATTTGTTTTGTTGAAATTTGGCACATTTTTGCCAGTTGGCAAGAACCAGCATAGATAAGGGTTTAGACCATACAGTAGCCATTGACTTTTCATCATTATGATACAAATCAGAGTGCGTCATTTCCGGTCGTCTGTTAAAAGTTTAGACGTCGGCAAATTACCATCACTGACGTCAACTTCAAAGTCGTCTGCTTCCTTTTCTCCAGATTCGACATGGTTGTAACTAGAGTAGAACTTCCTTCCATAATCTACCTTGTCGTCCCATCTCCGGTACTTTCTCGTTTGAGCTGCTTTCTTCTTTTTTACCACAACTATTATCACAATTAGTAAAATCAGAGCACCAACTCCACTACAAATCCCGATTGCTATCCTCTTATCAACATGACTCAACATTTCTTTTATTTTTTGGCCGGTGCTTAAAGATTTGTTACTTCCCGGGTCATTGTCTGGACTTCCATCATGATCGGGCGCGGACGGATTTATCTCGTTTTTTATCTGTTCTTTCTGTTGATTCTCTTGAATATTTTTAATTTTCTGAGTAACTTCATGCGATAACGTTTGTTGCTTAAATGGTCCGTGGCTCTCTTGAACAATCATAACTGAATCAATCACTTGTTTAGTTAACAAACTATATTGTTCCCAATACAGATGGGATTCGTTCAGGACTTTCAGTTTACCAATACTGTTTAGAGATTCATTTGCGTTTGCAAAGGCAGACCATTCTCCTACAAAACAATTATAACAAATATAAGTGACGCTTAGGATTATAGAACAAATACACAATTTTCCATGACCAAGATATTTCATTATTTATACCAATTAGGAGATCAATGCACAAAATCACAACCCATCTTCGAAGCGTTACTTTTAACATTAGGAAGTGTATCTATTTTTGGGATTTTTAATCGTTAATAGGACAGGTCATGGCAACTGTGTAACAAGACATTTTAATTTTTTTTTTGGGGGGGGGGGGGGGGGGGTTACCAACAGATATAGTGTATATTCAAGAAATAAAGACCGGGTTTTCGTGTCGAGAAGTGTTGTTTTGAAGTAACCTGAAGCTTTTATATTTATAATTCAAACAACATTTCGCGATCGAGGAGGCTATCCTGCATGATCCAAGAAAACAGGAACTTCCTCTCTATTCTTCTACGGCTCAGAAACGTTACCTATACAGCAGTGACGTCATGACAATTTTCGACACGCACTAGGCCTATATGTTTTTTGCTTACGAAAAAAGTATACTAGATCTATTTGGAAATATATTTCAAAGTATTTAGTTTGATGTTGACGTATTATATCAAATGCTTTGAATACACAGTCCATGAAAACTATACATACGTAGAAGAGGGTAGTCTGCACATCGACATGTTTACCGTCTCGGAATGCAGACGACAGATTAGTATTGAATGACAAATGTCCTTCAGTCATTTATAAATTTCTTTTGCAGCATATATTAATTTTTATGATTATAAAATCGAATCATCAGTTATCGACTTTGTTGTACATGTATAAGCGAAACCGAGGTGCAAGGGAGATGAGTATCAATTTTCTCATAATCAGTTATTACGTATGAAGGTATATCGCAGAATAATAACCGCGACATCCTTTGATCTTTGTAATAGCCTTGGTAGAGTGTATTTTAAACCAGGGTCATTCCATTAGTCACATTCCCCTTACATAATAGTTAGTCAGGGAAGAGTCAAAATGCATCTTTTTTGGAAGAAAGATATTCTAAACGCTGAATCCGTTTTTCTTCAGTGGAAAACTTATGCTTCAACTTTCTAGCGTTCTATTCAAAGTATATTCTATAAGCCAATCAGCATCTTTATTAGATTTTCGATAAACTTTGCTTTTAAGTTCAGAAAAAAAATTAACAAAGCGTCCAGACGTTTGTGGGGAATTTTCACAAACGTCGAGATGATCCAGACCACACTATTATTATATATACATCAATAAGCAATATCCGATTTGCCCAATAGTTGTTTCCTACTGTTAGACGAAAAGTATGTTTTCGTACACATGCGGCAAATAAAAAAGATTATCGCTCAGAGTTAATAACTTTCATTTATTTGGTACCCGTCCACGCCCTAGAACGTTCGCTTCATAACCGGGAGGCCATGAGATCGAGCCCTGCTCGTGCCATGTCCGCGTAAACCTAAGACGTAAACATAAGGTAGTGATTGTTCCTTTGCCAGACGCTCAGCATTTACAAGTGAGAATCACGGACCTTTTGTATATGACCCTAAAAAACGGAGGTCCCATGTCGCGTCAGACCTTGGCACGTTAAAGAACCCTCACTGCTACGGTCCTGAGTGCTAAAAGCATAAGTCTAATTTGTGGAACTTCACATACAGCTGGTGACGTCTCAGTATAAATGAAAAATTCGCCAAGGGACATAAAACAAACAAGAGCAACCCTCCCGACCAATAGAACACTGTATGTATACCCATAACAGAATAGCTAACATCTTGGAAATGGCGCATCGTACGACACGATGTTTAATTTTTATGACCATAACAGAATTGAAGCTGTCCTAATGACGCTAATAGTCTAACACACATATGCAGGGTTCACCTAACAGGACGTATATTCAAAATACACTAAACACCATCATCATTGTTCCAGTTACCGTGCTATTGAAATGCATTAACGTGTCACGCCAAATACCTCTCCTACGGAATGATGAAAAATTATAATACACACATTTCTTCTTAAACCAATGTCCAGCTGTAATTCATTTCACATCATTAAAATTCTTAACTAGATATCTTTTTTGATTGTTTATTGATTATTTATTGTTTTCCGCCACATTCAAAAAAATTTCAGTTATCTGGTGGCGTTCAGATTTTAATGGTGGGAGAGAGAAACCAGATGCAATGCACCTCGGAAGAGACCACCGACCTTCCGAGTGTAAACTGACAAACTTTCTCACATGTATCGGCGCGAGCGAGAATCGAACTCGCGCCGAGTAGAGATGAGATGCCTTGTAATTTTGAGTGCGATACTCTAACCACTCGGCCACGGAGGCCCCTCTGTTGTTTTGAAAGATAATGAAGACAATTTCAGACTGCGGTATGTGAAGTGAAGTTTCATATTACTTGAATGACCACGCTGCAACTGAAACCTACAATTAAGATTTAATATATCACTAGGTACTCGTGGGTGCTTTGTTTTAATGCTGTTTGTATTGACAATTACCTATATGAGTTTTTTCTGGATCTTGCTTATTCTTGCTTCCAGCCGCTCCGGATATCAGTTGAACAGGCGCTTGGGGATTGGTATAGTTCTTGCTCAATACCACCCCTTTGTACTGGGGCCATAATCGCTCGTAGGAGTGTTCATGTGCTTGAAGAACTATATCGACTCCATAATTGTAAAATATGTCCTCCAATCTACATTCAAGATGAGTGGAATTACTGGAGTTTACAACAAATGGATATCACATTATATAAATCAGAAGATGAGTTCCTTAAGTACAAATTTCTTTTTCGATGGGAAAATGAAATGAAATTCGCTAAATAGTGACAAAAGGCATAGGTTTTTTTCCGTCACTGATATCATGACCAATACAAGATACAAATATTGTTGACACAGTACTCACCCTGCCCGAACCTTGGAGGTGGGCTTTGTACAGTCGTCCGCGTCACTGTTCGAGCAGTACATAGGACGGTGACCCAAGGCTATGACCCAGGGACAGCGTTTTCTGTTGTCGTTTGCTTGTTTTAAATCCGCCATTAACCAGTTCTTCTGATGGGCTATGTGTTGTCCGTCAGCTGTGAAGAACACCTCTGTGGAATAACTGGAAAAGAAACCGTCAGTCAATGTTATACACACTCGTATGACTCCGGGTCAGTCAATGTTATACACACTCGTATGACTCCGAGTGGAATCTTGAATTAAACTAGTAGTCATATAAATATTTATATCAAAAATGTCTTTGCCTTTAATATATTTACAAATTGTAATAATAGCTTGATAATTAACTTATGAATGTACAAAAAGTGAATAATGCGCGTATGAATCTTGATAAAAATAGTACGTATACTGTAAAGGCTGGGAATTCCAAAAGAGGTGAAAGTATAACGTAAAATATACAAAATGATTTCATTAAAAAAATACACGAGGGTATCAACTGTAATGCTTCACGCCGGAATACTTTTTATGAAGCGTTAATGTGCTTCATGGAGTATGCGTGAACCGTCGCAGTTCATACTCTTGCGTATTTTCAAACATGAAATTTATTTCTTAATTCCCTTCAATATAAATTCGCGAATGTTATTTATAATTGTAAGCAAATCATGTGCCAAACTGGCATACTGGGTTTTACATCTAACGTACATTTTCAAAGTACAAAATATTGAAAAGAATTTAGAGATTTAAATGTAAATGACGGCATCTACATATAAAAATTCTCAATCAGTTGCCCGAATTTCGTGCATTGCTCTCGATCTCTTCAGATCCAGACCTTTTATACACGTCAAGCAGAAGAGATATAATTGATTTCTATTCGATAATCATCTGTGTACCTGATGAAGTGCACTGGCCCTATGTCGATGCTATACCACATCTTGTTCATTGGGATTGGCCACTCCGTGCCTGGTGCAGAAAACCGATACCGGTAGTGGGAGAAACTTCCACCGTCTATCTCTTTAAGATTAAAACAATCTTTATACATTTGCAAATCGATAGTGTTTTCTTTTAAAATACTTCGAGAACAACTCGAGACGGTTACGTGAGTATCACACATAAACAATTAGATTTTGATTACGCAAGAGTTAATCTATCAATATATGTTAACAGGATGTTATCAGTTTTTGTCATCATGGTTCCGAGTCTTGACTCAAGAACTTTTAATTAATGAGATTGATTTTAATCATTTGTCCTTAAATCGTTGTTGTACCACACCCCTTATCCCCAGTATGACCTTCTAAATACTCTCAATAGCAATTTTATTGTCCTGAGAAAACCTTTATGCCACTGACCTTGACTTTGGTTATATGACATTAGTTCGGAAACAAGACACAATGACTGGGCATATGCAAACTATACTAAGTATATTTCTACATTACAAAGGTGTGTCCTGCGACAAAGTTAGGAATAAATTTTTTCACTTGTATCCTTGGCCTTCATCAAACGACTTTGACTGAGGTCGAATCTTACACGCTACCTGGTGGCCTTTACCTTGGGAAAATGACCTTTGCTCAAAGGTCCCTTTCGCGTTGGCACGTTAAAGAATCCTCACCTACAACTGGTGACGTCTCAATATGAGTGAAAATTTTCAGTGAGACGTAAAACAAACATCAATATTGAGTATGACGTTTTAGTGTTTTTCCATTACACGTTATGCCATACGAAAAGTGGAGTGAAAAGATAGAAGCTGGACAAAAGGACGAACAGACATACGTGTACATATTTTCTATGTCATTCAAACTTTGTTCGTAGGGCCTATAATTATGTATCTAATTTGTCTGGTAGAAAGGTCACAAGTTTCAAAATTTTTGTAGAAATTTATTATATCTAAATTCATTACAGTTATGCAATCAATTTGTTTGCTGCGTTCTGGGGTAAAGAAGATGCATTTTCTCTGTATGGCATATTTAGTCCTGATCTGAGACCTGAATGAATTCCACAATTTTGGTAAAGGTATAATGCTTATGATAACTAATCAACCAATTTGTTTTCTCCGATTCATTTTTAAAACGTTCCCATCTACTTCTTGGGTCCCAAAGAAGTGAAATCCTATAAATTTACAATTTTGTTCTTCTCCTAAAAATAGCAACAATACTAGTGATAAATGAACTAGTATCCAAAAAAAAAGGTTGCTAATCAACGGATGGCACCCGAGTGACCTAGTTGAGATGAACAGCCGACCTTTAGTCTTACCGTGATTTCCTGGAGCTGTCATATACTGCACTCTTGCGGAAAAGTCCTCTATTAAACGGAGAAATGTGTCTCCTCTCTGAAGATAAATCCCCATGCATTTCAGTATTGATGAAATATATATTATGACAATCATCCTAATACATTATAAAGTGACAATCACATTTTTTACTGCCCATTTACATTTTAAGACCTTTGCAAAGCTAAAAATCAATTGTAACTAACAACGCCAAAACCCATTTACAGAGGACTATTCATAACATTCTCAACTAAATACAAAGTAAAACTTCATGTGACCAAGCTGGGATTCGAAGTTTAACTCATTAGATCGTTAAGCTAAGGAACTCCATTTAACGGCCGATCAAAAAGTTCTGAGAATTACAGCAAAACTACATATCAGTGGTGTTTACAAAATTTTTTCTGCATATAAATTTAGAGATATATAAGTAGACTGTTTTCTGGAATCGTGCGCGAACAACAATCTAATTAAAACCAGATACACTGGAGAAGGATATGACAGCACTGCGTTTGGGGTCATATTATTGACCTCAGTCTCCTGAATAATTCAATAAATATTCGGCCAATAAGAATAGCTTGACAAACTCAAGGACCAATCAGAAATCGTTTTACTAAAGCGTATTCGGATTGTAAGTTAGAAACCAAAAAGGATCAAGAGCCACATCGCTAACCTGAGTCACCTTGGCCCAAATTAAAGATTTTTCCTACATGTTCGCATGTAAAACTTTGATCCCCTACTGTGCCCAAACTATACCCCTAGGGGGACCATGGTTTTAACAAACTTGAGTCTGCACTATGCCAGAAAGCTGTCATGTAAATTTGAACTTTTCTGGCTTATAGGTTCTTGAGAACACGATTTTAAAAGATTTTTGCCTATATTTTCACATTTAAAACTTTGATCCCCTATTGTCGCCCCACCCTACCCCCGGAAGCCATGATTTTAACAAACATGAATCTGCACTATGTCAGGAAGCTTCCATGTAAACTGGAACTTTTCTGGCCCTGTAGTTCTTAAAAGGATTTTTAAATGACCCCCACCCTATTTTTGCATTTTATGTGACTATTTCCCCTTTGAAGGGGCATGGCCCTTAATTTGAATACACTTGAATCCCCTTTACCCAAAGATAATTTGTACTACGTTCGATTGAAATAGGCCCCGCGGTTCTGGAGAAGACTTTTAATTTTTCAGTGTTTTGCTATTATCTCCCCTTTGAGAAAAGCGTTGTCTTTCATTTGAACAAATTTGAATCCCCTCCACCCAAGGATGCTTTTTGCCAAGTTTGGTTGAAATTGACCCAGTGGTTCTGGAGAAGAAGTCTAACATGTGAAAGTTTACAGACAGACGGACGATGGACAACCGGTGATAAGAAAAGCTCACTTGAGTTTTCAGTCAAGTGACCTAATAAATAAATAAATAATAGCGTCGATCGAAATACAAATAGATAAATAAATTGTGTTTAAACGATCCAAATACCTGCGTTCAGAAGAATAAAGGAAGATTTTAGATGCATTGTAGGAGAAGAGAGACTATTTGGTAATATTTTCTTAGCATTTTATTCGATTAATGTAAACATAGCACGAGCGGAACTATTTAACCAGGATATTTTTGGGGGTTTAAATCGGTGATTACAAGAAATGTCACTCAGCCATTTCGAATCCACATTTTGATAGCAAGTCAAGTGACAAGTCACGTGTTCAGTTCACACTGTCTTATCTGCTTAAAGCTGTATTTTATTACTACAGTACCGTGCCATAAGTGTAAAAGAAATAAATGTATAAAATATACCTCATGTAATTCGCTGTTTTACGCCCTTTCAACCAAATTTAAAGAGTGTTGTGTCCGAGTTAAATACATCATGCTGGAATTTCCCTTACCGCGTGCGACTATTTAAATATAGGATGTTCCGATTTAGCAGCAAAACTTTCATGTTAGCGACAGCCGTCATTTGATTGGCCAAGTATAAAAGGTTAAATAACATGACCTCAAACACAATGCTGCCAGAGCCTTCTCCAGTGCAACGGTTAGAGAATACTCGTAATTAGATTGGCGCGAACAATCATAATTTATCGCTAAAGTTATAAATCGTCACGGCTTCTCAATATACGAGGGCTGATTGATATTGTGAGCCTTGTATCGAAGGAGGTTAGCATCGATGTCTTTTTTCAGCCTTACTATTCCCTGACTACCTGAAGACTGGTGTCATTTGGTCAGTTTATATCGACGGGGTAGCACTCTGAAGTAATCAAGGCAGCTGACTCTTGCAAAATAGACAAAATTGGTGAGAGAGCAGTGATCCGACATTTGCAATAAGAAAGTTTTAGCACCTAAGAATATCAATACTGAAATGGTAGCAACAATAGAGAAAGATGCCCCTTCATATGCTACAGTAAAAATGTAGTTGGTGGAATTTAAACACGGCAGACAGAGCCTTGAGGATGACCCCTGTCCTGGAAGGCCTGTCACTGTTGCAAACCCCAGAAATGGTCAATAAAGTTCCTGATATTGTTATGACTGACAGGCGAGTTACAGAAAGATATATAGCCAATACAGCTGGCATTTTCACAGGAAATAGTACATTTCATTCTGACGGAAGATCTTGCTATGAGAAAGATTTCAGCCCGTTTGGGTGCCAAGACTTTTGATAGTTGATCAGAAGCACACCTGGCGTACTTTGTCGCGTGCTAATCTATACCTTTTAGAGGTAGATCCTGCTAATTTTCTGCAGAGATTTGTTACTATGGATGAAACGTGGTACATCATTTCACCCAAGAGACCAACAACAGTCTAAACAATGGAAGCGTCCTGCTTCATCCCCGCCAAAGAAAACTGTTCCATCAACTGGAAAGGTTGCGACCTCGGTTTTCTGGGATGCTGATGGTATTATGGTGGTAGATTATCTCCAAAAGGGTCAAACAATCAATGGTACATACTATGCATCACTTCTGAGGCAGTTACGGGAAAATATTAAACTCAAGCGCCGCAGAAACTCGGTAAAGGTGTGTTGTTCTACCAGGACAATGTCCCTGTTTGCAAGTCTGTCATTGTGATGACTGCCATTAACGACTGTGGCTTTAAATTTATCGAACATCCGCCTTATTTGCCTGATCTAGCTCTATCAGACTTTCATCTATCTCCAAAACTGAAAATGGCCATTTTCGATACCCACTATCAGTCAGTTGATGACGTCATACATGCAATGAAGGATTTTCTGAACGGTCAAGAAAAGGACTTCTTTAAAAGTGGCATTGGGGCCCTAAACATCGCTGGCAAAATTGTATAGATACTGAAGGGGATTATGATGGGAAAAATGCAATATGTCCGCCAAAATTCAAACCCTTACATTTGAGGCTCGCAACATATCAATCAGCCCTCATAGCATACTCTGTATGCTAAAGCTAAATAGTTCACTTGTAATGGTTATTTGTTTGTTTATTTTACGTCCCTTCGAGAATTTTTCACTCATATTGAGAAATCATCAGATGAAGTACCACGAATTTAGACCTATACTTAGGCAGTGAGGGTTCTTTACCGTGTCAACGCCTGTTGCCACAGTACGTTTTTAAGGTCATGCCCGAAAGACTCGTGATTCTCAGTTCTAATTGCCGAGTGTTTAACTATCACTACCTATATTTACATCGTAGATGTAATGGCACGAATGGGGCTCGAATTCACGACCTCCCGGTTTCGAGGCGAGCGCTCTACCATTGAGCTACCGCGACCTGTGCGTTACCTCATCATTTGATTACTGAACAACAGTATAATATTAGGTTCGCGTGTTTTATTATGGTGCTTGTCTCATAACCTTTAAATCAACTCTAGTAAATTGAACTCCATTAACTTGATATTTTGCCAATGATGCAACAACATATGTATCATGATCCAAAATCTGCGATCTTGTTAATGCACATAAAGTAGCATGCATGCATTTGCAATACCACATGCAACCCTCCCTTGATAAAACGTGGATAATATATATGTTAGTAAATGACTATGATAATGTGACATGTAACTCCTGGCACGACAAAGTCCAGACTTTATAACAGTGAGACTGATTGAAATTAGAATATTTTGTCATTACTTCTTAGCTCGTGGGTGAACTCGCACATGCTTATAGAATCCTCCACAGACGAAAATCCTTTCGGAGAATAGGTAGGTTTTCAGTATAGGTCTATACTCGTATAGAGCAATGGCTGTATATTCATAAAAGTCGAAAAAATATCTAAAGCAAGGTTACAAGCGAACTCTGGCAAATCCTTATTAGACCAAAAAGTCCATTTGAGTTCTCAGCTAAGAAAAGTAATCAAAAAATGTTTTAAAAAGTAAAAAAAATTTCAAAAAAAACTTACGAACTTGTGATATTTCATGCTAATGTGTTTATTGAAGATAATGGTATTCATCCCATTTGGATCCCCCCTTTGGAATGAACAGAATAATTAGATTTTGGTGGAACTAAAATCCTGCAAATCTCCTATAGGATTTTTGTCTTTTAATGTAGCGTTCTTCTCTACAACAACTAGCCTCACCTTTAAATCATACAGTTCCGATGAAGATTCGTTTTTGTGCGTGTCATTTATTTGCTAGATATGATGAAAAATGATAAAAAAGGCATTTTATAGAAAATATATTGAGCAAAACGCTACTCAAAAGTGGTGACATCGAACACTTCAATGGAGAGTTGATTTACAGTTTTGTTAGGGTATTCTCAAGTTGAATCACTTATTTTTGTTGGGCCACATATTCGTGGTTAAGAAAGCATGCCGATGCGGACTTAATTATTGCAGATAAATGCATGGGTATGTATCACCCCTTCCCCACCCCGAAATACGAAAATTGTACTCCCATGAAACCACAATGATTTGTTATGGCATTTTAGAACTCAAGGGGGCTTTAGCTTGACAACCTGTAAATCTTGGGTTAAAATATGTATATTCAACATTTACACCACTACACCAACAACGATCTTTGGGTCTAACTGCTTTAGTCAGAGACTTCGATAATTGGAAAGATTGTGCCATATTGAAGAAGAGGTATTAAAAGGGGAACTGAACCAAACTTAGTCAATGGAACATAATCAAGTTCGCACAAATTCGCACACGCTAAATATATTGACAGCAGTGACGATTTTTTTTTATGCATGTATAACTGTGTTATTTCCAGATCTGCATAAATTGGCATCATTATCAAATTTCATTGATACTGAAACACATAGAAGATAATGAGAATGTAGAGACATCAAGGAAAATCATTTCCCCACTAATTTATCGTAATTTCAATTCAAGTGCATGTACAAGCTAAAAATATTACATTTACTGCAGTGCAATTTTTCATTGTTCTGCTATTATGAATTTTATTATTTAAATGATGTACATGCTACAAATCAAACACATTTTTGATGGAAAACCGATATAGTTTTACAGTAAATCCTTTTTTTCCTTAAAAACAAAACAACCCCCCCCCAAAAAAAACAACAAACAAACAAAAAACCCAAAAAAACCACCAAAACAAACAAACAAAACAAAACAAAAAAAAACCCAAAAAAACAAAAAAAAAACAACAACAAAATCATCATTATAGTATATTATGTCTCCATGATCAAAGAGATTTTATTTTTCATTTAGAATACTTGCAAACAAACGTTTCGCTAGCCATTGATAAGAATAAGATTTGTATATAAGCTCTTCCACTGCTGTCAGAGAGAGAGAGAGAGAGAGAGAGAGAGAGAGAGAGAGAGAGAGAGAGAGAGAGAGTCAGTCACATACTTTTCCTCCATCATCCTCCATATTGTAAGCGAAATCACCGACATGAAAAATTGCCGTATATCTTCCTGATAAAGCCTCTTTTTCAAGAGCAGGAACTGCATCAGATTCGATGCCCAGGTCACCATACACCAAAAATTCCGGACTCCAGTCCTGGAATATAGGCTCATGTTTTATAATACAGAAACGCGAATATAATATGCGTCTACTCCCCTGTGTTATAATTAATAACTGAAAAGGATTGCAGCAAGGTTGCACAGTTTAACCATCCCTTTCTTCTGCTTATACATATATACAAGTTTTCTGATTTAATATAATGTGTTATCAAATTTGAGAGGAATTGCTTAACAATCGTCAGAGCGTTCTTTTCTTTCTATTTTTTGGGGGTGGGTTATTTTTGAGACTAAAAATTTCCTTACGTTCCCAGATGGTGGGGTTTTGAAGTAGAAGGGTCCACTGCTGATTCCGTTACTAATTGGTCTGTAGAAATGCGTCAAGGAATTATCCAGGTCCTGTAATAATGCAGTAAACTTGATAAACGTGTTCACAGGTGGCTGAGATTTATCTGAATTCAATGTGGTTATGGAAATTGTAAAATTACTCACTTTAATTACTACTCTGTGAAGGTAGTGTTTTCCACTGGGGTTTGTTTCTGTAAACAGCTTTGTTTCTCCAGATGCTGTGAGTGACAAGTTCCATGGTCCGGGACCATATTCCACTGAAGTGGAACAATCACCAACTGTTGACCACATGATCACGACATCTGACACTTTGTTGCCGAACGCAATATGGATTTCTTCAGGATGACATCGTGCTGAACGAAAAAAAGAGGCTTTATTGTATTGACTTCAATTCAAAAACAGATATTAGTAAATTAAGCATACAATAGTACACTTCTCTGTAAACTATACTGAAGGCCGACTATGGCCATGTAAATCATACAAGGGTGAGTCAATAAGTAACCAGCCTATCCCATTTCCGATTGACCCAGACGGTCACAATTTTCATGCCTTGTTTCAATACATGTTTTATTCTGGGTACAAAATTGCATGCATATCGAGTCTTTCTTTAATAAGATATTGAATGTCAAATATGGCTAGTGATGCAAAGGCATGCTTTTCATCTAAAGTTGAGTACCGTACTGTAATTCGGTACTTGTATTTAAAAGGTAAAACAGACAAGGAAATACAGGGCGAGTTAGCCGATGTTTCGATGTTTATGGGTCTTCTGCACCATCTTATGTTCAGGTTAAATTCTGAGTAGGGGAATTCAAACGCGGTAGAACATCTTTAGAAGATAAAGCCAAGTCTGGACGCCCACTGGAAGCCACCGACGATGAAATGTGTAACAAAGTTCAGGATCTGGTATACTCTGATAGGCGAATTCGGTGGAAGAAATAGCGCAGGCATTAGGCATTTCACAGGTAGCGTTTCAACAATCTTACATAATCGTTTAGGTATGCGGAAGCTAACAGCCTGTTGGGCCCCCAAATTTCTTAGTGATGAGCAAATGGCAACCAGAACATCAGTATGCAGCGCCTTATTGTAGTTGAGACTTGGGTTCATTATTATGAACCGGAGAACAAAGCTCAGAGTTGTCAGTGGGTAGGGCCGAGGTCCCCGAGGCCAAAGAAGTTCAAGACACAACCATCTGCTGGCATTTTTCCCAAGAGAACAATAACTGGACTGTACCATGCAAACTTGCTGGACCAGCTGAGAAACGTCACCCGTGAAAAACGCCGAGGTAAACTCTCTAAAGGTGTTTTGCTGCATCAGTACAACGCGAGAGTCTACACTTGCAAAGTTGCAATGGATGCTGTAGAGCGAAACGGGTATGAATTACTACCACATCCTGTCTGTTCGCCTGACCTAGCTCCCAGCGACTTTTTCCTTTATCCAAACTTGAAAAAGGATATCTGTGGACGTCATTTCCGGTCTGACGAAGACGTTGTGACGGCAGTTGAGGACTGGGTCAATGGAAAGGACCCTGACTTTTTCAGTTCTAGGCTGATGGCATTTGAACACCATTGGTCTAAGTGCATCACACTAGAGGGTAATTACATCGAAAAAGAAAAGGTGGATCTTAACCGGAAATAAATTAGGCTGGTTACTTATTGACTCGTCCTCGTAATTAGGAAAACGTTTTATTCTGAATATCATTGTCAAATCAACATAGATTCGCTTTAAAAAGACTTTTCCTATATACTTCTATATATGAAAGTATAAACCGTTATTATAGATCCAACCCAGCTACAGGATTTAATTGGTGTTTGTACTTCTCATTTTGACAGTTTGTAGCCACGTTGTTCCTTGGAATTTTCTATGAAGATTGATTAAATTCTGAACTATACAATAACACAGACACCTAATGTTTGGACCACATTCTCTCGATCCCTCATCTCCTTCTCTGATGTGCAAAACAAAATTAGTAAGAAATATTTTCTGAAAATTCGTGGATTTTATAACTATTTTTCGATTCCCAAAGTCATTTCGCAATTTTATTTGGCTTTTACGATTCAGAGCTTTATGGGATTAAATGTATAATTAATCCAGTAAGCCTAGGTAACTTTAAACAAAAAATGGCACAGTGAATTGAAAGACATAAAATCCACGAATTTACTGCAAATATTTCTTACGAGTTTTTAAGGGACCAAGTAGATTGAGAATGGCCAGAACAAATGATGAGGCTGTCGTCGATGGTCTATGCTCCATCGGGAGCAGTGGACAAAAGTAAGCAATTAAGTATTTCATATTAGTTTGTTTTGCACATTCAAAAGGGGGGGTGTGTGTGTCAAAGGGTGTGTAGGCTCAAACATCAGATGCCTAAGTACAATATTTGAAATTGCTTTTATTATTATAAGTAACTGTAGCTTTGTTTGCCTATGATGTCAAACTATATGTTGTGCCCAACTGCAGCCTTGTGCTGACATCAATTTTTTGTTTTTGAGGAAATCAAGAGATTCTGAATGATTTTCCTGTATTACTTTTTAAAACTTTGGCCCATATGCTAACCTTAATTGTCATATATTGTACAAACTGGAATCTATGTCATACTCGTAGGAAGATCCTTGCATATTGTTTTGACAAACTGTATCAAACGTTTTGGGCCATGGACTAATACATGGGGAATATGGATTCTTGTAATGCATAAGTCTTGAGAGGAAAATTTTAAAGATTTTCTAACACTATATACCCCGGAGGGTTGTGTAAACTAGTGTGCTCTTTGACATCACAACGTTGCGTTACCTCGAGATGTGTTGGTGCGACGTCGATGGTGTGTTCTTTCACAGGGGTACAAGTTCTAAAGAACTTTTATTAAATTTGAAACTACAAAACTTTTCTCAAACCAACAACACCAAAACATATGACTTTACAACACTTTAAACAACCGTACCTCACGATAAATTAAAGAGTAGACTTTTTGACATCATGGACAGTTGCTTCAACAAAAATGGTAAAAGGAAATCTTCATATCCAGTGATCAGTCACCCAAAAATATTATTTTGTTACACGCCACCCTGACTCCATGCACAAGCACTCTGAAGTTGATACTTAAAAGATGCTAGAGTTCTCCATTGACAATATCTTTGTATTCTTTGGTGATCGGGTCTTCCAACAGTCAGTTGGAATTCCCACGTGCACGAATTATGCTCCTTTGTTAGCTGACCTATTTTTATATTTTATGAAACAGAATTCATTCAAAGCTTCTACATGGGAATAAAATAATCTCTTGCAGTGGCCTTCCATTCGACATTAAGATATATCACAACATTTTATTTATTAACAATGATCATTTTCATTTTATGTCGATTCAATATATCCCAGTGAACTTGAAATAAAAAACACCTCAGAGTCTTCCACATCTGCTTCGTACTTGGAAATTTTATTGAAAATAGATAATTACGGCAAATTATCAACTCAACTTTATGACAAACGGGATGATTTCAATTTCTCTATTGTCAACTTCCCTTATCTATGTAGCAATATTCCATTATCACCTGCATATAGTGTTTATATTTCTCGATTGATTCGATATGCAAAAGCTTGTTCTGTATATGATCAGTTTTTAAATCGAGGCTACTGACAAAAGAATTGATGTTACAGGGGTCTCGTCTAAAGTCTACATTTCGCAATTCTATGGTCGTTATAGCGATCTAGTTTGCCAATACAACTTTCCAGTGGGTCAAATGCTGTCTTATGTGTTTCGTACCAACTGTTATGCCGTTCTTGGCACAGTGATTCTGACTGCGGATTACTCAGTATACCTGATCAAGATATACGGCTCACGGCGGATGTGATCGATCGACAGGTGATGCCTACTCCTTCTAGACACCTGATCCCACTTCTGGTATATCCAGGGGTCCGTGTTTGCCCATCTCTCTGATCTGTATTTTCTACAGGAATTGCGAGATTGAGCACTGTTCGTTACCTTAGCCTTTTTAGCGTAATCATGCATTGTGTAATTATCTTTGCGCGAAGACATGTTCTGTGACAGCGCGATGGCGTGTTTTGTTTTGTGTACAGCTGTGTTTTGTAACAGCGCGATGATGCGTACAGTTTTGTCGGCTTGTTCTATGACGACACGGTATTGCAAGTGGTATTTGATATCGGCACACCATAGTATAGCATGCTGTTGTAAAGTTGATGAACTATAAGCATTTGCACACGACGACTTTTATCGCTGTAACAAATTTCGATCTAATTTTGGACATTCGTAACCAGCAGACTGTGGTATGCCCCGAAGCAAGCATTGATAGCGACATTTAGCTTTATCGTATTGTATATCTCCATATAGGGACAATAAACGCTGTATTCAACCATAGCTGATTGAGGTGGTCTGTCTTTCTGTTTACTTGTGTGGAGAAGAAATGCAGCGTTAGTGGAGGTCAAAATAAGCGTTAGTGAAAGTTCAGATAGGCGATACAGGGGGCTGAACAACGGGTACCTAGTATATAGGCAGGTTTAATCATTTCATCGTCAATTCATGAAATAGATTTAACAGTCATACACATTTACACACTTTATATTGTCAACAACCGATAATATAAAGCCTGGGTAACACATCGTCTTTCTACTCAGGACCCACTAGATACTCATACAAGCAACAGTTGTTATCGACCGAACGGGCAATACTTGTCATGATATTTAATACTTTGTAGTTTCTACTTTAGATGGCATGGCCAGGTCGGGTTTATCTAGAATTCTTAACCCATTAAAATCAAACGTATTGCAATAATAGAGTAATTTCTCTTTTCGTTCTTCGGGCGCAAACGAAAGAGTTTACAGCGTAATGGACAAAATGTGCGAGTTACTGAAGGAAATTAATAATTCTCCCTTCCCGGTTTTTTAACAGTATGAACGAGATTTAAAAGAGCGTTCACAATGCGTGACAGTCCAGCAAAATCTGTTGATCAACAATTTTCACTCAGCTGATCGACACTAGTCGAAAAAAGTATAGCAAGTACATGTTTATAGATGTGTTCTTAAGTCATTCCAGCAAATTTCAATTTTCAACACATACATAAATCTCGTATGTATACAGTATAATGTAGTAAGTATATCCTAATCAGTTTTGAGGAGTCGAAAGAAAAAACACTTACTTTGTGTAAACTCGCACATATACAGTTTCGTCCCCCCCCTCTCTCTCTCTCTGTCTGTCTGTCTCTCTCTCTCTTTCTCTCTCTCTCTCGTAATTTTTTAAGTACACCTAAATCAACAGTTTCACAAGTTAACAGATAACATACATGTGAGAAACTTTGTCTTACCTTCGTCCTCGTGGAAGAGAGACTGTACAGCTGAACCACCCCACACAAATAACATCCACAACAACACAGAAGACATAACGTTCTATAGTGGAAGAGAGGGGCTTGGACTTCAGCTGTCCCTCGTGTTCACTAGTTTAACCAGCTGTTACACAGTAACTATATCGATTTTTGTGATAGCTATGTCTCTACCAGAACACGTGATATAGCAGTCGGATTGTATAAAACCCTGCATTTCTTTATAGAAAACAATTTAACCTAAAAATCAATAGAACTTAAAATTGAAACGAAGAGTCCGAATTTATATTGCTAACGGATATATTTGGTTTATTTAATTCAATCTGTATACATGTGTACTGCAACACTGATCAAGCACATCATTAACATCGATACGCTGTTTTAAAGGCAAGGGTCTATTCCTGGGATGGTGTACTTCATTTTCATATGTTGCATTGAAACTTATCCCAGTCTGAATTCAGGAGACTGACTTGATAACGGACTTTTCATATGTAAACTAACTGCTTTTTTGGTGACTATTTTACTTTATTTTTTTGACAATGAATTGTGACCAGAATGGACCAAAAACAAGTGCATAATTCTAATATTTTGTGTGTGATACTTTTTGACCGGTCTTGGAGGACATATTGTTAAACAGTCATGATATACTTATCGATCGGGGTGGGATGGTGGTTTCCGGTTCCCAGGCGAAATAATCAGTATATCAACATAATTATGTAGACACCTATAGATTTAACAGTAGAATACTATTAGAGATATACATAGCTTTTATGTTTTCTTTTTAATGTAAAAAAGAACACTCTTATATTGCATCCAGGAAACTTGTGAACTTCAAAAAACACCTTTCTTCCAATTCCTTCAGGAAAAAAATGCATAGTTTGCGAGTTAGAGAAAAATTGGATAGTTATCAACAAATTTCGTAAGACTGCATATAGTTTTTAAACCTACATGTACAGAAGATATTTCTATCAACGGAAAAACTACACTTTACAGGTGCTATATATTGTGTGTATGTGGTTCACAAAATAACAAATGTTCGCTGGAGTATTCGTTAATTTACAAACTTCAACAATGCATTATTAATAATCATTTCTGTGTGTGTGTGAAAAACAGAAAATACAGTATAACATTATTTTGTTACGTGTAATAAGCACCATAAGGCTGTCTACAGAGAATAAGTACTATAATGCTTGAAACAAGCTTTGCTGCAACATCTATTCAGACTTGATTTCAACACTATACAGGCACAAGTTTTATTTTGAGGCGGTGGAATTAGTTGAACTTTTTTTTGTTTTGTTTTTGTTTTGTTTTGTTTTTTGTTGTTGTTGTTGTTTTTTGTTTTTGTATTTTTGTTTGTTTTTGTTTTGTTTTTTTTTTGTTTTTTTGTTTTTGTTTTTGTTTGTTTTTGCTGTTGTGTATTTCATAGATGAATCTTGTAGATTCAATTAGATGATTTATAAAATAACTATACAGTGCTTGTCTAACATATACGTGTTTTTAACTTTACATTTTGCAATAATTTCTCTGCATAATAATTGAACTAGTAAGTTGTCTGAACTTGTTTTCAATAATCCTTTTGAATAAAAGAATTTATCAAGAAATACAATCATTTTTGATAACACGCTTCATGAAAAGTATGCATGCGTGAAGAATTGGAATTCATACCCTCAAAAATATCATCTTTATCTGGTATTTACATTCTATTTTCATTCCTGAGAGGTATACTATATTTATCAAAATTCATTAGCACATTTCCACAACTGCATCGTATTCATGAGGTAATGATTACCATAACAATTTGTGAAGATATCACAGACAAAAAATTGGAATGTAAATGATAAACCATATTCAAGACAAAATCTTAAAGCTTTCTTGTGCAAGTCATGATCATGCTGGTCATACGAAAAAGTACCAGTGGTACGCTGCCAACTACCCAAGATAGTTTATCTTCAAAGATCACTTTGTCGACTTTGCAATTTTTAACATCTTAATGACTGTGTAGGTAATCTCTCTCTCATCTGCGTGTATATATATATATATATATATATATATATATAGAGAGAGAGAGAGAGAGAGAGAGAGAGAGAGAGAATACTTACTTTTCCCGACGATCAGTAAAAGTATAGGTAAAAAGATTTAAAAAAAAAAAAAAAAAAGACACACGAAAACGTTTTACTAAACGTTTTGAAATTAAAAAACTAAAGCTTTACTAAACTTTTCCGAGTTTCTTTCTTTCTTTTTTTTAAATCTTGTTACACACACACACACAGAGAGAGAGAGAGAGAGAGAGAGAGAGAGAGAGAGAGATAAGTAAATTAGATAGATAGAATTCGTAAGTAAACGTATAAAAGCAATGAAAATTGATGATTGATTAATTACTTAGTTATTAATGATTTATGTTATTGATGTAGATTTTTAAGAACAAAATTAAGATAAAATGAAAACGAAATAAAAATCTTAATGTCATTTCAAAGATTAAAATAAAATTAAAATATTGTAAATTTTTTTGGTCAGTTTTAGGTAAATGAAAATAAAGATATATGTACTCAGTATATATAAAATATCAATACATACATTCATTCAAATTTTAACTTCAAATAAGCTCTACTGCAAGTGCAACTTATACATGTAACAGAAGGAAACTGCAGAAAATGTATGAAAAATTTAGATCATATGTGTTTTAATTCATTCACTTATAAAATGACTTCAACACATATTGGAAAAATAATACTAAGAATGTGCTTTGTGATCAAATGTATTGAGAAAGAATTAATATGCCTCTGTCTCGAAAAACATTTCATTGAGGACTAGACAGACATCCACTTCAAATTTCGAAAATTCTCCATCAGTTGAAAAAAAATACTACACTGAATATATTATAAGATGTTTCGTATTCGTTATTTTCACATCAATCTTTAAAATGTATGAGTAAAATGAGAGAGAGAGAGAGAGAGAGAGAGAGAGAGAGAGAGAGAGGGGGGGGGGGAGTTAAGGGACAGATAATCCTGGATATTCTTTTCGCACCTGCCCGCTTCCGGTTGAGCGTAACCTAGACAGGCAGCTGTGCTGTTTTACCTGTGCAATATAATGAAAGATGGGGTTGTCTTTTGGACGTTGTATCTATTAATTATATTTTGAGGTGAGTCCTTCCTTTGAGTCGGGAAAATTCGCTAGTGTCAGTGTCAAGAGATGTACCCAGGTAGTCTAAGAACAACACGCTACCGCGATCATATGATCATGACAGGTCTACATTCTGTGAGTGTGAAGGGACCCGGATTTATAAATAAATAGTCCTCGTTTACAGAAAGTCAATGATTATTTGCCAGTAGAAATTAATAGATATGTGTAATTTGTTGAAATTGAATTTTTCCCATGTTAAGGTGTAGGCTTATATATTTTCAGGTATATGCCATGTAAAGATTTTCAGCTACTGATAAAAAAAGATGAAACTATAAAAATAGGCTAGCAGGAAATAGTTAAAATATACAGGCAAAGGTTTATGAGTAGTTAGACAAAATGAAGAAACACAATTTAAGTGTTAAGGTTCAATAGGACTAGCTGATTATAAACAGACATAAATAAAAACTATTTATGTCTCACACTGTCATAGATAATTTAACTTCCAGGGTATATTGGTTTGCAGTGTTTGGTCAGTCAGTATATAGGTTGTTCAGTAGACCAAGTGTTTTCTGCCTTTGCCTAATAGACATATAACTTGTATTGGATTCCCGTAAGAAGTAGATGCACCCTATTGAATTTTAGATTACAAGGGTCAAACTGGACATATTAAGATATTGTATGCTCAATATTTCAAGAACCCTTTGCTTGACAGACATCAAATTTCGTACACTGATACACCCCAAAAAGTAGATGATCCGTACTGATTTTAAAGTCAAGGTTACTCTGGAAGTAAGGAAGTATCGTCTGCTTAGTATTCCTGTGACCCCTTTGCATGACAGACATTAAACTAGGTCCACTGGTACCCCCTAAAGAGTAGATGATCCCCATTGGTCAAGATGACTTATGGTAGGCTATTATCACCCTTTTTCATTTTGAATCTCACAAGGTCATAAATCAATTCACTCTGAATAAAAAAATGAAATAATGCTTATTTATATTTTTAGATGCCAGATTGAAATCAAATGTAGTATTGTGGTTGCCCACAATTAACAAACAACCCATATTTTTTTAATATCATCACAGACATTCTAAATTTTATAGTAGACCCTTTTCAATATTGTGACAATGGAGTGGGGCATATATGTAATGTATTTAAAGTATTTCTTGTTTACAGTAGATATATACAGAACACACAGACATTTCTGTATGGACTTTTAAAACAATTGTAAACTATGAATTCCCTTTTAATTTGCATACTTTTAGAGCAAAAAAATCTTCATTACTGTCAGTTTATCAGTGTTGTAAACAAGATGAAGCTGTTTATAGGAACAAGGAGTTGCCAGGTCAGATGTTAAAATAGTGAGGTTATGTATTCTGCAGGAAGTTGGGTCCAACACTCCTACAGGTTGTATAGGACCTATTGGATATCTGCTGGACCCTTGGGTCTTTCATTTCTACAGGCTTTGTAGGACTTGTTGGGTTTCTACCAGACCACCCAGAAACATCACAACTAGAAAAATTTGTTAAAAGAAGTTTTCTTCAATTTGTATAACCCCACAATTAAAGTTCAGGGGTAGCATCAATTTCACTTAATCTGTCCATCTGATTGTCTGTCTGTCCAGAGATGCATTAATCCAGAGATTTTCTTGGAGGCTGTTCATTACTATTTACCAAATAATGTTAAAATACTATGTAAATCTGTACACCAGATATTTTTAGATTAATTCATTGAATTTTGAGGAAGTTATGACAATTAGTAGTTATATTTTCATGATCAGTATGTGTGTCTAGTTCATCCATCCAAAATAGCTTATCTGGGAATTTAAGTTTGATTTGGTCCAAATTCTCTTTTACTTCACCCATACATATTATTATATTGATCTTGACTTAAGGTTCTGGGTAAAATGTCAAGATCAAATCAAGTCTTCTTAAAAATCTTTTAGAATTTTTGAAATCAATTTCTTCATTAATATTTCACTTACCAGTTATACATTGAACGCAGTACATTTTGCACTTTTAGGGACTGTTACTTGAAGTCTAGGTAAAATCATGCCTTTGTGTAAAATTTTGATGAAATTCTTGTCTGGAATGTAAATTCGCTATTGAGCTCAAGGTTTGACATTTACTTTTTGGAGCACTAGACCAGCTATCTACTTCAAATAAAAATTACTTAACTCAGATGACAAACAATACTTTCTCCCCTAATTTTGAACTAAAATGTATTCACTTGCCCTGCTTTGTTTCTTCCATACCTTTTCTTTTTTGTCTGGGACATCTTTCTGTGAGGATGAGAGGCCTTATTGTATAGCAAAATGCAATGGACCAGACCAGGATTTGAATCCGGGCCCCCTGAATCTCCAGTCAGGTGCTCTACTAACTGCGCTATTTGGCCACCTGCAATCAAACCAGACTGACCACAACATTTTTCCCTCCTTGAATGTCTTCACACCTGAAGACATCAACCCAGGATCTTTATACCCTGGCATGCATTTTCACTTGTCAATTCCAGGGGCTGGTCTATGGCATCGAATGTAACAGGAAGGAAGAAAATACAACAGAACAGACTGAAATTCAAACTAGGACCCTGTGAATCTTAAGTCAGGTGCTCTTCCAAATGAGCTATCTGGCCACCAGTGATCCAACCCGTTTGACCGCTATATTCCTCCCTCATTAAATTGTCTTTGCCCTCAAAGACACAATCCAGATTCTTTATGCTTCTGGCAGGACAACCTACATTGCAGGGGTGGTCACATAACCAACTGTAGTATAGGAGAGAAGATTTGTGGCTGGACTAGGAATTGAACCCAGGACCCCTGCATTATTAGTCAGGTGTTCTAACCACTGAGCTATCCAGGTTGATATCCACAGTCCATACAGGACTAACTACTACATTTTCTTCTTGCAAGTGCAGGGGTAGTCAATGGCATTAAATGTAACTTGAAGGAAGAAAATGCAATGGACCAGACTGGGATTTGAACCCAGGTCCCCTGAACCTCCAGTCAGGTGCTCTACCAACTAAGCTATCTAGCCACCAGTGATCAAACCTTGCTGACTACATCGTTCCTTCCTCCATAAATGAAGATATCAACCCAAGATCTTTATCCCCAAACAGACATTTTCACTTGTCAGTTCCAGGAGCTGGTCTATGGCACCAAATATAACCAGAAGAGAGAAAATGCAATGAACTAGACTGGGATTAAGATTTGAACTGCTCCGCCTACTGAGCTGTCTGGCCACCTGTGATCGAACTTGGCTGACTGCTGCATTTCAGTAGAGACATTCCCTCACTTGTATGTCAATGCTGAAACGTAGCAGTTTATGATGCAATTTGATAAAAACTTTCCCACATTTAATTCAAATAAACTGTTTTTAAATTAGAATGAATTCAATTTATATCTAAAAGAAAACTTTACACACATTCACATTTTGTAATCAACAATGAGTAGATATCACAAAGCATCACTTCCGACTGCGATTTATTTACAACTAAAAATAGAGATTATGAATTCACGCAGTCTAAAATTGTGTGCAAAGGTGTTGTTATTTTTTTCACACTTGTTTTTAATTCAGAATAAAATATCTTATGGTATAAAATAAGGTTTCTTTATTTTTCAACACAACCAGTCATACTAGTGACATTTTACCCGACCAGACTTATCATTTAGCAGCTTGGTTAGTCAGATGTGCTTTACTGTCAAACCATGAACCTAAACTCTTAAATACTTCACAAATACATTGACCAATCTGTGCATGCACTTTTACCCAACAATCGTCTCAAAATTTGTGAGTGGAGTTGCTCTTACGGTATCAGTATTGGTTCAAGACATCTTGTATTTTCTGGGTACTTATTTTTCCTCCATTAACACAGTACTTTCAACAGATTTGAGATTAGTCCTTTAATTGGAAGATGAAGTGCATGACCACAGCTCAGCGCTACCTAGTTTATCTGTCTGGAGACAGTTACTAAGCGTTGCTTGATTTTCATTTTAATCCATCTCTGGATGAGATTTTCAGACTTTTTCAAAGTGTGTTATTCATGGTATTTGCAGAGAAAGTTCTTTAAACTTAACGCAAATCTTTACAGTGAAATAAACTCTATGAAAAAGACATTATATTAATGATTCATGATATGTTTCAAGTATAAAAATGTGACTTCAGTCTCGATTGGCTGTCACATGATTTATGTTAAGTCGTGTTATCACTGAATGTTATAGTAGTGCCATAAAGTTATATTTTAGGACCATTAAACCTGTACAAATATCGGGGAAGAGTTTTAATGTGATAAACATGATGGTACATAAGGCAGGCATGCTTTTGATCATCTGAGTCACTCAGGATCAATTTTTATCCTCTGTCGTCCATTGTTCATCATCTGTTAATAATTGAAAAATAAACTATGCATTTTCATGGGTTCTACAGGAAAACTTCCAAAGTTGAGAAATGTTGTTTTGATATGTTTATATTTCAAATAAAATTCTGAGACCAAAGAGGTTATCATGCTTCACAAAAACAAGTTTTACTGTAGCTCAGAAATATACAGTCAACCTATACAGTTATGAATTAGGTCACTGCTTGATGTCATGGCAGCTTCTGAAATGGAATACATGTATTTTGCTGATGAAAACTGTGAGATTGTAAAGTCTACTATTTTGAAAGATATTTCAATTATTTAGTTTTATATAATTTGCTCTGAATACATCGTCCAACAAAAATACACACATATGGAAGAAGGTTCACTTGTCTGTGGATTACCATGTGTATATACTGGAATACAGACAATTGCTTTTTTATTCAGTGTCAAATATATCCTTCAGTCATTTATAACATTACATTGATATATATTATGATAGTGAAATAAAATTATCAGTTATCGATTTTATTGTTGTATTAGCAAAAAACAAAGTGTAAAAACAGAAAGTAAGATCATGGAAAAGCTATAAAATAGGTTTACTTTTAACAGCTGTTTTAAGGTAATGCACAACATTTAATCCAAAGATGTGAAACTGATATGGTCTCAGTAAGTATTACAATTTAACCCATTTTTCTTGTGGAAGCACTGTCTAATAATTTGTGGATTAATTGGCATATATTGGAGAAGAATGGAATTAACATTTCCTTCATCTCTACAATCACCATGGTAAGAATTGAGCATATTCAACTTCTTCTTTGAAAGTATATGACCATCTTTTTAAAAGCAAATTTGGCATTATTGTAGAACATCTTTTGGGTTAGGGAAACTAAAATTGTAAATTTCAAGGTTGCAGCACTCCTTGGGCAATTTAACCTTTAAAAAATGATGCAATCCTTATCAATCCTTTTTGCTCAGGGATGTCTAGTAGACAGACTGCATGTGTATATAGTCAAGATGAACAAGCGTACTTCTGCTAGAATTGTAAAATTCATAGATTTAGATTCAGAGGTTTTGGTGCTAGGACTTTATGTTTCAAATGGTAAAAATACATTATTTCTTTAAAATCTTTTTCTCTGACTCCTGGACATCAAGTAATGAAACTGAGTTCATAGTGATATTGTACATGTATATCAATTTTTTTTCCCATGAGGTGGAAATTTTGTCTTACTTTAACAATTAGATTTCATACTGCCATATTTATAATACCTGAATTTGCAACCAAGTATACATGACCAGTCAAAAGGGATGGTTTTTGCAAGGAAGATAGCTCTGTGATGCGGTCGCTCTCTTCAGGTTGAGGGGTAAATAAACTACTGTTTTTTTTGTTTTTGTTTTTGGTCATTTGTTTCTGACAACAGTATTTAATGTTTTACAGATTAACACTATACTGCTTATCAATTTTTATGTTTTGGAACTCTATGTCCTCTAAAATATATTTGAAAACTGTGTGTGAACTAGAAAATTGTAAAAGTTTACACCCACAGGAAAATCTACAAAACAAAACACTATATGGTAATGAAATAGTTAAGAAGAGATGCCTCTACCAAAACTGCACATACCTGGACCATGGGTTAGCGGTTCCAGTGCCAGGGCAGGGCTTCATGGCTCATACGTGAAAATGCATTAATTCTTCAAAATTTCTCTCTTCGTCAAAACTGTATGCATGGTTGGGAAGAGTAATGGGCCACTATACCAAAGTTGTGAATTTTTTTAACCTTGGGCTAGTGGTTTAGGCTCTAGGATGGAGTCCCAGTGAGTATATGCCTGTTGTGAAAATGCATTTAATTTTTAAATATCTTCCTCACTACTTCTCTGTATTACAATGAAATCACTGTTTGTATTATTATAAATAGTATGTCATTGTCTTCCAAAATTGTGAATTTTCCTATCCCTGTGGCAGGGATGTAGGCTTTAGGGCAGACCCTAAAAGGGTACATAGTGAAAATGCACTTAATTTTAAAATTGTCTTTTTGACTTTAGTGTATTATGGATAGATATCTTATGTATTGTTATTAGGAGCATTGTGAAATTCCCTCTTCCTGTATCAAGGGGAATAAAATTTGTGACCCTTGCAGGAGTTATGTAGGCTTCAGAGAGCAGCAATCATAGGTAGTGAAAGCACAGCACACAATCTAATTAAAATTAGATCCTTTGATCCACTCATGTGTATCGCTACACAAGTGTAGCGATATACATGAGCGGATCAAAGGATCTACTTTTAATTAGATTGCACAGCACATGAATTTTTTTTAGAATGCTCTTTTACTCTTGCACATTGAAAAAAATCCTGAATTTTTTTTTTTTCATTTTTAAAGTAATTAATACCAGTTACCTTTTATATTTACAGATCAAGGATTGTAGATGAAACCACTTACCTTCAGTGATGGTAAAGCAAACTATAAAAATGTGGAAACGGTGCATAAATATAGGTAATGTTTCTATTGATGTGTATTGGTTTTTAGTTCACCTGAGCCAAAAGCTCAGTGAGCTTTTCTGACCATGCCCATTTTGCCTGGTGTCTGTCTATATGTCCTGATGAAACTTTTCACATTTTCAACTTCTTTTCATGAACCAATTTTTGACTAATTTGCCATAAAGCATGTTTGATTGAAGATGATTGAAGTTTGTTCAAATGAGGATCGAGCTACACTTTTTTTTTTAGTTCACCTGAGCCAAAGGCTTCTCTAGAACCGCTGGGCCATTTTCAATCAAACTTGGCACAAATCATGCTTTTGTAAAGGAGATTCAAATTGTTAAAACCACAGGCAATTATATCACTTGAGTTCAAATTTATTATTAAAGAGTATAAGTATAGAACTCCAAATATAGGGTACCCAAGTTTGCCAATGAAAAATCAGTAAACCAAATGGTATAAAATTCTACTCAGTATTCTAATATGATATTACATATAACCAATTTACAATGCTACCAAAGTTGATCCCAAGGTATGCAGAAATTAATTCAGAAAAATGCCTCATATATTTTGGTCAAGTTTTAGCTGGGTCCCTGGCTCTGTATGACTAAACAGAATGTTTATGCATTGCAACAAGCAATCACATAGAATGTGCAACATTAGATATCATCTTTAAGTTGAATTTCTTACATCGATTTATTAACAGAAGTCCGTAATAGCTCCAAGTGACTGAAAATTGTTAAACTATCTGCACTTTCACTTATCACAGCCATTTTGACTGGTGCCACTAAATACCTAAATTCACTTCATTATTATAAATCGTCAAACGCCTGTGTTGATGTGATTTAGATAAAAATAAACATAATAAGAGCTGTGTATCTTTACAAAGACATGTTATTAGCATAAATTATGTACTAGTCTGTAATGAATTATTATTCATCAAAATTAATATTTGAGACTCTAAATCGTTATGGGTCCTTATCCTTTTGGGTGGGACCACATTAGGGGATCAAAGTTTCACATGGAGATATAGGAAATATTTTCTTTTCAGAAACAGCAAGGCCATGATTACTCGTATTAATATGCAAGCATCCCAAGGTAGTTCAGATTCAAGTTTGTTCAAATTGGGGCCATAATTGGGGATCAAAGTTTTACGATGTAATATATAGGAAAAAATCTTTATCTCAATAACAGCAGGGCCATGATTACTCGTATATGTATGCAGGCATCCACAGGTAGTGCAGATTTAAGTATATTCAGATCATGGCCCCAAGGGTTGGGTGGTGCCACAATAGGGAATCTAAGTATTCTAAAGCCAGACTTGTGTTGAAGTTGCTTATTGTCATGTGTTTTTCAGTAATTAAAGCCTTTTCCATCTGAATCCTAAGATGATTCACACAAAATTCATGCATTATTTTCAATGCTTAATTATAGCATACTTTACACTCTTTATAATCTCAAGTGCACTTACTTGGCCTTTCTGAATTATACTCTTTTAGGAGCCAATGCAAATTATAATGATAAATGCAATTTGGTTTTCGTAGATTAAAAGTAATTCAAATGCATTTTATTATTAATAGTACTCATAGCTGCATTTATATTTTGGTGTCATGTCATTAAAAATTATCTTGCTATGATGTCATCACTGAAATTATATGAGACATTTTACATGTAATTGTGAACAGATCAAAGGGGTTGTGTTATAAAATCAATATGCATTTTATACTACTGCAGATAGTATCAGCATATATATATGAAGCCGGGTGGAAAATGAAGTAAACACCAGTCCTGTGGGTTATTCTCTTTATTGTGCGATGTAACAATGTAGACACATAAATATATATATTTATGTAGAAGTAGATGTAGACGTCGACGTAGACCCTGAAATAACATAGGAGTTATAAACACAAGAACAATAACTCTATATCAAAACTATGCAAACAAGGTCTTTGCCAAAATATTAAAATATGAGGTAAAATATATAGAAATTACACATTATAATAATTTCCCAAATCAATAACCTTTCCCATAAGCCTACAGAGATAAACTTATCAAAATAAATAGTTCGTGATTAACACAAACTGAACATATTCTGTATAATAGAAAAGTCATGCAAAACTGCTTAAGTACATAAGTTGAACAAAAAGAAATCTGGCTATATATACTTTTAACATCATTCAAGTGAAACATTTCATTTATAATAAAAATTAACCCTTCTACAATTAATCTTACCTCCCATGAGGTGCAAAGGTCCTATCAGTGCTCCTACTCTATGTTCTAAATGTAATTGAAATAATATATCTAATATGTACATGTATAGTTTACTGTGTTAATGAATATATCCTCTAACTAAATACTTTAAACAGTAATGTATTTAATTTCTCCTCTAAAAGTAAAACAATTCATTTGAATCTAATTAATATCATAGCATTCATACTAATTTACAAAGATCAGCCACTCCCTAGCTCATACATACTCTATCATTCATGCAATCACTCAAAACTTAAAATAAATAGTGCATAATCAGTATAATACTAACCTGCTGGGTAAATAAAATCATTAAAAAAAAAATCCAATCACTTGAAGAAAAAATACGCACAAGGAATTTACACCGCTTCGGTATGAAACAGAAAAAAACTAGTCCTCAATAGAAAATTCCCCCCCCCCCCCCAAAAAAAATATCATGTGACTAAACTAGAGTGACCAGTCTATAAATAGTAGCATAATTACTTTAAACAAGAAAAACCTGTCTTGTATGGTCAGCAATAAAATTCAATAGGTTATGAAGTAACAAGACAAACAAGTAGCAAGTAATTGTGAATAAAATTTAATTCTCATGTTTCAGATTCTGCAATTAAATTGAAATGAAAATTTATTCAAAAGAATGAAAGTTAAAAAAATGAAATATTTAAAACATGTAAAATTTCACTCTATCACATATATACATTTGGCTTGATTAGAAATGTTTTTTATTAACAATAGTTAGGATTTTATATAAGCTGTGTATTATCAGTGGTGTTCCATTTCATTCACATATGGGGCCTCCGTGGCTGAGTGGTTAGAGCATTGTGCTCAAAATCACAAGGCCTCTCACCTCTAGTTGGCACGGGTTTGATTCTCGCTCGCACCGAGATATGTGAGAAAGTTTACCAGTTTACTTTCGGAAGGTCAGTGGTCTCTTCCCAGGTACATTGTATCGGGGTTCTCTCCTCCACCAATAAAACCGGTCGTGGTAGCTCAGTGGTTAGAGCGTTCACTTCATAACCGGGAGGTTGTGAGTTTGAGCCCCGCTCGTGCCATGACCGTGTCAAACCTAAGACGTAAACATAGGTAGTAATTGCTCCTTTGCCAAACGCTCGGCATATAGAAGTAAGAATCACGGGTCTTTCGGATATGACCTTAAAAACGGAGGTCCTGTGTCACGGTAGGCGTTGGCATGTTAAAGAACCCTCACTGCTACGGTCGGCCCTGAGCGCTAAGCATAGGTCTAAATTTGTGGTACTTCACCTACAGCTGTTGATGTCTCAATATGAGTGAAAATTCTCGACGGGACGTAAAACAAACAATCAATCAATCAATCCACCAATAAAAAACTGGATGCCACCAGGTAACTTTTTGAGTGTGGTGGAAAACAATAAACAATCAGTCATTCAGTCATTCACATATACCTCATAATTGTCTCAAGGTGGCACACAAAATCATCCTATTGCTCTTTACTATTCATGGTATGTTGGTAGGAAGGGTTCAATGATGTGAGAAGAAACCAGAGTACCTTGAGGAAACCCCATGTGTCCATTTGATTTACCACAATACCCTCTCGCACACAATCAATGCTGATCTTGAGGACTGAACTCGGGGTCACACTGTGAGAAGCGAGTGCATTAACCACTATGCTACATAGACATCCATTGTTTAAATGCTGATTGAAACACTGGAAATGTACTTGTTTTAGGCATAATCTTATTTTCTTGCTTTCTTGTTCTGCTAAACTGTATGTACATGGCTAATATTCCAATATGATGTAAGGAAGGAAGTATGTTTTCATCATTTATCAACACTAAAGTGAAAGTTGAGATATTTGTGTATGCATATCAAATAGCATTATAGCAAACAAAATCTTTTTTTTTCTATATATACAAAATTGTGACTTCATCAACATGCAACAGCTTTTCAACTCAATGAAAAGTCAGTAAAAATGGCCATTTTTCTTCAATTGTTCATTTAAAAAAGTTGTTCACAGCTGTTTCCCATGCAAATTTAAAAGATATTTTTCCAGTATATATTACGAAATAGCTATCAGTAAATTTCAAAGATGATATGCTTTGAAAATATATGTCTTCTGTTAGCAAGACAATCCACCTATTTATGATGTCCTAGTTGATGCAATAGAGATTCAGTTAGATGAAATTAATGTACGTCATATTATGCCACTTCTTACTGTAAGTGTCAACGTGGGTCAAATGAGACATGAATTGATAAATACAGACTGTTAATGAAATGCACCAGTAACTGTAGGGTTTATAATAATTATCATTATTACATGAAGGGGTTTTTCCATGCCTACTGATTGGCTAAGATCCAGCAACTTTGGGAAAATAGAACAGTATGTTCAACTACAGGTGAATATATTTGATTTCTCCAATATCGGGCCGAAATAAATAGAGAATTTCAAAATTGATATGACTGATTATCATTTTTATGGCTACTCAGTGAAAACTTGCATCTCTACTCACTTTCAACTATTGTGCACAGTAAATGTAGAGAAAGGGTGTCTTCTGTCACACTCTAGAGTAATGATAGTTGAATTGTAGGAACATTGATTGTGATGTAAAGATACTGATCAGGTATTGTTTATCAAGTTCAACTTGTTCTAGTAACAGGTGGTAATATTTTAAATTACAGGTGAATTTTGATGCCTTAGCATATTTCAAAACATTTCTTGACCTTGGAGGTTATACCTGCAACATCCACAAAATGTGTACTTTATTACTTACTTAAATATTGAATAAGTTGCTCTACTGAGTAGGACTTGATAAATTACGAGGGCGAGTCAATAAGTAACCAGCCTAACTTGCTTCCAGTTGAGATCCACCTCTTCTTTTTTGATGTAATTGCCCTCTAGTGTGATTTACTTAGACCAATGGTGTTCAAGTGCCATCAGCCTAGAATTGAAAAAGTCAGGGTCCTTTCCATTGACCCAATCCTCAACTGCCCTCATGATTTCTTCGTCAAAATGGAAATGGCGTCCATGGATATCCCTTTCCAAGTTTGGGAATAGGAAGAAGTTGTAGGAGCTAGGTCAGGCAAATAGGCAGGATATGGTATTAATTCATACCTGTTTCACTCTACAGCATCCATTGCAATTTTGCAAGTGTGAACTCTCACGATGTCTTGTTGCAGCAAAACACCTTTAGAGAGTTTACCTCAGCGTTTTACACAGATGGAGATTCTCAGTTGATCTTGCAAGTTTGCATAATACACTCCAGTTATTGTACTTCTCTTGGGTAAGAAGTCCAATATATTAACACCTTTCGCATCCCAAAACACTGTGGCCATCACCTTGCCAGTAGATGGTTGCGTCTTGAACTTCTTTTGCCTTCTTTTGGCCCTACCCACTGACAACTCTGAGCTTTGTTCTCTAGCTCATAATAATGAACCCAAGTCTCATCTTCAGTTACCAGATGCAAAAAAATCATCGTTTGACCTAATATGCTTTGACAAGGCACTGCATACTGATGCTGTGGTTGCCATTTGCTCATCGCTAAGGGATTTGGGGACCCAACAGGCTGTTAGCTTCCACATACCTAAATGATCATGTATGATAGTTGAAATGCTACCATGTGAAATGCCTAATGCCTGTGCTGTTTCTTCCATCTGAATTCACCTATCAGAGTATACCAGATCCTGAACTTTGTTACACATTTCTTCATTGGTGGCATCCAGTGGGCATCCAGACCTGGCTTCATCTTCTAAAGACGTTTTTCTACCGCATTTGAATTCCCCTACCTAGAATCTAACCTGAGCACAAGATGGACAGAAGACCCATAAACATCTGCTAACTCACCCTGTATTTCTTTGCCTGGTTTACCTTTTAAATACAAGTACTGAATTACAGCACGGTACTTAACTTTAGATGAAAAGCATGCCTTTGCATCACTAGCCATGTTTGACATTCAGTATCTTATTAAACAATGACTTGATATGCATGCGATTTTGTATCCAGGTATAAAATATGTATGAAACAAGGCATGAAATTGTGACCATCTTGGTCAATCAGAAATGGGATAGGCTGGTTACTTATTGACTCGCCCTCGTATCAAAACCAATTATTGATTGAAATTTTTAATTAGTATGATGAAAACAGAAATTGTCACACCAACAAAATGTAAAGCAGTGTCTTTGGACATTTTAATGTTACTAAATATTAGTGATTATTGTCTTTATCAAATGAAAGACTTCTTAATTTTACTGATACTGTATAAAAGAATAGATGCATATTTAGGAAAAGCCAAAAGGGATGTACCAAAATTAAGAATTTCACAACCCAAGGGTTCTGACTCTAGGGCGGGTCCAAAATAGTCATATTTTGTTAATATAACATTATTATGTAAAGCCTTTCATTAATATGGACACTCTTTCAGAGTATTTGTGTTTTAAGAACACATCTTGTTTAATACTGCTGCTGAATATTAGAATACAGATTACATATGTAGAACTGGAAACTTATCATGGAATTTGTTGCCTTTGGGGCTAGTGATAATTAATACTCAGGTGACTGATAAGGCTTTTTAAACTCTGAGTAGAAGCAAGTATTTAATAAGTATAGTAATTCATATCTGCATGCAGACCCTGTAATTTTGATGTTACTTGGAGTTCTGTTAGTTATTAGCAGATCAAAATGATTAGCAGTGGTAGTATGTAATAATAAATTTGAATGGTTTTGTCCACCAGATATTTCTTGGGTAGGTATAGAAATTTCACCCTGTGTGTCTGTTTGTCACAGACTTTTTGCAATGTATGTGGAAGCTTTTAAGCTTAACATTGATTACACAAATTGCATAAGACTTGATTGTGACCAAAATAAATTTAGTTAGGTCAAGGTCATTGACAAGAAAACTCAAAATTCTTATCCAAGCTGTAACTTTTCAATAGAGAATTGAACAATAGAGGCTTACTTTCTTTACAGAAAGATTGGTGATGACACATTAGCATGTGCTGAACCTAACTGGTCATTTCACAAGGTTTTAGGGTCACTTCAGTTAGAATTATAAACAGTTACATAACCATTTTGCTTATAACTGGAGGAAGTAACTTGATCCAAGCCCAAGGAAAAGGTCAAGGTCGCAGGGGAAAACTTGTAAATTTTGTACCCCAATTCTTTCTGTATCTTAATATTAAAGTTAATAATGTCAAGGTCACTGGAAGAAGTCCAAACTTCTAAATAGTATGGATAGTCTTTAGCCAACCATATGTGCCACAAAGGTTGCACCAGACCTTTTCGTGTGTCATAATGCTAGATGAATGTCATTTGGATGATGTAAAGCTTTGTGGGAGAAAAATTACATTTTTTTTGTTTATGCCATATCTTAATTTGCAGACCTAACTAGTTAATACAGGGATTGTGAAAACTCCTATGAGTTTGATATTAAAATATGTGGTATTTTGAACATACCCCAGTTTGAATGAGCTTTGTGGGGTATTAGTCTTATTAGAAGAGGTCCTTGGTAAAAAAGGTTTTCATTCATTAAAAATGTGTCATTCTATTTATCTATAGTTAAATGATTTCATCTGTTCATATTTTGTTTTACAGGTTTTGCAATTTTAACATACTGCACATCATGTACATTTGGTAAGTACACATGTTAAAGAAAATTTCTGTGTGGAAATTTTTTTTTGTAAAATGTGGTAAAAATTTGTTGGATTTGACCACTTGATATGTACTATTATAATATTACTTCTGTAATTTTTTCTATCAAAATCATTTTCTTCACTTCTCCTTTTGCATTACTGTGTGACCTGTGGACAAGATTTACATAATAATTACCAATTTGACTTCATTCGGACAAAATGAGATTCAAGAACCTTGATGAAGATATAGGCCCTTGTTCTAAAATGAATTTCTGAATAATTTTTATTTTTATAAATCAAAATTTGAAAAATTATAATTTTGCAGCTTTATTTTTACCTCATCTGAGTCAGAGACTCATTGAAGCTTTTTTGATCATCTTTTGTCTGGAGTTTCAGTTTCTCTGCCAGTGTATCCATGTATTGATTCATTTTTCAAGCCTGGAGTGATCTTTTTTTCCCTGGAGTCACTGTACTTTACACACAATCTCACCATGAGATGAGGAAGATCTTTATCAATGTTTGGGTCTAGAGATCAATTTAAGTGGGCACAAATATAGTAAAACTGTTTCCAGGGCATACATGATTTCCCCTTTTACTGGAGTCACCATACATCACATAGATATTCACCATGGCATTAAGATGATCTATTTGACTTTGGGGTAAGAGGTCAAGGGTAAAGGAAACTGGACACAATTACAGGAAGGAGAGTCTCAGGTCATAAGTGATATCCCTTTTCACCTTAACTCACAAACATAATGATTAAAGAAGTATAACATATTTTCTACCATCTTCATCCCATATTAATTTTTCTCTTGGTGAATGGGGATATGATAATACTTTATTAATGAGCTTTCATTGTTCAATTTTAACACAGTTTTATATGTGTTTGTAGGACTTGTAGATATCTGCAAAACTAAGTACATAACCTACCCATTTGATCAACAAAGCATTGTGGGAGTAACAACAAATACTGGGTCCACTGAGAATGATCCATGCATTCTACGTATCAAGGGCTGTAGTAACTGCCACATCCGGCTTCATCCAGATGGAGATGACTGGGATCTCCCACAGTGTCCCTCTTCATATCCTCAGCACTACTCACTGAAGGAGTGCACACCAGGGTGCGTTATCGGTGAATTGTTTGTCTGATGTCACAGTCCATTTTTTGAGAGTACAGCTGTGTATTTTCTTGTTCAATACCCAAAGAAAAATTGTTCATTATGCAACAACAATGAAATTGATGGAACCCTAAATATGATAAATCAAAAAATCTTTTAGCGATTCATTGAAATTGTTTTGGATAAGACATCTTATTTTAACTAATAAGGGGCAATTTCATATCAAATTTCAATCTAAATAAATTCACATCCTGTGGGATTGAATACACTGAGTTACTTTTAAAGTCTATAAAAACAAATTTTGGATAAATGTGTTCAAGGCATGGATTGTATTACAGAAAACACCTGTACAGAGTTTGACGTTTCTGCAGATTCACCTTTACAACCCAATGATTCATATGTTCTTTAATAACATTTATTCGACAGTAACATTAGACATATTAATTATATAATTGAGGAAGATGGTACCTTTTTTTAGTTATGAGAAATTTTTTTTATTCAAAATTAAAAAGATAAACTCTTTTTAAAAGATGTGTACTTTTTGTCACAAAGTGGAGGACAAAATAAAACATATACCGTGGGAATATGATTATGTTCAATCATTCCTAAATGAGTTTGAATTTTACGTAAAAGATAAAACAAATTTTCAATTGGTTTTTACCAAAAAATAATTTATTTAAGGTATTCATGATAAAAAATTTTTTTATACAGAATACTCTTATCCTTTGGTTGAAGTATTAAATTTATACTACAAGATGTATTGAGGAATCAATGAGTATTCGTTTTACAATATCCTATTTAAAACTCTTTTGTATTATTCTCTCTCTCTCTCTCACACACACACACACACATCTGTATCCCTGAACTTTGCTTATCATATTTCTGCATATATTGTGATATATACAGATTACGTTTAAAAATATAAAAAAAAATTTGAAATGAGAGAACCTTGCAGTGATCAATTTTCACTGTTTGCATATCAACCCTTTTCTGTGATTTCATAATGAATTAAAGGGGTATACTAGAGTTATCATATCCAGCTGTCTGTCCATCTGTCTGTAGGGAGACATATTTTGTCCAGGATTACTGTATGTGTACATATTTTTAGCGTATTTAAAATTTGGCACAGATGCTGATGCATTGTTTGGTGTAATCATGATTTAGCACTTGTTATGTGTTTGAGAATAGATGAATTGAGATTTACATATTTTAGCACAACCGTAAATTAGCACTCTTGCTTCACTGCCAAAACCGCTTAATTTCAAATCTGATTTGTTTAGACTCTCAATTTGTTTAACATTACATTTAATTTCAAATTATCTATGGAACTTTGTTTTTCATGTTAAGGTAATGTTGCAAATATCACAGAAATACAGATTTTGTCTAATATTGAGAAAATTATAGCTTGAAATTTTTAGCTCAACTGAACTAAAGTTCATGTGAACAATTCTGTCATTTGTCTGTCATTTGTAATCATTTCACATTTTTTTTTATGACATTGTGTTGTCAAGAATCATTGGGCCAATTTCAACTAAGTTTGGCATGCATCATTAGGTGAATGGGATTAAGTTTTCTTAAATGAAGGACCAGTCCACTTTCTGTGGAGGTGATAATTTAAAAAATAGGTTGGGGTGTTGTAAAAATCTTCTCAAGAACCAAAGGACCAAAAAAAAAGAAAAAAAAAGAACAAGTAATGTTTCAGAATATGGTGCAAAATTGTATCATTTAATTTATAGTAGTGCCAAAACAATTCAAGATATTGAGCAGGCAATATCTTCCTATGGCTAGAGTGAATTGACCTCTGCATGACAGCTCATGCAAACAATGGCATGATATCCATATATGTAAACATAAATGCCATAGCTTTCTACAATGTCCTAAAAATTGTATGTAAAATTGTACAAAAATTCATTGCACAATCACTATGGCAAATGTAAACCAGGCTTTACATAAGGTTATATGGACAATGTTAAGGTCCTTTTCTTTGCAAAAGAAAAAGAAGCTCATGTTTAATGCCAGGTTTGCTTGATGACATGTGGGATGTGCCATATATAGTCTTAGGCTAAAGTCATTTGGACATTAGGCAGAAAATAGAGATCTAACATAAAACAGCAAACAGACATCTGACATTAGACAGCAAACAGACATCTGACATTAGACAGCAAACAGATATCTGACATTAGACAGCAAACAGACATCTGATACTAGTCTAACATTAGACAGCGATCAAAGATCTGGCATTAGACAGCAATCAAAGATCTGACATTAGACAGCAATCAAAGGTCTGGCATTAGACGACAGTCAGAGATCTGGCATTAAACAGCAACAGAGATCTGGCATTAGACAGCAAACAGAGATCTGGCATTAGACAAAGGAAAAGAGGTATTACATCAGACATTACAAAACAAACATAGATCTGACATTAGACAGCAAAAAAGATTTAGAGCTAGAAAATTCTAATTAGGTTTTGTGATTTTTTTATTTTTACTTGTCTTTTATTCTTTTCAGATGTTCCTATCTGTTCATGTTTGACAGTGCATACCTGAATGAAACTTTGAAGTTTTACAAAAGCAGCATGTGGCCTAGTGGTCAGTTTACGTCTGTGTCAAGTGCGATGTTTGTAGGCCTGTGCTCCCACCATGCTTCTCCAAACATATCCTTAAAGTTCAGTGCCATAGGTAAGTGTTATGATATGTAAATTCATAGAAATTATTTTTATATAGGCATCTGATCTCACCTCTGGTTTGTCCAGAGGTCCATGTTTGCCCTGCTCTAAATTTTGTATCCTTTATAGGATTTATGAGGTTGATCACACTCTTCATTATCTATAGGCTGAGTCATTGCAAACTAGATGCAGTTTGGCAACTGAATAATCTTGACTATTCCATAATTGTTGTAAACCTGGACAAATATTTTTTATAGCCAATGAAGAGGTTTTGTCGTCTAAGACAGGACAGATACGCTCTCTTAACTTTCCAAGTGGATACTTCCAAAATGGGGACCAGTACACTTGGATCATTAAAAATGAAGCTTACTCCCGGATTTTAGTAGTGTTTGATGATTGGCATATCTCACCATTCAGTGAAGTTTTTGTAAGTAACAACTTTCCATGACTATACTTTCAATATGATAAATGTGATAACAAAAATTACGCAGTATGTCGTAGTTGAAAAATGGCTGCTATTTGCAAAACAAAATTTTACTGATCAACAGTGACAGTCTTTAAGGATTCACTTGAAATAAGCAGTAACTTTAAGTTTTATAAGACATAAAATATTCACAATTTCTAATGAAGTCAATCAATTATTAATGTTCTATTAGAGGTGAAAATGTATTTACCCTTGCATGATAAGTTTTATTGGTTTTATTGAGATTTATTGTATAACATCAGACCTTATTGTATCAAACCTCTTCACCATTGAAGATTAAAGATACAAACTGACATAAACAATCCATTTTGAATTGCTGCTTAATTTACCCAAAAGCCATACATAGACTATGCTCTCTTCAATGTTAATGGTATAATTGTCATATATTTTATGACTAAAGTTTTGATTCAAGGATGCCCAGTACTTATTTAAAGTATGTTTTGAAATATAAATATCAATTTTATACTTAGCAACTGCTTATTCATTATTATTTTACTGTATTTATACTTTTCTGGTTTAAGTTGGAGTCAGTGTATTTGTATACATGCATGCAGTGTAAATTTTAAGATTTCGATGACATTTTGTAAGAAAGAAACTGTCGCAGGCAGGACAAGTGGTCGCCTCATAAGAAGAAATACAAGGACTGAATTACATTTTTTATTGGCTTTGTACAAATGTAAAATATTTCAAGATTTTTCGCTGTTTGGATTGGATGGCTTCCTGGACCAATTGGGATCTACAAAATTATTGCAAATTACATATATTATAACAATTGTATTTAAAATATACTAACTGGATTTGTGCTTGTGCATATCATAACATTTGCTGTATACTTTACATTTTACTACATGTGCATTTTACTGCAAATACTGTAACATTTTACTGCATACTGCATTTTACTGCAACTACTCGAGCATTTTACTGCATACTATACACACGTACTTTACCCCATACATTGTAGCTACTGCATACTTCAATATAAATGTATACTATTAGAATAATACTTGAAATGATAGCAATGCATACATTACTCAATCACATAATTTACATCAAAATCAAGAACTACGGTCCGTGGCCATTTCAGGAAACTATGTAAGATAAAAACCTTTAAATTAATAAAAACAAACTTACCTCAGAAGAGATGTGAAAGTCTGGTCAAAACTATCAATAATACAATAATTACAATAATTGTAAATACTCGAGCAAATCAACTCATAAGCTCTACTCAATTGCTACACCCAAACTGACTACAAAACGGCACGGGATTTAAACCCACCAAGTAAATTCCAGTGAACAAATAAAATGTTATGGAACACAGTTATGACATTTAAGTTAGTTATTTACATAGTACAAATGTATGTTAAAATATACGGAAGCATATTTGGATGTTAATTGTGACAGAAACATACTGTTATACAAATGTATGATTATTTGGCTGACCACAGAAAATATAGAACAGAAATGTCTGTTTCTTATCACATGGCTTCAATTTGTGAGGCATTGAAAATATGTATATTATATAGAGTATGATTTTCTTTCATGGAAATTGTTGCAGAATGTTAAACTAAGTCAATTTTGGATAATTTCTATCATTGTAGAGGGAACATGGATTGTTAATCTGACTACTTATACAGTTTTCAGCTTATAGGACTTTATCATTTCATTGCTTGTAAGGGTATTCCAGATTTGCAGATTGCTTGGATTTTAATTTTCTTTAATGTTATGGAAACCACTTGGATTGATAAAACCTTCAGCATCAGATGTGCATGATTTGTTTTTCTCAGTCTTCAAACAGTTATTTTTAGGTAGGCATTATCATTTCACATAGTGATTGTATGGGTATTTAAAATGTGCATAACTGCATATTTGAATTTTCTTTCAGTATCGTGGTGTTGATGGTTTCTGTACAGGCAGTTATTGACCATTTTTGTTGTTATAGATGGAACATGGTTTGTGCTTGTAACTTGAACTAACTTCTCTCAGTTTTTAAGGTAGAATTGTATCAATTCACTTAGGGTTCTACATGGGTAATGTAGATGTGATTATGATGCGGAATTTTGACATGGGAATTACATGTTGTTGAACTTACTGGTAGTTAATTTCTTGGGAATATATTTAACTCCCTGAAATAAATGTCTGGGAAACTATTGTCATATTCTTGGCATTGGCATCACACATTCAGGCAAAAACTTTAACCTGGGATATATCTTTTGAACCAATGGGGATAGGGCTTTGATTTTTCACATATAGATTCCTCACAACCAGGCCTTTCATTTGGTACCAATACTTTTGACCTTGGACTATAACCTACTTTTACTTCAATAAGCTATTTCTTCCTGACAAGCGACAGTGTCTTCTGAGAATTCTTGTTTAAAGGCATGGTAAGTAGCATGATCAAGGCTGAGGTTTGTAAGTCACTGAGTCACAGATATACAGGTGACTGTCGATCACTTGGATGTTGATCTATCAAAGTTCTCAATCACTGGATGTAATTTCCTTAACCCAAACAGAGGAACAGACATTGCTATACCATAATACATTCCATCTCAAGATGTGCATATAAAAACTCAAAACTATCTCGTAGAAGACTATATCAAAATTTGAGGAAAACAATAAAAAACATTGTACTTCGCCATGTAATGTAAATCATAGAAAAATATATGTCAGAATCAGTGATGTGGCAGTGTAAAACATAGAAATCTCACATGGCTGTCTAACACTAGACAAGGCAGTCTAAGACCAGTTATTATTTGAGAGATACTAATAACTAAACTATATTCAACAGTATATTTTTAAGAGGAACCTTTCAACAATGGAAGAAAAAATTGTTATATTATGTATCTTGAATCATGCCTTAGCATCTTGAAAGGTACTCAAACATTTCAAGAACCCTAGTAGTAATCATTTACATAATGCTAATTCTGATGTAACATTATTTTGCAGTTTGATAATAGTGACAGGAGATTACCTATTAATGGTGCATCAAGTCGTTCTGCAATACTGTCAAAGGGCCCAGAGATGAAAGTCATCTTCAACACAGGGAATCATTTGCTAGAGGACCAAAACAGATACATGGGATTCAAATTCACATACACTTTCTACAAAAGTAGGGACATTCTTGAGAACTTTCTTCGATCTAAAGTTATTCTTGTATGGCATACATGTAAAATTTAAAGTTTAAATCAAATTCAAAATAGCATTTACCATTACACATATTTGAAGCAAAACGCATACTGGGAATTTTTGCCTGGAGTACATAGCTTTAACATGCTGAAATAAAATGTCATCCATTTTAAATTCAAGTGTATTCAATTTTGTGTCTTTAGAATTATATCATTATTTAATTTTAATATAGCTATAAATTCACACCCCCCCAAAAAAAAGAAATATAAAGACAAGGCTGAAAATATTCAGACCAGTATACAGTGATATCAATCAACAGTATTCTTTTTAGTTTTCTACTTTGGTTGTAAACAGATCAAATTAATCTGTATTTCAGCTGATTATGAACAATCCATTACTATCCCATTAACAGGTAAGGATGTTTTTCTTTGTGTTAATGTATTTGGGCACTATTCTGACTGAAGTTTGACTGTCACTTGTCTGTCTTGAAATGTTTGAGTAATAGGGATTCAAAGTTTTTAAAATGAAGGAACATGTCTAAGGGGAGATAAATTGAAAAAAAATGGTTAAAAAAATCATCTTCCCAAGAACCAATGAACCAGAAAAACCAAAACTTGCATAAAAGCTTCTTTATATAACAAAAATTCAACCTTGTGCAAGTCATCTCACTGGGTTAGGACAAGTCCAGAACAATGTTCAGGGAATCCTTTGAAAATTCTTCTCGGCAAGAGTTGCACAGGTATAGAATGTGATATCTTCATGTAGAGTACAGATGAAGTGCACAAACTCCCCCGGTGGCCAGAGCATAGCCATATTTAGGGTAGAGAGTTTAAAGTAAACTTTGAATAGAGTTTCAAGTTTGCAACCAAGTTGAGTTTGTTTGTTGTTTTACATCCCATTTGAGAGTTTCTCACTCATATTGGGAATTGAGATATCACCAGCTATAGCTGAAATATATGCCGTAGATGTATACATGGTACTGCAAAGAGGCAAAATCTTAAACTATGCAATCATTTCATGTAGTGTAAATGACAGTTTTTCTGTCCCTGTAATGGAGGAGTAAAACTTTCAAACTTGACCGTAACTTTTAAATGGATGGTGATAGGGCTTTCATATTTCTTATATGTATTCCATGTGACATTAGATCCTTTGCTTGGTACTAGAATTACTTTGCTGTTAAACAGGGGCATCAGTGTTTAACAAACTCTCTTGTTTAAAATCATAATGATCCCAGGGACAGAAAAGGGATTAAAAGTTTTTTTTTATGGGAATATACAGTAAAGGATTTTTGTAATGTTCAGGTTTATAATGTACATTTTATCAGTTGTAACATTGAAATAAAAAATCAGCTGATTCCTATTCTAAATCATATCAATAAATGTTATTATAATGTTTCTGCTAATAACATGGAAATCATATATAAAGTTTAAATATTTATGACTCACTGTTTAAAAACCTATCAATATGTTTCTGGTAGAGGTAAATACAATGTAATAAAACCAATCTAGAATATTTTATTCATTTTATATACTTAGGTTTCATCATTTTAATGTTTTTATAAAGTAATTACATGTGTAATTAGATGTGTAGTATAGTTAGAGTAGGTGCTGTACAAAATGTGTACCACCATCAAACAATTAAGTCAATTAAAATACTCGTTTGGTGGTTTAAGGGGTGAATAGATTTCATTGACAGTTCACTTGAAGACATGTCCCCTAAGTAAATGGCTACCCTTTCACCTTTGCACAAAGGGAAACAAATATAATTAAAATTTGGACTTTTGCATCACGGATGATTGAGATTGTAAATGACATGATGACGAACATGGACAAGGATGAGGACAATTCTGATGATGAAGGAATTCATGCAACTGTTCCAAAATCTGATGAAATACTCGGTCATTATGATGAAATATGGCATTATTTGATATCACACCAAATATAGACTTAATTCTGCATTTGAGAGTGTGAGCATTATGGAACAAACAGTAAAAAGGTTTGTGAAAAGAAAGCAAATGACCCTTGATGCATTCTTGAAGTAAAATTCAACTGTGTTTACAATGTACAATGTCCATGAAGAAAAATGTTAAACATACTCTGTATGAAAAATTCATTGTTTAAATGGAAGGCTAGTTTATAGACTCGCACTAGAGGATATATTATATTTATCAGATATAACATTCAAATTTTCAAAGTCTCATAGAAAGTATTATATCCAAAGTTTATCATAGAGGATTTTTTCTAAAATCTTTTATAGGGGTATACAGTAATTCAAAGTAATATGCAATAATTCCTTATGAAGAATAGGTTAAGTTTGTTTACACTATAAACCCAAGGAGGTTCAAAGTTATGTCAGAGATTGCAACTTCTCATGTGAGGAATGTGGTCCATATGCCTCTTGTTTTCTGTTTTAGTAACTTAACAGAAATTTAGAGCTCAGGTTAATGTTGAAAAACTTAAGCGTATGTCATCATTGTTACAGTAATGATTGAGTTTGAAGGTAGCTATAAGTATAAAATCTCAGATGAAATATAATCAAGTGTTTGATATTTCAGACTGTGGGAAGTATGATTTAATCAGTGCTGGAGGAGTCATTGACTTTCAGATGATTAACAGTATAAAGGATTTTGAATACGACTGCACATGGATTGTTAAAAAACAGCCTGATTATGACAGAATGTACCTGAAAATTTTGAAGTTCAGAACAGACCTGATGGGTATGGTATTTAAAATGACAGATTCAAATTGTTAATGACATCATTGATGAATATGAAGAACTTTATTTTCTTTTAAATCAATACTAGAGGGTAAGGGTTTGGTTCCAGGCTGGAGCCAAAATTATAGTGATTATTGTCTTTATCATTTGAAAGACAAATTCTTAAAGTTTGCTGATACAGTATAAAAACTAAATGTATATTTGGAAAAGCAGAAAAGGATGCATATTAAGGAAAAGCAGAATAAGATGTACCTAAATTGTGAATTTCACAACTCTAGGGCTTTGACTGTAGGACGGGTCCAAATTAGTCATGTTGTGTAATATCAAATTATGTAAAACCTTTCACCATTATAGACACTTTTGAGGGCATTTAAGTTTTGTTGTTTTAAGATCTTCTTTTATACTTTTGCTAAATATCAGAATTTAGCTTAGATACTCTTTCTAGACTTCATAGACCTTGGGATTTTTATAAGTGATACATTTAACTATACTCATGACCAATAAGGCCTATGGGCGTGAAGGTTCAGGGACAATTTAAAGGATAAATAAGAGGATTATGAAGCTTTCATTTATTTCATTTTTCCCTTAAATATAATTTGAAAGGTTTTTGAATTTTATATTACATACAGTCTTAGGTACTTCTTAGCTCTCTGAATTGTTCATTTGCAGCTCAAAAAATCCACAAATACACTATGTTTACCTATCTATATTCATTTAATTCCTATTAGCCTTTTATTTTCTGCTGAACTTCAACTAACTTACAAAACAACAATATGAATATACCAGTACATGTATTTAATTGCTCAAAGCTCAATTAAACTTGGCCAACAACCAGCTGAATTGACCAAAACTAACATTTCAAGATGATTACAAATATTTTTGAGATTTTTGCCATCCCACACCTGGATGCTTTGACAAAGGTTGAGTTGATGAAATAAGTGTCATTGTAGGATGTATGTAATAAAGAAAATGTAAATTAAGTGAATCGTATCAGTGAAGATATTTATAAATCTTTACATAAACACAGTATCTTGTTACAGTCAGCCACAGCAACCAGGTGGTGGAAATTCGAGATAGCTTAACATCAGATGGAGTACTTGAGGACAAAGTGTATCCCAACAGTGTGTACAAAAGCCACTACATTAGTGACAGGGGATTTTACATACGGTTCCGAGGAAAGGTTCGCCCTATGGACAGTCTACAGATTGTGTATGCCTCCTATCGAGAACGAGGTCCCACAGGTCAGTGTAATATGTCCCTAAAGAAGCAAGGAAAGTTTACATGTATAGATTGTCGAGATTTTCCACTTGAATGAAAATACATTTTAGAGTTTGAGGTTTTCAATCGATTAAATGAAAATTCCAGAAAAGTGACTTATGTGACCTCCAAAGTACTAGACCATTGATCTGTAATCTAAAGACTGAGCTCACCATATTATCATCAATTACTTGGATATTACTCAACAAACTGAAATAATTTGTGGATGAGTTATAATGATTAACAGTTAGTTGCCTGGATATGTACAGGGGTTTTTATAAAATTACTTAGACATGCAGTGTCATTTTTTCTTTCTAACATCAGCTTTCCATTAAATTTGGCGGAAACACTTCCCAGAATATTAATGTCAGCATGGATCAAGACTATAATTTTGTATCAATCATTACTGGATGTTGATCTGACACTGTTACTTAACAGAATATGTACATAATAACATAATATATATTCACGAAGTTTTGTTGAATCTTTTATTTCATGTATACTTGCTGTAAATTGCAATGTATAAATTTTTGAATTATTTGACAGACTGCAGCAGGATGGGAATGTTTTACTGTAAGACCGCGAGATGTATTTCATCAGAACTGGAGTGTGATAGATTTAACCACTGTGGAGATAATTCAGATGAAAGCAACACCAAGTGTTTAGGTGAGACTCTCTGTTTTTACAGTACATCAATTCTTTCGTAATAGATAAGAAAGTATTTTCTATGGAAGTTTAGAAATTTTCTACAAAGAAAAATGGGCAATTCTTTAGGCTACCCGAGTCACTTAGGTGACCATAGCTGTTGCTATCCATGCCCATATTTTATGTTTCATTCTTCATAGACTTTTGTTTTACTTCTTTTCAGAAATTGCAAGACCAGTTTTTATCAAAATTGCTCTGTAGGATCTTTTAGGGTAGCTAAGGGAATGAATTATGAAATTTGTGGCCTCTGCCCCTTTGGAACTTGTTGGTTGGACTAAACTTTCCAAGAATAATGCAATTTTAAAAACTCCTCTTATGAATATTCTTGGATGAAAACTAAGTGCACACTAGTTGTAATGAGCATCTACCCAAACACTGGTGAAAATGTTAAAAAAAAATCTGAATTGTTGCAGGAAATAGTGATAGAAAGACATTAGCTTATCTTTGGCACAAAGTTTGTTTATAATGAAAACACTAGTTTCAACAAAACTGAAGCCGTTATGGAAATCTTGTGGAAACCTGACGTTGAGGTTTCCTGTATGGTTTCTGCAGTGTGTAAATGATTACATAATTTCTACAAGTTTCCATCAAGTTTCACTCTAGATTGACGATGCATTGCAGATGCAAAGCTTTTTCATACTATTAGTACTTGATGAACAGAATATATTTTCCATTTTCCAGAAATTTGTATTTTTATATTTTTTTTATTGGGCAAATTCAACCAAAAAATTTGATATGTTCATAATTGAATTTTGTGTCATAACCCAGAACCGAATGGTCATTTGCAAACACTCCCTATGCCAAGAAGTGACATATATGTATTTGACAAGGCCAAAATTTTGTAATATAGAAACAACAGAAGAATTACCCATCATTTTTGTCCTAAAATGAAATCTAGACACCTAGTTGTGTCAGAATTTGAAAGATGCAGTCGAAGCACCATAAAAATACAACACTTGTAATCTTCTTTTTGATAATAACTGGGGTAACTGATAAGGGTGGTAGGCCTCTTGTTTCATTAGATTCTGCATAATTATATCTTTGCTTCTCTGGAACTTTGATTCAAATTATTGGATAGTACTGTATGACAGGGTGTGATTTCTAGTTTGCCATTTTGAATTCAAATTTGGGATTTTGCCCCAGGGATGGGTATGAGTTCAAAAATCATGTCTGCACTTTACTTTTGTAAACATAACAAATTCAGATAATTTTATTTCAGCATATGATTGCATATGAAATTGTGCATATTGTTTTCAAACTTGGGATGTAGTTCTTGCAAGTTGCAATAGAAGGAATTTAGTGGGACCAAATATTTTGTTCCTGCTTCAGTTTCCTAATGATGTTGGATTCAAATAATTTGGTGGTGGTATAAGATAGAGTATGAATTGTAGCTTGTGCCCTGAGGTTATGGGAAAGTTTAGCGTTGCCCTATTTTCGGCAATATTCTTGGTAACTTGGTTGCTGATGGTAGCATTCCCATTGTTCTAACACAGCTACCTAAGCTAACTATATTTTTCATTTGATTCAACAGGTGGAGGTTCTGGTTGGTCTCGCAGCAGTAACTATAGCATGACAGTCAGTGTCATTGTTCCTCTTGTCATCTCTGTGTTCTTCCTCATCATTTTATGTGTTCTGTTCTTCCTGATCAGACGATGTCATACTGCACGGGCACAGGAAATGGACAGAACATCAGGGATACCAACCATCAGTGGAGGAATTAGTAGAAGTAAGAGGAAAGAGCTTGCAGGGATTTATATCTTACCAACTAAATTGAAAGGCATTAGCAAATATGTTCCTGTAAAGTTATAGTATTGCATTTTGACTGCTTTTGTTCTATAGAAAACCAAAAAAAAAAAAAAAGATTCAAAAATACAATATGCACACATGTAGATAATTTTCCTATATTCCGAAGAAAGTTTGTGGAGGGGTGCATACTGGAATTACCATCTCCATCAGGTAGACATTTTCTTAAATGCTACTGAATAATTTTTCTACAATATCTAGTGGAAACATGAATATGCCATTGTAAATCAGTGCAACCTGTAATTTTAGACAGTTATGGCTATTTTAGGATTTATTAAAGGTTAATTTTTTTTTTTTTAGATTTTACATGTTCTATTTATATATATTCACAACATATAATGATAAGTTTCTCCTAATGCAAGGTTAAGTCCTAATTCAATATTTAAGTTTTGTCCAAATTACGAAAAGACACCTACACTTGACACAAAGGTTGATTTATTTAAATAAGGTATGGAAACACCTGGCAGTAAGTGGAATTTCTGTTCCCACCAAATCATTATGGATGGATGATATGCTCACACATGTACAAGGGCAGTTCAAAAAGTTTGTGGATAGTGGCATTGAAATATTGTCATTTTAAATGTTTTTAGATTTACATACTGTTTGAACCAAAATATTTGTTATGAAATTCAATTCATAGTAAGTTGGTTTCAAGTATTTAAACTTAAATGAAAAAAAAAATTTTGATCTTAAAAGTTCATGGGAAAGAGTGCATGGCCTATGGTAAAGTTGTGATCTTTGAATTTAGAAGGTTATATTTTTCTTAAAATGGATCAAAGCTACATAAAATTTAATTACAGCATACTTAAAACAATATCATTTCCTGATATCGTTAGTATTTGGCAACACAGAAAACACTGCAGGTAATGTGTCTCTGATAACACCAGAAAAGGTAACATCAGCCATTTGAATGAAATAGTGTGGTGCAATGATGAAATTCTGTGTTGACCTGGGGAAAATCATGCCAACTGTGATCAAAAAAGAAATGAAAGTAGCAGGATAATTGGAGTATATCCAAATTGTCGATTTGAAAATGCAAGCGACATCAAATAGTTTTCTGGGGGTGTGTTTGATTTGGGAGATGCTGCAGTAAGTTGAAGATCACTATTATCTAATGAAATAAGAAGTCCCATATTCATGAAGTTATTATGATTGATTGATTGTTGTTTTCCACCACACTTAACAATTTTTCAGCTATAGGGTGGTGTCCAGTTTTGTATTGGTGGAAGAGAGAACCCAGATACAATGTACCTGGGAAGAGACCACCTACCTTCCAAAAGTAAACTGGCAAACTTTCTCACATATATTGGTGTGAGCAAGAATTGAACCCATGCTGACAAGAAGTGAGAGCCTTGTGATTTTGAGTGCGATGCTTTGACCACTCTGCCATGGAGGTCCTGAAGTTATTGTGAAATGCAATTTACAGAGAGAGTCACATCTATTTGTAAAGTTGGCAAATCTTTGGTTTTCAATATCCTCACCAATGACAGTGAATTGTATATTAGTATGTTTGACTTCTGGCTAAGGAGATATGAGAAGTGTGTGCAGGTGACTATGTTGAAAAATAAAGGATACTCTTGAATGCAACATTTTAGAAACATCTTTCTGGCTTTATATCAGGCTGGGCTGCGTGACTTGAATATACAAAGTATTTAAGCTGGTAACACACTTAAAGTATTGTGCATTGCTTTTGATTTTTGAATCATATTGAAATAGTATTTCACACAATTGCCACAATCCTTATTATAAAGAAAAAATACCATATGTCCATGAACTTTTTGGATAGCATTTGTATATTGTTGAAAAATAATGAATTTCATTTTCAATATTGTACATTTATTTGAGTGTTTAGTAGTAACTTTCAGTTTACTGTAACACACATCCACAGAAGGTTTTGTTTTTTGTTTGATGCTGTTGCATTATATGTGAGACCTTCAAAGAGAAACAAAATTGAAAGTATTACACCATGTGCCACTTCTATCAGCTTCTGCCTAGTTTTCCATGGACAATCTCTTTATATTACATGTATATACAGTAATGAAAAGTTATGTCCCTTTAGGAGGCCGTAGAAATAGGCAAACACAGAGACCTGCAGAATTCCCGCCAACTTATGAAGAAGCCCTGGAAAGTCCACCCTACGAAGAGCCTCCTCTGGTAGGCTTCATAAAAATATTGTTTTCTGTTTTACATTTCATTAAAGTTTCCATTGATTGCCTAACATGTAAATGAGTCATTCTATTTAAAATTGATAATGATTAGCACTTTCTTCAGGGATATGAAAATGGTATACTGAAACCTCCCACATACCATGAAGCTATTGGACAAATTCAAGACCCCCCTGATGAGGAGTACACAGAGGAGGACTATCCCCCACCAGACTTCAGTACCTTAGAACGACCTTTGCCAAACGATGAAACCCAAACATCCAGCACTCCATCTGCAGAGATTGAAGAAATCCGACCAGTGAATCATACATACAGTATGTCTTATAGCTCTGAGTCATCTACAGAGGTCTCAGTGAATCAAAATGTCTCACAAATTTACAGTCCCACTTACACAGAGGTACACCACCATAGGTCCCCAAACAGAGAGAGCACTGACAATGAGTTTACAGAACAAGCCCCAAGTCAAGCAAAAAGTAGAAACCAAATGGACAGACGAAAGGTTGATTCACATAGACATAAGAGCAATGTAGGAGAAGGTTCAGAGAGAAATCCTTATGAAAGTCAGTCAGTTCCAACAGTCAGAAGAGGAATTCCACCACAGAAACAGGGTCACGTGTCAGAGAGAGAGGAAGGCAGAGGGAAAATAAATTTCACTGAAACACCAAACATTCCTAATACTTCATCCAGTCAGATGTCTCCCCAATTCTCAGTTCCTCACTCATGTCAATCTTACTCCAAAAGCACAAATTACCATGATGGCGATAGGATGGGAAATCAAACAAAATCAAAAGGTAATCAAAGAAATAGAGCATCTGACAGCAGCTCAAAGAATTTGCTCTTTAGTGAGGACCATTTCACTCATGGAGAGAATAGGGGCATACTGAATCAAGCTTTTAAGGACTATGATAGTTCACAAAATTCACCACCAAAGACGAATTCAGCCAGCCTTGCCAACCTACATTCCTTAGAGAGATGGACTGAGGGCAGGAGAGGAATGGCTATGTCCTTGCAACACCTGCCAATCACACAGTGTGTTGCTTCCAGGAGTAGCTTAGCAATGGAAAATTCTGATCACTCCAATGAAAGAATGGCCAGTGATCTATCAATAGGACTCTCTAGACGACAGAATGTCCGTCAACCACGCCTTTTGGATGCAGATCGACCAATGTCATGCTCAGTAGGAAATCTCCCCATACATTCGCATTTACAACCTTTGCACTTGGAAGAAAACAAGAATGAAGGGTCATCTGAAAGTTCTAACACACCAATGCAAGCATCAGCCTCATTAGGAGATTTGACACCACGTCGGTACAATCAGGCTGCCAGACGTCAAGCACATTCCCATTCAGACTTGTTGAACATTCAAGAACAAAGAAATACCGATATCCTTACTTTTGTTTGTGACAGTGAAGATGTTTTTGTTTGAATATTTCACCACATGCTCTTTAAAGGTGATGCAATCATGTATTTTGAAAGGAATCTGTGTGAAAGTATGCACTAAGAACCAAATTCCAGGATATTCATTCGAAAATAAGTGATGTTTATACACTTTTCATATCTTTATGTATTTTTGTATGAAATACATATAGTAAGTTAGACTATTTTAATCAGAGAAATTTTATAAACTATATGTATAATTAATTTAGCGCTCATTTAAAATTTAGCACAGTTGGAGTGTGTGTCCTATTTGGCTTAATTTTGCAGTAGAGCTACTGTGATAATAGATCAACTTTTGCTTTAGCACTAAAGTTGCTAGAGTATGAATCTCACTAAATTAAAGTAACTCTACCTTCATGTGATATGATGGGTTTTATGAATTAATGAAACTTGACAGAAATGTATCTTTTGTAGCAGCATTATAAGTTTGCATTTTGAAAATGTTGCAATCGCAATAACTCTTATTTTGGCATTTTCTACATTGTATGCCCAGTCTGAATAAAGTACAGACCTATACTATGAATATATATATATTTATAATATAGGTCTCTACTTTAGTCAAATTGTTGTATGCCTATCATATAATGATTTCTCTGACATGCAGAAATAAATTTGCATATTCATGAAGTAACAGTTTTTTGGAAACTGTTAAAATTAAAATTATGTCACTTGAGCAATTTTTTCATATATTTTACTATGCTGTTTAACAAAAAATGTGTGATTTTCTGATGTCAAGAAAGGTGACAACCTATACATTTTCTTTAATATATAATTAAATTAAACTATATTAAATGGAAATTAATGCATTTTTTTCTGAACCCATATTAGTTCAAGTAGGTTACCTTAAGTACACATACAGAATGCTCAAAATGATCATTTATATGTACAAAGGATATGTAAAGAAAGTTCATTACCACAAATTATGAAAAACATTATGAAGAAGTATTTCATACCTTATATTTGAAGAGAATTACTAAAATTTGTAAATATTTAACAATAACTTAAATTTTTTATGTCCAAGGTGTAATGATATCAGATGAGTAACATGTCTTTGAACATTCTTAACAACCCTCATATTTACTTGGTTGTGTTACTTCACAAACTTATTTTCAACATTTCTATTGCAGTATAATCTTTGGTTTGTACGTTTAAGTTCTATGTTATAGCATTGCTTTGCTTCTAACAGTATTATTTACAAAATTGAACCAACCAGAAAAGAATATTTTTGGTGTAACCAATATTTCCTTAAGAGTATTTTGAGAGAATATTCGGAAGTGGGAAATGCAAATTGCATGCAAACTCATGCTCCCCTGAATCTTGTAAGGCAGTCGCTGTACAGCTGAACTATCTTACACAGGCAAGACAAACCCATCTTGCCACCCCATTATTTTTATTTGTCTCCCTTTCCTAGCTAGGATCTCCCTGGATAGACATTTTCAACTATCAATTCAAGGGGCAACCAAAATGTGACAAGAAGGGGAATGGGATGATTCTTGCATTTGAAGAGCAGGACAATTAAGGAAAAGGAATATAGCACTCAGATGTAGCAGTGTAGTAGTGGACAGCCCAGTTGATAGAGCACCTGACTAAAGACTTGGAGTGCATGAATTTGAAACATGGTTTGGCACAGATTTTATCCAGTCCCTTCCTGTAACATTTGGTATCAGTAACTTCCACTGGAACTGACAGGTGAAGTTACCTGCCAGGAGAGAGCATGATTTTATGCAAGGGCAAAGACATTCAAGTGAGGGGGAATGTGTTGGTCAGACCAGTATGATTGCTAGTGATTAAATGGTTGAATTGATGATTCATCTGACTGAAAATCTAGGCGGTCCTAATTTTGAATCCCAGTCTGGTTCATTCCATTTGAATCCCAGTCTGGTTCATTCCATTTGAATCCCAGTCTGGTTCATTCCATTTGAATCCCAGTCTGGTTCATTCCATTTGAATCCCAGTCTGGTTCATTTCGTTATCTCCCTTACCTATAGTAATTTAATGTTGTAGATAGTAGACATGTTGTACGTTTTGTCTGTGCTGGTCACAGATATATTTCAAGAGTTCAAGCTTGGTGCTTTATTATTATTTTATTTGTTTATTAGATTTATATACCTGTCATGGATGGATTGTATTATTGTATGGTGCAGTGTGTCTATCTTATCTGTTTAGGACTTTGTGGTCAGATAAAAGCAGTACTTAAAAGGCTAGGATCCTCAGATTTTATACACATGTTCCCAGTGATTAGAGAACGAAGCTAGGCTGTTGTTTTTAAAGGTTAAATTTAATTTATGCACAAAAAATTGAGACAGAAACAGTTCTAATAAAGCTGTGATAATCAAACTTAATGTACATAGAAAGGATAAAAAGAATACAAATAGGCTAGGATAATCAAACCTGGTGCACATTTCCCACGGTGAGAGGAAGACATGTGATGTTTCCCAAGGTCAAGCTCATAGTTTCAGTATATTTTGAAAAGTCATGATTTTGCTTCTCATGAGTGAAATATTTCTTCAATATGATAGTGAACATCCATCTCAGAATGAACAGTTTATTGTTTGCTTCCTTCCAATTCATTTTTTTAATTGGGGGGGGGGGGGGGGGGGGGGGGAGGGAATAACCACCTCTCTGCACATTAGGGAGATGACTCGTTTTCTGTTTTTGTGAGGGGGGATATTTACCTTCTGTCATTTGATGCACGATTACATGCAAAGCTATATATTTTTGTGTTGTATTTTCAAAATTATTTTATATATTTTGTTCATATATTTATATATGATACTAGATAAGTACTTGGCTATTATTTATGAAGCAGTGAAGTATAATTTCTGTTACTTGTACTACATTATTAGATATTGTAAAATATTTAATCCTTGTATTTTAAGATTATTTTTAATGGTAAGCTACTACTGTTGTATGTTGAACACTTCTGTCACAGTATATTCCATGCAGTCCTTTCAGCTCATTAATTCTTATTTCCTTCAGACAGAAACAATGCAAGTTTTATTTTTATCTTATACAAAATCTTTTAAGGAATGCAGAAATATTTAGTCAGTTTATTATGATAATAAATCCATGTAAACATGATTTTCTGTTTGTGGTTGTTATGTTTCTCAGCATCTCCATCCTGGTGAATTAGTATGATCAGATTGTAGCAAGAGGGCTGTATAGATAATATATAATGGATATGCATCAATTTTTTCCTGAACATCTGAGAAACAAATTTGCTGCTAGTTTTATGTGCCTTCCAGTTTTGTGTAATTCAAGGCTCCCTGGATATAGTCAAAGACACATCTAGTAAAAGGAAACTGAAATTAATTTGAACCACTTTGTAATGGAGAGACATTAGGAGCTCATACTTGACACAAAGATTGCTTGTGTCCGTGTTCCTGAACTAAAGAGAAGGCCAGTATCACTGGTAGAAAAAGAGAAACATTTCTCTAGTAATGGACATAAACTAGAGGTTCAGATCCAAATGTTGAGAGACATGTGCGACATTTCTGACATTTTCTCTTAAAGTTATTTTTTGTCTCCTTGATATGAAAGACATACACATGTCTCTAAAATTATTTTATCATCTTCTTGATATGAAGAGTTCTTGTATGATTTCTGAAATAGGTTTGAATTTTATATTGTAGTAATACTACCATACTTTGTATATTAGCTTGGTTAGATCACCTAACTAGTAATGCACAGGTAACTGGTTTTGAACCTTGATTGTTCCAAAGAATTTTCTCCCCTCTTATAATTGCTATAGTAACTTTGTAATGTCCATATATACAAACTTCTGCAATACATAAGAGCTGTATTTATATTTTTAGTTGCTACAACTAGGAACTATCAAAATATGTTAACTGTAAAACAGACATGGTAATATACCCCAAGATTTTTTGTAGAAATGAGGTAGAATGCAAGTGAGTTGTATGTGAAATGTCATGAAAAATTATATATTATTGCAAAATGTTGCACATGTCCTTAATTCTTATAACAAGATAATGCAATGCCTTCTTAAAGTTTCCAAATATTCATCCATTACATTTTGATAAGAAACATTAGAAGAAGTAGACATCGTTTTTTGACCATGCACAAAAATGTTGGAATAACCAGGTCTATGAGTTTGATAATGCAACATTTTAATTTAAGGTCTTCATTGCCTGATAAATGGTTGATCATATACAGATCCATGAAGCTCCTGTGCAGTAGAAAGAAACCAACAGCTCAATTAATCTATCAAATAAGTAAATGTAATAATTGCAAATGTAGCTGAAATTACCCCAGTTCTTCAGAGAAGTTGAAAATGAAAGTTCATGAATGGACATATGGACACCGAAAAAATGCAATCAAAAAAGCTCAAAGCCCATGTGAGCTAAAAGTAATTCTACTTTCATTTTTGTCTGAATTGTCAGCTGTTATATTTGATGTACTGTATTTATCAAGATTCATAGTGCAATGTTCACAATTGCAGCACATTCATGAAGAAATTGCTTCATAATTTGTAAAGATACCAAGGGCAAAAACATTGTAAATGTAAATATGTATATACTAACATGGAAAAGAAATTTAATTCAGTATGCAGTAATATTTTTATTATTTCATTCAAATATCATTTAATTTTCATAACTACATAATCTATTGGATGACAGTGTGTTAGCCATCATCACTGTTGGAAAAAAATGTCATGGCTGAAGAGGTGGAAGCCATTGAAAAAATGAGCATTGTCCTGTTGCATGCATCATTAGATACCCTAGGCATCATTTATGCAATTTAATGATATTATCGACAACAGGTCTGAGACTTGTGTGTATTTTTGCGTGTTAATTGGAATAAATATTGTGTCTTGTGGTCAAGAGAATGTATATTGCGACTGTGTGACAGATTCAATCAACCATGAATTGTTTGGGAATGTGCATATCAAAATTGATTTTAAAATTAAAGATAATCTCCCTCATGCATAGCTCTGACCCTTTGCTGGATTTGGCTCCACAATTTGGTATCTCAGCTATTCCAAGTTTGTTCTTATTTCGAATTTCCAACATTTTTGACTTGAGCATCACTGAAAAGACATTATTTGTCAAAATGTGCATCTGGTGCATCAAAATTTGTACCATATATGTTTTATACATCAAACAATTCAAAATTGCTAACAAAATTATCAGTATTAACAAGATGTCCATGGGCCACGTCACTCAATTGAGTCACCTTGGCCCATACTAAAGATTTTTACTATATATTCACATGTAAACTTTGATTCCTTATTGTGGTCTCACCCTAACCCTGGGGGCCATGATTTTAACAAACTTGAATTTGCACCATGTCAGAAAGCCGACATGTAAATTTGAACTTTTCTGGCCAAACAGTTCTTGAGAAGAAGATTTTTAAAGATGTTTTCCTACATTTCTGCATATAAAACTTTGATCCTCTATTGTGGCACCACCCAACTCCTGGGGGCCTGATTAAAAACACCCCTGAAATCTGCACTATGTCAGGACACTTCAATGTAAATTAGAACTTTCCTGAAAGTTAACTTTCTTGAAGAGTTTTTCCTATATTTTCACATATTTAACTTTGATCTCCTATTGTGGCCCCACCTTACACCCAGGGACTATGATTTTAACAAATTTGAATCTACACTGTAAGAAAGCTTCCATATGAATTTGAACTTTACTGGTCTCATGGTTCTTGAGAAAAAGATTTTTAAATGACCACACCCTAATTTTGTGATTATTTCCCCTTTGAAGGGGCATGACCCTTCTATTGAACAATCTTGAATTCCCTTCACCCAAGGATGATTTGTACCAAGTTTGATGGACATTAGCCTGTTGGTTCTGGTGAAGGATTTCAAAATTTGTCAGCATTTTTTCAATATTTTGCTATTATCTCCCCTTGGAGATGGGTGTTGCCCTTCATTTGCACAAACTTTAATTCTCGTCACCCATGGATGCATTTGCCAAGTTTAATTCAATTGGCCCAGTGGTTCTGGAGAAGATGGAAATGTGAAAAGTTTACACTGATGACAACGAACAACAGACAGTTTTGATTAGAAACACTTGAGCCTTCGCTTCAGGTGAGCGAAAAATTATGAATGCATATAATTGGGATATATATATTTGTTTGTGTGTGTAATAGGAATTAAATCAGAAAATATACGACTGGATTGGGAATCAACCCAACCCAGAATACCTGCATTACTAATCAGGTGCTCTATCCACTGGGTATCCTAAGCCAATATCCATGGTCCATATAGCCCAAATTACTAAAATATGAAAATGCTAAGTGTGATGATTTAATATCCTGAGATAATGCATGCTTTTTATGTTGTGTAGAATATCATTGTTTGGAGACTTATTGTTTTTGCTCAATTCTTCTTATTTTTTCCTTCCTTTATATTTCTTGCAGCTGAACATGTCCTGAGTGCATCTCAGAAATGACTTTAAGGTGCAAGTTCACAACATTTATGGTATGTTAGGCCTACGGTCCTAGATGATCCTAAGAATTCAAGTTTTGCAAAAAATGGGAGGGAAAGTATATTTTTGGGGTATCAAGAGGGAGTGGGGTATGGGAAAAATCTTAATGCCTCAAACTTTTACATTGTCTGTTGTCAATGAAATTGAGTATACATAGTAATAGTTTGGGATGACTACTAAAAAAAAATATATTAAATTCTGAATTTTCAAAATGTATGCCATTTCTAAAATGGCCACCAAAAATGTGTAAAATTTTCAGCATATTCCAATCTCAACAAAATTTGGATTGTGAAGATGGTGAATAAAATGATGAACTTGCCATTTCCAAAATGGTTACCAAAAATGCATCAAATTTCTTAATAAAGCTTTAATATATAGGTATCTCAGCATATATTTTTTACAGGAGGTTCTGAAAATGCTTTTAAAGGCAATTCCAGTATTTCAAATGCTGTTGACGATACAAAACATATAAATTTCTTTGTAAGAGAACCCCTGCCCAATGTGTCAATTTTCTAATGTCATCAAATCTAAACAAAAATTGGACTATGTATGTAATAGTACTTGAGAATGGGGAATAAATTGTAAACTTGAAATTTTCAATTAGCTGAATTTTAAATATATCCATCGAAATGCATCAATTTTTCTATGTTGTCTGATCTCAAAAAAATTGGGAATAAGAGATAATTGAGGATGGCATATAAAATGATGAATTTGAAATTATCAAAATGTCCAAAATTTTCACAATGGCCATTAACAATTTTTAATTGTTGTCTGATTTCAACAAAATTTGGTATTTAAGGGTAGTTAAAGATGGGGAATAAAATGGTGAACTCGAAATTCTGAAAATGGCCACCTAACATGCATAAAATTTTCAACATTTTCCAATCTCAAGGAAACTTTGTAATTAGGGGCAGTTAAGGCTGGTGCATAAACTGAACTTGAACTTATCAAAATGTGCAAAATTTTCAAAATGGCCATGAAAATGCATCAATTTTTCAATCTTTTCCAATTTCAACAAATTTGGTATGCAGTGGTAGTTGAGGATGGTGAATAAAATAGTGAGCTGAAATTTTTAAAATAGACACCATTTTCAAAATGGCTGCCAAAAGCATGCAAAATTTCTGAATATGCCATTAATGTATAGTGGAACCCCTGAATTAGCCATTTTTTTCCCCAGCAGTTTCTGAAAATGCTTTTAAAAGAATTTCTAGGATTTTAAATATCCTAGGGGATACAGTAAAAATTATTTAAAATCAAGTTAGATAAATGCATCTGATCATTTTTAAAGCTTTAAAAGGGATGCAATTTCCATACTAAGTGTTGGAAACCAATAATTTCCAGCTGCCTTAACATGTTTGATACACAAAATATAATGTCTCCATTAACTAATAGTGCACTTAAATCTTGTTTCTTCTGTTGCATATTTTCTATTACACTTGTGCTAAAAGAGTTTCTTTCATTTTAAGGAATCTCAGGGGAATTGACTCTCGGGGCTTTGCAAGGGGAGTAAGTCTAAAATCAATATGAAGTTACATGTCTATTTTGCAGAAATTGGACTTAATGCAATTTTCTTTTTGAGATAGTGATTCAATTGGTATTCACATTGGGAGACTTTCATAACAGCATTCTGTTACAATTAGTAGTCGTTCATCAATTTTATTTTTTTTTGAAGGAGAGAAAATGAGCAATTTCATTTTCAGCACACGTTTGCTTCAAAATGGAGAGAGTGAAATTGATACAAGTAATAGACTATTTCATAAAGTTCAAACTGTAAAATATATGCCAGACCAATGCCTGGGCTTTAAATGGCAAAGAGTTTGATCATTACAATGTATATTTGTGATGTCAGATGCAAATGGTACAGATCATGAATAATGCACATATTTCAAATCTTTTCAATGCCACATTTTGACATTTCTGCCATAATCTTGGGTTAAAAGATACAACATTGGTGAAGACTGTTCCTTTGCTAATTATCCAGCATTAGTGAAAGTCAAGAGTTTTTAGGATATGACCGTAAAAACAAGTCTGTGTCACAGTGGACATCAGCATGATAATTAACCTTTGCTATTTTAGTTTTATGAACCATGTATTGGTCAAAATTTGTGGCACTTCCAACTAAATCTTGTGAAGTTTCTACACCAGTGACAATATGCAGACAAACAGAAGCCATTTTTTTCTTCTAATTTTACATACATGTTGTACTTGTTTGAGGATGCATTCATGACCAACAAAACTGTTAATGCTGTGTACATATATGGGCCATAGCCAAACAGGAGTGCAACTCTTGCCAATAAACTGTGTAAAAAAAACCACTGCTGCAACTTCTATAGTCAATGACCAAAAGCTGTACATAAGCTATGGTATATGACTAAATTCTGATAATGAATAAATACTGACTTATAGCTTTGTTACCCCAGCAACAAACAACACTTCCAGTTTTAGTTCTTACACTCTGTAGTATTCAGGTGATCATTAAGGCTCAAGGTAATTTGTGCCAAGAATTAAATTTAGTATGTTACTAATACCATCCCCAACAAAAAGATACATAGAAGTTTTATAAATTACTGATATATAATGATTGATTCTGGTCCAAAATTCATAGGTCAAAACTACATTGTTTCTGCATGATTGTTTTTATGATGTCAAACAATTTACCCAATTTTTTGCAATTTCTTTTAGTACAGTCCAATGACCAGACTATCATCTATATTTTGCTTTGAAAAAAAAAATAGAGTGCAGACACCATTGTCATGAATACTATCATTTTACACATAGTATTAGTATTATGGTGTCTACATAAATAAAGCCTATACACTATGGTTCTAAAAAGACCTGCATAAAATACCAAAATACTGAAAATTGTTACAGTATAAAACTGATCCATTTTTGTGGTCAGATTTGCAAAATAAATGTGTAGTTTGTTTGTATTTATGGAAATCTATAAATAATGGAAGCATGGGTTAATGCAGAAATTACTCCTGTATGTTATTTGAGACACAATTTTTTTTTTAAGATTATGGGCTTATGTCAAGTTGAAAGTTACTTGCATTTCAAAAAGAAATAAAACAATGAAACAGAAAAGATTTATTACTGATATAACATTGGTGAAGGTTAATACCACCAAATAGTAACACCATACCAAAAAAAAACCACCAAACAAACAAACAAAAACCCCCCCAAAAAAAACCCACCATTAACTGTGTTGAAACAGGGTGGCATTCCTAAGTTTTAAATGGCAATAAAAGTTTTTTTTCTCAAAATGAAATTTAGAGGGCAGAAAATACTCACAGCCTTTACATTAAAATTAAGATTTTGAAATAATTATCTGAATTGTGCAATTAAGGTATGGACAAACTGTACATTATTTCTTTTCTCATTCCAAATTCCATTAATTATGGTAGACTTGGTGAATTTTCACAAGTAAATATTAATAAAAACAACACAAATCTCTAGCATTTTAATCACAAAAACAAATTGGTTTTGTCTAATTTAAGTTAACAGAAACATTTACTTGTATAGATTTTCTTGTTTTTAAACATGATTGCAAAATGTGTGTTTATCATTACTTACAATGCAGTTATTAGTTCTAAAAGACATCAGACCTTATTGCTTATTTCTAGAATATTTCATAATGCTTGACACAAGAAGATTAGTAAGTGATGATAATAACACTTTATTCCATTATTCCCCATTAGTCATACTGAAACAATATTCCACTGCATAGATTCCACTTTACATAGCTCAAAGGTAAGTATTACAATTTCTTATAGCACATAGTTAAGAAAAGGCCCATGGACCACATTGCTTACCTGTATCATAAAGAGATATGATTCATATACCAGGAAAACTGATAGTAGCTTAACAACAACTGTACTGAAGACTAGCCATTGAACATCTACATGCACTATAGGTAGTATGTATAGGAAAATATTTTAAAAAAGATTTCAACATCATTTTTGGTCATCTATGGCCTAGATGTTAAACTGTCAAACCAAACTGAACCTACTATACTACTTCGCATTATTCATTTTTGAATATCATTTTGTCTGATTATATCATCTTCTTGTTGTAAAGATGATCCTAAAAAAAATTTACAGTATAAACATTTACTCTCATGCTTACTCTTTCATTTGCCCTGGGGGAGGTAGGCATGGTTTGTAAAACAAAATTGAATCTAAATTACTTGAGGATGCAGGCATATGATTTACCAATGTTCTTAAGACATTTTTTTATATAACACTTTCTTAAACATTACATTAGACTTTGAACCCCTCTTGCTTAACCCTTTTAAGTCTGCCAGGTTTTGAATGAAATTATCCTTACGCTATATGAAGAAGCTTCTTGTTCTTGAGAAGATTTTTTTCATGTGTAATCAGTTATTTTCTTATAATCAAAATTTTGCTGGTTTGAGAAAAATATGTCTGTGTGGTCTTGATTTCGTGGCTGAGGAGTCATTGTTCTATTCATGTAATTCATTTTGCTGGTTGAGTCTACACTTCAGTGCATTTTGTATTTACAATTTTTACATTATTGTTATTAAGAAAACTATTTTGAAAGACATTTTCCTTGTACATTTCTATGTAAATTGTTCAATCCCTACTGCAGCCACAACCCGACTTACACATATTTGAATCTCCACCACAGGGGGATACTTGCATATTGTTCGGACACACTGTAGATATTATCAATAAGATTAAAAGGTTCGATCCATATAGATTTTAACTTCTCTTGTGGCCCTATGTTGATCTCTGGGGCCATGATTTAAATAAAAAAAAGAAGAATGTCTCAACGCTATATAAGGAGGTCATCATCTAATAATCATTTCTGACCCAGTGGTTCGTGAGGAAATTTACATTAAATGGCTCCATCCTCATTTTACTATTTTTCACAGTTATCTCTACTTTAAAGGGGGTTTGGCCTTCATTTGATTAAACTGGCACTTCCTTAATACAAAGATACTTTATACCAAGTTTAGTTGATACTGGTTCTATAGTTTTGATGAGGAAGTTGAAGATGATGGACAAACTTTGATCAGATCTTTCAGCTCAGGTGAGCTAAAAATAAAAAGGCATGAGACATGCCTTCTTGTAACTGTGTACTGTCTCCCAACACAGTGATTTACAGACACACTTTCTCTGTGGTTTTATTGTCCTGCTGTCAGTGAACCTTCCTTAGTATCCACACTTGTTAAATTGCAAATAACGTCACACAAATGACTTCATATCATTCTCTTTCTTAATGTATTATAACAACGCAAAGTAATGTTTTTTTCCTGTGTCTTGTTCCACTTTAACTATGTTCTCACTTTCATTGTCATCATTTCAGTCATCGGTGTCTTCATCATCACTGAGATCTTCCTCTTCATCCTCTCCATAAAATGATTGAGGTGAGCACAACCAATTAAGGAGAATAATGAGACTAAACACTGTTAGTCCATATAGGGCAGTAAAGATGTGGTTTGTCTTGTGATGCAGAGAAAATCCAATGTACCTGATAAATAAAAATACCCATACTCATTTGAATAACTCACAAAATCAAGAGCTAAAGAATTTTCTTTTCCACCTACATACACGGGGTAGTACAATTTAAAACCACATATTTAATACCTCACATTTACATCCTTCTATACTAAGTATGTAGTTAGGGTGTGACTAATACGATATGTCACGAAGAATAATACAACATCTATTATGATCTGTCTTTCATAGTGTTTCCCCTTTATGACCTGACTTGGAAAAAATGTGCAGACTTTAGGTAAAATAGATAAGCTCACTGAATTCATGATTTTATAAAATCATTTCTCTGGCTAAAATACAAAAATCTCTTTCCTGACCACCTATCTGAAAGTCGAAATGCTGGGTCAGAAAAATGAAAATAAGAATATTTTAATTTGAGCAATGCAAGCTCTTTACTTCAAACTAGAGATATGTATAAAACATATGAACCTCTTCCCCAAATCACAGTATACAGCATCATACACAAAGGTTTAATCTTTGTAGTGAAAAAGAAATAAAGAAGTGCACTGCTAGTGTACATAATACATCTGTACGCAACTACATATACATGATATGATTCCTATCTATGTTTGCATGCTTAAAGTTGCACACAATGATGCTGTAAATGCAATCCAAAGTGACTTGCTTTTGGATCACGACACCTCCACCCCCACCCCACCCCCAAATGAATCAATTGACCATGTTTGATGGATCCATGCCTCACAGTGTTCAAGATATGATGATCTGAACACAATTAGTATATGTATAGTCAAAAAATTTCAAAAAGAGGCCACAGTAACCTACTTTTGGTTCACACCACATCTTTCCTCCAAAATGCATAAAGTGACACAGTATGATGGTCCTAGGCCTGCAGTATGCAAAATATGACCCAGACACCATTTGAGAATGTCTAGCCATAAACTTCCAGATGGAGGTCACAGTGACCTATACTTGGTTTACACCCCCCAAAATGCATCAACTGACCAAGTTCCAAGTTAGCTGGTCTTATGCCTGATAGTGTGCACAATTCAATCCAGACATAATTTGAGTATGTATAGTCATAAACTTCAAAAGTAGACCACAGTGAACTATTTTTGCTTCTTTGAAGGGGGAAGCCATGATAACCTAGTTACAGGTCAAAGGTACATTTGCTTATAAGACTTCCCTTAGAAGTCCAGTACATCACATCCTCATTAACCAAACAAACTTCCTGTAGGTATACAAGTATACTTTTGCATTTAAATCATGGGCATAGTTGATGGGCATAAACTAAATGAAAAAATAATAAACTAGTCCTGCTGCATTCTACGATAAAGCATTTCATTGTATTCTAGCACAAAGTATTAATTAGTATCCTTGACTTTTAATGCCAAAAGAGCTAATTAAGTAAAATGAATCCTTCTAAAATAAGTACACTGAAAGTGTATTTAAAGAGAGAAAAGAGAAAACCTCTTTTCAAGTATATAAGATGTGAATTAAAGGATGAACAGGAATTATTGGAATGAAATGACATTGAGTGAAAGTAATAATACATGCACTTCATTCCCAATGGTGAAAAATCTGTTTTCAAAAAGCCATCAAACTTAGTAAAAAATTTGTATTTATGGCAAAAGTGTGGTTTGATTCCATTAACACTGTGTTGCTAGCAACATAACTGGAAAACCAACTAACGCTTACAGATGTTATATAAATCACCGGTTGGCGATGAGTGTCCCATTAATTAATGGTGACAAAGACAACAACAGCAATAAGGATATCACAGACTAGTGGATAACATCTCATGTGTGTATCACTGACCTTAACATTTAAAATAAGGTGTTTGTGAAACACTTCCTTGACCTCTCAATTCACCAAGTATGAAGTCTGTCTTTTAGAGTACTTAAGGCATGACAAAGGTTAAAGCTTCAAATAGACACACACAGCAATAACAATATGCCCCTCCCCCACCCCAATTTGAACTCTAATGAATACATTACTGTAGATACTTTTCACTTGTACAAATTAGTATAACAAGAGTATCGTAAACAGTACATAATACGTTAACGTTACATAAGGTGTAATTATTATTTATAAGATATTTGTTTTATGACTTTGATTAGCAAACATGGCAACACAGTTTCCCTACTAAGTGATACTACACCCTTTATCTTTGACCTTCAATAACAAAAGGTGTCCTCCATTTGGGATGAGGAGTACTGTAGATTCCTTAGTTTACACAAGTACGTAATACTGTGAAATGACTTGTAGACGTCAAACTGTGAGAACAGAAATTTGCAAGTGTTCTGTAGATCCAGTTTTTACATTATTTCAGCAATACAAAAATAAAAGCAAGTAATTTTATTTTGCAAGTGGTGCTTCTTGTGAAATTACATGATAATAAATTCGCCGCTTATATTTAGAAATTTATAGTATGTATACCTAGTTTGATGGTCCTAAATCTGTAACCTGTCTATAAGGCTTTCCTATTAACTGATACGATCTTGACCTTTGACCTTGAAAAAATAGGCATCTTATTATCATCATGGTGATCAAATGTACCAAGCTGTAAGATCCTGGAGCTTATGGTTCATTTCGTATTTTACCTACAAAGTCCTGACAGATGGACAGACAGACAGATGACACCATACCATAATGCATCCCATCTTTGATGGGTGTATAAAAGGCAGCAAAAATTAATTCACTACTTACCCAAGACTACAAGTGACTACGACATCATTGATTCCATCATTATCAAAGTCCCCCACAATGAGGGGAGCTGTGGGGTGGCAGGGGAGGGAGTGTTCTGCTAGGAGGTTACCATTCACCAGGTCTATCAGCACAAACTCAGAGTAACCACTTAGTGCCACCACATTCTGAATTTCATAAAAGTTACATATTGGAAATCATACAGTTTTATCAATCCCTCTCCTTTTTCAAAATTTTGAGTGACATTCTACAGACAGTTGAAAATCAATTTTCATGTGTGTATGAAAAATGTCTGCAAAATTTGCAAGAAACTTAACCTCACAGAGTAATTGTCATGAACTATTCAATCATTAAGACTTTGTCTGATATCAGGCCATAATCACTGATATAATGCCATGGCACACAGATGAGCAACTTTATTTTATCGTTTCTGTATCTTTATTAGTCCATTGTAAACTTTACTATTACCAAAATTTTTTCTAAGCTAATTGACAGTATAGAGATTAAAATTTTGTAAAATGATAAGATTGAAATTTTGTAAAATAATTGCTATAAAGTATCGATGTAAGGACATGTTTTCAAGTCTGTGTCAAAACTGTTGATGACACAAAAGAATGGCAGAAAAGGTCAAATATGTGTATTAGCACTTCCTATGATAACATTATACATAAAGTGGTAGTATTCTGTAATGACTTTGAAGACTTACAAAATTCATAACATATGACCAGTATCTTACAGAAATTTGATGCCACACATCTGGCCTGGATTTCTTGAAATAATCTTATGTCAAAACTTCACTCAAACTTTGAATGCTCTAATAAAAGAAAACTCAAACTTTATAAGTTTGAGACTTTTCAATAAATCCAAGCCAGTTTTTATCATCACCCCCTCTTGAATTCAAAGCATATCTTGTTCGTTTACAGTAATATTTTTGTGGGATCAAATTTTCAGGATAGTTTGTTGAGGGTTTGGATTCATGCGAGTTTTGTAACAACAGAAACATGGATTACCTCCCATGAAAGTAGACATTTTTCAGTACAATTTGCAATACAACTGAAAATTTTCAGAATAAATGAGACACGCTCTTGACATTACTTGATAAATATTTTTTACTTTTATAAACACCGAAGTATAGCATAGTGCCATAAATGAAAATCATTCTGAACCCCTTTTTGCTATGAAATCTAAAGCATTTATTACAAAATAATTGGACATAAATTCTATCCACAAATTTTAAAACTTCGACCAAAATTTTAGATATATGACTTTAACATCAACTTTTAGCACTCCATATCCATCTATAATCCTTTATAAGAATGGAATGAAAGTACTGAGTATAGTGTTCTTACAGTCACATAATATGTATGGCTGTTCAGGTAAAAATTAAGACACTTAGAACCGAAACTGCAGATATTTGTGGTGTAAAAGGTTACTATCCATACAAGAAATTATTTTTTAGAATAGTTATTGCTTTCAGTGAATTACATGTATATGGTAAATCAAATAGAAGTTCACTCATTTATGGCACTACACTGTATTTCAAACTTAATACCTTCTGACCATACACAGGTATAGACATCAGAACTCGACTAGGCCAGAATTCCTCTATAAATTGTTTGTAAGATGAAGGATCTGTTTCTTTGCCTTTTTTCATGTCTGTTGAAGCCCTGGCCCAGTTAGCTGATGTAGCAACCTATAAATTATCACATAAAAAACACTGTATTGTTCTTCATTGTAGATACATGATATTCAGTGTTCATTTTACAGTTCTAGAATACAATTTTCAAAAAAGTTTTAAAACACCTAAATGTAAGTTAGAGTTGGTTTTTTTTTTACCTGCCAATTTGCATTTCCTTCCCGGTCCCAGGAAGACACTCTGCCCACACCTCCAAATGTGACGATGTCAAATTTATGCGAGAACTTGGGCAGATGGTGACCCATCAAGTATCTTATAAGTCCTGTTTTCCTTGCAACACTGAAGAGTACAAAGATCTTGCTTTGAATTTCAAAAGAATCAACCAAGTCATTTACTGGTTATACATGTAATCTTGAAGGGTCCTAGAGAAAGGATTGTGCAGGTAATGTTGCACTTTTATGTCCACCTGTCAGTCCATAACAGATGTTTTACAGACTTTTTAGCCAAACTTGCAGTTAATGAGCTATTGTTTGTTGTGGAGTTGTATAGTGATGTTTCACTTACTGTCAGTTGATTTACTTTCAATGCAGTTACTAAGCCTTGTACTTTGGAAATATCAATGGAAGTTCAAAGTTTTATGTCATAGTTGTTTTCTGGACCTTTTTTCCTATACTTGTAAACATTGCACTATTTTTTGGAGAGAAGTTAAATACTGACTTGCATTTCGCTGTGACTGACCTAATTTTAGTGGTGTTCTGACTTTTGGATATTGACAGTTTCATAGAGTTTACAGTTTCTCTTGTGGTGTTAATTGATATGGTTTAAAAATTTGACCTGATTTTGATTTGTAGTTGCTGAAAAGTTGGCATAGTTAAAGTCTTTGGACTTTGAAAATTTCCTATATTTTACAATTTTATGGATAAAAAATTCCTTTACTTTTTAGTGTTTAAGACATTGTTTTGCAATACTTGCAGACATTGAGCTTATTTTCGGGTTTGCTTTGATTGACATACTTTCAGAAGTTACAGCTCTTGAACTTTGACAATTCATAGAATTCAGTTATCCCAACCTTTTTACTTTGCTGTGGCTGCAATAATATGCTAATACATGTATTTTACATACAATTGTACATTAAAGAATTACAAATCAAGTTGAAGTTTCCATTTCACTGAATTACTTTCAGCAGGCTTATGTTCAATGTACTTTAAGAATTTCGAAAAAGCAGATGTTTACCTTATTTATCAAGTATGAATGTGATGAGTAACAGATCACATTTGACTTGTTATAATTGACATGGTAATTCATTGGCTATATTCCTTTTTTACTTGGCTGTCAAATAAGGTCATTCATATTCAACTGACACCTCTAGTTCATAATTAGAAATTTTACTCTTATTTTGTATATCTGATTGTGATGAATTTTGTAATGAATCAAGCAAAAACTTAAAGCTGCACGGACATGATTTTTGATCATCTAAAACTGACATTTTTTGTTATAAAAATAAAGACATTTTATAACATAAGTGGATTAAAAATATTTTTAAATGGGATTATCTTCTTAGTTATATAAAAATTGCTCTCAAATTTGTTTGTAAACATGGTCTATATTTCATAGGACTGTAAAGAATTCTGTCATTCGTCAAAAAAAAAGAACACCAAGATTTCAAAATAAGGACGTCAAAAACATTCATCATTTTGACATAGATTAATGATGAATCAAGTAAGGGTGCATGCACAAAGAGGAAAAGAACTGAAAATTTTCATCATAAATGCTTTTTTCACTGATGATGTCAACTTTTGCACTATATTGGTAGTCAAGTCACATAACATATTTTGAAAATGAAAAGTTTAATGTTTCAAATACATCTTCGGTCAATTTTTGAAATTTAGGTTTGTTGCTATGTTTTACATATATCATATACTTTCACATTATTGATTAAATATCCATTGACTAATTTTTTTTATCCAAATTGTGTCCATGACCCTTTTAAGAATAAAAATTAAGAAATGACCAATTCCTCTGATTTATAAAACATTTTGGAAAATACCTTTTAAGAATAATTGGAGGTAACTTTTTTAGGTTGTCTTCATCATAGGCCCAGGAGGAAGTGAAGAACAAACGTGTAATCCGACAAACTGGAATCTGCTCGATCCTTTCTTTTACTGGATTAATCCTCCAGATCTCAACATAACATGGACTATAGTCATCCTGCTGACCCCAGAGGATCCGCTCTATATCTCCATCTGAATCAATGTCTAGATATACTGCCCCATCCCCTGACAGACGGAGCTCTGTGATTGGCTGACCACTCAAAAGGTTCAGGACTTCTATACCATTGTGGGTGTGAATAACAACGGCATTAGGATTTTCCACATGTTCATGATTACTGTGAGGTCGATGCCCACCATAGGCATAACCTATAACATGCTCTGGGGTCAAGGCCAGTCTGTGTGAGGTGGGCTCTTGCTGGTTGCCCTCTTCAGATTTTCTAATTCGCCCTAATGTCAACTTTGTGTCAGCAAGATTTACCCACAAGTGAGGCTACAAATAGAAAAATTTTATTTTCAAACATGAAAACGATCTAAAATGAATAAGATTCCTCAATTATAGTTATAAACTGGGCCTGGACTTCTCGAAAACATCTTAAGTAGAAACTTGGACTTAAGTTTGAGGTTTTGCTCAAATTTTGGCTGCTCAAATAAAAAACTCAAACTAAAGTCTTAGACTTTATCGAGAAATTCAAGCCGGGATTCTAGTATCATGAACAACATACAAAATGACTTTTGAGTCCATATAAAGTTTCTGTTGCTCTCTTTAAATGGTAGTGATACTGGTATGTTGGGCTTTGAAATATAAGGGAGAGTAATTAATTTGGCTCAAAGTGATTACACAGATGACTAATTCTTATTCAACTAATCAAACTCAGGGTATGTTTCATTCTCCGTATATCTGACCGTACTGTAAAATTGTTGAATTCCTCCTTATACATTGTCCAGGGTGTCTCCCCAACATGCAGTCTGTGTCTTTTCAAGGCTAGCTTCCAGTGATGATCTCCATGGATATCCTTTAAAAAATTCAGCATGTTAACTTTTAATAATTATTACTAAAAAAATCAGCATAACTTATAAAAGATATCAAATTGCACACTACCAGTAGTTGTTAAGTTCACAATAAACAATGAAATACTAGTAATGTTATCAGATAGCAGTACCTTGATGTTGGTAGCTATTTCTCCAAAATCCCCAGGTAAGTGATGCCACCTGACAGTGCCGTCTGCTGCACTTACAGCAAATGAGCTGAAGTGACTCAAGGTATTATCATCTGTAGAATTTTCATGTTTCTCCTCCAACTTACTCCCACTGTAAGAACAAAACACTCACAAATTTCACATTTCTGCTGAAAATAATACTTGTTATTTTCACAATGGATAATCACATGTGAGAATATCACTATTAACATCACCTGAGAAAATGTCACTTTTATTCATAGGATATTTTACCACTGAAAATGTAATATATGACCCTCATACAAAGATTACACAGATGGACAGACACACAGGCCACAGATAATTTAATCCTCAAAAACATCTATACTGCACTGGAACACAAAAATCTTGTGCTCAGTAATAATGAATTCTCACTTTTTGGGTGCTGCACCATTTTGCGAGGTGTGTAGTAGGTGCGTAAAGCTTCCACCCACAATAACCAGTCCCTGGTCCTTCTTCTTCACATTGTGGGCTGTAATCAAAATCCCCATGGCCTTAATTGTATATGTCTCCCTTACTCGACTAACGTCCATCAGTCTCTTGTGCCACAGTAATTCAAGTTTGTGGTTGTAGCACACAACCTGCCAATCATCTGTTACAACTACAACAATCTGGAAAAACCCAACAAATTCTTCATTTATACTATCTTTGATAGCCAACTAACAAAACCCTTTAAAGAGATAATGATCTCTTATTGCCTACACTGAACTTTCATTCAAGTTTGTTCCAGGTAGGGTCTATAATGGTTTAGGAATTGGATTGATTCTAAAAACTTCAAATGGTGCCAACAGAATAGTATAACTCTCTCTGTCTTCATCAAATTTAAGCTAAAAATAAATACTGAATGCTTAAATTACACTCAATTTTTTTTTATCTAATACAAAAACATTCTTCTCACCTGTTTCCTTATCTGCATCATTGAACTATAGGGAACAGTAAATCCCGTTTCCATAGCAACTGGTCTATTAACCTCTGAAACATTAATTGGTAAGATGGCTTTTTGTTTAACGACAACATGAGGGAGTGTATCGTCATCATCATTTTCTCTGACTGGGTCGGGCAAGGCCAGGACATTTAACCTGTAGGAAACAAGCATATTACTTTCAGGAAAGGTTAGTAAATAAAGAAAATGCTAGAGTTACTCAAATAGCTGTTTTAACACTGAAAAGAATGTCTCTACAAGGGCAATATTCTCGACACCTATATTTATATATTTAATAGGCATTGATGCACATTCTGTTTGTTACACAGTCAGTTTGGGACATGAATTTATCCTGTTGAAGACCTTTTAAATAGAAATTTTTGGCAGATTTCGGCAACATCTAGATATACATCATTCAACACATGTATCACAATGAACGTCATATAATTATAATATCAAAACATCACAGCTAAAGATATGAACAATAGAATTAAATAAACAAATTATGAATGCTGAAATTTTATGCAGACATACAATGATAGCTACAGTAGCTGTCGGACCAATATACCCTTGCATGAAGACAGTGCATTGAAATTCCGGAGCATCATAGGATTTATAAGTGACATCACATTTTCAAAACTCTCTGTATGAACATGATTTATTGAAAATTTTGGGGCATTTTGTTATTCCTTAGTGACGTCACAGTTGTCAAATAATACACCCTCTGCATGGAGGCGTAATATTGAAAATTAAAGGGTGCCATGTGATTAGCTTTTATCCAATCAATTATCTACAAATCTGTCTGAAGTGGGATAAATTGTATTTCACAGTAATTTTACTAGATATTTGAATTATTCTAAATATTTCATAATTATATATCAAATGTAGTCCTTTTTACAAGCTTAAGGTTACCTAAAACACAAACTTAAAGGTAAAATATATGATTTTGAATTCAAACTAAGTTTATTGAATTTTGAATCTACATTACATCATTGCATACTACTTTGAAAAGTAAAGTAAGTAAAGTTGTATGTGTAGCTTTGTTCTTGAGAGGAAGGTTCCCCTCATCCCTCGATAATTTCTGCGTCATGTTTTGAATTCATTAAGAAACCTTCATGCAAGTTAAAGTCTTTCTATTCTAGTTTTGCAATAATCCATACTATACTGCTTATTTCTAAAATCATTTTTCTTCAGAAAGGGATATTGCCATTAATTTCAACAAACTTGCTCCTCAACCCAAGAATATTTTTGCCAAGTTCAGTTGAAAATGGCTCAGTGGTTCTGGAAAAGAAGTAGAAAAATTTAATAACAATGCTGACAATATGCTGAAATAAAAATCTCAAATAATATGATATTCAACTTCACAACAGTAATAATGAATATGAATATTAGATGCCAAAAATACCAAAAGTTTATAAAAGAAAATTTTCTCATTATAATGAGGTAAATACCACTTCAAACTGGGTAACTCACATTGTCTGAATCACAAAATGCCTCCTAAACTCCTTTTAATGAATAGCATAGTCTCTCTCTGGTCAGCACCAAACCCAAACACAAAATATAACATAGAATTGTGTGATTATTGTAACTTAATCATCTTACTTAAAGTCATGAGTGATCAGCAGAATTTCATTTGTTCCATCGCCATCCAGGTCTGTAATTATTGGGGAAGGGAGACGATCCTCAAGTGTTGGGTATATCCTGTTCATAAAATTGAGGAAGAATGATTAGCATTTTTGTGCTGATTGTGTAAATACTTTATCATCTATATATACCATGTGAAGATTTTAGACACTGTAGGATTTAAATCAAACAATGCTAAAAATTTTTTTTAGAATAATTGTCTCTGAAGACTTATGTCCCTACAATTGCTCATGTCAGAATACCCCCAAACTTTTAGGCATGTGCTGAACAGTTCCACAATTGCAACACAAAAACTATATATATGTTTGAAGAATTGTAATTTTCTCTATATTTTTGGCTTTGAGAATCCTGTTTCAAGAGTATTTTTTATGTACCAATGTACACAAAATCAGGTGAAATTGTATGAATGATATTTTCAGTACAGCATACCTATACACTATGAAATACTATGAAAAGCTTTGCTTTCGGAGATCTTTCTACATCTAAGTTCTGTTATAATAATTATTGTTTATTGAGAAACTGGGTTAGCCATAAGGGCTCCTACAGTTTCAGATTTACATGTAGATACCCACTGATAAGTTTACTAGCCCACCAGCTTACAGCTTGCTGGTTCTTTGGATTTGCCATACAATACTACTACCTAACAAAGGTCAATTGGTGTTAGTGATCCAAAAAGTAACAAATTGTAGGTACTTTATCCATGTGGGAGAAAAAAAAATCTATTTCATAGGCCCACAATTTTTGCTTTACATAAGCTTGGCTAGTGGGTTTGTAACATGCTTAATCCCTGATATATTCCCTTGAAAGTGGGTCAATAACATATGAAGTGAATTCATGCTGAAATTATTACAAAATAGGTATTTATTTTTATTTATCAAACTAGTAAAATGTATACGAGTAATTCCTTTCATTGTCTAAAATAAATTACATGACCGATCATGCTGATGCCTTCTAATCTGAGTGTTTAATACTTATATCAAAATACAAAGATTTGTAAATCAGTTGCAATATTTTAACAAAGATTTTATTCATGAAAATTACTAGATCAACCACTGTAAATTTTCACAATTTATGTCATAGATTTTCTTAAATATATGCAAAACGGCATGAACTAAATAAAAAAATTCTAAAATTCTTGAATAAAATATCATTATATGTGTTTCAAGCTACAAAGCAAATAAATATAAATAGATTTCTATACAAAAAGAGTACTCTAAATGCTGACTTGTTTCTGAAATGATGTGGTTCACTTCTTTTTCTCCATACTGGTTTCAGATTGTACGAGTCACTGGCTCGGAAAAGGTAAGCAATGACACCACACAGCAACAAAAATATAAAGTGGTTTGGGTTCACAGATTTGAGCTTTTCCCATAGAAAATCCATTACATAATTCAATCTTCACATCATCTGATTCTGAAATAAAAAGTCAAACCGTTACATCATCATATATACATGTAAATCAAAGTTATAGTGAAATCACAGACTTGTCACAAATATATAGATCAAAACATAACACCAGGGGTGAAGACCCCTCCGAATGCTTCCATTGCTTGGTTTATTCACACAGTCTCTGCAGAGTATATACCTTTACATGTATGTAAATATAATTTTCACTGATTTGACTACAAAATGATATAAGACAGAAACAACTTACTAATTAGGGAAGGATAATCAAATTCAACATACACACATTTAAAAATCATATAACGGTACATGTGTCAGTACCTCATCTGTAGGATAAAGAGTACAAATAAGGCCAGAATAATCAAACCTGGTACACACATTCCCCATGGTGAGAGGAAGATGCCTTTATATCTCAATGTCAAAGTCACATTTTATGAGTAACCATGAAGGAATAAAAAGTACTAGTAAGGTTAGGATAATCAAAATTCAAAATTAGTATGTTTCATGCAGCACAGATGCCAAGTAGATTTCAAAAAGTAATAATTTTGCTTCTCATATGTCTCATGTTATATACTGAAAGGATAAAGAAACGCAAGTTTTGCATTTGGAACTTGATATTTTTCATTTGTGTAAAGATCATACATGTTGCGATATGCATCATCAACATGGATTTTTCAGGAACACGTGGACAAATTTTCATGTGTGTATCACAAAGGGTTCAGCTGTAACAAAGTCAAAGTGATGTAACCCCGATTGTCTTGAAACTCAAGTTGGTTGGCCACTGAAGACATCAATATTTGGTGTGTCCTCCTCGTGCCAGTTGGACTGCCCTGATCCGTCTGTGCATAGAATTCATCAGAGTGTTGATCACTCTCATCGGAACTGCATTCCACGCCTCTTTCAGAGCTGCCGTGAGCTGAGCAAGCAAGCGATTGGGACGGTTTCTCACTCTTCTGTTGAGTTCGTCCCAAAGGTGTTCAATTGGGGACAAGTCAGGGCTATAGGGAGGCCAATCGAGAGGGATGATGTTGTTTGCAGCCAAAAAGTCCCGACAGATTCTTGCGACATGGGGCCTGGCACTATCCTGTTGAAAGGTCAGATTGTGATGCTGGATGAAGGGAACTGCGCATGGCTGGAGGACCTCATCCATGTATCTGACAGCAGTCAGATTCTCAGTGATGACAATGAGGAGCGTCTTTAGTCCATGGGAGATTCCTCCCCAAACCATCACTGATCCTCCTCCGAATCTGTTCTCCACAATGCAAGCATCATGGAAGCGTTCTCCAGGTCGGCGGTAGACACGATGGCGGCCATCGGCTTGAAACAGGGCGAATCTTGATTCATCTGTGAACAACACCCGTCACCACCGTCTCATGGTGAAGCGCCGTGGAGCATGTGCGTTTGTCCAGTTCATTCGACAAAGTCGGCGTTGGGAAGTCAGGCGTGGGCCAACATGTGGTCGACGAGCTCTCAGATTTCCTTCTTTCAGTCAATTCTGCACGGTTTTTGGATGGATTGGGCGATTGTGGACACCCAGGGTGTTGGCTGCAGTTTCTGATGCAGTGAGATGTCGATTACGCAAGTGTGACAGTTGAATAAATCTGTCCTGACGTTGGGTCGTCACACGTGGTTGCCCCGATCGAGGCCGATCTTGGAGTCTTCCAGTGGCTTGCAGACGCTGAATAAGGCGGGAAATCGTCGATTCATGCACTCCTAGGCGCTGGGCAACACATCTCTGCGACTGGCCTTGCATAAGGAAGGCAAGGGCACGCCCTCTCTCTACTTCATTTAACCGTGGCATTCTTGTTTTACAGAAATGGCGTTATGAATGATGGAGAAAGGCTTGTGTTTGTCCAGCGCACACTGTGTGATCACTTTCAGACAGTTCAGGTAATTCATTCACCCAGCGCACGTGCATGGCACTATTTTCGCTTCGACCCATTTTACTCACTGTTTTTCACGGTTCATCGAATCTCACCCTGCAGCGATAATGGGACTGCTTTAGCAAACCATTTCTCGCAGTTACAACATTTGCTGACTTCGTAGGATCAAATGGTAGCAAAAAGAAAAACTTACGTTTCTTAATCCCTTCAGTATATTTTATTACAGTGAAATCAATCTTCAATTTGATGTTTAACAAAGTCATCTTACAACTAATTAATATTAAAAAAAGTGTTGAAAAAACACATTCAAAGTCATTTTTCACAAATAAATGGTTTATTTGAATGTTAATATTTTTATTGATTACTACTGCATTTCTGAATATATTGGACAGGTGCATTTTGCAATTTAAATGTTGCTCTTGTTTATGTCATGGTCCCATTGTCTTCTTACTGAAATACTACACAATTTATTTTTATTTTACATAGAAAATTTATAACTTTATATTACTAATTTTAATTTTTTTTTTTACTTTAAAATGACAAATTTAAGATTACAAATTATGAATTTATGATCATGGTTAACTAACTAATTGTTGTATTCAAATTTTTACTATAACTTTTAAATAATTTTAAATATCTTACTCTGTAATTATAACATAATTATTTGTTATTTGAATTTAATACTAGGGTGTTCTACATCAAGATTTTCTATCAATGACCATGTAGCTCAATGATACCTGACTCAAGGGTCATCAATCCCCAGTTCAATTCCAACTGAATCTTGAAAATCTCTCCTTTCTCATGAGAGAAAGTAATTAAAACTACAACAGACAAATATACAATTACCTAATGTTATATTATTCAGTAATCATTTGAATTAATTTAAGTGACTGGTATTTCAAATTGAAGTTCAAACTACCTTTAAAATTTTATCCAGTGTATCAAAATTCAAAAATGGCCTTAAATAGCTCTGGCACTTAATCCAGCACATTTCCACAACAGAAAATTGTACAGAATTTTAATTTTCAAACCAATGATAATGACAGTCATATCTTCACTTGTCCTAATGGTAGTAACGTCAAAATATTAGAGGGCAAAGTCCTCTTCTGGCCTGAAGAGCCAAGAGAGTGGAGCTCTCCCTTTTGGTAACATGTTTATACATGTATAAAAAGGAAAATATAGAAAACTTATGAAAAATTAAACCATCTCCTTGGAACTTAAAAATTTTTTGGTCAAAATGGATCAATGGGATACATTTTTCACAGTACAGTGTGAGTTATTTCCCCTTGAATACTGGGGGCACACAACAAGTCATCAAGTGATTCATCTTTATAAGGAATAGATAGAGAATCTAATATTTCTGAATGTAATTAAGTGCCAGTTAAGGAATTCTTGTAAATATTAAGTGTAATTGCTGACAAATGAGATGACTATACAATAATTATGTCCCTTGTGTGATTTTCATCGCCAATCCTCATCATCTTTAGATCAGGATAAGGATGTATTTAGCATATCAGCACTTCTTCATTATTTCTTTTTGTCAAAATTTTCTACTACCAAAAAACAATAAATATGCAAGAAATTACATGTGCAATCAACACATGTATTAATTAACTTGTAATCAATTCACACTGCAGTAAAAAACATGTACATCAAGTGTCAATGAACGAAACCTGTTAATTACATCAAATCTGTATCTTTAATGTAATCTTTCTGTTCAAATCTGTTTACTAACTCACATATGATTCAGTCTTTTGAAAATTAATGCTTGTGTAATTCAACTTCCTCAAACATACACAAAAATAATTATCAAGCACTTATCAAGAGAGAGAGAGAGAGAGAGAGAGAGAGAGAGAGAGAGAGAGAGAGAGAGAGAGAGAGAGAGAGAGAGAGAGCAGGGGACTGTCCATTTTTTCTATCAATGTACTTTTTCTGCTGTAATTTCATGCAAAGTTGGCTATTTTAGGAGCAAAGTTTAAATTGTAGGTTGCTCCATTTTTTAAATAGTAGTATTGAATTGTATTGGAATTGTCAAATTTAAGGAACTGATGAATTGAAGCATCAACCTCTTGTCTCCCTCATCCCCCCCCCCCCCCCCCCGACCTTTAGGTTTTGTTATTTTATTCATTGTTTGCTTATGAAGAATTTTCAGATAATTATGAAGGTGACTTCCTGGCTGCCCTCTCCCCCTTTTTTGAAAAATGATGTTACATATCTGATTATATTAATATTGTTACATGCTTTCTTCATGCAGGTGTCTGTTAATTTTTTACAGATTACTCCTGAAATTCTTGGTAATATAACTTAAACAGAATTAAACATCAATTCAGCTAATATCCCCTTTCCCCATCCCTTAAAATTGATGAAATGTACATTCTAAAAAGTGTTTACAATAAAATTGAAAAAAAATAAACCTTGTTATTATCAGAGATATGATGTAACCTGTTTTAACTCAACATCATAAAAATTTTGGTACCAAAACTTTTCTATACCTTATTTGTTAATACTTTTTTATCTGAAGCTTAAGACTGCATCAGTAAGCATGTCCCTACTTCTGGTGTAAAGACAGTAACTGCAAAAATGTAGGTCATTTGAATGCAATCATAAGGATGTGTATTTTGTCATTTTGAATCTCATCTAACCAAATTCATGTCATTCTGAGATGTTGCATAAAATCCATAAAAGCATGTAAACCAAATGTCACTACTTAGTTGTACAAGGACACCTATTTTTGTAAATTTGCTAACACAATGACACCAAATACGACATCACAATGCACCATTGACATCAACTGTGTTATGTTCCCCCTTGTTCAATAAATAGGCAGATCAAATGTCTCAAGTCATATTGCAAGATGCTTTGACAGTTGTTCATACACGTCTGGATAACTTTAAAAAAAAAAATTTATTCTCTGTGTCAGTTATGGATAAATATAGTAATAAGAATACTTTTTGCTTCACCCTCAAATATCATGTCATAAGACATATTTATCTATATATGTGACAAATCCCTGTGGTGCAACATTACTACTAGTATTCCCCACATTTTCTTTTTTGGCTAAATCCAATTTGTAAAATCGTACCTGTCTATGGATTATGAGAATTTAGAAGCTAAACCACAGGGCTCGTCACGAATTGACCCTCTCTATTCTATATTTACAATTATAGATATAGATGGTGTCCATTTTAATGAGACAAAAAGTTCGTGACGAACCCCTGTGGCTAAACCACACTGGTAGAAAGGTTAATGACTATATCACTGGTCATTTAACTGGTAACATTACCTTACTTAATGTTTATATTTTATCTATCATCTACTCTAGTCATGACATTAATAATATCACCGTTCTGTCATGTGTGGCGACAATGTTCTTTCGGTTTCTAAAAACCGGCAACAAAACCCGTTGTTAAGTAGTACAAGGGTGTTTCGAAATACAGATATTAAGCCTAAGTTAAAATCTCAAACAAATATCGACATACATTCCTACAATTAAAAAGTTTTACTTTTAAATATTGAAATGGACTGTTTTTGTTTTCTTTCCTATTCTTAGAAAATTTTAATAACATAAAGAAATCATAACAAATATAACGAACAAGTTATCAAATTTTAAAGATGGCAGCTCTCATGGCGGTTTTTGCAGTTTAAGGACAAACAACATCAGATTAAACTGTTCTTGTAATTTATCATAATGGACGATTACGAGGATGATGAGGAAAACATGTGGGAAGGTGGACATGATGGAGATGTAAGTCCAATTTTTGTTATTTTTCTTTGTTTAACGAACCTTATTCTTAACAGTTATACTGACTTTGTAACTAAGTAAATTTTATTTGAAGTCGGCACTATATACATCCAAACAAATCAATACAAGCTCTTTAGAGCAAAACTGGTATAGAACTACACTACAGAAGGTAAATTCAACACTGATATATATCAAATTATTCTCGTACATTGATAAGTATATGTCTGGAGGGGGGGGGGGGGGGTCATTTGAATGTGTATTTCTTAGCAAGATCAAAATTTAACACAATTGTAACAGCTGACTTGATTTTTTTCAAACATTGGCTTTTGGTCTGTATCCATGGTAATTTTCTTCTTTGGACATATAGCTTTCATTGCCATTTTCCTCTAGAAATTAACTATTTCCAGTAGTAAATTCAGGGGTTTAGAAAGGGAAAAGTTGGTTTTTCCACTCCAAGATGATGACCAAGGAACATAACTTTGATTAACTGAATCTAGTTTTGAATACACATCATTTTTTTTAATGATATCTATATTTATTATTGAAAATGTCAATTCCTAGGGCAGTTTTATGCTTAGAAACCATATATGTCTTAAACTAAAACTATTTTCACATATTAGTAGTTTGCAACATAAATTACTTTCAATTACAAGACAATTAAATGTATAATAGGCCTAAGTTTAACAATACATGTAATATTGGTTCCATGTGTCTCCAATGTCTCAAACTTGATTTTGAGTATTTTAACCTATAACATGTGATACAGTACATTAACTGAACTTCAAGTGATTCCCCTCCCCCCTCAAAATAGTAACTACAAGTCCACCAGTTTGAATCATAATTGATAATAACAGCAGAGAGTTTCATCAATGAAAATCATAAGTAATACCCTGATTTTGAGATATGTCCAAGTTATTTCCCTTTGGAGAACTATCATACATAGTAATGTGCAAAACAGTTTGTTTACATTTGGGAGTGTCAGAAAATGTTGATGAGTCACAGTAAATTTTGATGAGTCCAGAAGTTATATGTAAAGTGTCCATATAGATATTACACATGTCAGTATTTGCTGATTAAACATATTTCATAAAATACTCAAAGTAATAGTATGTAAAATCACAGTGTGAGAAACTCCAAGTGGTTTGAGTACAAACATTGAAGCTATCTCAGATTAAATCTGTTCTAGTAATATTATATGTGTCAGTACATACTAGTTGACTTTTTTCCAATAAAATATTCAAATTAATGATACTTAAGATTACAGTACAGTAGAAATATGTGTCAGTTGTCATTCAACAAGTTGCAGTTCCATGTTGTGTTGCATCATTAAATCTGAACAACAAGCTGAAAATAAATTATAATTAGCAATATTGCTACTTGCAGTGAATAGCAAAATTGAGTAACAAGAACTACTGTTTAAACAAACAAGTGCAAACATGGTTGTGTGCATGTTCTGGCAGTCTAGCTACCCTTCTCATTGTAATGGTTTTCCAAAGTGCACTGTAACAATGTACTTAATGATTTCTATGTAGGTAATTATAAGAACAACAATTTTGAAATGGATTAATATGTTTTTGTTGTCCTGATCAGGAAAGCATGGCATTTGCCAATGCTTAAAATTGGGAAATCCTGTCTAAATTAGGATAGTTGGCATGTATGCTTTTGCTCAGTAGGTCATTGTATCCAAGGTCATGGTTACTACCAGGCCTGACAGGTTTTATATGTATAAGGATCTTGTGCAATGGATAACTGGAAAATGTTTAACATCTCAGACTTTATAATAGTCATTCTGATACACATTAATGTTATTCCTTTTGCTCAGCAGGTCAATATGTCCAGGGTCAAGGTCACCACAAAGCCAATCTGGTTTGAAATGGATCTTGTACAACAGATACTCTCTTTATCTCTTAGACTTTATACATTGTAGGCAGATTTACATTAATGCACAAATAATGCCTATTGCATAGCAGGTCAGAATCTCCAAGCTCAAGGTCACTGTCTGCATCTTTAATGCCTTGCTTCATATCTTCAGCATATTTCTGCATAACACTGGGTGACAATATATTGTTGGAGAAGACTAAATGTCAGCACTGTTTTACAATGAGCATGCCATCAGCACAGCATTTCTACTGGAAGTTCCAATAATGGGATCAGGATCTTGCATACTGTGATTTACTTAGGGTAGCATATATGTTTTACAAATACCTGTTCTAAAGCACAAGTACCACAAATGCATGACTCTTACTAGGTTTACATTTTTCTTAAAACTTGATGTAAATGATGTTGCAATAATGGACCTTCACATCCACAAAGTTTTACCAAAGCTGGTATGGTATTCCACTGTGCAGGACAAACAATTGCTGTATATCATATTCAGTAACTTCTGTATAAAGGTAACTGATTGGATGTTGTAGAAAACTTTTTCCTTTAAAAAAATTTCCACAACTCCTTTATTTAGAAGCAGGAAACATGAATTTTTTGATTTTGTCTTGGGGGACTGAAACACAGTTATATTATTCTTAACTAACACATTAGTAATTAGTTTCATCTTGTAGTTGTAAATGTAGATATCTGTTAACTCTTGCGATCTTTTCTGTTCACCTTTTATCTGTCGTCCGTCTGAATGTCTGTCTGTAAACTTTTCACATTTTCATCTTCTTTAGAGCGACTAGGCCAATTTAAGTCAAACTTGACACAAATCATCCTTTGGTAAAGGGGATTCAAGTTTGTTCAAATAAAGGGCCATGTTCCCTTCAAAGGGGAGATAATCAGGAAAAGGCAAAATAGGTGGGGCCATGCAAAAAACTTCCTCTCAAGAACCAATGGGTCAGAAAAGTAAAAATTTACATGAAAGCTTCCTGACATGAAGTAGAATCAAGTTTGTTCAAATCATGGCCTCCAAGGTAAGGGTGGCACCACAATATGGGATAAAACATGTAGATATACGAAAATATGGTGGAATATTCTTTTCAAGAACAACAGGACCATGATGAGTCATGTTAATATGTATGCAGGCATCGCTAGGTATGGCAGGTTTAAGTTTATTTAAACAACAGCAAAGTTAAGGTGAATCTGGTGAGTGATGTAGCCCATAGCCACCTGTTTGAGATATGGCCAAATCATCCCCCCTCCCCACTAAAAATGTATGTGCTTAAATATGAGAGTAGGTAGGGCTGCTTTTTAAAGTAAGTTTCATGCATACTGAAATTTTTAAGTTCTTGGAAAATTGTGATGGAATCTAATTATACTTTTGAAAGTTAGCTCTGAATAAAACTTCCCTCTTATTTTACAAATATGGTTCCACTGCATGGCAATTCAATATAAAATTTTAAATTTCAAGTGTCTGAGCAAGTTTACTTGTTCACTTTGCATGAACTTAACAGCCTTAATTTTTTTTTCTTTGCTTAGTCACCAGAGGAAGATGAAGAAGATGAAGAGGAGAAGTTGGCTGCTCAACAGGAGTGCCTAGATTTGTTTTCTGGTAAAGATTATATCATGGAACCAGGAGTGTTTAGCACACTGAAAAGGTAGCGTGAAGAAAACTGCATTTTGGAATTGTTTGTGATTCTGTTTTGTCAAGATACTCATAATAAAGATGTGTAGATTGTTAATAAATTGAATTGATGACATTATCATGTATGTTTTGATGTTATGATATATTCAGAGAATGTTGGTAATGTCTGTTTTCCTTATTCTGTCCACTTATCCTCAGTATCCTGTCATTTCTGAATGAACTAGAAAACTTATACACAGATATATCTTGGTAAGAACATGACAACTATAGCCAGAAAAGAATACCTTTGAATACCCTTTAAAAGAATACCTGATTTTCCATATGACCTGATCTCACATTTTTGGATTATACACTTAATTTCTGAATGATCTATCTGGGGTTCCTTCATCAAACTTCAATTCATATGTCTTGATGAGGGCGTAAGATTGTCCAATGTTTTACCTTAACCTTCCATATGATCTTGACCTTGCATTTCTGGATTTCTGAATAAGCTACTAAGGAGCACATCAAGGAATATTTGAAAAGTATAGATTTGACCACTTCTATTCTTGACACCAGTTAACTGGAGAAAACTTGTATGATAAAACACACTTATAGCAAAGTGATGGGGATGAACAATTTTGATTCATTATAAACGTAATTCGTTATATCAGTTGAGTTCATAATGTGTTTTAACACTACAGGGAATAATAATCACTTCACTATAAGTGTGAATTCTATATCTAGCATGTTTGCTGTAACTGGGTTTTACTGTAATATGATTTCGACTGAATTTGTGAGAAACCTCACTTTTGCTTAATATTCAAAGCATTTTTCTTAGCAGAATGGGTATTTTCTTCAAACTTCACTTGATAATCTCATAAAGCAATTTTTTCCAAGAGTGAATAAAAATATTCTTATTTCATTATAAATATATCAAACTTTTGAGTAAGACAGATTCAGTTTGAAAATCTGTTTGATATGCACTCATGGTCTATGAACATATTTCTTGTTTAGTGTATTTTCTTTTTGTATGATAATATGAAAAATTCAACCCCTCAATAACAAGGGTATTATTCCCCATGTAGAATCTGTATTCATATTCCAGATTATCAAGATAAAGTAGATTTATATGTGGAAATTTTAAATCTAAATTGATTTTCACTCAGATTTCTACAAGCTGGTGGCTCTCCAGAAAAAGTGGTGGAGATGTTGTCTGACAACTATACAGCTGTAGCCCAGACTGTAAACCTTTTAGCTGAGTGGCTCATCCAAGCAGGTATGGCTCAGTACATTAATGAATCACCTGGAGGAATTCTGTTAATCTAATCATATTTATCACAAATAAATTCTTAGTAAAGTGATCACTGCAACAGAATGTTTGGAGAGCTACTGTTAGTGTTTGAATGACAGGTTAAAGATTTTTAGATTGTTTATTTTTAATAAACTATTAACCATACATAATTCAAACTTACTTGCATATGAATCTGACCTATGTTTTCTAGATGAATCATCTGGCAGGACAAAAAATTTCTAGTTAAAAGTTTTTCTCTCAGACTCAAAGGAATTTTATTTATTTGCATCATTCAGATAATTTAACTACCCTCCAGGATTCAGACCAAATCCTACCTGGTTTGTCTTGAGACATAATAAAATCTTCCATCCTGGTTTGTCTTAATAAAATCTTAATATCTTCCTTCCTGTTTTATCTTGAGACATAATGAATTCTTAATATCTCTTTTCATAAGGAAAATAAATTGCTCTTTGAGTGACTTTTAATTTTATAACATCTCCAAAAAAGGTTCTGGTGCCAATTTAAGTATTCTGATTCTTTGACAATTAATTTAATCGTAATTATAAAATTTAGATCTGTATATTGGTGTATGATGCGGATTTACAAACTGAGTTTAAATTTCATATCAGAGTAGCAACCCATGGATTAACAATGTTTTCCAATTTTATGTACTTTTTAGTTGACTAGAGTCTAGAGCTGAAAGAAAGCTGTTTCCTGATCAAAATATGTCTAAACTTTTCACATTTTCATATTTTTCTCAAGAACCACTAGGTCAATTTTAACCAATGTTAAAGAACTGCTGGGTCAATTTTAACCAAACTATCACAAAGCATCTTTGAGTGAAGGGGGATAAAAATTTCAAGTAAGAAACTATGCTTCTTCCAAAGGATGATAATTAAGAAATAGTGTGGAGTGTTAAAATCCTTTAGAAAAGCAATATTGATTTTGAACAGACACATCCTTATTTACTAACGGAAAAAAGAAACTGTGAATTGGTAATTTAGCATAAAACTCGAAACATATTGTATATATTTATAAGTGGTTAATAATTGGTACAGGTAATGATATTAATGATAATAGGCTTCAACGCACCTCAATTGCACAGACTTTTCATGGATTGCAAGCACATATTGTTTTTTGATGTAATTGTATTTGCATGGTATCTCAGGCATTATGTTTTGTGTCAAAGAGTGCAAGGCATTTTTCAAGACTGGATTTGAACAGAAAATCACTTTCTCATTATAAAAATCTGTAATTGTGTTATGCCAAGGCTAAATGAAAATCATCGTCCTCATTCTGTTGAAATGCTGGGATAGCCCAAAACGTTGTTGCACTACAATTTGGTGTTCACAGAAACAATAGCCGATCATTATGGAGATGTTTCCAACAATTCGGCAACACTTTGGATCTACCACATTCAGGACGTCCCGTGTGACGTCGGTTCGCCAAGATCTACAAAATCATTTTCAGACAGCAAGTTTGATTGCTTACAGCATCCCAGTCTTAAGCACGTAAGTGCTAAAACTGTACGTAATCGCTTATGTGATAGACATCCCGACGGTTGCTGGAGGGTTTATCGCCGGGATGGGGAACGTTACCCGGATGCTTGTGTAGTGCAACGTCGTCAATTTGAAGGCAGTAGTGTAATGGTATGGTTTGGTATTACAGCATGCGATAAGACCCCTTTATAGATAATCTATAGAAACCTGACAGACATTCTCTATAGGGATGAAATAATCCAACGTCATGTGATACATGCGGAGACAACAAAATCCCATTCCCCTGCAACATGATAACGCCAGACCACATGTTGCCCATGTTGTCAGATGTGGGATGAAATGAAAAGATGCTTACGTGGTGTACCAAACCAGCCAGTGGCGTTGGTCGATTTATGTCAGGAATTGACAAATATCTAGAACAACATTCCCCAGTCATTGTGAACAGTTTAGTGTCATCAATGAGATGCTGGTGTCAAACATGTGTGAATGCAAATGGTGGTCATACGCGGTATTAAATTTGCGAATCACCTTTCAAATACCAGTGTCTTTCTAACGTCCTACAAGTGACATTTTATGACGTAAACACAAATTAATTCCACATATTTGTAAACAATACATTTGTGAATAATGCTACTGAATTAAATGTATCAAAATTGATATTTTATTCTTATATTTTGTACTTCAAGTAATGCACAGTTTCATTTTCCGCTAGTATACATGCATAATGAAGATCCAGGACTGGGCCATTATACTTGGGTAATTAGGACCAGCATAGGGCCATAATTGGGATTCAGTGATTTACATGGCAAAATGCTGCTGCTCAGGTTATAGATGTGGCCCGTGGGTCTCTTGCAGTTGTATTATTTTTACAAAGATGTATAAACATTTTTCTTAAAAAAAGAAGACTTAAGTTTGCAGTGAAAAAGTGGTGAAACTTATTTTTGTTTGAATGGACACTTGCTGGCATACATAGGACCAATAATAATGAACAATATTTGCTGTGTGCAGGTGTAGATATTAAAATTGTTCAAGAGATGGTAGAAAATCATTTGAAGTCCATGATTATGAAGCACTTTGATCCAAAGAAGGCTGATTCCATTTTTACTGATGAGGGAGAGGTAAGAAAAATAGACTATTGTGACGGAGTACGATATTTTATCAGCTGATCTTAAACAGGGTATATAAATGATTTAACTTGTTTCATAGGATGTAAACTTGTGCATCAGTGATGTAATGCTGTGGTTTCAGAAATATTAATGTTGAACGCAAAATTTTGTTTGGTCTTGTAATGTGGAATAAGGTAATCAACAACAATGTACTGGTTTTTTAAAAGGATTGTTAGCTGTAAATAAGGTAGTCAAAACTATATCATTCTAAGTCATGGTTAATGTTGTTAAAAATGAAGAAAACTAAACCTCAGAGTGAAGAAAAATTGATTAAATTCGGTAAAAATTATGAAAATTTCTCTACAATGAATAGACAAAGAAAATTTTTTGGCCAAATTCTAATACTAGGCTGCAGGATGTATGAATTCTATTGTGTCATTGATATTTGTTCTAATGGCGAGTCATTTTGGGAATAATTGACAAATGTGACTTTGGCAAATAATGCTTCTTTAAGATGAAAGAAAGGGTAGCTGTACATAAAATGAGTCAACATAGTTGTAATCACTAATAAAACCATGAATTTTGATGCTCACAAAAATTAATGAAAACAGATTCATGAATATTTGAATGAACATATCGGTATAGTGTCTCTTTAACATGTGCAGACACCCTCCTGGCTGGCTGAAATGATTGAGTTTCCGACATGGAGAGAACTGTTCTATAAGCTAGCAGAGGAGTATCCAGATTGCCTAATGCTTAACTTTACAGTGAAGGTGACAACTTTTACTACTTAAAATATCAGAGCTTTAAAGTAACTGTGGCTACGAACATGATTCATGTAGAATAAATCATCAGAGCACAAATTATATCAAAGCTAGAATATACTGTAATCTATAGATTGAATGAAGTTGTATGGAACAATATTTCATTTTTTTTTTCTGCAGTTAATATCTGATGCTGGCTACCAAGGGGAGATTACCTCTGTCTCCACAGCATGCCACCAGATTGAGGTTTTCTCTAGGGTTCTTAGAACATCAATCACAGGAATGCTAGAAGGAGGAGAGGAAACTGTCACCAAAAACCTCCCAGAATTCACAGTGTGTAGAATTTTCTGTAATTGTGTGTTATGATACAGTGTACATGTGCTTCATGCTTGTGACAAGAACTAAGGATTCAGGGATCTCTAGAATCTCAGACTCAGAGAGATCTGGAGATTAGTTTAGATAACATGTACTGATGATAACTACTTGTCTGAATTAATTTCTCTCAGGAATTGTTTGTAAAAACTGGAGATGCTACTGTAGTCAGTAGTGACACAATAGATCTGTATTCACCTTATTCTTCTGAGCTTTCAAAGCTGAAGTTTTACAATATATTGTATTATATTCTTTAGAAAATGGTTTGTCATGGTGAACACACCTACCTATACAGCCAGGTCCTGATGCACATTCTGGCCCAGGAGACGAAGGGTGGTTCTAACATTAGACGACTGTGTCAGGAATTACAAAAAAGTGCCCAAGCCAGGTCAGAGGAACTTCAACAGCTTGCTGTTTTCTGGATGATTATATGAATTTCCCCAGCTAAATTTATTGTCCAATCAGCAGTACAAATACATACTGTGTGTGTTCTTATCTTTGCAGGATTTTTATTTTGGCACACTGTTGCTAGTGCAATAGTTTATGATCAGCACCAAAATTAAATATGAATACACATTTTACAGAGACCCTGATCAGTATAAAAATATGTATCTATATTATTTTACCGAGAGACACTGATAGCATTGATTTATCATCTGTGCAAAAATTTTACAGAGAGACAGACAACTGATAACACTGATTTATGATAAGCACTAACATATAAATATGTATTATATTTAAGCATTGAATAATTATATTTTGAAAAATGCAGTGCTATAATCTCAACATGGTGGGCATATAAATTGAATAGAGTTCATCATTTACTTTGTATGGTGATCACGTTGTAATTACAGCACTGTATTTTTCAAAATATAACTCTTCAAAGCTTATATTTCAGTTCTACATAGATTTGTGTTTAAAACACCCAGGATTCTGCACATGTTAATTGATGGTGGTGAAGTTTGATGTAATTTTGGAATTTGCAAAGAAAACAGCAGATGAATTAAGATTACTTGAATATTTTAGGTCATTACACATCATTTCATTTCTGATGAAACTGTTAAAATAGATGTACTATATTTATCAAGATTCGTATGCACCTTGTTCACAACTGCATCACATTCACGAGGCTATCATTACCATGGTAGAGATTAGAAATGTGCCCTTTCTAATGGTAGTGCCTTGTAGTAACAAGCAAACTCTGTTGGTATTGGGGAATGAACAAAGAATTTAAAACTGTGGTGGGATACTGGAAAAAAGGTGATGAAAGATAGATATATTGAATTATTGAAAGTAAAGTAGTATTGTACACAGAACACAGAAAAAACAATGACAGCATCAATTTATGATTAGCTTCAAAATGTAATTCTGTGTTCATGTATATAGAATGCAGGGGAACAGCAATAGCATTATGTAAATTGTGTCTGACCTGCAATTTTGCAATACAGAACCATACAGTAGTAATTTTATATTATATCGAAGAAAACATATTTTAGCTGAGTTATTTTGTTGTGGAGGGTTTATCTACCAATTTCTTTTTCTGAAAGGGAGATGGATGTGACCCCTATAACCTTGGCCCTAAGTGGGGCTGCAGCTTACCCTCGTGCATGTCAGGCTCTGTCCTCAATGTTGTCTAGGAATGCTCTTAATCCAGCAGATATCACCATTGTAAGTTATTTATGCACTGCACGGAAATCTTGAGACCTCATAAACTACAAAAAAAAAAAAAATGCTTTTAGAATATTCAAACTACAATCATTACAAAACTGAAATTGATAAAGATAATTGATATTTATCGAGATGTGAATGAGTGTAATAGGAAGCTGATTGAGTTTTGTTCTCTGTTGCAGTTATACAAAATGTACATGGAAATGAATCCACCACCTGTAGATCTCATCCGAGTTCCAGCTTTTCTGGGTAACTACAGCATTTAGAATCCTGCCAGTTAATGATAATTCAGATGACAGTAAAACTACTGTACATTTGATTTTTTATAAGTAAGGTTTAAAAATGAATTTCAATTTTGAAAATACACGAGGGTATGAACTGCGATGTTTCACACTGACATACTAATGCTTCATGAAAAGTATGCCAGCATGAAGTGTCACAGTTCATGCCTTCATGTATTTTCAAATATGAAATCAAATTTTTAAATGAACCATGTGTCCAAAAATACTATTAATAAAACTTCAAGTTTGTTTAATTATTGGTCCCTGGAACAGACTGGGGCCACATTCAAGGATCCAAGTTTAACATAAAAATCTTCATTTGAAAAGTAGTAAGAGAGCACCATCATTGTTATGTAGATTCAAGTTTGTCCAAATGGTGGTGCTGGGGGAAGGAGGGGCACATGGGCTGCAAAGAAGGTTTCAAGATTTATATAAATGTAGAAAATATACTGTAGGTAAAACTCTTTTCAGGAGTAACTGGACAAATATCCTATATAACTATAGTTGATTAAACTTAATGCCAGGACAGGGATATGGTTAGAATTTAAAATTATACTTAGGAAAATATATCAGGGGGACATTCTTCCAAAATAATCTAGCTGGTAGGATGTAAATGTTGATTAGAGTGAATTGTGACCCCCTTAGATCAAAGTGGGTGTACAATACAGATCTAAAGATTGCTTCAGGGATTCTTCTAGAATCTTATTGCAATTTGTCGAAATGATATCCAAGCATCTCGATACAGGCTATGTATAAATATGTAGTTGTCTAGTGATAGGTCTTTGACCTCTATTTGACCTCTATTATTGTCCAGAGTTTGAGTCATTGATCATTGTTGCCCTGTAGAATCTTGCTGTAATTCCTAATATAAATATTTCTGTGTTATAAAGAACATTTTATCAGTTTTAATGAAAATTTTGAAACCTACTTGCATTTTGTAACTTTCAATTTCGATGAACCAAGTTATTTTATTGCAAATAATCAGTGTAAATGAATATCACAGAATGATTAAAGTAATAGCTCAAACATGCAGCACATAAAAGTAGCTCAATTTACATGCTTTGCATGAAAAATAAGCAATCTCATTTGATCCCTCAGTACTATGTTGATTTGGTAAAATTATCATCAAATTTCATATTCAATATAATATTCATTTACTTTTCAATTTTGATGAACTTTCGTTTGTTATATATATTTCAGAGCTTTTAATTGATGCCCTTTTTAAACCTTCATCCAGAGTGAATCCTGAGCACAAACCGAAGTATGTATTTGTCCTGTCATATGCTGCAAGTGTTACAGAAGTGTACAAAAAGGTAAGCTGATGCATGTTCAAAAGTTTTAAAAGCAAAAAGTTATTTTTCAAAGTACTGTATTATAATTGTGCTAAATTGTCTTATTGTTACTGGTGCTATGGCAAAGGACTTGGTCTGTCAATTCTGATACACCTGTGCAAATAGTTCCTGTTGTTATAAACCTTGAGAAGCATTACATGAGCATAAGTGGTTCATTTTACAAAGGAACTAACTATGAAGATACAAACCTTTGATATTTCATTAATTCATTCTGTCCATTTATTTTGATGTCATTTCTGAAAACAGTAATATCATACAAAGTTCATCTCTTTTTGAAGTTATTTTACAAAATTAATTTGCAGAGTCAAAATGTTGGTATTAGTTGTTAGTTCTGTTGTAAAGTGGAACCCAAACCTCAATACTATTACAGTATATATTGGAACAATATCAAATAACAAATGGAAAAAAAACCCTTTTTTCTGAATATACACAAGAATTCCTGTCTGTACTTGTATTCTGCAGTAAATGGTTTGTAATGTTGTACCTTTTTCTTAGGGACAAAGGAAGAATATCAATAAGGATGAGTTAAAGCCAACAACTCAGGCTTTAGAACGAGTCCAAGCTCTATGTGCAGAGAACAAAAGCTCATCTGAGCTTATATCGGACATCAGTACATTATTCCTCAATATCAAGTATGCTTTTCATTTGATCAAGAATGACATATCATAAATCTGGTAATTTTTGTTAGTCTGTTGAATTCAAAAAGTATTTTTTGTAAAAAGTACATGAATGTTTTGTTGCAACAAAGTATTGATGTGCAAAATTTTGATACACAAATATAGATATATCACATATTGCCCCAATTTCCTTTAAAATAGATTTATGTAAAAACAGCCAGATTATTAGGTATATGCATCTACTATAGTACTGTAAAATCACTTGTTTTTAGTGGGTCAAATTTTCATGGTTTCTGAATGAAGGACATGAAGAATTGTCCTGCTTGTTATTCGCTTTCTTTGGAAGAGGAAGGGGCATTTTCCTTTGCATTTATTGGTAAATTGGTACATGTGAATGTCAGTTGGTCACCTACATTTTGTGCAACAGATAACTGAAAAATACAATTGCTCAGCAGGTCAGTATGCCAAGGTTCAAGGTCACTACCAGATTAAACAAGTTTTATGTAGAAATGGCAGTCAAATACAGAATTGCCAATTGGTTAAGTGCAACTTATTCCAATCAATAACCAGTTAATCATCAAAATACAAAGGTTTACTGATTGGTTTGAGTTTTGAAGAGTAAGCTCTTCATATACCCAAAAAAAGCTAAAAAAGATGTCAGTGCTATTCAGTTTATGTGATCAGAACACTCTATGAATTCTATTTCAATAAGGAAGAAAAATTGTAGAAAACGATGAAACATGCCTGAGTTATCCGAAAACATAATTTCCAAAGTTCATTCTGCATTGTCACTATCATCACAACTAACATTTGATTACCACTTAATTTACAACTTTTGTTAAAAAATTTAATTTAATTCAAAAAGACCGAGTATTGATAACTTCTAAGTTTTTGCCATATTTAATTCTCTCTTGAGGTATTTCCATGCATACAATGTTGTAAGGAGTGGTATGTTCAGTAACAAAGGGCAATATTTACATTTCCAGTGTTTTTGTCTTTGATATCTTTACAAATTATAATGATAGCCATTTCCTCATGAATGTGTTGCAGCAGTGAGCAATGCATGTATGAATCTTGATAAATATAGTACATTTATTTTAACTGTTTTAAATTCCAACTGAAATTAAAGTTAACAGTAAATGTAAGAAATTTCCAAATTGCATCTGTCAATTTAAATATTGATTAATGTGTATAATGTGAGAAGGCTATAAAAATGATTTGTCACTCCTTTAGTTTGGGTACCATTGAAATAAGTTTTTCCTTGTTTGACCATTAAGTCAGCAATTTTTTAAGCATATTTTGGGAGGTGGGATGTAGTGTTGCAAAGCAAGAAAAGGGAATTTACATTTGATTTAAAAGGGAAAAGGGTGGACAACAAAATTTTAATTATCTTTTTTTAGAAATAAATTTTTGTATACTGGTACCCATATTAGGGGATTTTTGTTTTTATCTTATACATCCTTGAATCAGTCTGAAAATACCAAGTGCACAGGATTACATGTATATAAGTTAATAACATTTCCACAAATCAAACAGTAGTAATAGAGAAAATCTCTCGACATAAAATGTTTGCTGGCAGACATGCATGATTAATTTAGTGTATCTCCCTAAACTTGGTTTGCAAAGTTGGGGGGGGGGGGGGTGCATACCATGTAATTTGGTGATTTTGTAGTTCATGCTAAGAAACTGAGTAATGTTTAAAATCATATGGAATAAATGTACATCCTAAAAAGTTGACCTTAACTACTATTGTACTTTGAATTTAACAGATTTCCTGTGATTGCCTATGGAGTCTTACGTTGGGTGGATTACACAGTGTCAGATGCTAGTTATTTCAAACTCAACACAGACCACACACCATTACACCTTGTTCTTATTGATGAAGTGAGTCAAATATAGAATTTTTTGAATTTTAATTTACCATGATTTTTTGTATTTATCTTCATTCCCAGTGGCAACTCCATCAGATCACAGAAGGATTCTAAGTAATACAAAGGAATGTATAGGACAATCAATTAAACAAAATGATATGCAAGCATCATCATTTAGTGTGGATCATGTTCAGATATTGTGGGTTCAGGACAACACCTAAGTAGGGGTTCAACATAAAAATGAGAATTACAGTATATTTTTAAATAAAATTCTTTGAAAATCATCTTGTCAAGAGTCACAAGGGAGGGAGGATTACTATGTCAAATTAAAATGCAAGAATTCTTATGTGGTGTTGATTGAACAATTTTGTTCACACTATGTTCTGCATGAGATTGGGGATTGGGATTAAATGTTAAATATTTTAAATGGGAAGAAAATCTAACTGTTCAAGTGGGTGATGTGACTTATTGGCCTTTTCTTTGGTAAAAACAAATAAATAAAATGAAATAAAACAAACTAGGAGTCTACTTCAACTCTGCCAATAGAGTACTACAAATATAATAGTATACATGATAACATAGGATATAAGTGTCACTGCTAAACCTCAAGTTGGGTGGAGTAGATATGCCTTATCCGAACTAAACTACACTTCGTACTTACTTTTCTATTTTCAGTTGTTGAAATCCAGATGCTGACAAAGTTACAAGTTTTGGAACATATCAAAACACATAAGTGTATTAAGACTTGGTCCTATTCTTAATTAAGTTCTTTATCCTCTTTATTTTGGGTTGTGCATAAGGCCCCAGTCTGAGTCCTCTAGTATGCTCTATCTTATGACCATCTATTATTTGATCCCAAGTCCATCCTTCTGCTTCCCATATAACTAGAGGCTTAATCTAGACCAAACTGCATGAAGTCATATCTTTCATGCTTGCTTTAGATGCCAGATGTGATCTATATATTTCAGATCATTGACCAAGTTAGAATTTCTAGGTTAGGTTTATAGGACTTGGTTACATTTTAGACTCTACCTCGACTAAACTTGCAAGGAACTTAGTCTAGGGATGTTAACTTCCAATGTACCTTGCTTGCTTCAGATGTTGACTGTAACTTACATTTAGCTCAGTGGAGCTCAAAGTTCAAGTAAGCTTTTCTGATCACATTTTGTCTGTAAACTTTTAACATTTTCAAATTCTTCTCTAGATCCAATGGGAGTCTGGGTTAGAATAGGTCCCCAACTACCCCCATGCTTGTTGTAAGAGGTGTCTAAATAGGGTGGTCCTTCAGATAAGACCACAAAAACTGAGGTCCCTTGTTACAGCAGATGTAACACAATAAAGATCCCTCCCTGCTCAAATGCTGAGCACAGACCTATATTTTGCAGCCCTTTGCTGGCAATGGTGATGTCTCCAAATGAGAGTGAAAAATTCTCAAGTGAACATTAAACAATATACAACCAATCAGAACCTATGGTCCATTTTCAACCAAACTTCCCATAAGCATCCTTGGGTGATGGGGATTAAATTTTGTTCAAAGCAAAAGCAGATTATTAAAAAATAATGAAAATTTGGTGGGGCCATATAAAAATCTTCTTCTCAAGAATTATTAGGCCAGAAAGAATGAAACTTATTTGAAAGCATCATCAGTTAATGCAAATGTAAATGTTTTTTAATCATGACCCCAAGGGGTAGGGTGGGGCCATAATATGAGGATCAAAGTTTAACAAGGAAATCTTTAAAAGTTGTCTTAAGAACAGCAAGGCTATGATTAGTCAGATTAATATGCAAGCATCTTTAGGTAGTGTAGCTTTAAGTTTGTTCAAACATTGGCCCCCAAGGCTAGGGTGGGATCATAATAAGGGACTAAAGTTTTCCATGGAATATATAGAAAAAAAGATCTTTTTAAAAATCCTTTTCTCTAAAATAGCAGGGTCATGATTAGTCATTAATCTGCAAGCATCCTCAGGTAGTGCAGATTCAAATGTTTAAGTCATGTCATTGGGGAAGGATGATGCCACATTTGGAGATGAAAGTTTAACAAGGAAGTGTATAGGAAAATACCTTCAAAATTCTTCTCAAGAATGACAAGGTCATGATTAGTCATATTGATATGTAAGCTCCCTCAGGTAGTGTAGAGTCATGTTTTAGCTTACTAGAACTGATAGCGCAAGTGAGTATTTCTGATGAAAGCCTTATGACATAGTATAGATTCTAAATTGTTCAAATCATGGACCCCAGAGTAAAGTTTTACATGGGAATATATTGGGGGAAAAAAATCTTTTAAAAATGTTGTCAAAAACAACAGGGCCATGATTAGTGATATTCAAGCATCTTCAGATAGAGCAGATTTGTTTCAATCATTGTCCAGGGGTCTTGGGTGGGGACACAATAGGGAATCAAAGTTTTACAATAGAATATTGGAAAAAGATATTTTCCAGAACCACAGTAGAATCATACCTGTGTGGATTCATCTTATTTTTTTCAAATTATGGATCCTGGGGTTATGGTTGGTCAAAAATAGGGGATCAAATTTTGTATACTGCATATATACAGAAAACAAAATTTTCTTTTTTGTAACAGCAAGGCCCAATGTAGGTCATAGTGATTATTGATATTGAAACACCTCCAGGTTGTGTGGATTCAGAGAACCTATAGAGTTAGGGTGGGGCCACAACTTGGGGTTGCAATTCTTCATGGGAATAAAGAGGGAGGGATCTATTGAAAAACAGCAAGACTAAGGTTATTTAGGTGAGTGTTTAGGTCCATGGGCCTCTTATTTTAGATTTTGAATCTGTTAGAATCTGTTAAAGGTGATACCTGCTTAGACCAAAGTTTTATGGTAACATTTATAGCTACAGGCCATCAGATTTACTTCAAATGCAGAATGTGACCTACATCATCTCACCAAGTGACCATTTTAAATTGCAGTGTCCTTGCCAGAATCTTAATCTGATTTTATTAAAGTAATAGTATTTCATACTTAGACCAAACATATGTCATTAATGCATCTAAGTATGTACGCTAAATTCTAGATTACAGATGCTGGGTATAATCTGTATTCTCTGGACCTGAATGAATGACCTTTTTCCACCCCCTTCTCCTCCCCACCCCACCACCATCATTGTATACTGCCCCCTCCATATTCTCCTTTCTCATCCCTCCCTTTTAATAAATTAGTAGCAATTTTCAAATGACATGTAATAACTTGAGAATGCTCAAATAGAATCCCATTTCACAACCACTGAGGACATGCAGTTTTCATATGCCTGAGAAATCCCATCATAGAGCTGTGTGAAGTTTGAGGCACACCTTTAAGCAAATATCACTTATTGATTAGTGGTGTGTCATGAGTCTTACCCAAGGTCATTTACAAGAGGAATGGTCATTGTGGAAAACAAATGAACCAATATGAAAAATTCTTGTTTATTTAACAAAAATACACTATATAGCATTGTAGAAAGTCTATTGGTAACAATGTACTTTTATATCAAGAAGAGAAAAGAACTTGCTCCTCTAGATTGCCCTAGCACTAAGAACAGACAGTATATCAGCACGTATCAGATAATAGTTAATTGCTTATTTATACAGTATTTAAACTTATTCAATAAAAGTAATAATAATAATAAAAATCATATTGTTCAAAAGAATCTTGTCGTAAATTTTTTGTGATATTGCAAGCGATATGTACTCCAGTCATTTGTACATGTCATGATGATAAGCTGAAAGTTCATTGACCAATAATGTTTACTTGAAGAATAAAATTGTTCTTAAAGAGCACAATTCCTTTTTACTGTAAAAATGGTTATACATATGGTTATGAAACTCCAGGGCCAGCAAATTACAGTTCATTATAATCAAACTTTGTTATATCCAATACAATTTTCGTTATTTTTCTCTCATAAGGGAAGAAACATAACTTTGCAATAATCGTGAATTCTTTATAAACATATTCATTATAAGTGTTTTACTGTATATATCAGACACCATCTGCATTTCCTACTAAGATATGGAGCAGGTTGTTCCATGAACATGTTTTTGATGTGTAGATGACATAAATATTGTTCTTATTCAGAGAACATTAAAGATTGATTGATTGTTTCTTGTTTTATGCCACACTCAACAATTTTTCAGTTATCTGGTGGCATCCAGTTTTTGCAGGTGGAGGAGAGACCCCAGATACCCGGGAAGAGACCACCGACCTTCCGAAAGTAAACTGGCAAACTCTCTCACATATGTTGGCATGAGCAAGAATCGAACCCAAGCCGACTAGAGGTGAGAGGCCTTGTGATTTTGAGCGCAATGTTCTAACCACTCAACCACAGAGGCCCCGAGGACATTAAAGAAGATAGTTTTTGCTTTCGCTCAAAGACAACCTTTTTCACTGAAGTCATTGCCAACTCAGACCAAGTCTACGTTAATATTCAATATTATTCTATGCAGTATCCATGTATTTATATGTACTAGTAAGTAAATGATAAAATTGAAATGCAAATATTTTACAGATTGTCACAAACCATGTTCTCCTTCACCAACAAGCATTAGATCTCTTCATCAGAGTATTTGAATCTTCATTTGAGGAGCTAGAAGTTCTCTTTAGGGTAAGTTCTACAGTAGGTAAAGATGTTAGCAAATACAGGTGACTCTCAAAATCTCAAAGTCCACTGCACCATCATAGAACTTTTGTATGGAGTTAAAGTCAAGAAATTGGTACTTCTTTGGACCGGTTTTAACTTTAGTGGGTTGCTGTGTTCTAATTACCAGCTATCCCTAGAGGTATACCAGGCCCTGTATTGCTTAGTATTACAGTAGTTATTTTGACTTTTCATCTCGTTATCTATGCTGACAATGATTGAATATTGCTTCTTTTGTGGTTCTTCAATTGACAATCCCAAAATTAGTGTTTGATCTCATGATTGTTGTCCAACTTTCATTTGATTAGTAGAATGGGTGAATATAACAAACCATTTAATCTCCAGGTTAAGATATGAGTGTTCTGCATTTCCAAAAATTGAAAAGAATTTTGTTTCCATTTTCAAAACATTTTTTTTTTTTTTTCAATTCTGGAATCAATCCTATGTTTCATTTCTGGAAAAACCCATTTTTACCTATTGACCTGTGCACAGATGAGCTTTTAATTTAAAGGTCTTTTATAGTGAACTGTATTTAACTGTAGTATTCTGCTTATTGTATTGAATTTTTGTCAGTATACAAACTATTTAATTATTGTCCTTTTGCACAATCCATGAGATCATACACTTTTTAAAAAACATTAATGTTATGTACACCTGCTTAAGGTCTATTTCAAAGGTCCAGAAGATTTTGCTATAGTTAAAAAAAAAAGAAGAAAAAAACATGCATGCAGCACAGATCCGAATTGCAAAAAAGTTAAACAGTTAAGATTGTGAGATTGTGGTTAGGAAACAGTCTGGAGATCTCACAGATTAACAAGAGTACCACAAACTGTTCAACAACATACGCCTATGGGACGTGTAAGCACATTATGCACTCTGAATTTAAATCATACACATTCTGAATTGAAAAGCCTTAAAGTAGGTCATGGTGCACCAATCTATCGGATATTTGAACTGATTATATTAACCTATTTTTAGCCCTAAAGTAGGTTATGGTGCACCAATTAAACTGAAATTTGGACTGATTATGTATTTCTCTGAGAGGGAGGTCATGACAGAATTTCAGGGCAATGCCTTATCGATAACAAAAAATATCTGGAGAACTGTTTTACCTACTTTTAGCACTAAAGTAAGTCATGGTGCACTAATCCCGCTGAAATGCAAACTCACTTGTATGCTTCTGGAGGGAGAAATTGACCAAATTTCAACATTGTACATGCATCCGTTGCAGAAAATAGTTTGAAAAACATGACCTTGGACGGACAGATACACAGACAGTGCCATAACATATGTGGCATAAATTTTCTTACGATGTATGTACAAAAAAATTTATTCTGTTGAAAAGTCTAAATTCACCTCCAAGTGGTAAGCAGGGCAACAGGCTGGCTAAGGGAAGTTTTAGAAATGAAATGTAGGGGGAGCATATTCTTCTTCATTTAATGAAAACTTCACCTTCTGAAATGAAGGAATTATTTTTCTGAAATGAAATGTTAATTTTTGGAAATTAACAACTCCATGAAGTGTCATTTATACTAATTACTAAGTCTTCAAGCCATATTTTCATAACAATGGTCATCTCTCAGATAAGGTTCATGTGGTACAAATTAGGTCGAAAGTGACCATAGGCAGTTAACACTTCAGGATATCAAAAGTTTCATATTACTTTGAGAAATTTAAAAAATAGTGAATGCATTTGCTCATTAAATCAGTACTGGGAGATAACTTTGAGAGATGGAGAACTTTGATTGATGGAGTTCAAGCCTTTGAGAGTCACCTGTAACAATGTGTTTTCAAGAAATGTTTATTCACTGGTTCTATTACTGGTTCAAACCTTAACTTGTTCACTGCGATCAAAGAATTAAGAATTTACAGCATATTCATTTATGCTATGTGCATATGTATATATTTTTTCCAAATCTCTCCTTGCTTTAATTTCATAGTTTAGAATCAATAATTTGTCTTAATCACAAGAATATGCATTAATTTTAATTTGATTAATAATAAGCTAATACAACATAAATTTTTCACCACATTAACTCAGCAAGACTGAAAATTAGCATGTACTTGTATATGTATGATCAGAATGAAGCAAACTGACATGACATAATCTCATGCTTCTCGATAAGAGATATGTATATATACACGAGGAATTTATTATATCATAATTTATCGAGAAGCACTACTCATGAATTAATTTTCATGCAATTTGGTGTCTCCAATAATTTGTGATATTAAGAACTGGTATATGATAAGAAATCTACAATATGTGGTGTTTCAAATCTTGCCACATGTGAAATCCTGAAGAAAAAAAATACTCCTGTGAAAGTCAAATACACAGTTATATGGATTCACAGCTAAACACTTTAACCCTTCAGGCCAACAAAGAACATATTTCTGATTTTATTTCATTTTTATGGCATACTTCTTCCATTTGAAAATTTTGTAACAATGTGTTGTTTTTTCTTAGCTTTGCTGTAAATCTAATTTACTTTCTGTATCAAACATGATGCAAATCTGTCATGCATAAAAAAAAATAAGATTTAATTCACATTCAATTTCCCAGTGTGAACAAGGCATGAAATATACAGTACAATATTTACTATGTACATTTAGCTGGTTGTGAGGACTATAGCTGGTTGATGGTTGCTGCTAAGGACAAAAACTTGCTATTGTTTGCATAGCTAGTAATAATACATGGGAGATATTTTATCATACCAAACATGAATTAAATTACAAAAAACAAAAGATTGAAATGTCTCCATCATTAGAAAATGATACAGGGAGCAACATGGATTTCAAATGATGTCACAAATCAATAGTATGTTGTTGTTGTTAGTATTTTTTTTAAACTAATGGTATTCACCTCAAAGAAAATATCCTTGAAACTATTAACATGCAGATTAAATATATAAACAAAAAAAGTCGTCAGAGGTACATGTATAACATATAAAACATATTATATGCAGTTGGAGCTGAAGAAAGCAGTGCTTGACCGAATGGTCCACCTGTTTAGCCGAGGCTTTGTTATTCCTGTGGTGACCTACATCAAGAACTGCCTTGATAAACAGGACACAGATATTTCACTCATTAGACATTTTGTTACTGAGGTAAGAACTCTAATATTCCTTATTATGCCCTCCTACCATGAAATAGCTGGGGCAAATAGTGTTTTTCCATCTTTCCATCCAATCATAATTCATTTTTCTCTCATCACTGCTGCAGATGCATTTATTCAACTGAAATTTGGTATATAGATACATCTTGAGAATATCTAGGTCAAGTTCTTGTATGGTTATGGTTGAATAATTTTTGACACAGCCCCTTAGAGTTAGAAAATCATAGTTCCTCTCATTATCACAGTCAAAAATGGGTATATGGAATTGAAATTCAGGATATAGATACATCATGAGAATATCCAGGTCAAATTATAGTGGTACCTGTCAGATAAATTTAGCAGATTAATTCCACTAGGATTTAGAAAATTTTGAGCTAGTCACAATCTCTGCTCATTATCTCATCTCACGAGTCATACATAGACATTTTAAATTGAAATGTGGGATATAGGTATGTCCTGGAAATATGCAGGTCAAATTTCTATTTGGTTCCAGTCCAATAATTTTTTGAAGAGTTGAGTCACTTGGACTTTTCAAAAATATACCCCATCTGGATGTGTTTTAACATACAGCAGTAATGGGAGAAAGCTGTTTTTGGAATTGAGGTGGGAAATGACATCCAGTGTACTCTGTAGGTTTTGGACATCATTGCCCCACCCTATACCCCTGAGTTCGGCCAGCTGTTTCTGCCTCTCATCGAATGCAAGGATATCACAGGCTCACTACGATCAGATGATGGAAGTGATCCAGTCTCTGAGTTCATATGTATGAATATTTAATTACTATCAATGTGGTTATATTCTGTTCATCTGAAAATAGATTTCTGTAGGCAGAGTAAAGTCATTTCACTGAGAAATCATGTAATGTACTTAGAAATCGTATACTTAGAAATCATGTAATGTACTTAGAAATCGTATACTTAGAAATCATGTAATGTACTTAGAAATCATGTAATGTACTTAGAAATCGTATACTTAGAAATCATGTAATGTACTTAGAAATCATGTGATGTACTTAGATATCATGTAATGTACTTTAAATTAAATTATTCAAAATTGTTTTTCAGTGCATTGCAAAGCATGAAGAGAAATATTCAGTGGGACTTGAGAGGATTGTCTCCCATTCCTCTTACTGCAGTTGTGTCCTGGAGGCACCAAGTGAATGGTCTACACTGACCATGTGCCATGGTAACTGACAGAACAGCATTCCATTTATGGACAGGCAAAATATTGTTGGATAATATTGTGTACCATTATATGCTGAAGATTGTTCATGCAATACAAATTTTTTATTTGCATGAAGAATTTTTGAAGTTGTGACAGGTACATTTTGTATCTGAATTGTTACAGTTTGTTAGTGGCTATTTCATGGTTTAGTTTGAGGACATGTACTTCCTAAGATTAGGAATGTCTAGAAAATGGACCGAGCATACAGTTTACACTTTCCATCCATCTGTTCTTCAGTTATATTTTGTAGTAGTTTTCCTGACTATTTTTCAATGCTTGCATATATATATATATGTATTGTATATTGATGAGTCACAGATCAAGTTTATGTCTATATCCAAATTTATTATATAACCTACTATATGAATTATGAGAATTTGAAAGTCATACAGGGGGTATTTAACACTAAATATTGACCATGACCTCTGTCTGACAGATATTTGTAACTGTTGACCAAGAACAAAGCATGGGCGTGATTATGATTAAAAAAAAAAAAAGAGTTAAATTACAGTTACTTTATAGATTAAAAGTACTTTGTGTCTATAAAACATACAGCAAACCCCAAAAACTGATGAAAAGATGCATTTGAGATATCTAAACATTTTCAAAACAAGGTGCTAGCCCTGCTTATGCTTACATGTTACATGACTCAACTATCAACATGGTGCCAAAGTGGGCAGCTTCAATGGAAAAAAGCATTTGTAATGAAAAATTTCAGTTCTTTTTCTTTTGTACATCCATTCTAAACTGATTTATTATTTATTTATATCATAATGTTAGAAATCATAAATTGATGTCAAAATGTTTTTGATATAATTTATTTTAGAAATCTTAGTTACCTCCACATGTGGTTTCTTGGCTGGTGACAGGCATTTTGTTTATAGTCCTATGAAATTTGCACACATTCATTTCACAAAAAATATAAACAAACACAGTGTTTACCAATACAATTTGGGTTTTATGTAAATTTGAATTGTATCCTGTGTAGAAATATTTTTAATCCACTTATTTATGAAAGATCTTTACTTCTATAACAAGAAAAAAGGTTAATTTCAAACCATCAAAACTTATGCCTATGCTTCTTTAACAAATAACACATAGACATATTGCTTATCAAATTAAGTTTCAAGATCAGTAGCAGTTTATTTTCAGTATGAGGAGTTATATAGTAGGTTACATAATAGAACATGTATCCATTATCAGGCCATAGTCTGCATAATTTCTATGCTCCCATAATCGGAGATTTGGGGGTGTATGATTTTTGGTTTGTCTGTTTGACCACAAAAACTTTAACATTGGCCATAACTTTTGAACAGTTAGTGCTAAGGGTTTCATATTTTAAATGTGTATTCCTGTGACCAGACCTTTCTTATTTGTTTGAAAAATTTTTACCTCTTGACCTTCATTTAGGAATTTGACCTACTTTTGAAAAACTTTAACCTTGGCCATAACTTTTGATTGCTTAGTGATATGGCTTTCATATTTACATGTGTATTACTTGTGAGAAGACCTTTCTTTTGGTACCAGAATTACTTTGCTACCATATGGAGGATCAGTGTTTCGCGAACACATCTTGTTCCTTTGGGCCTGTGACCAAGTATTATTATCTATGAGTATAATATTTATGCACTGTTTTTGAACAAAAATTTGATACTCCTTATGTGTGTATATGTGTAATGCAGTATAGTTTCAAAATGTGTAGAAAAACATACATGGATCTGTCAACAAGGGGTGCTTTCCATTTTACTTTTTATTTTGAAACTCTTACTGAATGAAAGGTGTACAAAAAGATATAATTGAACACAAAAGAAAAAGTAGGAAACCTACAATTCCGAAGTAGTATTTGGAGTTGTTTCCCCTTGAAAATAGTGATGTCTGTATTAAAGATTGTTTTAAGACTACAATCCGATTCTTTTCTACACTGGTTGCAGTACAGAATTTTTTATAGGTTTTTTTTTTGTAAGTTATTATCTTAAAAAATAAGATGTTATGAGAACTACTAATTGGCAGCTAGTAATAAATTGTCTAGTAAGCAACTAGGACTTGTTTATCTTTGATAAAAAGTGTACATGTGTATGAATGGATGGTGTGAGGATATAAAAAATTGCCATTGTGCATAAATGTTGAATTACAGATATATATTATGTGCAATTGAAGAAATTAAATGAAAATATATTTTAAAAAGTTGAGTTTCTTTCTCTCCAACTTTCAGCAGATTGATGGCCTTTGAAAATTTCATAGGTCTACATTTAGATGTATCAGCAGTGTTTTAACCATTAACAATATTCATTTTCATTCTTATGTCGATTTGAAATATACCAGTGAATTTGAAAGAGAAGACACCACAGGGTCTTCTATGTCTGCTTTCATTGAGTAAACGCCCGTGACTTTTTGCTATTGTTCAGTGTCCATCGTCATGTGTTAACAATTGAACATTTTTTAATTTCTTTTTGATAACTATTCCCAAAAATTTTTTAAATATGGTATGAAGCCTCATAGGGATAAGGGAGACATAAATCGTAAATTTCAGGACTCCTGCACCTCTGGGGCTCTAAGGGCTGGGCAAAAGTGACAAATTTAAAAAAAAAAATGTTCTTTACAACAGCACATCTGCAAGGAAAATTAAATGCATTATGATGTAGAGCGGGAAGGCCTCTACCAAACTGGTAATTTCATGATCCCCGAGGTAGAAGTTCTGCCTCTAGGGTGGGTCCAAACTTGGTTTATAGTATTTATGTGTAAAACATTTAAATAATGTTTTTAGTGCTATTGATGCTATACTGAAATTGCTATGTAGATATTTAGAAAGAATAAGTAGACCTTTACCAAAATTGTAAATTTCATGATCCCAGGGATAGGGGTTATGGTATCAAAGTGAGGTCAAAATGGTCAGCAATTTTAAATTGTGTTAACCATTGAACATTTTTAAGTCACCTGACTAAATTTATCTGTCATGTGTTGTCAGTCGTGCATTAACAATTGAACATTTTTAACTTCTCTATAAATACCATTCTAATTTTTCTTAAATTTGGTATGAAGCATCTTTGGGACAAGGCTGATATAAGTTGTAAATTTCAGGGCTCCTGCACCCCTGGGGTCTTGGGGACAGAACAAAAATGATAATTTTCAAAAGTCTTTAGAAATACACATGAGTAAGAAAACCTAAATGAATAGTGATGTAGAGCAGAAAGGCTTTTACCAAATTGTAAGCATGATCTCTGGGATAGAGGTTCTGACTTCAGGCCACGGACCAACTTGGTATATAGTATTTATGTGTAAAACATTTAATTTAAAAGACATCTTTAATGCTGTTGATACTAAATTGAAACTTAAGTAGATACAAGGACTGATTGATATGTTGTAAGTCTTGTATTGAAGGAGGTTAGCATCGATGTCCTTTTTCAGTCCTACTATTCCCTGACTATTTAAGGCTGTGTACCCAAAGACTGGTGTCAATTGGTCAGTTTATAAAGACGAGGTAGCACTCTGAAGTAAACAAGGCAATTGATTATAGCAAAGTGGACAAAATTTGTGAAAGAGCATTGATCCAATATTTGCATAAAAAAGTTTTAGCATCTATGGATATCCATGATATGGTAGCAACACTAGAGAAAGATGCCCCTTCATATGCTACAGTAAAATGGTGGGATTTAAACACAAGACAGAGCCTTGAGGATGACCCCTGTTCTGGAAGGCCCGTTACTGTTGCAACCCCAGAAATGGTCAACAAAGTCCATGATGTTACAACTGACAGATGAGATACAGAAAGATATACAACCAGTACAGATATACAACCAGTACAGATATACAGCCAGTACAGATATACAACCAGTACAGATATACAGCCAGTACAGATATACAGCCAGTACAGATATACAGCCAGTACAGATATACAACCAGTACAGATATACAGCCAGTACAGATATACAACCAGTACAGATATACAGCCAGTACAGATATACAGCCAGTACAGATATACAACCAGTACAGATATACAGCCAGTACAGATATACAACCAGTACAGATGTACAGATATACAGCCAGTACAGATATACAACCAGTACAGATATACAACCAGTACAGATATACAGCCAGTACAGATATACAGCCAGTACAGATATACAACCAGTACAGATATACAGCCAGTACAGATATACAACCAGTACAGATGTACAGATATACAGCCAGTACAGATATACAACCAGTACAGATATACAGCCAGTACAGATATACAGCCAGTACAGATATACAGCCAGTACAGATATACAGCCAGTACAGATATACAACCAGTACAGATATACAACCAGTACAGTTGGCATTTCACGGGAAAGAGTACATTCCATTCTGACAGAGGAGCTTGCAATGAAAAAGCTTTCAGCCCGTTGGGTACCAAGACTTGTGACAGTTGATCAGAAGCACACTTTGTCGTGTGCTTATCTAAACCTTTAGAGGTAGATCCTGCTAACTTTCTTCTGGGATTTGTTACTATGAATGAAACATGGGGCCATCATTCACCCCAGAGGACAAACACAGAGTCTAAACAACGGAAGCATCCTGGTTCACCCTTGCCAAAGACTGTTCCATCAGGTGGAAAAGTTATGGCCTCAGTTTTCTGGGATGCTGATGGTATTCCAATGGCAGATTATCTCCAAAAGGGACAATCAAAGGCACACATTATGCATCACTTCTGAGGCAGTTACAGGAAAATCTTGTCCTATATTTCTGATTTCATAATGTTGTATATCAATAAATGCATTGGCTTTTCTTAGAAAAGTATTGTTAAATTCATTATACCAGTTTCACCATTAGAATAATTCACATGCAGAGAACACTTGTTTCCATCAAGTCTACAGGAACTACTTCTGGGAGTCCTGTTTAAAATTACTATTCATATGATTATATAACATAACTGTATGCTGGCTTAGAACAATGACAATCCATCATCACAACTGTACTAAAATACAAAAAGTACTTGTAGCAGACATGCAGGAACACATAATCCACAACTGCAGTTTCAAGCAATGGGGCTTTCATAGAAAATAAATACTTTTGTTTCTATGGTGCTCACCTACTCTAAAAGATGTTTGATCTAAATAAATTTTAAGTGTAAATGAAATATATCATGAATTTCAAATATCCTTTTCAATTCAAAAGTAGCTGTTGATGCCTGTAATGTGACCTATATAATGAAGTACAATTCTATAATTCTTTCACATTTTAGAAAATTAAACATTGTGTATTTCAGCCACACTGATGACTACATTTTTTTTTTTCAACTAATATGTATGACACAACTGCAAAGAATTTACCAAATCTTAAGTCCAATATCAAAACAATGCATTATCATAAATAACGGCAACAAACAACAGCATTTAAGTTTTATTAGTTCCTCAGATATCCAATCAACTGGAAAACTAAATTTTCACATAATTTTTCTAGTATATATTGTAAAACAAATGACAACTCTCATATCATTGGATACAAATTCAATACTTCATAAATAAAACCTACAGTTCAAGATGTTTAGAGGGTGTAGTTAGTATGTCACATGACGGTCATATGAGCGATATTTACAAATAAAATTAGCTTTCAAAATATGTAACACTGTATAAAATATAAAAGTATCTGTACAAAACACAGGATGCACAACATTAATTTTTTTGTACACACCATTATCAATAAATTATCATACAATTGATATTTTACTATGGTGAAACATAGTACACTCACAAATGTGATTACACACATTGAAATATATAGTAAACTCATACACAAACACACACACACATAGTGACATACACAATTCTTGTATTAACTGATAAATGTAATACAACAGTTTATAACACCCCTTGACAGTATCAAATTAAAATGCAGACACAAGAACTCTGCAGCAATTTAAATTGGCAAAGTACTGCTGTCTCCACAAGCCGTCTTTGTTGCCCAATGTTTCCCACAACACACTGTCAATCTGAAAATTAAGTCAGTCTGAGACCTATTGCCTGTCACAAATTTAATTTCTCTGTTGTTCCTCAAATTAATGAGCAGTAATTAAATCTAAAACAGATATTCAGCAAAGTTCCTGCTAAGTTTTGTCAGTCAGTTTATACAAGAAAAATATTCTACAGTTTTTTGAGTTTTTGTATACAAAACAAATAAAAGATTTGTGACAGACATACACATGATCACATCTTATGGATAAAAATTACCCAGTTTGTAACATGCGATAATTTACCCTTAGAACTGGACTACAATATTTTCAGAATGAGTCAGCTACAGAAAATATTTTCCATCAAGTGTAAATGTTTCAAACTGATGCTGCCCAATTAAAAATAAAGTCAAATTTTGCTATTCTACTTCATTTACCAGCTGAATGACACTTGCTACAAACAAACTTTTTTCCAAAGATGGTGAAAATGAAAAATAAATTTATGTTTTTATAAATAAAATGAATACAGTTTACCTTATAGAATTGCTTCATTCATTAGTTCAACTGTTCAGAAGTTGAAAGCCCCCCCCCCCCCTTTTTTAAAATAATTATTACTTTATTACCTTCCCTTTTTTTAAAGGAATTTCAAATTTGTACTTATTACAACCAAACTAAACAATTTTTTTTTTTTGATTTATTTATATCAAGTGTCCTTACCACAGACTTTTTGTTTGAAGAATAGCAAATGACAATGGTTTTGTATACACTACAAACTTTAAAAATCAGAATATACACACCAATTACATCTTCAATTTGTGTCTTCTACAGACAAAGCAACAGTCATTCTACATGTACTTGGGTGGTATTTTTAAGTTGTTTTTTTTTTCTATCAGTGTAAGTATCATTGAATGAATGATCATCTCACTTATCAGGAAATGTAATTCATCACAATTTGTTCGATTATTATCACATGTTGCATCACATAGTACAAAGTATCTAATATAGTGCTTCCATTTTCTGTAAATCAAGATTTTTGTTTTTCTTAAAACATGAAAAACAGATTCCACATTCCTTTTTCATTTAGTATGACGTACATTCCAGTACTTACTTGGAAGTCAGAATTTGATTTCATTTCATATGAAGTCATAACTAAACTCTGCAATCTCTGTCAACACCCATAAAAGACTTTGCTTGAAAAAAAGTAATGTTCCAAAATTTCTGTACACCTAACTTCCCAGTATCAAGTCTTGGCACATAAATGTGAAATAGTTTAATAAGTATGGATATGTATTGATACAAGTTATGACCTGATATTTGTTCCCTTCTAAAACTTCAAACATCTTTTGGTTTTTGTAAATTTACATTATTTGCTTGTTTTTTAACTTAAATCTGTTGTGGTTATGCAAGAAGGATGAATTTTTGCCCTCTGTACAAAACCTGAATGGTGAATAAAATTAATCCATTAAGAGTATGTATATACCTTTCTCTTTTTAAGAACCACAAGTTTTCAGAACTTGCTTTTCATCCTTTTGTATGTATGTGTATATATACACATATACATAACTTGAATTTACTTAAAGGCAATTCCAGTAAACTTCTTTGGGAGGGGTTGCATGCTTTTACTTTGTCACACGCACACACTTGCCCATCTATAAAACAAAATGCCCATGAGCTTACATTGGAAATATTGCATGTTGATGGTGCAAAAAACACATCTTTAAAAATCTGAGATCTGAATGTCCTAATTTTTTTGTGGCCAAAGAGACATTTCTTCATTACAAAGCCCTGGACAAATATTTGTGCTTGGGTGCAAGGGAGACATAGTTCTAGATCAGTTGGATTAGGTTCCGCATATACTAGTCATAATTAATTTTCATGTCAAATATGAGCTTCTAGTGTCTTTCTATTACAAAGTTCATGCTGCAATAAATAAATGTAAGTCTGTGATGATGGCCAAATGATCTCAGGGTCATTACACATTGATTGATTATAAGCAACTTTGTGTCATGTATGTACTTCTAATAAATGTCCACTACAAAGTTAAACTCTGAGAACATTTTCTAGTTTTTTCTTACTATTAAGTTCAGAGTTGGGACAAACTATCTAGTCATAAGCAATCTTTGTATCAAATATAGTTTCTAAAGTCTCATCTTTATAAAGTTGTGGCCCCAACAGTATTTTCTAAATTTCTTTTCCTAGTGAATTTGACCTTGACAACGTCCTAAAGTTAGTTTAAGACCAGTACAAATTCTGTGCTCATAAGGAACTTTTGAGACAAGTCTGAACTTTAAATGTCTCTCTGTAAGTCCATAACATTAATGCTGATTTAGCAATGACAAAATGAGTTTTATGGATTAGATTAATGGTCACAAATAACAAATGAAAAGATAGCTATTCCCGCTCTAATGCGATTTATGCATTTTGCTTGATGTTTACCTCATATTTCATTACGTTTTGCCTTTTTGTTTTATGAAAAAGGCCATGAAATATTTATGTTTGACTTATGTTTTTCGTCATTTTACTATGACATCACAATAAAAAGCTTTCAATCTCATTAATTCTTGTTTAATAGCCTCAAACACCAGTGCATCAGACAATCAAAATGCAAATTACAAAACATTTGAATTAGAATTTATTCTTTTTAACAAGTGACCTTGACATTGGCTAAATGATCTTAATTCAGGGTCACAAAACATTGTCTGGTTATAAGCAACCTTTTGCAAAGTACAAGTTTCTAATATTTCTTAATTACTAAAGTATGGCAAATTATGTAGTCTCCATATAATATTAATTTTTTCAAATAAAGAGGCAAAACTCCTGCAAGAGAAGTCAAAATGGATTGAAATTGGAATATGATCTAGAGTGACCCACAAAGAAACTACATAAGAAGTTTCAGTTAAATGAAAATAGAAACAGTAAACCTGGAACAAATAGACAGACAGATGGAGTATGTACAGACATCGCTGTACCATAATATATCCTGTCATGTAAAAGTTGCTCCCACTCTCACAAGATTTGGACATGCAACCCCCTCCAATGAATTTTTCCTTCAATAGTCCTTATAGAAAATACCCAACAACATTATATCTCTAAAGGTTTTATACATGTAGCAGAAAACCATTTACCCTCACACTACACTTTACAAACTTGTATGAGTATTAGCATGCTGATTTTAAGAACGGAGAGCTTGGATATGTGAAGGAAACTCAGCAGATGAAGTAATCTAATACCTGAATTGTCTACCACCCCTTGTTTCACACAGTCTTTCACGCATATTAGAATTGTGAATGATTCCCTCACAGAAAATCTGTTTTTGCAGTTTTATAGCTGATAAAATTCAGCACTTTTTGGTTTGCTTACTCCACGGATTCTGTGACCTGGACATCCTTCAAAAGACTGTCCTCTTTGGATTGGTCTGTACCACCTAGTTTCCTGTTACAGTCTGTCTACACAATGAAGTGCAGTCCATTCTGTCCATCAAAGGTTATAAATCTTTGAAAAATATGTGCACTGTGTTCACAGAAAACATCACACACTTCTAAACTGAATGCCTTGTAGCCTTCTGTTTTGTCTTGGACCTTCCTAACTCTGGATACTCATCATTTGAGGAATGTTTTGTATAAAAGGGTTGATTTTCCCAAAGAGCGCTCTTGCTCCATCAAGAATAAAACATCTCGCAATGTCACTCTTTTGATTCGCTGCCGTGTGCTTGTCTGTGAGGGAAAAAGAATCACATTTAAAATAATTCAATTTTAAACACAATAATCAATGATTTTTTTTAAACACCATAAACAAAAATGAATGGAATAAAATATGTTGCACACCAGTACAATACATATATAAAAGGTGCAATTTACGAGTTATAAAGAAATGTATGTCTACATGTCCAGTGTTTTTGCCTTTCATATATTCAGAATTGTCATGATAGCCTTTTCCTCATGAATGCACTGCAGTTGTAAACAATGCACTAATGAAAATAGAAATACTTGATAAATATAGAAGATCTATTTTAATGGCAGGGAATTCCAGCAGAAATGAAAGTAGAATGTAAATATAAGAAATAATTTCATTTTAAAAACTATACAATGGTATGAACTGCGATGTTTCACACCATCATACTTCATGAAGAGTGTTAGTATTTCATGAAATATAAGCCAGAATGAAACATAGCAGTTTATTCCTTCATGTATTCTCAAATATGACATTTATTTCTTAAAAGTGTCAAAAATTAGACAAGTGTTATTAACTGGTATGCAGTTACAGAACTTAATAATGCATTGTCATCATAAATGATATGGCTGCTATTTTTATTTTTTATAAAACATTACAATTTCATGAATCTCAGGTGCTTCATCAATATATAAGTGAAACCAGTACTGTCCAAGTTCCTTTTTCAAATCACAGTGAAAATTTATATATATATATATATATATATATATATATATGTTGTTTATTGAATACAAATAGCAGACACAAATCCTTATGACATATAAACAAGTCCTCAATACTGGAATTGTTGGATACCCACATCTGATCTGATCTCATGGTGAATAGAAGATGAGATTAGCTGTGGGTATCCAATGATGCAATACACAGGGTGGTTTGGTTTTGCTAAAATTAATTTCTTCCAACCACTAATAAGCACCTTACATCTATGAGGCCAGTTTTTGTTTTTGTTTTTTGCAACTTTAACTTTCAGCCCCCCCCCCCCCCCCCCCCCTTGAAATCATTGTGATAAGTTTATCTCTTTGAATTTTACTGACAGTAGAGCACAGGTTGGATAAGTAAAACTACAGTGCAGTGACATGGGTAGTTGTCATCATATTGTAAATATCTGAACAGCTGATCGTTATACTTGACAAATTCACCTATTCAGTCATTATTTCAATGTGATATTGGTTGGATTAATGATAAAATATATCACAGACTTTATAAATAGTATGAAGAAAATTAGTGTCCACTGACAACTGATGTGAAATCATCTGACTGAGTAACATTATTAACATAGTTTAGTGGCAAGTACAATGTATTAAATACTTTGTTAGGCCTTAATAACTTCTAAAAAAAGTTTTTGACTTATAAATTTATTAACATGTATCTGACATTAGTGGCATCAAAAAAAAACCCAAAAAACAACTGGCTGCTTGTATCTGTGTCAAAAATAATACAATTTTTGTCATCAATCTTCCAAAACTGTATACAGGGGCCTGTTACCTTAATATATATCAAATAGCATTTGACATCAGCATGAAAAATTCAAAAGACTGATTGAAGTTACATACAATAAAGAAGAATTTTTTTGACAAACCCCTGTGTTTTAGTGAGGATCTTATGTTAAACTACAGAAAATGTACAGAAATATTTTTTGGAGAGATACAATTCAAAAGTCAATGTTTAATGGTTATTATTATTATTATTATCATTAACAATTTCATGCTCTTAGGGTTAATAGGCACTTGATATTTGAAGGAAATGCTTAAATCATTTCTATTTGCAAGTGATACATATAGTTCTAGGTACTGTAGACATATTTATCTCCATGGGGTCCTATTTCTGCAGATTTTTACTTTCCGTTTAGTCCATGAGTACCATATTCCGCAGAATTTTGTGCATACAAAATTGTAAAATGTAGTGCACATGTACCATGGTATTTTACCTATAGTAAATTTTGCAACCACCAACCATATTTTTATATGAATTCATTTTTATGTGTGTGACTACATGTAGTTTAAATTAAGTTCATTGTAAGCAGTAAATGTCACTGATCAAAATATGCAGATTTCGAGATATATCAGTGTTGTTTCCCTTTAGAGAACTCTTGTGCATAGTAAGGTGTGAAACACTTTGTTTACTTGCGGGAGTGGGACAAAAAATATTCATCAAAAGAGAATGTGCTCAGTAAGTTTTTTATATACAGTTTCATCACCCGAGTTTGACTGATACACAGACTAGATAAACGATAAGTATTCAGGGAGTAATTAAATACATGAAATTCATATTATATCATGTTATTTCGTTACTCGTACGTATCATATCCAGGGTATTACTTGCAAATATGACACTGTTTAAATACTTTCACTATAGTAAAATATTTATTTCCATGGTATTCTGTATTTTCAGCAATTTACATATTCAAAGAGAAGCCGCTTTAATACAATTTGTCATCTTCTTTACTGACTGCAAATCCACTATGTCCCATTTAGACATTCAAGTTCCACTAAATGCACCTCCTACACAGAAGAGCTCTTATCTCGAAAACAGTGTGTTATAATAAAGCATGTTAATTCATTCAACCTATCATCATCTTTTAAACTACTCAGCTGTGTTTTAACTTTACAATTAAGAGGTGGGGACATTAGGTTGACATTACCTTGTATACACAAACTAGGCGATTTAATTGCTATCAGCACATCATGAGGTGTGATCCTGGGACGTCAGTATAGTGTGCACCCTCATTGTTATGCTTTGTGAAGATTATTATTATTTATTTAAAGAATTAAATACTCTGAATGTTCATTTATATCTATGTTGCTTAGTATAATAAATAGATATTAAAGTTAATCAAATATATATATACATTTGGATAACCACGTATAATGTGAATAAAAATTGTCACAATATTTTGCTATGAAGTTGTCATGCTATTTATTGACTGTATCAATGAACTTTTACTACCCACCAATAAGAGTACATTACTAGATTGTAAAGTCTGAAATTTGATTCTCATTTTAAATCATGAACTTTTAGAGATTTATTGAATTTAAGGCATTCCCACAAGAATTGTTGAAAATTCAGCAAACCATTAAGTTATGGACAATCCTTGAGTATCGAAATCTAGTATATATTGAATATCATTGCAGATTAACCTAATTATCTAGAATCTGAGTAACATTATTAAATAGGTAAGAGAGCACTTGATACTGATGAGGTAGAGGGACATAGGAGATTATGAGTGCTGAATGAAAGTTAAAGGGTGATAACTCTGATTTAAAAGAATCTTCATTGTACACCACTGCATGTACTGGTGTGGCCATAAGAACATAGTGTTGTTGACCCTCTGCTGCAGTGTGGAAGTAATAAAAGGGGTGTTACAGCATAAAATGTTTAGCATGCATCTTACATTTTTGGAAGATGAAGAACTGCCTCCGTTACTGGTACTCAGTCCTCCAGTGCTAGTCTGTAAATAAACAATGAACATAAACATAACATAGATTTCCTCTACACACCATATCCAGTTGTTTCCAAAGAAATTTCAGCATGCTGTTTCCTTTTACATGTGTATACTGTAGATTCTTAAATGTAAGCGAGAAATTTTAGCAAGAAGCCTCACTTATGAAATAGAAATACTTGTTTTTATTGCTGAAATACATGTAAAAACACTTTGATCAATAAACCACTCATGAATTTATGTTTGACGTCTATAATTCATTTCACATTAGGTACTAACATAGAATAAGGAATCTACAGTATTCATAACACAGTTTTAAAAAAAAAGAAAATCTAGTGATGGAGAAATAGAAATATACATAGTTCAGTTCACCTTGATATTGTTTTAATCAGGAAAATTTCAGGAAACTTTATTTTTACATAGCCAGCAGTGGTAATTTGCAAGATTTTGTTCTATCAGATGCAAGTGAACATGCACTATATAAACATCTTCAATTTAGTGGGCAGACAATGAACTTTTTTGCTACCATAATCTACTTTGTCACCAAAGTTTATATGCCTCCAAATCCAAAGGCATAACAAGAGGCCCACAGGCCTTAACGGTTACCTGAGTACCAGAGCACATACATAGACCTGGAACCAGGGAGTTTCATATTTGCATTTAAACTTCATTCAGGGGTCTTCTGTGCACAGCTTTATGACCTTTCTAAATATATATACTATTCCAATTACAATAGAAGGAAAGATGGAGTTTGAAGCAATTAAAATCAGCCCTTAAACATTTAGTTCAAATAGTTTTTCTCACACATGTCTGAGAGTAGAGATTGAGAAGAAGATTTTTCTAAGATTTAATACATTTTCACTAAAAAGCCATATTGGCCCAATCTTAGGGCCTAAATCCATATCCCAATGGTCATGATTTTCATAATTTAGGTAGAGAGTTTCATGAGCATCATAACCATACCTTAGTTTTCTCTCACACATATCTGAGTAAAGATGATTTTCTTAAGATTTAATATATTTTCACTAGCGAGCCATATTTACTTCACCATAGAGCCTAAACCACTAACCCACATGCCATGATTTTCACAACTTAGGTAGATGACATCATAGACATCATAATTATGCATTTCATTTTTCTTATACGAAAGTGGGAGGAGAGAAGATTTGACCCACCCTAGGGACTGAACCCCTGACCATGGGGCCATGAATTTCACAATTTTGGTAAAGGGCTTCATAACCCTGCATTTGGTTTTCCTCCAACATGTGTGGAAGTAGAGAAGAACATTTTTGAAAATTTGATTTGTGGGGGGGGGTTGCAGTTTTGGACCCATCCATGAGGCCCTGGGGGATTTACCATTATAAATTCTACAATTTACATTCCACTAATTCTAAAGAAGCTTCACATTGAAATTGGTAAATATTTAAAAATATAAAATTGTTAACGGACAACAGATGATGCATGTTGCAACAGACAAAGACCAATAAGTCACCTGAGTGACTCAGGTAACCTAATAATGGAATATAACATTTCATAGATGTGTTGGATTTTAAATTAATATGACATATATAATACATTACGCACATGTATATGCATAAACTAGTAAAGTAACAATGTGTTCTCATTTCTATGATGACAATAACATGTAAATCAATTAATTAACCTACCCAAGCTGTCATGAATGTTCCAGATTTATTAGGGATTAATTCATAAAGCTACACTTACAAATTTTTATTATTAGTTTAACTTAGCAAAGTGTGAATTCCTGGCAATTTCTAACTATACCTTGAGCTTATGCAAGTGATAATCCAGAAATAAAAATACGGTATTTTCTTTAGTAGTAACATTTAAACCAGAAGATTATTATTCATGAATTCACAAAAAGACTCGCATATAAGGGTTTCACAGCTAAAACCCAAATCTACAGAATATATGTGGGGTTGCAGAAACTTACTGCACTAATTTCTCCAAAGTCTGTTTTCCTCTTCTTTCTCGGTCCAATAGCTGCCAGGGCTGTCTGATTAGCTTCTTCCTGCCTCATCCTCTCAATCTCAGCCTGCTGTAACTGTAACCAAATGGGAATCAAATATCAGAGTTTTCTTTCAGACATTGTCATAGCAATGTCATTTATGGTATGGATAAGAAGCATTTTATAGTACAATGACTGAATCCTTTATAATTAGGAAAAGCATCTACATAATTAGAAAAATAAAACGTCAAGAAAATTACCTGTATAAATCCTAAATCATTTATGCAAGACACCAAGGGCCATAGCACTACTTATTTATTTTTACATATTTATTGTAAACCTCTGTATATTTCACCCTTACTATGTTCCTTTCCTTTACCCAAGGGCCACAGTTGAAACAAAATTTAATACAACTGTTACAGAATATGAGGATAATTGCACATTATGAAGGTATTTTTTTAAAAAAATCATAAAACAGTATTTTGGTGTACTTTACATATACAAAAGTGGTATCTTATATCCAACAGTCAGTATACATGTACCTCAATAAATGTCAATAGGCCTAAATGAATATATTCTCTTTAAATACCTTTTATGATCACATTTAGCCATTCCCAAGGCCTTCCAATTGTGCATGGCTTCAGGAACCAAGCTAAATCTTTACATGGAATATTTATATATATGGGAATGTGTCATGTGACTTGTAATTGTCATTAATCTTAATTTGTTGTTACAGTATTCACAGAAGGCTATTATAAAACTAATAATTATTTGAGATGGGTATTTTCTAAATATTTATATTGGGAACACCAATATACTTAAGTAATATTGCATATTAATTTTCATGGAAATAAAATGTAAATTCCAACATAACATCTCTATTGCTTTTCACAATACATAGTCTCTATTTGCACAATTCTCTATGCATGCATGAATATGTAAACATATGTATCTGATATCATATCATGAAATTTTTGACAATAATCAGACTATCATGGTTATTGTGAAGCTTTGAATTGAAGCTATCATGCAAAATTTAATCAAAACATCTAAATCTTGAATGAAAGACAGGTAATCTACTTTTAAATCTTTTTTTCTGTGTTTTTCTTTTCTTTTCTCCCCCCCCCCCCCCCCCCCCCTTTTCAAAGTGTGTTATATTCAAAATATTTTTACTTCATTTTATAAAGATGGTGAATAAGCGTATCTCATACCTCTTTGGCTTTTTGTTTAATCTTCTGCTGCTCAGGATCTTCATTTTTTGATCGACTCTGAAAAATAGAATCACATGTTTTTTTTGGGGTTTTTTTTTTTAAGGGAAAGTCTCAAGGCTAACATAGACACGTACTTTCATAATCAATTGCTGATAGGTACTGATATGTTATATAAATAATAAAAAGCTTTTGAGTAAATGTACAAAACTAACTTTACCTTTGCTGCCTTCATGATTTTTTCCCACTCTTGGTCATCATGACGTTTCTTCTCTAGTTTATCAAGCTCTTCAAGAAACTTCAGTTGAGATTTGGCATCATTAGAAGCCTCAAACTTTTCATTCATCTGAAAAAAAAACATTTAAAATGTTACTAATTCCCATATGTATGATATATGATGAAAATGAAGAATTCTTGCTTAATTTATAGTCAATATTCATACAACAAAGATTCATTTAAAAATTTTATCAAGTTGACCTTTATTGTACAGGAAAAATTTCACTTTAAAGTGAAACAATAACTTTACTTGATGCTCTAAAACTAATCTAACTTTACCGTATTACCTAACAGTTACCTTACTTGTAAGGGAATTGACTAACATTAAAGTGAATCAATGACCTTATTTGTAAGACAAGGATCTGACTTAATATGAATCAATAATCTTATTTGAAGGCAAGGACCTAATTAAATAAATCAATAACTTATTTGTATGGCAAGGATCTAACTTAAAATGAATCAATAATCTCATTTGTAAAGAAAGGATCGAACTCAAAATGAATCAGTGATGTTATTTGTGAAACAATGATTTCACTTTAATAAAGTGTATCAGTAACATTATTTGTCAGGGAAGTATCTAACTTTAAAGTGTACCACTGAACTTGTTTGTAAGATAATGATCTCCATTTTTAGTGAATCAATGGCCTTATTTGTAAGGCAAGAATCTAATTTTCAAATTAATCAATGGTCTTATTAGTAAGGGAAGGACCTAACTTTAAAGTGAATCATTAACCACATTTGTAAGGCATGACTTTGTTAACTATATTTGTAAAGGCAAGGATCAAACTTTGTGTGGCTAAGATCAATCAAATTAAATAAAGTGAATCCATGTTCTTATTAGTAAAGGAGACAAAAAATATTAACAAAAATTCTCCATTGCTTACCTTGTATATTTCTATCCTATGTTCAGCTATGGTGTCAAGTTTCTCCAGGAGATCTCTAAGACGTTCTTGTGTCGCATGTGAAACCAGATTAGCAACATCTGATGAGATGTCATCCAACCCCTGCTTTTTGGCTGTAGAAGACACCCAAAACACATACTCAGTTGTTTACATTGTAATGTTTCATTTCATTAATTAATATATTATGATTTCTCATCTTTAAATACTAATTTCTTCATAAGCTGTGAGGAAAATCCATAAAATTTTGAGAGCAGTCTGTCTGTCCAATATCAGTAAAGATAAATCAAATGGGGAAAAAAACCCTAATATGGACAGAAAGTTGAAAAGCCACATTAATTAAATTGACAAAGTTAGTCATGCTCTAATTGACTGAAAACAGTTATGATTATTCGATACTGCTGAGTCCTTACCATTATCATAGTACTTAATTTGGTGAAATTACCAATAACTGTTAATTTGCAAGAATGTAAGATCATGAGTGCTATACTCTCTCTCTCTCTCTCTCTCTTTCTCTCTCTCTCCACACATGACATACACAAATTTTGGATTAAAAACAATTCCAAGAATTTTGATTTTGTAATGAGGGTTCTTGCAAATTTATTAATTACTTGCATAAAATACTTCAATAACAGTATTTCAGGTGAGCAGAATGTGGCCCTCAATATAGTGTTGTTAGATCCTTGTGTATAAAAATGAAACTGCTAGGACTATAGGTAAAAATTGTCTGGTTCACAGAGCACATTAAATTTTCATGAGATTCAATTCAAAATTTGTCCATATCCTATTGAACAAAATCTCTATCTGTAGAAACTTGCATAATTCACTGTGACATCACAACTCTTCCTTCACTTCTTAATAACAAGTTTTTAGTAAAGGAGCACTCACTACCTAATTTTTACATCTTAGATTTGACATTGGCAAGTTATGAGTGGGGGCTTGAACTCATGACCCTCTAGTCATTAAGTGAATGCTAGCCACTAAGCTACTGTGACTGGTCACGCATATGTTACTGACATTGGATGTAAAATCTTGTTGAAATATTGTACACAAGAAATTTCAGCCCAAGACTCTTGTGAATAATTCATATTGATTCAATGGTCCTGTAGCTTTCATCAGGACACAGTGAGCTAAAATGTATGCAAAATGAAGTTTGACTGTTTGACAGGTAGACAGGAATCTTTGAATCTATATTTTTGACCACAGGCGCTTGGGTTAATAACAATGTTAATAAACACTATATTACTTATCAAGGAAATTCAAACTTTGATTGTGACATTTTTTTTCACTGCATGATGTGGAATTTTAGTTTTTATGCCTTTAGTGGCTAACATGGAGTTATATGGATCACGGGCGTCTAATTTTCAAAATACTCTAATTGCATTATTTTACATTGAAATTAATGTCATAACAATCACAAATGTTATACTTATTGAAATTATGACCATCAATGAGCATGTCTATATGTAACCAAAAGCTTTTTTGTTTTCAAAATAATGATAATTTCCAACTTATTTACCATGTTGATACTGGAAGTACGTTTTCCTTGATCATTTTGAAAATGACCGCTAAATCTTACTCGATGGGCAATCTGTATCCTCTGGCATTTTGGTAGACCGTGCTCCATTTGGAACTCTTCTATTAATCCAGAATGGTTGATATCGTTTCAGATATAATTCAACTTCCATGATTGATAGAGCGAATTTTGACAATCAAATGAAAAAGTTGTTGGGAAAAATACAAATGTTGCAAGTTTTGGTAAAAAGTTTAAACTTTATTTATTTCACGACGATTAACAAACAAGTTCTACAACTTATATTAATGCTTCTCGTCGGCTCAGAGTTTTGCCGTGAAGGGGTCATTGATGTGGGAGGAAACCAGAGTACCTGGAGGAAACCACGTGTCCGAGTGGGCGACCACAATACCCTCTCACATAATTTTGGAAGTAAATGGATATAGATGATTGTATTGGAGTTTTTGGTTGTACGGAAGGGCCAGGGTAGTTGCAAGCCTTGTTTTATTTAGTATACAATGAATGATGTCAATTTTTAAACACTTATGAAATTAAGTTTTCTGTTCATACTAATGTATAATAAGCATAATAGATTAGAAAAAACTAAAACTCCACATCATGCAGTGAAAAAAAATGTCACGATCAGAGTTCGAATTTCCTCGATAAGTAATATAGTGTTTATCAACATTGTCCACAACCCGAACGCCTATGATTTTGACATCATGGATGTTGAAAGTTGAGACAAAATGATCATTACCTATTGCTGTAATTCTGCTGAGTAGAGGACCATGATGCAAGAAAGCCTCATCCTTACAAGAACGAATTTGTGTTCCAATAAAGTCTGCATTACTGGCCAAGATATTCTTACTCTCTTCAGACAGATTGACACCACCCATGGTAGCTACATCATTTATATCATCATCATCCCTGTAATGCAAAAGATGATATGGAAAATAATATTTCACATTTCAAATTTTCACTGCATAATTTAACAAATGTATAAACTTTTACACACTATTTTAGTTTTACCATTCCAATCAAAATAAGAGGCCCATAGGCCAAAACACTAACCCCAATTGCCAATTTCACTAAAATGACAATAAAATGCAAAAAAGAAATTCAAAGCATATTCAAAACCTTTCTCTTTCATCCTATCAGCCACATTCCAAAAATAATGACACTGTTAAGTACATGTAAACAGTGAAGCAGCAGATAGCAGTATAATGCCCTTTGTAAATGATGATCTGTATGAAATTTACCATAAATGGAGAATTCAGGACTTCTGGGAAATGTGACTTCGCAATGATGGAAATGTTAAATTCATGGAAGACAAATCTAAGTTGTTGTTTAGATTTGCAGCAATCAGCATTATACCAAACAAGAGGCCACAGGCCTTATCAGTCACCTGAGTATTACTTAAAACTATTACTAGTCCCAGGGGTTATAAAATCTGGAAGAAACTCCTGTTCTGCTTATCTAACCTAATTCTAATATTCAGCAACAGTATAAAACAAGATGTGTTCTTAAAACTTTAATGCCTCTGAAAGTGCCTAAACTGATGAAAGACTTCATTTCCACAATATAAAATATGTAACATTAACACAATATAACTAATTTGGACCCTCCTTGAGTCAAAACCCTCGGGTTGCGAAATTCACAATTTTGGTATATTCTTTTGTTTTTCCTAAATAAGCATTTAGTTTTTATAACCACATCAGCAAACTTAAAGAAGTCTTTTAAATGATAAAGACAATAATCACTGTAATAATTTTGGCCTCACCCTGACAGAAAACCCCTACCTCTGGGATCATGAAATTTACAAATTTGGGAAAGAGTTACCTGTTCTTTCTAAATATCCATTTAATTTCAATAGCACTACAGATGTTTTTTAAATTTTTACATATGAATACTATATACCAAGTTTGGCCCCACCCTGGAGTCAGAACCTCTACAAGGTCTAAATTTGTGGTACTTCACCTACAACTGATGACGTTTCAGTATGAGTGAAAAATTTTCAACGGGACACAAAATAAACCATCAATCAGAACCTTTACCCTAGGGATCATGAAATTTAGAATTTTCATAGAGGCCTTCCTGCTTTACATTACTATGCATTTATTTTCACTTATACATGTGAGGTTGTAGAGAAGATTTTTGAAAATTGGTAAAATTTTGAAAGTCTTTTATGTCCTGCCACTAAGGTTCCATGGGTGCAGGAGTCCTGAAATTTACAATTTATGTCCCCCTTATGCTTTATACCAATATGAAAAGAAATGGCATTGTAGTTATCAAGAAGTTAAAAATGTTCAATTGTTAAAGCATGACAATGGATGCAGACCAATTGCAATAAAGAAAACTTCCGCAAGAGAAGGATCTCTTGGTATTCAGGTAGCTATTTAAGCGGGCAAAAAAGCTAACTTACTACTAGGTTTAAGAGCTACTTGGGGATTTTACATCAAGGGAACCAAGGATTGGAAGTGACTACATCATTGTGAACAGGAAAAACTTTGCAAGAGATGTTTGTCTTTACCTTTTATAACAGGATAGTGAGAAGATTGGTGGGTTGGGAAAACACATGGAGATAGACATGATTTAGTATAGCATTTTAAATGTGAAAGTGACTCAGACTCCAACTGCTGATATATTTAGAGTTCTTAGATGGATGCCTGTTCTTGATTATTTTATATACAGAAAGCTTTTACTTACTTTCAAAGTTTTGATAAATTTTACACCTGAATTTATGAATGTATTTAGTTTTGTCCATCAAATTAGTACTAGAACAAGAAGTAGTGAAAATGGTATTTTATATTTACCTAAATTTCAAACAGAATATTTCAAAAAGTATTTTAAAGTATCTTCTACACTTTTATGGAATGAGCTGCCGTAGTCCATCAGAATCTGACACCCTTAATTCTTTTAAAACAGCATATTTACAACATTATAACCTCAATAAGTGATGTACTTTTTCCTGTGATCTGTATATATTTTAAGTATATATTCTTATCTTACATTAGAATCATTTTCTATTCTCTCATTTACCTGTCTGTAAATATGTTTTATACAGGACCATAATGTAAACTAGTGATACCACTAATTGTGCTATCCTGTCTAAATAAAAGAATTTATTATTTATTTATTATAAGAGAAATTATCATTGTGGAAAGAGCGTGGATGGTGTTTGTTGGGATTGAAAGGGAATCCAAGAAGCGTTTCTCTGAGGTGTAGAGGATAGGATTCTTATTTAACATCAAGAAATTTGAAGAGCTTGAACTGTTATCTTGTCTGACTGTTGGAAAGTCTATGCCAATTTGAAATCAGAAGGCTAGAACATCTAACTCTAAACCTGACCATTCCGTTGCACTTAAAAATAAGAGTCTGGAGCAAGTACAAACCTTATTGAGTCTACATGGAATGCAATTTAAAAAATCTACCAAAGACCAGAAAACATAAACAGCACTACAATTATAACTTAATTGAATACTGTATCAGGCAAGAAATACTTCAAAGAAGACAACCATTGACCAGTAACTACTAACAATGCAGACCAAATGAATGCTAGCATGGATTTATTTGTTGACCAAAGCAGTTTCTTTTCATTTTAGTGACTACTGGGGGCTGATTCTCCCAAGCCCCCACTTTATTACATTCAATAGATAGCTGGGCTTTCATTTTGCATCTACACAAAAGAAAATGGTGGTGCCCATAATAGTTGACACACTACTGATTTTATGTTGTGGTACCTCGTGTCTAGATTGCAGCCATACCAGTAATTTGCATTCTACCTGACTCACTGTATATATTGTATTGTACAATCATCAGATTTTTTGGGGACTTAATTTCTGTGGATTTTATGTGCATTGACTTATACTCTATATTCTGCAATATAGAACATCTGATTAACAAGATTGTACTGTTTTCTACCCTTGGCACAGTGGAACACTTACTTGAGAGAGTCATACTTGGTTTTCTCTTTGTGTGGGGTGGTGATTCTTGACTGAGATGAAGAAGACATTCCTGCCATACCCGGTAGGTGTTGAGTTTTCCCAGATATTGCTGTCACAGTTTTGGGAATTCCAATCTAAGAGGAAAACTTTACAATGTAGCATTGTATCAAAGAGTACAAAACAATACCATAGAATGTACTGTATAATATCATTGTAATCTTGATTGACTTATCAACTTCAGAACAGTTCATATCATATAAACTAGTTTGCTTTTAAGCTGCATCATATAACAACAACTAATGTTGTTAAAATACATATTTTCAAAACAAAGGATAAGTTAACCCATAATCAATGTTGAGTACAGTATGGAAAAATTGCTTTCCAGCCTACAGTGACACTAAAATTTAAATCTTGTTTACCTTATGAAAAAATTTACTTTAATAAATTCATTGATGATATTAGACAAGAATCCAGGAGGACCATGGGCCATATTACTCACCTGAGCAATTGCAATTTCCTATGCGAAATATAATTACATAGTGTACAAAAATGACAACTTAAGTTTATCCATATCCATTTGAGCCTGCATGTGGAATGAATATAAAGTGGTACATCCCACATTTTCAGGTTTGATAATCTTATGCATTAATTAACTAACACAGCTTAAATAAATAACATTTGTATAAACTCACAATATGTGGGCCTCGCGCAGCTGCATGTTGAGTGGACGGATGATGAGGAACTGGAGGGTGGACTAGAGTTGCCATGGATACCACAGGATGGAGGACCTCTACAGGAGGTGCCTTAACACCATCTATTGTCATGGTATTGGCTATCAATGCTTGGCGCAAGGCTGGCAGACTTTTCTACAAGACATTGACAATAATGGTTATGATTTTGACTTGTTTGATCTTTACTTCCATATAGATGTGCAAGTGAATATTCTACCTTAAGGAATGGCACTAAATATGGTTGAGGTGATGAACGAAGCTCTACTTGTAATTTCTCTGTGAATGTCTGAGGCTCCACTTTTCCATCCTATGGAAAAAAAAATAAAGTTATATCCATTCTATTCAACATACACAAGATCTATCTACTTCATATCAGAAGTACTACTCACAATAAGTCCCTGTATCAACTCTCGAACATTCTTGACGGTTTGTGGTGGTTGACTCTGAGCCAGTTTTATAAGAGTAGAAAGGAAGTTCTTGCATTTCTTGACATTGTCAGGTTGTTGAGGTGCACCTAAAATGAAGAAATTAGTTCAAAAATGCATGTCATGTATTGAATAATCACAACATCAATTCAGTGAAGAAATCTGCATGGCCTTCAAGTAGAAATCAACTGTAATTATTAACAAAATCAAAATCTAGAGCCTCATTATAGGTCATATTCTGATATATTATTTTACTGATGTAAGACACATAATACAGCATATATTACTGAAATATACAACCAAGATATTCAATCAACCTTAGAAAAGCAACATTTAAGAAATAAATTTTATTACTGAAAATACATGAGGACATGAACTACAACGCTTCACACCGGCATGCTTCATGAAGTACTTTAGCAGTTCATACCCACATGTACTTTCAAAAATGAAATCAATTATTTATACATGTATTTACATTCTACTTTTATTTCTGTCAGAATTCTCCGCCATTACAATAGACATATTACAGGTGACTCTCGATGGCTCAAACTTCGTTCTCTCATAGTGAAATCACAGTCCCAATTTTTCTCTGTATAAAACTAAGCAAATTTACGCTTGAACTCTCAAACATTCGGTCTCTGGAAGTGAAATTTAGGTCCCATAACATATATTTTCATTTTTTTCACTCTCAATCTCTGGAAGTGGTTATAGTGGATACCCATCATCACTCAAGTGTATAATTATTTCCACTTGGACCTTACCTGGATAAGCCTGTTTTAATTAGGTGAAGGTGTTTTCCTGTGAGGTGGATAGTTAATTATTAATTGGTCAATTTAACCCTCCCCAAGGGCTTTGTTTTCATTACAATTTGACAACCTCCAACTTAAAGACTATCTTGGAAATAAAAATGAGATGATATTTTGAGAATATAATTTAGACATTTACCAAGGATCATCATTATTTGTCAAAATCCTTGCTTTGCATAAAGTGACTAAAAATTGTAACAATTGTGCTCCTTGTAGTTAGTAACTGCAAAATTTCAATATGGATGAAACATTTGTCTTGTAAATGTACATCCATCTTAATTGGAGAGAAGAATAAATAAATACATAAACTTTGAAAATCTTATTTATAAAGTTCTGTGTTAAAATTCAAGTCAATTATATATACCTAAAAATATGAAGGACAATTTGTCAAAAGAATGTCAGGCTACTGTAAATATGCACTATAAAATCTTAAACCATAATGTCGGACCTTTAATTTCCGTATTTATGTCAACTTTCGATCACTCGAACTACTTTTGATCTCTTGAAGTTTTATCAAGGTCCCTTGAATTTCAAGCTATTGAGAGTCACCTGTATATTTATCAAGATTCATATGTGCATTGTTCACAACTGCAGTGAATTCATAAAGAAATGGCTATCATTACAATTTGTAAAAGATATCAAAAGCAAAAACATTGGAAATGAATATATAATGTGAACAACATAATGTGCAGAACATCTATGGAACAATTTGCTATTCTTATTCTTATTTGAATTGCCATAAAAAACAAGAGGTACTGTGAGCATTGCTCACTAGAATACTCCCTGCTCACCCCAATCTAACAAACCCAAAAAAGGGCATTCCTTTGACTTTTTGACACCAAAATTGATAGGGATCAATTTTTGTCCCATGGGTAGTCCGTATGTGTGATATAGACTCTAGTTGAAAAGGATCACAAGTGAGAGCCCAGAAACCATTTTGCTATTTCAATGTCCAGTACACTTGACCTTTCACCATTTAACCACAAAATCGATAGGGATCATCTTCATCCCAAGGGAAATCTGTATGTGTGGTATGGCGATTCTACGTGAAAAGGATAAAACTTTAAAGCCCATAAACCAACTTTGTTGTGGGGGGTACAAAAACTAACTAAAAAGATGATCAAATATCCCTCTACATACTTGTATCCCCAGGAACAATGATCCTTGATTTTAAACTGTTTCACTTTCATTACCTTCATGTCAATGTGTTAATTCTCTGTGTGTGCCCTAGTGTACCTGTATTCACTATAACATTTTCCGAATAAAATCATGGCACTGCCATACAACAAAAATTATCATCAAATAAGAAGTCTGAAACAGTAACGATTTACTCTTGTGTATCAGTGCTTGTGTATCAGATGTGTTTCAATTAGTGTCTAAGGATTCATTTGATTTTCAAGCTGAGTTTTAATCAGATAAATACATGTTCTAATAATGAATTTTATTTTTTTGCAACATTGAAATTATCCTACGATTCTTCAGGAATCTGATCAATCAAAATAATAAAAAGTCTGACTTTAATCATATCAATTCTAATGTGTAAAGTATTGTTTAGTCATTTGAATTTAATTTGTTCTCTACACCATCATAATGGTTGACTTCCTTTTCAATCATTAGTGAAAATATGAATATCAACAATATTTGTCTATTCATTTAAAATTTCATTGCCTAGCTGAGTTGCTCATTAGGATAGCATGTTAACTGCTAAACTATAGATTGCGGGCTTGAATCCAGCAGGTGTTTTATATTTTTTTCAAATTGCTTTCTACTAAAACTGCATTTTCTGACAAAATAAAGTAAATTTGAAAACATTCATTTTCAAGATATTGTTGTACATATCCTCCTCTTTCCATCCACATCAAATTTCTCTGGTGTAGCATTCCTCCTTTGTCATGTTAATACTTTCAAATCTAGTTATCTCAGCAACTCACTAAACTTGGATCCTTGTTAAAAAAAATCATCAACAAAAGTCTACAAATACAATACTACATTGAATTTCAGTGTACTTGTAAATCTTACCCGATGGTGTTGTATGAATGGCTTGCCCTGTGGATGATGCACGGACCAGGCTAGATACAGGGGTAGCAGTGGTGACAACAGTAGTAAGGTGAACCTGTCGGGGAATCCCCTGTGGTGTAATAGCCGAGTTGGGGGGCTGTATTGTCACAATCTGCTGAGGGCGAACCGGGCTTGCAGAACTTGAAGGCTATAGAAAAAATATTTTAAAATTCAACTGTGATGATTATCTCAAGTCTTTATTATATTGTACGAACAAGGTGACATGATAATCTCTTTTGAAAGTACAAAAAAATTTATTTTAAACTACAGCCAAACCTTGTTACCTGAAACTCATTGGGACCAAGAAAAAAACTTCTAAGATATTTGATTCGAGATATTGCAGGTAAAATACTTAAAAAAATAAGAGGCTGGCTTCCGAATCACTTCAACAAATCATGGTATTCAAGATATCAGCGTTTGAGATACCGAAGTTCAACTGCGCAAGTATTTTGTACTAATTAAAAGTTTTAAGGAGTTTGAGATCAACTCTACACTTGTTGGAAAAGAAACTTCAATTTCACCTCTGAATATCAAATAAATATCTTTCTACTATATTTAGAAACCATTTTATTTGAGCCAAAACTCTTCTGAAAGTGTACAGGGCTGGGCAATAATTTCAATATTCAGTGCATTGCAAAATAGTCCCAAAAAATGTATCTCAGTATGTTTTTCCAATATTGTTATATGGGCTTTCAAACATGCTCCAATTTTTAGACAAATAATTGACACTTTTAAAGGGGCATGGTAATGATTTGAGCTGAAAATTTTCAAATTTTATTTTTTACAAGTATTTCTAATGGTAGCAAAAATTTTAATATCAGTTGTCAAGTTACAGCAGATTTTTTTCAATTTACTAGTTAATTCTGAACACAATTAAACAGTTTCTAGTGTTTGTCACACATTATTTTTAAACATATTTTCTATTAAGCAATCAATGTGTAAACAAAAAACATGGCACAAGCCTTGTTTACATAACAGAATTTGAAAGCTGTATCTCAAGTGCAACTCAATAACTGACATTCAAATTTTGGTTGACCATTAAATATACCTTAGTTAAGCATTGTAGATATTAAAAATGGAAAAATAAAATTGAAATTTTCCCATCTGAAGGACCGCCCCATGTAGTCGCCTCTTACGACAAGCTAGGGGTGCTGAGAATCTATTCTAACACATCCTCACAGGGTGAATATATCTAAACTAAATTCTGATATTGAGCAACAGTATAAAACAAAATGTTTGTAAAAATCTCAATGCCATCGAAAAGTGTCTATACTGATAAAAGGCTTTACATAATATATGTAACATTAAAACAATATGACTAATTTGGATTCTCCTTGAGTCAAAACCCTTGGGTTGCAAAATTCACAATTTTGGTACATCCTTTTCTGCTTTTCTTATATATATGCATTTATTTTTTATTCTATATTAGCAAACTTAGAGAAGTCTTTAAAATGATAAAGACAATAAGCATTATAATAATTTTGGCTCCACCCTGAAACCATTAAACCCTTACCCCCTAGGATCATGAAATTTACAATTTTGGTAATGGGCTACCTACTCCTTCTATGGATCCAAATAGCCTCAATTCTGTATCAATAGCATTAAAGAAGATAATTGAAATGTTTTACACATATACATTATATATACCAAGCTTGCCCTAGTCAGAACCTCTACCCTGAAGTCGGAACCTATATCCTGGGATCGTGAAATCTACAGCTTTGGTAGAGGCCTTCCTGCTGTATATCACTATGCATTTAGTTTTTCTTGCACATATGCAGTTGTAGAGAAGAAAATTTTGAAATTTGGTAAATTTTAGGCAGTTTTTGCCCCACCCTTAAGGCCCCTGGGGTGCAAAGTCCTGTTATGTTTCCCTTGTCCCAAAGATGTTCCATACCAAATTTGAAAAGAATTGGAATAGCAGTTATCAAAAAGAAGTTAAAATTGTTCAGCTGTTAATGTATGCTGCATGAAGGATGCAGACCAATTGCAATAGGTCATCTGAATTTACTCAGGTGACCTAAAAAGTTATATGTTAAAAAATAGGTAGACATTCTTATTTCTTCTAATTTTCAATCATCAGTTAAATATAGAACTGTCTAGAAACAATCTCCAGACATGAAGGAATTGATGAAAAGAATTATCATAGCATGTAAAATAAGACACCCCCCCCCCCCCCCCCTCCCAATTTTAGAAACATTTTTTAGAGCCAACCATGTTACGAGAACATTTGAAGAAATACCAAAAACATTCAAATTACCTCCACAGGGAAATTCTACTCTATTTTATACAAAACCTACACTGCAACACTACTGCAGCAATTTATGCTGTTACATGCAAAATATGCCCAATTCAATACATTGACCAAAGAAGCATCTCTCTCAGAGATCATATATATGAACATTTGGTGATATCAGAGCTGCCAATCAACACAAACCTGTGCCCCAACACCTCACTTAAAAAAATTAACATGTCACTATCAAATACAATACAGAACATTTCCATCACAATACTAGCAGAAACTAAAAAAACATAAATCATGGACAGAATAAAAAATATGGCTAAAGTAAAATACTTTAAGAGGAAAGAACCAGAGAAATAAAAAAACAATATGAACATAAGTTGTATTAAATGCAGTCACAAATTTAAAAATCTGAAAAGGTATTTCGAACTTTTACATCACCCAGTATTATTTGATATCTGTAAAAAATCATAATGTCGCAAAGATGTTGCCAAATGTCATGTAAAAGAGGACTAAACAGCAACAACAATTACTGAAACACTTAATTTTACTTGTTTCAAACCCTTGGAAATTGCCAAAAAACTGCAAAAATGGAACTCTCCCTTTGAAAGCCAACCACAATCTAAAAAGCCACCAATACTTTTGTATAATACCAACCAAAAGCTGTATTCATATGAACTCACAAAATCAACCTCAAAAACAATCTACTGGAACAATCTGCCTAGATGAACTTCTTCCAGAATTACAAAACAGAACTGTTACAATTCATGTACTATTCAAATAATCACATAATATATACATCACATTTACATACTATATTTTTTATACATAATTGAGAGACAATATATGCTAGTCATATCATGTATAAAAGCAAATCCACAATATGTACAAAACCTTTCACATTTCCCTTGTTTATAGTACTCAACACCAGCCACATTTTTTTATTTCAGTAAAAAAATTACAATTTATTTCGTTTAGAAAATAAATCCAATTATTAAAGCGATGGTTTTTAATGGTGCATCTGAGATCTGAGCCTTACTTTTAAGCCCGTAACACTATGTAATACTGGAGGCTAGCATCAAAATATTTCTAGCAGTTTGGATTGAAAGGTTGGTGTATTTTGTCTATCAGCTAAAAAAATTAATTATGTAACCATCATGACAACTGCCCTATGATTGAAACTGGTCAATGAAATAAAATTTACTTGTGTATTCTCATGATGTATTGGTGATCTGTTTACTTCTTGAAGTTATAAATTGTATACATATTTCATTGTTGTTTTAGATCCATGGAATTGGAATGCCTTTTAGATCCATGGAATTAGAATACCTGCATTGTTACCCTATACAATGATTTCCAAGTATTTATCATACTTACTCGTACAAACATACGGTGCCCAGTTGATGAACTGGTAGCTGGAGGTTGCTGAATGACAAAAACTAACTGGCCTTGCTCGTTTCTGACCAGCTGTGCTCCAGGAGGTATCTGAACACCAGGGGGCAGTGCAATTGTGTTTTGCTACAATAAAAAGTAAAAACACTATTAAAGCAAGAACATATTATTGCAACCACAAAACCCTTCCATGTCTTTTTTTCAAAAACTTCCAAAGGTCAATGTCAACAAATTGTTGGAAAGGTTTTCTCAAAGAAATGCACATACTAAATATAAAAGCAGTACCTCATATGATTTGAAAGATATCAGGCATGCTCAATGCGGCTTTGTCAGATCCTTTTTCTAGCATATTTACGGAATGGATGAAAAAGGTCCGATTTTAATTAGATTGCTGAAAAACTTGCTTGATAATGAAAACAAGCATTCTGAGTGCATTGCTGGCAATAAGTCCCCTACCAGTTAGATAATTCAGTCAAAAGTCGGTCAAGCACAACGGAACTCAAACTTGATCTGTAATTATCCAAGACATTTAGCCAATAGCATAAAATTTCAGTTGAATATCTTCATCCAATGTGGAAAAAAGTCTGGAAAACCTCAAGCAGAATGACAGACAGACAGACCAAGTGTAAACTATAGTCTGCTTCGGCAAAGCCGATAGGAGACTAATAAATCATGTTGCGATTTTGGGATATTGTAATTTTTAAGTTGTCCATCATGTATTTACCACTTTAAAAATGCACCTGATGTACAAATTTCACCAAATAGATCAGTAGTTTCGTACACTGGTCAATGTCACATTATGACAATATATCTATGAAGAATACTTTGTGACCAGTTCAATTCAAAGTAGCCAGTGGAGTTGAATTCAATCATAAGATAAAAATATGATAAAGTGTGGATAAAAAGTTATCATACAGATTAAACATACTCAAATACTAAATTTTATAGCAAAGAAAGTTTCCAAAATCTACCAGTCATAAAGGTTTTCACTGCTAAAAATTCCCTCTATTATAACACATTTTGGACAGTGAAATATACAAATTTTTAAACATTAGGTGGGAAAATGCTCATCACTGCATAAGTTAATGTATGTATGCAGTTTCAATACTTGAATTTGATTGATACACAAACTGGTGAATAAATAAAAACATGAAATTTCATTATATCATGTTAATTTGTTGGTCATATATAACTTATTCAGGATATTGATATTACTGGCAAATTGACATCTAATAAAACAAGTGAAACACAATATTGGAAGCACTAAAAACATCACACATTTATGCATGGTTTTCAAAAATTTCATGGTCTTTTATTACAATTCAATATATTTGTTTCAAACCAATACTTTAGAGGGATTTCTGTGCCATATTTTGTTGATCTACCCTAATAGACTTTAAGAAAATGCAAAAAAGTGAACTCCTAAAAAGTCATTTCTGGAGCATTATGCTGTTTGTATGTCATCAAGATGTAGAGAATTTTTCACAAATTATTTTGGTGCTTGAATTTTCATGATTGGGTAAAAAGTTTTCTGACTCTAAAGAGAAATGCAAGATGTTATCTTTTTTTCACTGATAATTCTTCAACAGAAAACAGAAGTTTTTAGTTTCTCAAAATGCAATGTTAATTCTGCCGGTATCAGTTTTGCATACAGTATCAATTTTGTTTGAAGAATATCAACTTTCATGCATTTTGCATTCATTTATCATTTGAATCTGTGGCAAATATAGTCCAGCGGTTTCCATAATCCAAAGCCAATTACGCCTTTATTCTGATTTTTTTAGTATCCATAACCAAATAAAGCTATATGATATTTACAAAAAATTATGAAAATAAACTTTTAGTTTTTAAATAGAAGTATTTTTGTTTCAACAATTATCTTTTCAAATGAAGTTTTCCTCATTTAAATTGGCATTAAACTTTCACATAATTCAAAATATGGCACTTTTTCGACAAAAATCTACCATCCAACAAATGTCTTCTTTTTTAAATATTGACACCTTTTCTGGTCTTACTTTTGTCCATATTATATACTTTCATGTTTTTAAAGTTAAAAAAGAAAGTTTATAAACAGTTCTGAGTCTTTATTTCACAGAAAAACACTTGAAGTGTCCGTAACCTTTGAAAAAATGCATGTAAAAAAATAAATTTTAAATGTGAATATCCGCAAAAAATTTTTGTTTCCTTCAAACACTCTATTCTTTAGAAAAAATACTTTTTGGGGCAAAATCAAAGACATTTTTAACCAACCAACCCCCTGGGATTGGGGTTAGAATAGGTCCTCAGTACTCCATCCTTGTCGTAAGAGGTGAGTAATAGGGATGGTCCTTTGGATGGGACTGCAAAAACCGAGGCCCTGTGTCACAGCAGGTATGGCATGATAAAGATCCCTCTCTGCTCAAAGACCCTAACCACTGGTCATAGGCCTAAATTTTGCAGCTTTCTACCAGCAATGGTGATGTCTCCATGTGAGAGAAAAATTCTCAAGTGGGACATAAAACAATATACAATCAATCAATCATTTACCCCCAATTGCAAAACTACTGTTTCCTTGATTGTGTTTCACCTTAAAAGTCTTTTTGATAGAATTTAATATTTCCTACATATATATCTTTACAAATGCTATTTCCTCATACTTATTATTTTTTTCACCAACTATGTCCCACTTGAGGCATTCAGAATATGGCCACCTTTAAAAAATTGTTTCCTTGCCCTCTCCCAATGCAGCATAATGACTAATTAATTATTATTCAATGTAAAATTAAAACTGGTGTTGATTGGATGAGAAGATCCTGGAATGTGAAAAACTTGTTTTGGGGTGGCCCCATACTAAATGATGCACACCTCCAAAACACAAGAAATATTCACACGTGCACACACCATTTTCATTATAATTCATTGAGAGCGATATTTTCACAAAACCTCATTAAAAAATTATTTCTGATGTGATCATTACGAAAATTTTACAATACTAATGTTCCTTAATTATCTTAAGTAGTTGGCAAGCTATAATACCTAGCTAAATTCAAAGTCATGAAATTTTCATTACGCATTTCATTTTAACGTGTTGAAATCAATGACACATGAAAAACATCCAAAATGACTACAGAGCACAAAGGAATACTTCACTGAAGTCTTCGTACATTTTCAAATTTTTTTTTGTAATGGTTAACCTTAAGGTGGAATGCTACATTAGAGAAATTTGATGTGCATGAAAAGTGGAGCATACGTACAATATTTTGAAAGTGAACTTTCAAATTCACTTGATTTAGTTTAAAAATGCAGTTCTAGAAGAAAGTAATTTGAAAAAAATTTAAAACCACTACTAGACTCAAACCCACAATCTATAGTTCAGCAGTCGACACACTAACCTACTGAGCTAGGCAATCAGAAAGGAATAAATATTGCTGATATTTATATTAAAAGGAAGTCATCCATTATGACGATGTAGTATACCTCCTAAGTCAAATGTTGTTTTTTTTTACTGAAGTTTGTAAAAGTTTTTTTTTTTCTTTTTCAAAGAATTTCATAAAAACATTTATGTCCTTTGGATGTACTTCTTTCCATTTCAAAACCTATTTATCAGTTTGGAGTCTAACAGTTCTATGACTTTTCTAATTTTTACATACAAGATAAATGTGAAGAAATCAGCATTTTTTTCTAACCACTGGAACTGGTACCCATTCAATTGGGCAAAATAATGTCAAAATCAAACAAATTGGGATTTTTCTACCAATTCTGCAGGAGTCATCTTCAATTTTTTTTTACGAGAATATTTGCTGTTATGAGACATCAGGAACTGCTGCAGGCTCGTTCTTGAATCATCGTAGCTCATACAACACACGCACTGTTATGACCTGTACTTTCGATTTAATATCAGAAGTGAACATTTTAGTTAACTTGTACAATGTTTCAGACTAAGTAAATTATGATGTCAACAGTCTATTTTTCAGCAAGTGAATTGGGAATTTTTAGTCTCAAAATTGGGGAAAAAATCAACGTTTTTTGGTATTGGGAATGGTACTTTTTATCAGCATCAGTTATATTATGGGGGGGGGGGGGGGGGGGGGGGGGGGGGAAATGACGAAATGTTTATGAAATACAAAAACATGACAGAAAGTTTTTTTCACAATTTCGACTGATCTTAACAGTCTTTGAAATTAGCCATCAGCCTAACAGAATTGGAGTTGTTGGGCTTGAAAAATTATTACAGGCCTGTGCTTTTCATCAATGTGATTGACCTTCTGTTTGACACAAAAAAATGTATGGTCTTATTACATGCTTTTCAAAAGTTGGGTAGGTAGGTCAGAAAATTTTTTGTGGATGTCTGTAACTCTACTGAATATTTGATGATAAATAAAAAGCACACACAATACTATGATACTGAAATATTGTGAAAATGTTACTAAAAATTGTGATATCATCTATACTTTTAGATGTCTTAAATTTCCTAGCACCATCAACATTTTAGGGGTATCCAAGGGCAGATAATTCAATTCACATTTTTGGATCTCAACCTTAAACTTAAATAATTAGGGTCAGAGATGGAAAAAAAAAAAAGCAAACCAGAACTACATCATTTTTTTTTCACACCTAAAATACTGAATGATTGTAATAAGAATCCATGAAGATAGTGTTTCTATCCCACTTTAATTAATTTTGACTAAACCTGCAAGTAGTTTAATGTAGTCTTGAAGTCTCACTCTTTGAAGTGCTTTTCAAAACTGAAAAAAGTAATTCTTTATGCCTGATTTGACTGAATTTCTCAGTCCATACGCATAAGCCCAAATGACCAATGCTCAAAAAATTTTTTTTGTTATGGCTGCATACAACCTTGTTAACTTCTCAATTCAACAGGGTTGCAAACATGTCTAACTCATCATATTTAACTTTAAAAGAACAAAATACTTTACAAGAACTTAAATCTCTATAAAGGCAATAGCATAACATTCAAAGAAAAGAAAAAAGCACACCGTTGTTCCTGGTCTAGGTGCAATATTAATTTGCTGAGGTCTGAACGATGCAGTTGCCATTCTGGGATTCATATTTTTGCCTTGAGTCATTTGAACTGTTCCTGTTGGACGAGTCGCAACAGTGCATCCACTCACAGATACTACATGCATCTGTGCACTAGAAGACTGAGTTGTAATTATTTGAGGTTGCATAACAACTTGAGATGGATGAGTTTGCCCAGGTGTCCTAACTGTGATCACACTTGCATTTCCTGTAACAACTTGTCCTTTTCCCTGCACTAACTGAACATTTGGTTGAGGCACATTGTGTGGTGCACCAGGCACAGGTTGTATTGCTAATTGATGCTCCTGTTTAACACCGAATCCTGAGCTTGGAGATCCTGTCTCCTGTTTCACATTTAACACCCCTGTCTGGGGTGATCCCAAAGGTTCATGCTTAATATTCACTATTTGAGAAGGTCTAGGTTTCACATCCTGACTAGAAATTTGGTTTAACGGACTGTTATGTCTAGACCGTATAACAGGTTTATGATCAGCTGTATTAAAATGAGCACTATTTGCAGAATTCACATTACTGTTCACATTTGGTAAACTTTGTCCATTGTTTATTACAACTTGATTTGGTGTTGATGAACGAACACTTGCAACACTGACATTGTTAAGCTGTCCTGGTACAGATGGAGATGGCGAGTTACGTGAGTTTGTGATGGTCTGTGATTGAGAAACAATTCTTACATGATTCACAGGCACTGGCGAGTTTCTTCTGATACTATTGACATTAACTGACAGATCTCCTCCTTCATTGGAATTCACATTTGACACAATAGAATTTAAACCTAGTAACTGAGACTCAGACTGAGATGCCTTTAGATGAGATATATTTGCATTATTCAATGCTACATTATTTTGAATTGTCATATTTTTCGAAGCTGATGTTGGGATGCTATGTAAATACACAGTTGAAGTGCATGCTACCGGAGCACTCGCATTGCTTATGTGGTTATTGTTGATAGAAGCATCAGAAATAGAATGTGCAGTGTCCTTGTGTGTTGTGGAGGCTAGCTGTGACTCCAGGGAACCAACTAAAGCATTAACAGCATTCTCGTCGATTTCTGTTGACAAAATATCGTCGAGACTGTTCGTGGTCGCCATTTCACTCCACAGCACAACTTAAACTGAAGTACGCATGCTCTGTCGCAAGAATTATGGGAAGTATTTTTGAAGTTTAGCGCCATCTACCGTCCAATCATAATAGATCGCCATTTTGACTGATAGAGACTACGGACGATAGACACAAAGTCGAAAATCCGCCGCCATCCTCCGTTATTGTGGACGCTTATGTCATAAGGCGTCATGAGTGGGGGGATTCCATATCTTGGCAGTAAGATAAGCCTCATATCGAAGGCAGGAATTCGTTACGAGGGCATATTATACACTATTGATCCAAATGAATCGACTGTTGCTTTAGCGAAAGGTACGTAAAGGTACCCTTTGAGTAATATTTTGTTCAGGTTTAACAACAGATTTTGCGTTTATTGAAAAGTTAATAATAGTCAAAGGAATAATTCATCCAATGTCACCATTGTCATTCTTGGCAAACGTTTTTATGTTGGAATTCATGAGAATCTCCAACTGGTCAGCTGCCAGAAGTAAACAAAGGTATCCTGATCTTTTGCACTGAAATATGTAGCATATGCATGAATATGTTATGTCGTGATTACTACTTTTTCCTGTTGAAGTTGTAGAAGGAATTTCACTGTCTTGGCGGATTTAGTGTTGCTTGAAGTGAACAATCACTTGTGATGTCAGTCTCCATAGTCAACCGCATCATGAAAGGAAATTGACATTTCAATTCATGCTGCAAGCAGAATTTGTTTTATTATTATTGAGGACACAGCATAGGAAAACAAAAAGAAGAGCTTTGTAACACAAGAAATGCATGATGCGGACAATTTTTTTAATTCAAGTAAATAAAAAAAAAATGAGTTTGCAAATGCATGCTTTTGACTCTTGCAGATTTCCAACTGCAAGAAATGCATTTTGGTATATGAAGAACTTGTGTAATGCGTACAGGTACACAAATTTACTGAAATTTGGTATATAGGTAAATCAAATTCTTAAATATAGTTTTTGGTTAATTATTGACATAGTTGTCTCCCTTGGACTTTCACCAACTCATTATCTCAGTTTTTGGGGGGTTTTTTAAGTCCCCTAATGGTTTTGTGAAAAGGGACTATTAGTTTACCCTACCTAGGTCTGTCCCTTTGCTTGCGGTCTTCTGGATATTTCTCCGCATTGGATGAAGATATTCAACTGAAATTTTATACATGGCTTTGTCTTGGATAGTTACAGATCAAATTTGGATTTCTATATGCTTGACCTATTTTTGACTGAATTATCCTACTAGTAGAGGACTTTATATTACCTTCGTATGTACACCCAGAATGTTTTATATGTTTGAACTGGTTATACATTATGAATTCACTATGATTGATTAATTAAATATTGTTTAACGTCCCATTTGAGAATTTTTCACTCATATGGAGACGTCACCATTGCCTGTGATGGGCTGCAAAATTTAGGCCTATGCTCGGCGCTTATAGCCTTTGAGCAGGGAGGGGTCTTTTTTGTGCCACACCTGCTGTGACATGAGACCTCGGTTTTCTCAGTCTCATCCAAAGGACCACCCCATATAGTCACCTCTTACAACAAGCAAAGGGTACTGAGGATCTATTCTAACAACCCAGATCCCCACTGAGCAGAATTCACTATGGTAACTGTCCAATTTAATAAATTTAGTTCTGAATATTTATTAAAAGAATAAGTTTTGCATGCGTAATTTGTAGTTCAATCTAAGTAACTACTGTACCATATTTGATGTTGGTAACTGAAACTACTTCCTGATGTGCATTTGGGCTGTTTATGTGTGAAAAACAAATGGTCTTTGGATAGTTTTGTTTGCAGGTTAAAAAAAAAAAAAAAAAGGTCATTGCCAGATGGGTGTTTTCCTGGTTTTGGTAGACAAGGCATAGAACATTTCTGACCGAGTTGTTTCATATCAATTTAACAGAACATTTTTTTTCTCTTTTGTAACCATATAGTGAAAGTAATTACTGGCATGATACAGTGGATCTTGTTTATCTGCCATTTTCATTTAATGGAATGGGTTTTTGGGGGGGGGGGGAGGAAATAACTTAATTAAACCATTTAATTTCAATATAAATAAATTATTTTCCCACTAATAATAGGATATACTATTCTAAATATTAAAGCATGAAATTGTATGATTAAAAACTGCAGTTTAACATTTTCAGTGATCAAAGATTCTCTTTTCGAGATCAGCATTTGTTTTATATTCCCTTGACCCACATCATCCAATGTTTTCCATTTCAATCTATTCACCAGTCAGAGGCATAACTGAACATAGTTATGGAAAAATCAACTTTAAACGTGATTTATATGTATTTTGCGCAGTTTTTCGCAAACACCTCTGGTATTCCCAAGTTTCAATTTACCTGAAGTTTCATTACATCAGCAAAGATGGTGTCGAGTGTTGGCAGAAAGACTTTTTAGATGTAAAATCAGTGAAATATGTCCGTCAGTGGAAATAGGAAATAAGCCATGCTTGCAGAATTTTCACAAGGAATTTTATAATTTTGTCTGAATTCAGGAAACTTTAAAGAATAAATTGTAAAAATTTCATATCTGCTCATTTACAAATTGATTGCACAAGAAATTTGAAAGTAGTGAAGTTAAAGCTCTATGGTCTGATGTTCATCTATTATTATTTTTTATACAAAATTACTTTATAGGAGATGAATTAGTTTTGAAAATTATTAATTTTCCCCTAGTTACATGCTTGAAAATGGTGAGAAGATTATTTAAAGGGTAAATATAGTGTGAAGCCAGTCAGTTGGGCATCTATAATTAGTCCAAAATGCAACAGGGAATCCCAAATAAAATTTGGAGGCCACTGTCTTAAGGATTTGAAATAGCATAAAACAACAAATTACAAAGAGGTATTTGATATTTTATTTCTCTTAAACTTGTGGCATGTTACTGTAATAACAAAATGCACATCTTTACACAAATAACAATATTACTGGCCTGTAAGTCTGAATTGAACAGGTGAGTGTTACTAAATGTGGCCGAGTGATGATGCCTATTATTTTTTGATCGAATTTTAGCACTGGGTCCTGGCACTAAACAACTAAGCAGAATGTTTATGCCTTAACAATTTGTTTAAATTGTGACCTCCAGATGTAGTGTTGGGCCACAATACAGAATAAAAGTTTTTACTTGCAAATATATGTGGAAAATAAGTTAACATCTTGGGAAGCACTGAAGAAGGAGAGTTCAAATTTACATGGCAGCTCTCTGACATAGTGCAGATTTATGTTTGTTAAAAGTCATGGCCCCCAGGGGTAGGGTAGGGCCACAATAAGGAATGGAATTTTTACATGCAAATATATTGGGGAATATTTTTAAAATCTTCTCTTCAAGAAGTTGGTGTTTCCTCCAAGTCTTAAGTGATAGGGCAGATAAAATTGTTTATGTTTAAACTAATTTTGTATGTGATTTCTTTTTTATTTCCAGATCAAGTAAATATTATTCATATAACATGTCTGGTTTCATTTTGTAACAAACAATTAAACATTAATGTTTTATAGAACAGTAATGGTGATATTAATTTAAAATCAAGCTCAGTGCTTGGTACATATAAATGGTTACCGGTTCAATTATTCGGTTGTTCATCAGTTGGTTCAAATTAGCCCATTTTGCTGATTAATCAGTTATGATTTTCAGCTGATTTGACAACACTGCTTTCTTGTTTCAGTTCGATCATTTGGTACAGAGGACAGACCAACAGATCGCCCTGTGGCCCCACGGGATGAAATCTTTGAGTATATTATTTTTCGAGGCAGTGACATTAAAGATCTTCATGTTTGTGAGGCTCCTAAAGCACAGTCCTTGCAAGCATCGATGCCACCTCAAGATCCTGCCATAGTTAAGGTATACTGTAGATGAGATTATGAACATTTAACCTGAGTTTTAAATAGTGTATTTTTAGCACAGCTTTTCTGATCATAGTTACGCTGTCAGTCAATTTTTCACATATTTGACTTTACAAGAACATCTGAGCCAATTTCAACTAATAATAAAATAAAAAGCATTTTTATACAGGGTTAGAAATAATTGATGGTCTGTGGTCAGTGAATTATGTATTGGGCATATAGCAATAAAATCATTCGTAAAATGTTAGCAAAGTGTTTTAATTAACATGAAAATAAAGAAAAGGTAAGAGCTTGGGTAGAACTTGATTATCAATTCCTCAAAGCGAGACTACTTGTTTATAAAAGCCGTATAACCAATGGTTCACATCAAAATCTGTTCATATATGATGCAAGTCTCATTCTTTTCAATAATAAATCTAACCATTCAAAAGTTCAATGTAATTTGTAGATGGGTTATCGTAATTAAATTTGAAAAAGATTGAACTTCCAGTGAATGCTACCTAGCCTGGGTTTCTTTGTGAAATAACCTGTTTTTCCTTCACATTTCACACTCTACTTCTGTTTTGCTTAAAATAAGATTGGGAATTTTTTTTTTTATTTTTTTTTTTTAACTAACTGGAAATAGTCTTGTAAGAATGGATCACTCACCAACCACATTCAAACTTTCATTTATCATGATATAGCAAGACCTTTTTTGTCTTAATTAAAGTTTGGATAGAGAGAATATTTTAGATGAAAGAGCTGAAAAAGAGAATGAAAGTTCACAGACTAAGAGTGTAAGGGGTGATAAATGATACATATAGTATGCAGGGTTCTCACTAAGAGTTGGCACCTGACAATATTTTTCCTTCTACTTTCAGCAAAATCACCAGTTATAGTTATTTGCAAACCTGATTCAAATAAAATCTTTTTTAATGCTATTGATACTAAATTGAAACTAAATGGATATTTTCAATAAGCAGGTAGCCCTTTAGCAAAATTGTAAATTTCATATCCCAAAGATAGGGTTTTGGTATTGAGATGGGCCTGAAGTGTTCAGTGATTAAATGTGTTAACAATTTAACATTTTTAACTTCTTAATAACTACCCTTCCTATTTTTCAAATTTGGTATGGAACATCTTTGGGACAAGGGGGACATGATTTGTATATTTTAGGACTCCTGGGGTGTTGGGGGTCAGGGCAAAAACTACAAAATTGTCCAATTTTCAAACATTTTCTCTTTAACCACATATCTTTAAGAAAAACTAAATGCATAGTGATATAGGGCAGGAAGGCCTCTACCAAACTTGTAAATTTCATGATCCCCTGGATATCTAGGTTCTGACTCCAGTGTGGACCAAACTTGGTATACATGAGTGTATGTGTAAAACATTTCAAAAATATCTCCTTTAATGTCATTAAAACTAAATAGATATTTAAAAGGAAAGCAATTTCATTAAAAGTGCTAATATAGCTGACACAGATCTCATTTTTGAGGATCGATATTTATGAGTGAGCCGACCAGCAAAGAGTAACAGGTAGACAACAACAACTACTGTCTGACAAGTCCTTTACTAAATTTTACTAAATTCTAAATTTCCTAATCCCAGGGATAGGGATTTTGGTATTAGGTTGGGGCCAGAATGGTCATTGTGATTAAATACATCAATACAGAATAAGAACTAAATGCATGTTTATGAAAAGCAGGAAATAATGCACCAAAATTGTGAATTTCACAACCCCAGGGTTTTGACTTTAGGATGAGTCCAAATTAGTCATATGGTAATATTACATATGTTATAAAAGTCTTTCATCATTATAGACACTTTTGAGTTATTTAACTTTTAAAAAGGGCATGGACACATTTTGACCTGAAAGTTTCGTTTGTTAGGGTGTTTTTTTTTTTGGTTTTTTGGGGTTTGTTTTTTCATTTTTAACTTCAGGTATTTCTGATGGTCAGTTGTCGAGTTGCATGAGAGATACAGAGCTCACAATTCTTTGTTATGAAAACAAGGCTTGTGTTGCATTTTTGTTTACATCTAGGTTAAATACTTTAGGCCAAAAAAAAGTGTGTCTGTTTATGGTTTCCCGGCTGAACCTATTTTTTACTCCCGACCCTAAAAGTTTTTGTTGTATTTGAGCCCAAAAATCTGGAATCGAAATTATGTCATCCTTTTAAAAGTAGTTTGGATGATTCAAGTCATATTGGAAGTTAACTGTATGTGAGCTAAGGTAAATTTTGATCAAACACTAAACTGACGCAGATTACAATCTGATCGTGGAAACATGGGAAGAAACGTGACGGAATGACTAGCGTGTTGTCCTTGGAATTTTGACAGTGTTCTCACAATCAGGAGGGCATTAAACAATTTATAGTACCCGTGTCAGATCATCACACATTTGAAGATTTATTTTATTGGTATCACAATACCTCCAGTGCCAGTAAACCGTGTCAGTTTACGGTTAAAGGATCAAGAGCTGTAGAGGATAATCAATATAAATTTTTAAAAATTGAAAAACCTGACCCTATTTTTGGGGGGCATGAAATCTTAGACATATTTTTTTGGCCTTAGTGAAAGTTTCATTTAAAGCAGATTTTTTTAATTTTATGAGTTAATTCTGAACACAGTTAAACAGTTTCTAGCCTTTTTCACATCTTATTTTGATTTAAACATATTTTCTATTAAGTAATATATATGTAAACAAAAACATGGCACAAGCCTTGTTTATATAAGGAAGAATTGTGAATGCTGTATATCACTTGTTAACTCAACAACTGATATTCAAATTTTGGTTTATCAATAGAAATACCTTAGTTTAAGGCATGGTTAACATAAATGAAAAAATAAAATTTGAAAATTTTCAGCTCATATCATATCCATGCCCCTTTAAGAACACATCTAGTGTTTATACTGTTGCTGAATAATAGAATTTAGCTAGATATATGCAGAACAGGTTTCATAGCTCTTGGGGTAATGATACTTTTAACTAATACTCGGGTGACCAATAAGACGTGGACCTCTTGTTTAAAAATCTGGCCTATTCAGTATTTCCTAAACTTTCATATTTTGTATATAAATTTCTTATTGAAAGTCATTTCATTTAGACTTTGGAAGTTTGACTTACTTTTAAGAAAGTATAACCTGAACTATTTAAGGAAGGGCTTTCATGTTTGTATAAATTCCTTATGGTAAGACCTTACAATACCATGATGTTTGACTTTGTGACCTTTAAAAAAATCTGACCTATTCAGTATCTCCTGAACTACCAAAGATAGTACTTTTATATTTGTGTATTGATTTCCTTTGGGAAGACCTTTAATTTCATACCATGATCTATGTGACCTTGACATTTTCGCAGAACAGCAAGGTTGTATTGGTGTTGAGGCAACCCTATGTTGTATTGAATTCCTGTTCAGTTATATCAGGACCCTTTAAAATTTTTCATGGGAATGAACATTAAAAAGAAAACCCATTATGATCACAACTTTACAAAAAAAGGGCCAAGATGACTCAGGTGAGCAATTGGTCCCATATCATGAAATAAAAGGTTGGTTATTGCTTAATTGACTTCTGTTGGGAACAAACATCACAGACTCTTTGCAATCTATAACCATATATTTTATGTTCAACTTTCATGAATAGTCCTCTCAGCCAACATCATCAGGTTATCAACAGCAGGGTGGTGGCGGTAGTGGGTTTGGAGGATCTACTTACCAACACTTTTGTGGTCCCCAATTGTATAGTCAGTATGGTCAAGCACCAGGAGCAGCTCCCCAACCTTTTGGAGCTATCCCAAATCAATCAGGTAGTGAAATTTACAAGATATTTATCACAACTAGTTTGTTATTAGTTGATATATTCACTAGTTTTTGTTGTCATTGGTGAATACAAGTTGTAACAGCTATATGTACGTGGAAGGCAGGAGTTAAAAAATGCTGAATTTGAAAGCAGGTTCCCGAGGTCCATCTCCCAGTTTTAACCGTGCTTCCCCTACAGTGGATCAGAGCATACAAGTGGGTTCTCAACAAGCTATACGACGCCCTGGTGGGTAGTACATGGCATCCACTCCAGCTTTGCATGCAAATGAATACTAGCACTAAGTTCTGGCATCTCATTCAACAATTCAACCACAGAGCATCACTAATCCTAACACAAATTATTCTGCAAAGTGGATAGATCATGGCTGAATGCTCATGTGAGCTTTTCTAATCAAAGTTTGTCATGTTAACAATCACATTTTCAAATTCTTTCCCAGGTCCAAATTCAAGCAAACATGGCACAAAGTATCCTGGGAGGTGGGAGTGGGGATTTAAAATATATTCAAATAAAGCATCAAAGGAAAAAGTGTGTAAAAGGTGCTCTTTAGGAATCACTGCTTTGGAAAGAGCAAAATTGGCGTAAAAGCTTCCTTTTTAAGACCAACATCTTGACACAATTTGTCAAATTACCATTCAACCATCCTCATGTAGTTTAGATTCAAAGTTTAAACTTGACTCCAGCAGGGCCAATGTTTGATTAAAGGAAGAGTTTAAAGTTGTGTGGTGCGAATTTTAACAAAATTTTTCCACTTTATAAAAGACTGTTATCCGTTAAATTATCACACATACATACATGTATTTATGAAACTGTACAATCATACAATATTTCACCTCGGGGTTGCAAATAACAGTCAAAAGTTTAGGGCCATGTGGGCCTCCAACTTTACAAACATTACTAGCCCACATAAATATTTTGGAACCCATAGTTACAAATAACAATTTTATCATAAGCTCATCTATAAAATTAAAACTCTTTTGACAATAACATATTGATTTATTTCAATCAATTCCATTTCAAGTTCATTTTATCATTCATACAATGTCCCTCACTATCATTTACTGTCAGTCACAATCAGTGACTCTTATACTCTACACCACACAGTCTGTAAACTTTATTCTCTCCTTCCATCTACAACAATCTCTCTCCAATCTTTCATCCTAAGTATCCTTCTCCCAATATCAGCCTTTGGAGAAATAAACTTTTTTCAGCAGGGTTAGAAAAAGAATTATTCAATGAATTTCCACGTTTACTTTCCTGTGATCATCATGTAACATTGGCCCTCTTCATGATTTATATATTGTTTTATTGACAATGAAATGGTGAGAAGAAAAGTGAATTTAAAAATTAAGTCAATCAGCAAGTGGATCGTGGAAAAGTTCTGGTAAACTTTAATTTATAGTGTGGGCAAGAGGATTTTCATGATTTGGTCATCCACAAATAAAATCACTCTTATTTGCAACCCCGCACCTCTTTTAAACAGAATTATTTGGTTTTAAATCGGTCTTTAAACAACCACCACTCTGCTGTTTCTAATTCATATTCAGAAGACAAATCAAGTAACAGTCAAGTGTTCAGTTCAGACTTTCAGAGGTAATATCATCATTGGTCATATCTGTGTAAAGCTTTGTATTTTGTTACTTCATTACTGTGCCATCAGTTAAGAGAAATAAAAATATCGGATACCTCTTAGTAATTCATTGTTTTAAGCTCTTTCAAACCTAAATTTAGGTAGTTGTTTTGGAGTTGTATACATCATATTGGGATCCCCCTCCCCCCAATGTACATGGGGGTATTTATAGAAGTCCAACAGAATTAAATGGGAAAGTTGATAACTTTAAAAATTTATTCATCTGCTTTAAAGTAATTTGGTACAAAAAAAAATTATAGGTAAATATTGGATCATACAGCTTTAATAATATGCAGGAAAATTCTTTAAAAATCTTAATAATCTCCAAAACACAAGGACATGATTTTTTGAATGAATATGAAAACTGATGTTAAAAAAAACCAGGACCAGGATGAGGGCACAGTGGGGGGTTGAAGTTTACTTGGAAAGATTTTGCTTTTCAGGTGAATAATGTGAACCATGGGCCTCTTTTTATGAAGGTTAAATCATACACAAGCTTCATGTATCTTGAATTATATATGTTTCATTTCTTTGTCCTTTGCTCTGTACCCTGCATTGCTATTCAGGATAAACAAACCATGGTGCATTAGAGAGTGAAATGTTATAGTGTCTCTGAAGTTTCAAGCAGTCATCAAATAAATCTGCTGCATTTGAATAGATGGATATTGCTATTTCTTTAACCTTTGTTGCACACATATGACTGTCAGTGTTTGCTTCTTCCAATGGTATTGATGGGCTTAATGAATAAAAGGCTCAGTATTGTATGAGGAATTCTTCATGTCTTGAGCTTTGTTGTTAGAGTTTGTTATTTTATAACACTTTCTTCATTGATAATCATAGTTAACACTTTTGTTTATATAATAATACACGTTTGTTATATGTAGTTTATTCAGTGGTGAAGGTGAAGATGTTCATTTACAGTTCAGCACAAAGTTGAAAAAGATTGTTTATTACACTTATTCACTGATTTACAGAAAAGCATGAGTTGGAAGACCATGACAGTTTTGGTCTTGGCTTGGAAGGTTGGTTGTTAATCAATTTACTCCTAAACTGAAAAAAAGGATATAATGAAATGAGTGAGTGATTACTAATAACAGTGAGGTCTTCATTGTGCAATATTACATCTGCACAAATTTTATTATGTACGTATTGAATATGTTGCACTATGAGCAATATGTTTTAAATAAACTACAATGCCATATTCCATGACATTGTCTTCTCATTTTCAGGATCAAGGGGTCCAACTCCTCCAAGTGTTCAGTCCAACCGCAAATCACCAACTCTTGATCAAGGAACACAGGTAAAACTTGCATTATGGGTTATATGTGAGGTGTTGTCAAATCAGTTTAAGATTTTAATTGATAAATTGGCAGCATCAATTGACTTTAAGCAATTGATGTTTGTCCAATAATCAAATTGGTAACCATGTTATTTGAATGGGTACTAGATTTTTAGGTCACCTGAGTGACTCAGTGTTAGAGGTTCTGACTCTAGGATGGGGCCAACCTTGGTATATAGTGTTTATATATTAAAACAGTCTTTAGTGCTATTGATACTAATGGATATTTGGAAAGAGCAGATAGTCCTTTACAAAATTTGTAAATTTCATGATCTGAGAGGTAGGGTTTTGGTATTGGGGTTTGTGGCCAAAGTGATGACTGATGATAAAAATTGAATAACTTCTTCTTAAATGCAATTTCAATTCTTTTCAAATTTTCAAAAATCTTCTTTACAACTGAATTGTTTGTCTTTGCTATGGAAAGTAGATTGCCGACCCTTAATGAGAACCCCAATAGGGTATTTGACTTGCGTAGGGTCATTAAAGTTGGGACAAGCAGTAACATTGAATGAGAAAGCTTGCATTATAATGAGTGGGTTTTAGAAGAATCTAGTGTTATAGAAATTTACTACACAGTGTATCTTTATGCATACATTGTTTGTACTTTTCAGATGAGTCCAGAAAAGTCACAGAAAAATTTACAACAGCACAGTTTACAAAATCAACAGAACAACAGTCAACATCAAATTGGAGATAGGTCAAGGAAAAACCAACAGCAAAGACCTCAATCTTCAAATACATACTCCAGGGGAGGAAGAGGTGGATTTGAAAGAGGAGGTTCAAGGGGTGGAAGAGGAGCACCTGCAGATAAACATGTTTATTATGGTAGATTGACCAAAACATGAAGATTTGAGTAATCTTGGGATATGTTGGTGTAAATTTTATTCATGAACTTGCTTCAACCAGAGGATCATAAAAGACTTCCTTGTTCAAAGTTGTTCAATCTATGTCATAAATGTTGATTAGTCAGTCATTTTTTAATTTCTGTAGAAATATTGATAGTGTACAGAGTCAAATTGAGAAATTGTTTACTTGTGTTTCTTGCCATTGACAGTGCACTGTGTTTGGCATCTAAATTTTAGTTTCAAGTTTCAGCAATATTTGATGGAATTGGAATCCATTGACAATGAAATGCAGGAGAACTAAATTTTGAATGTGCATTTTTTAAATACCCATCTATTATAGTTTATATGCACCCATCTACCGTCAAACTTTGACAGAGCAGTTCCCTCTATGAAGTGGTCACTTGTCTCGTGCAGTCTTTTTATTTCCTCCTGGTTGAAAATCCCATATAATATAACTGTTGAGCAGCCACCTGTGTAATGCAGTAAGCAGCCACACAATTTCATGTCACACCACCATTTTTCCCTGTGCATAGCAGCCATTTTGAATTTTCATGCGACTTAAATCTAGAGTTTATCTTCCAAATGTAGGTACAGTTGTAGGTGGTTAATAAATGTAAATGGATTATGAGTGGTGAAAATATTAATCAGTCTAATTGGATCAATTTTGAAGAGTTGGATGGACAAAGAAAGTTGGCTTATCATAATGAGTAGTTACATGGTAAACCAAGGGTGTTCATTTCAAATAAAATGGCAAAAAGGGGTGGAAATAAAGCCTTAAATCTCAAAGTATGATACAAATCTATTAAAATGATGGAATCGGGACTAAGAACATGTACTGATGCTTCAAAATTGGGCATTGGGAAAAAGAACTCTGTGGTAAAAATACTAAATGTGTTACTTTCTTTGCATAATATTTTGTTTTGATTTTTTTTAAGAAAACAAAGTTAAAATTTTGCAGAAGAAAATGGGGTCTTTCACTGTTAATGTTGTCGTGCAAATCTTTTGAAAAGCGAAAAGTTCCAGTGAAAAAACCCACAGGCAATTATATTACTTGGGTTTGAACTTTAAAGAGTGAAGGTATAGAACTCTAAGTAAAAGTGCCGAAGTTTGCCAATGATAAAATAATAACCAAATGGTATGAAATTGTACTCTGTATTCTAATATATTCATACATTACCAATTTACATTAAATCAAAGTTCATCTTGAAATTTTGGGTACTTCCCAATATATGCAGAAATCAATACAGAATGTTTGTGAATTGCAACAAGTAATTACATAGAATGTGCAACATTAGATATCATTTATTAGGTTTTTGTTTGTGGGGTGTTTTTTTAATTAATGCTCAGGTGACCAATAAGGTCTCTTGTGTATATAACTCAAACAAGGCCTATAATTGACATGTTTTGGAAGACGTGAATGGAACGGAATTCTTTTCATATTTTCATTTTATGTAGAAATCAAGTCATGGTCAATCAAATACAAATTTAGATATATTTTTTTTTCTATAAAACAGCCATTTTCTCTTTCTATGTTATGCTTTCTTTCCAAAAAACCTAGTACTGCATTAATATTACTTTGTCCCTTCTACAACTAGACATTGTAAAGCAAGAACATTCCAGAATAAAATCACTAAATAAATTGGAATGTACAACTAATTTATGTATTGTGGCTGTGCTAGAGAAACCTAATTTTATTTTTTGAGATTTTCTTCAAAATTTTTTGTGAATTTAACGTGTATATCAGCGGTGTAAGAAAATGGCTAGTTAGATTCTTCATGATGAAACACTATATTGCGTTAATATTATCCTTTTGAAAACAGGAGGACCACCAAGAGGTAACACAGCACAGAGAGGACCCAATAGGGGTAACCAGCGAGGTCAGTCATCTCGAGGCAGGTATCAGTCAAACAGGAAAGTGGAATCACCACTTAAATTTGAGGGCGAGTTCGACTTTGAGGAGGCAAATGCTCAATTTGATAAAGATGAGATTGAACGGGAATTAAAGGAGAAATTAACAATAGGTGAGACTTAGTTTAGTTCTAAAACTATCAGCAGAAATTTCATATTCTGATTCTTGGTGGAAGTTTCCTATTGAGAAGGAAAGACACAAAGCTACCATATAGCATCACTTTGTTCCACAGCTACAGTATGACTATATATTTAGATCATGATAGACGATGACATTTTTAAGGTGTCGAGTTTGCTCGAGAGCCTTCTAACTTTCATATTTGGTATATGTATTCCTTGTGGCAAGATCTTTCCATTAAATGAATTCCACCTAAATCTTGACCTGGTGACTTTTACATTGACCCTTTGACCTACTTTTAGAAAGTTCGAATGTAAGCCATATTTTAAGTCCTAAGAGGTACTGGTTTTTATATTAAGGATGCACATTATTTGTGAGGAGACCTTTATAACGATACCAGATTGTTGGTCTTTTGACATTGACCTAGCAGGGTTTGACACAGGCACGTCCAACTAACCAAGTCCACTCAATAGGTCCAGTCGTGTAAAATCTGTTTTCTAGTCTGACTGGTCATGTTGATAAAGTAAACAAGAGACTTTATTTGAAACCATGAAATATTTCATTATGAAGTAAACAAACAAGTGTAACAACTTAAAAGTTTATGACAAGGCATGAAGGATTAGAAGGAACAGATTCCTGGAGTAGTCAATACAAACAAGAAATTTTTTAGGTGAAAAGAAGGAATCTGTCAATGGTGAGAAGGAGGACAGTGTGGAAAATGGGGACGAGGATGGTCCAGAAGAAGATGATGAATTGTATTATGATAAGAGCAAATCCTTCTTTGACAACATTAGTTGTGAAGCAACAGAGCGTGCCAAAGGGTTTGTAGATCTTGATTTTTTGTAGTTGTAGTCATGAACAATGATTGTATATTAATTTTGGTGAATCCATTGTTTTATTGCACCATGCAAGAGCACAAAATTATCTGAGGATGTAGGCCTTTGAAGTTTCACATTGATATTTGTTTCTCAAATTCACTGAAATATGTTTACTTGTCTTCAGACGGGACATATTGTCATATAGCGATAGTGTCTGTCCATCTGTCCCACTTCATTTTTGGTTCATATTTTGAATAATATGTGACGTAGAATCATCAGTCTTTTTCAGCTGATACATCTGGGGTAGAAAGTGAGTCACACTTTAAAGCTAGGTCACTGTGGCCTGTGATTTGCTAGATTGCCAAAAGTACATCCAGCTTTTAGTATGGTTAATGTTGGGAGGGCGTCCTCATATAGAGTACCTACTTTGTGTAGTCAACTCCTCACTTTTAGACTTGCATTCCCCAAATTTTGCACAGTTGTTACAGACATATAAAAGATGTGCATGTGACTTTTGGGAACATGTAGTTGAACTTTGTGGGGTTTTTTGGAAGGTGTTGGTTTGGGGTTTTTTTTTGTTGTTGTTGGGGGGGGGGGGGTCCCTGCATCTTTTGAATAGACAGATCACCTCTCACATCTTTAGGTTGACATTCTCTAAACTTTGTACAGTTATAATGGACACATCAAAGGTGTGAATGTGACTTTTTGGAAGTGCTCAGACATTTAAATGTAATTGAAATTCATCTTTGGTTTTTTGTTTTGTTTTGGTTTTTTTTTTGGGGGGGGGGGGGGGGGGGGGGTCAGCATCCTTTAAATAGATGGCCTACTTTGTAAACATCTCTTACAGCTTTCACTTGGCATACTTCAGACCATGTGTACTTGTAATAGACACATTGAAAATGTACTTGAACTTTGTCATTTTCTCTACATACTGTGGTATTCAACACCTCTCACAGGTTTCCCTATAGACATTCCTCAAAATTCAACATGGTAGCAAATGAGTGATACTACTGTCTCCATCATAGATAACATATTTTAAAGCAGCCCGGTCATTTCTATTCTTGAACTAAGATTTTGTTGTAATAAATTGTAGCTACATAACTTTAATATGATTATTTTGTTTCTACTATTATTAATGATATAAATATATATGCAGTATTGTACTACAATATTTGCAAAGACATAACAAGCACATCACAGAACGGAGGGATTGTCTCATGAGAATAAGATAAGCAGATGGTGTTTCTAGCAGTTTAATTTGTCCATTTAAAGATTCCATTAACCCATTGGGAGTAAGCATGGTGTTTCAGAGTTCAGCTGAAGGTCATTTTGATAATGGCTGAATTACATCTGTCCAATTAAGATTAATTAATCAGCATAATGTAATACTCACTCTTTTTCTTTGTACAACCCAAAATAAGTAATTCATATCAAATGAAAGAAATTCTCTAAATATATGTAATAAAATAAAAGTAAGATTTGGAACATTTATTTGTTATTTGAACAATTCAAGAGATACATTGACAAGACAATTGCAATGTGCAGTAGACACATTACAAGTAATAATCTTGATTTTACCTCAGACTTTAAAGCAAAAAATATTGGTGCAATCTTTGCACCAATTAAGGTTGACATGATTTTGTGTCATGCACTTTCGTCTGTTTATAATGAATAAACATCTGACGGGAGTATCATGAGCTATGGTGGTGCACTTTATTTTTAAGTTGGTTAAAATCATGACCTCATTGGTAAGGCCACTTTAAAAATCAAGTTTTACATTTGATTATGTGGAGAATGTTTCTTTTCTAAATAGGCTAAATTTGTAAATGTGCGTTTGGAATGTTGACTAAAGACTTGTCTGATAGGCCTCTTGGGGGTTCTTATGTGGTGCTTAGTTGACTTGTTCTCAAAGAAACTCTATTTTTGCATTTCAGAAAATCTACCCGCCCAAGTTGGAGGGAAGAACGAAAGTTAAATGTTGAGACATTTGGCATGTCAGATAACCCTCGTCGTAACTTTAGGGGAAGAGGAAGGGGATACTATGGAGGATTTAGAGGAAACCGGGGGGGAGGTGGAGGATACCGAAATGATGGCTATCGGCCTGATAACTTCCGAGGCAATTATCGGGGATTCAGAGGTAAGAGAAAGTTCAGATCTGTCAATTGGGAGTATAGATTGAACTCGATCGGATAATTTTGAAGTCATTGGAATTTGAAGAAAATCATTTAAGGTCCTTATTGATCAACAATTTATTATTAATATTTTGAAAGTCACCAAAAATTTTACTAGCATTGATAATAGTTTTATTACCTTCTTAACTTTTCACAGCAATGGATTTTATTTGTTTACTTTCATTTTACTTGTGTAAATGTTTGACTTTATTTTCCAGCATTACACACTATTTTGAAAATTTAAAGGACTTTGCACATTATCATAATGAAGTCAGCAATTAGGTCACCAGAATTACTGAGGTGACCTTTGACCTTTTTGCTATCTTGCCCGTTTGTCATGGTTAGTGCAGGTTGTGGAGGGTATGGTTTTGAACCGCCAATCCTGTTGGTTGGGGGGGGGGGGGGGGGGGGGGGGGGGGGGGTAAGCAAATGTGCATATTTGCAGGAAATTGTTTTGATGGGGTTTTTTTCTGGGAGTTATGCCCCTTTGATCTTAGAAGTTTAACCCTTTCACCAACAGATCACGTTACGCAACTCTATCATAAGTTCTCGGTATACCAGGATTTAGCACTGTTTGAATTTTTCTGCCAATTATAAGGTAAAATCTCACTTGTAGAGATTTTGCGTGATTTGGGAACTTGCTTGCGGTAATGGCTGATCTCGATGATAAGGATTTTAACAGTACTTCCTAGCAAAGTTGAATATAGTCCAAATAATTGCAATGATGAGAGAGTTTTTGAATTATATCGTGATGAGGAACTTTATATATCACTTTACAAATCCTAAATGCAAAGAAATAATGAAGAATTCATCGGCTTTTTGCCTGCATATGATCACAACTTTCATTAGACAGATTAGTTTCAATTCAGAAATGCCATACCGTGTGACTTAAAATTTTACGGAAAGGCCTGGACTGCAAAACAGTTTTAATGGGAGCTCTTCCCCTTTGATCTTTTTCACAGACTCTTTGGAAAAAAAGTGACTGGACAGATAAAAATGCATAGACATTGTTGAATAAATCTTTTGCATTATTGAAGTTTTGAAAGATTTGTTTTTAAATTTAGATTATACCAGCTGACTGTTTTTTCATACCTGATTTACCTGCAAGTTAATCCGTGATGACCTTTCAAACTTAATGTATAGCATCTTTTCGACAAGGGAGACAAACTGCTAAGATCTGCAAAATTCCCTAGCTCATACTTGCACTCTCAAATCTTAGCAACTTTGCACACTGAAAGATGATTTAACTATAATATCTATATCCTCAGTAGGAGTATTCCTTAAAGAACCTACTCAAAACTGACACAATCTTAGCTCCCAGCTATCAGTAAACCTAGACTGCATACTATCTTCAACAGTTTCTATAAAAGTGCTTTGCATACTCTTAGTACCTTTGACTTGACCTGAACTGTCCCTTACTGTGTGATTTTTAAACTCCAATGTGCACATACCTAACTTGTCAAGAGTTGTCTCAGAAAGGCAGACAAAGTACCACATGAGTTGCTATTTCAACTTTTCCAAGACCTTGTCAATTGAATGCAGAAGGCAAATTGACCTCTTTTTGTGTGAAATCTTAATGTGAGCTTTGATAGGACCTTGACAACATTGCTAATGGTTTCAAAGCATCAGTTAAGTGTGCAACATACAGAAAATTGTAACAAGAAATGGGCTTGTGGAGAGCCAGTGGTCATGCAGAATTTTCATCCATAACTGTAGTTGTATTGAAAATGTAAACTACTGTCTGAACACAACCTCAAAACTTTATCTCCTAGTGTGAAAAACTTGCTTGAGCCTAGTGCTCCTGCTATTATCCAAGATCCCTTTAAACTCCTCTAACCTAGCCATGTTTTTAGTTGATCTTTCAAAATACATTTCCAAATCATTCAGAACTACATGAAAGTTTACTGATTAAAGTGACCTTATCAGCTGCCTTCCCACGTGTAAATGCTAACCATGTACTATACAAATTTTTGCTAAGATACCTGAATGCATATTCCGTACTCCTAGTAACAACTCCACTCTTGGATCCTGCTATCACGGAAGCCCCATCTGTTGCCACACCAGCTAAACTTTCTTTTTTCTTTTTTTTTTTTCTTTGGGGGGGGGGGGGGGGGGGGGGGTATTTTTAATGACCATTGATAATTTGAATTTTGAAAGAAAAATTTATTTATATAAGTACTGTATTTAATTACCACCTGTGATACATAAACATTGTGAATTGTTTAGCCTGGTGAACCATGAAATTAAGCAGGTCATTAGATGCAGCAAAGTAGTTGTTGTCTTAATTCATAATGTAAGTCCCCTCAGTGAAAACATTCTATATGTTTGCTGAAATACTGATGTCATAAGACATGCTCTTTTTAACCAATCCCTATTAAATTTTGAATTGATGTTGAATTTACATTTTGGTGTGAATTGTTTTGGACTTTAAACTGAATCAGATGTTCGAGTAGCTGGGGAAGAATGATCAAACCCAACATTTGAAGTAAAGCTGAAAATGGGCCAATTTTTAAATTTTAGACTGACTAGAGTCAAGCTACAAGTTTTAAAGTTTTCCCATTGACATGCCAAAAAAAGAATGAGGTACAGGAATTAGCTAAGCATTTTATTAACAAGCTTGATTATAAAACTGTAAACAGTGCATCAATAGAATTGATGAATACACAGTATTCCAGCAAATTTCCAGGATATGACCTGACAGTAATATGGAGACAATAATGCTATAGTAAGTGAGAATTTAATCCTCAAGCAATAGACAGTGGCACCCATCCAATGTACACATTACACAATTATCAATTTGATCTATCTACCTGAGATCTGTATGCACTGAAGGGACTCAAAATTTCTGGTCACATGTGTACTGACTGAAATAACAGTCTGACTGAATAAACAAACAGGTGAAAAATTAAAATGCAAGACATATTTTTACATACATTTTATTGAAAAAGACTTATTACCCCTTGGGGGAGGGGGGATTTTTCACCACTTTCAATTTGCCATTGGCAAAAATGACGAATCACGACTCGAGCATTGATAGGAGTTAATGTACTCTATCTATCTTGTAGGAGGTTTCCGGCCATCATATGGTAGAGGTGGATCCAGCAGTGGTGGTGGCAGTGGTAGTCGAAGTCAGGGATGGGTTGATTATGACTATGATTATGAAGCAGCAGGCATAGAGAGAAGGGGAAACAGCAACAGAGTAAGTTTTTGATGAATACAGTGAAATATCTGTATTCCAAATAAAGTTAAGTTAAAAGTCAATTACAGATTCTAGTCATATTTCCTATATGAATGATTTTAAAAACTCCTGATATCTCAAACACAGTAATCTCAAATACCCCACTTATGTCCAAGTGTCCTCAAAGTCCCAAGCCCTCATTTTACCTTGTTTATCTTGAAGTGCATTCAATTTTCTGGTCTGCTTAACATACCTGGACCTGTTAATTCACACATTCTCACCTGAGGCTATGTACACCTGTTTTAATTGGTAATTGCTAAGTAACCCCTACCTTATTCAAGGTTCCATGTTGCTATAATTGGTATGACAGCTTGGGTATTATTAGTGCTGTCTTCCAATGTAAAAGGGATAAATTCAAAGCCAATTATAACCCCAACCCACCCACACTCCCAATGCTAAGGATTGTGATTTAGTGATAAGTGCAAAATTATTAACAGGTCTGACAGATAAAAATTACGAAAACAATAATGTGTTAAATAATTTACACTTTATCATTAACACAGAAAATGGAGAAAATACTGTTTTTCATGTCTGTCATTTTGTCTAAAACTTTAACCTTGTTCATAACTTTTGAATATTAACATAGGTTTATCAGAATGAACTATTTAAGTTGGTGCTTTCATATGTAGTATATTTCTTATGATATAACATTTCATTTGATATGGCCCATATCAGTTAGGACTCTTTAAAATGCCCATGCCTACCACAGGACCTCCATTTTTAAGGTCATATCTGAAAGGCCGGTGATTCTCACTTTATAAATGCTGAGCATTTGGTGTAGGAGCACAAGTGAGGCTTTAAACTCCTGTTTAAGAAGTGAATGCTTTACCATACTGGTTGTGAAAATGTGGCAACATTTTTTAAAGAAAATAGCTATTTTCTGATGTTGATGTATGATTCTGTTTATGTTTCACATTTTAAAAAGTGTGATGATGTTTTTCTTTTTTTTTCTTTCTTTTCTTTCTTTCTTTTTTTTTCTTTCTTTCTTTTTTTTTTTTGATAATTTATTATTATTTGGTGAGAAATTACAGGATGCCAGCTTTTAATGAGAGCCCTATATGGGGGAAAATCTCTAACAGGTGTCATCCCATTGAGAACTAGTTGAAAATGTTTTGGACTGACAAACTTCAAATAGTACCCAGTTCAAATGAATGAGGGGGGGGTGTCTGGGCCTCCTTGTTGCTACACAAGCAACCTTTAATGTGACAGCATCTTCATGTATTTACAAACCATAATCCATGGGGGCCAGGGCCTTGTCTCAATAAGGATTCAAAGTTTTACATAGGATAATATTGTCCTTTAACAAGAGTTGTGGCCCTTCGCATTAAATCCATTTTCTACACTTTTTGCATGAAAATATGGGCACATGTTACTGATCTGTTTCTCTGCGCTTGCTTAAAAGGTTTAAGAAATACTGTGATTAATATTATGGTGACCTATGATGGTTATAGCTTGTGGTTATATATGTGGGTCTCCAACTCTGAGTCTGGTACCTAAAGTGGGGGTAAATCTGGGGGTCCCACAATCTCTATGCTCTTTGTATTCATAATAAATTCAAAATTATATGACGGTGCATTTTTCACCATAGTTAAATATTTTAGGTATGGAAACCTATTTTCTTATTGATTGGGAAATTTCACAAACATCTGCATAGCATAAGAAATGTAACACAGGTGGCTTTCCTTTGTGTTTATGATAACCATAATGTATTTGTATTTCAGAAATCAGCAGCACAGTCATAGACAACAATGAAAACATGGGACAGAAAAGCAAGGGTCACAAGAAGGCAGCTGAAGTTAGATTGGGGAGCGTCCTATAATATCGACAAACATTTGGAAGATAATGTTTTCATGTACTGTCAGTTTCTGTGAATTTCCAAAGAGAATCCCCATTTGAAAATTTGTGATATATTTTTCAACTCTTGCAGCTATTGTCACCTGAAGAAGCAATTTAGTAAGAGTGGCAAACAGTTGCAATAAATGAACACAATACTGTCTAACCAACAGCACTGTCATTAAGGTCTTGAATTTGTAACAGACTGTATGCAACAGATATTGGTGCTATTGCATACATGGTTAGTGTAAACATTTGCACCGTGAGACTTGCATGGGACTATGAATGTATTTTCTTTGGAGGAGGACGACTGATATTGTGAAGAATTGGACACAGCAACAGTTATATTTATTCATACAAAGTAATCCTTGACCAGAAATTTGCAAATAAGAATATAGTTAATAACTTCTCAAACTTTTTGGGGTACTGTAAACCTACTTTTATTTTCATGCGAGAAATTTTAGCAAGAACATCATTATTGTGAATATTTCTTGCCACGAACCAATACATTCATGTTCGTGCTTAAGATGTTTTTGTCATGAAAAAATTAGTCGCATGCAAGCCAGTTTATTACTAAAAGTTGCAAATAAAAGTTGGTTTATAGTACATTGTAAATCTATTTTGTTAGAGCTGTTCCATTTCAGTTTACTTAGGATGGGGAAATGCCATTTCTTTTATTTTCAAAAACACCAAAAAATCCACCACAGCCAAAAGATGAAAATTAATTGCACCAACCAAAGAATTTTAATTGAACAACCACCAGAAAAGTCTTCTTGTAATACAGTGTTATAGGTTCAATTGTTATATTTATTTTACTTACAACACTATATTTCACAGATGTTCTTTGTGTGTTAACAAATATCAATGTTGATTGATAAATACAAACATGCTTTTCATGTAGCATGATGACGTAAAGCATCGCAGTTCATACTGTCATGAAGTTGTTTTTTTTTCTTGGAGTATACTCGAGCTTTTGTGTTTGAGTAGTTGCTTCCCTATGAATGCCATGTTGTGAATTTAACAGCTACAGGGTACCAGTATTCTGGGGGGAGGGTGGGGGGGTTGTTTGGGCTTGTGGCAGGTTGCCACTCACTATAGAATATTTTGTTACACCCCACCACCACAGGAAAAAATAATTGGTATTTCCTCCTCCACCACACAGGTTGACTTGATGGAATAGCTCGCACTTGATAAGTCATGATATAAAATTCATCAACATTGACAATTGATTCGGGTGGTGTATATGGTAAGTCAGATTTGTATATTTTTCTTCTTGCATGAGTTTCAAAATTTTTGCAATGAAAAATTTAAAGATCCATTGCTTATAAAAATTGACAATTTACAGTGCTGTGTTTTCAGCACACAGTAATTCCTAATATATTTTCCCACTCTGCCTATGTCCAAACATGCCATCAAACATTCATTGATAATATTTTTAGGCTATAATACATTTGATTTTATGCTCTTGGAACTGAAAATGTGGAGTTAGTAGTTTTTTGATTTTTTGAAAATTTTTGATACACAATTAAGAAGACATTGATTTGAAAGTGGATGTAATTTTTGTGGCAGAACATATACAAAAATACCAGGTTTTATGACATTGACTTTGTCCAACTTCTCAAACAGAGAGTCAAGCTTTGATATTCAAAATGGATGTAGTCCTTATTACAGTTCTTTTCTTACTTTTGTGCAGTTGTTGGGGGGCATGTTATACAAGCACATGTACTATCTTTTTATTTTCAAAAAATTGAATAAGGAATGAATGCATTTATTACCTCAATCAGAAATATTTTTTTCTACCAGTTTGTTCCTCGAATAATTGAATTGTAGGATTTTAGTCCCTTAAGAATTGATGAACGGCATATCTGCTGGACATGGATGTCGAGCTGTGTATGATCAAATTGGCTTATGCGTATATATTTTGTTGGGATCCCAGAGCAGCATCAAGATCCCCCATTGATGTTCAGGTCAACAAAGGTGGTGGAGCATTTATTTCTAATGGTCATCAAAGTTTTGAGGCTGGTTGATCATGACCTTCACCAGTAGTGATTTTTATTCATTTTAAGGTCCAATGGTTTACGACAACCTTAGAACAAATACGTTTTTGAAACTTTTGTTTTAAATGTGTTCATTTCTGGATGATGGGATTGACAAAAGTACGTGCTTTCCAAGTGCTATCTAGTTAACTTTAAAATTAAAGGAATTTATTATGCTTGATTTTAGGGCAAAGCCAATATGTAAATTCGTCTTTAGCACACCACAGTCTGTGTAGATCCAGCGTAGATCGCGGGTGTGCTAGACTAGATAAATGTATTTGGTTGTAAAATGAAGTCTTGTGCTTTGTACAGAAATATGAACTTGAAATATGCAGGGAATATAAATCGATATTAGATTTACTTTGCACTGTAAAGTTGAACTTGTGATTTCAGCTCAACCATGTACATCTTGTAATCTTTTGTGATCAACTTTTTCTCTGACGTCTGTCTTTATATATGAACTAAAATTATACTAAGTGGTGTGTTGAGTCAAGGGGGACAGAAGTAAATGTATTGGATTTCATGGTTCCAAGGGACTGAAGCAAGTGTTGAGACCATATCATACCAGGGGGGTTTTGTTTTTATTAGTACTCCCCTCCCCCAGTCATAACATTGGATGGTGATGTGGCTTTCATATTTGATGTGTGTATTCCTTGTGACAAGACCTTTCTTTCTAACCAAAATTTATGGCCTTGATTTGTCAATAATTTCATTAACATGTTTGGTTACATTTATGATATCTTGTGAGTCCTATTCAAAATTTATGGCATCTTGTAAGGGGTGGAAGTTCCCTTTGAAGGGTGAAATGAATCAAATTCTGAAAGGAAATATTTGAGATCCTTTTATTGAAGACTAAGTAGGTGTTTATCAAAAATGTGAAACTTGTGTGATATCAGGACTGAATCAGTGCATAGATATATACTGGATGAAATGCCCTATACCGAAGTTGAGAAATTCTTGAGGCTTTGATGCTAGGTAGAGACAACAGGGAGAAATCAATTTATGATGATAGTATAAGTTATACATTTGTATGAAAATACTTGTGTGTTGTACAGAGCTATAAACTCTTAAAATGCCTCTTTGTATTGAAAGGGGTGTGGCCTATATAAGTTTGCTATTTTGTTAATATACCCAATGTCGGGAGCACAAAAAGGTTGCTTCTGACAGGATATGCCATGACTACAACTAAAAGTGTAATTGTGGAAAACGCTATGAAAAATTGCAATATTTTTGTAAGCTTTATCTCAAATTTGATCGATTACAATAATTAAAAAGACCTAGAAACTAGTATTGCTGTTTATTTTTGCTTTATTGATTGTAGTTTCTGAGAAAATTTGTTCTTTATCTACAAGGTCAATAGTATGATTTTGGCAATATAGGGGGGGGGGGGGGGCAGGTTCATAAGACAGAAGCATTGCATATGACAAGTTTATGCTGTGAAATTCAAGAACATTTGATTTGATAATCGCAGTTTACTAGTAAAATGAAGTGTAAGTGTACAGTTGTGGAAGAAGCAAGATGAGTCGGGTGAGCATTGTGGTCCATGGGCCTCTATTGCTGTATTATTGAAGCAGATGTTTATGAATTGGTATTATTTCCTTTGCAAGAATTTAGTAATTGCGCCAGTATCTGACTGACAATTTAAGAACTGTAGTCTATTGATTCTCACAAAAATTCACATTCTGACAGTGAAATCCATTCTGTAATATGTAGCTGAATCGGAAGGATGTGATGAATTTCTTAACAGTGGAAATGTGGATTTCAAATAAAGAAATGCTATATATTGTTGTTTTGGTTTGTAACTTTAAGCTCACTTTAACTGAAAGCAAGTATGGTCCTTTGAAGACACTTGCTACAAAGATTTTTTTTTTTTCAAGATTTCCAATTTTTGCGGTTTGATAAAATTGGGGCATATTTGAAAGTTTGCGTACTTTACAGTATTTCTTGATACTGCTTACCAACATAATGCACTTGGAGCTATTTTTTAATCATTGTGTGAAAAATAAAACGATTACGGGGAGTTCTATGGGAAAATGCGCAGTAACCACTAATGATTGGATCAATTTTACTAAATCCAATTTGTTTTGTTATGCATAGACAAATTTCGTACGTAAATACTGAAAATAAGTTCGATTTGGTTGTAGCAGCTATCGTAGGGGTGGGGTGGTGCTACAATAGAAGATCGAAGTTTTATTTGGGAACATGCATAAAATTAATAAGTCTTTTTAGGAGTAATGGGGCCACACTAAATCATTACCAAATGTTGATATACCCAGGTTGTGTGAATTCGTTGTGGAACTTTTTTGGTGACTAATTGGAGGGGGCTGTTGTCTTTGCTGTCTAAAATTTTAAACTTGCTCATAACTTTTGAATGGTGAATGATAGGACTCTTATATTGCATATGTGCATTCTTTATGACATGTTGCGGTAGCTCAGTGGTTGGAGCGTTCGCTTCCTAACCGGGAGGTCGTGAGACCCGCTCGTGTCATTGCCTCGTCAAACCTAGGACGCAAAAATAGGTAGTGATTGATCTTACAAGCATATGTCTAAATTCGTGGCAGTTCACCTACATCAGGTGACTCGGTATGAGTGAAAAATTCTCGACGGGATGTAAAACAAACATTCAAGCATATGACATGACCTTGTGGGAATCAAGTGTTTTACATTGTGACCTTCATTTTGAAGTTCGACGTACTTTTAAAAAATCTTAAACTATTCAATTTCTCGTGAACTATTTAAAGTAGAGCTTTCATATTTTGTATATATACTGGACAAAAAAAGTTAAGGATCATAATTTTGAGCTAAAAAATTTTTATTAACCAAATAATTATTTTGACAAATTTTAACACGTATAGTTTCTCCAATGTGTCCTTAACACAATAGATTTACCTGGTTTCATATTGACGTCATAAGTGCACGATTTTTTCGCCCAAACACGAACAAGGGGTCAAAATCAAAGTGTGCCAACGTGTATATTGAAATTGAAAAATTGTGATTTTCATTTTATTGTGGGTAATTATTGCTCTAATCGACTCTTAGGTGAACAATTATTGACATTAAAAGTCATGAGGCGCCATTTAACTGCTCTGGAAGCTGGTCAGGCAAAAGGTATGCTTCAAGCTGGCCAAGTCCGGAGAACTGTCTCGAGACATTTTAATGTGTCCTAAAGTGTGATGTCAAGGTTGTGGAATCGTTTTAGGCAGACAGGTAATGTTTCTGAGAGACCGAGATCAGGTCGTCCAAGGTCCACAACCGCTCGCCAGGATCGCTATATGTCACTTATGGCTCGTAGACACAGGTTTCAGAGTGCTGTCCAACTCAATACTGACTTTCATGCAGCAAGTGGGGTGCGCATAACACCACAAACTCTCAAACAGAGACTTCATGCTGCTAACCTTCGGGCTCATCGACCTGCTGTTCGTCCCATTTTGAGGAGAAGACATCGTGTAGCACTACTCAAAATAACATAAACTGGCAACTGCGTCATTGGACGCTTGTTCTTTTCACAGACGAGTCACGGTTCTGCGTGGACTTTCATGACGGTCATAGGCGTGTATGGCGCATGCATGGAGAGCGGTACGCTGATTGCTGTGTAGCAGAGCATGATCGTTTTGGAGGTGGCTCTGTGATGATTTGGGCCGGAATCAGTATTGGTGGATGTACTGACTTGCACGTGATTAATGGCAATCTTACCGGTGCAATTTACAGGGACGAGATACTGCATCCAATTGTGAGACCTTATGCGGGAGATATAGGCAACGACTTTGTGTTAATAGATGATAATGCTCGTCCCCACAGAGCACGTATAGTGACAGACTACCTTGCTACAGAGACAATTGAACGTATGGATTGGCCGAGTTGTTCTCCGGATTTAAATCCAATAGAACATGCCTGGGACATGTTACAGCAAGCTGTTTCCAGACGCCCTGTACACATCCGACAAACCGCCAGGAGCTTACGTTAGCTTTACAGCAGGAATGGGCAAGGTTGCCACAAATTGCGTTCCGCAGGCTCATCAGAAGTATGCAGAGGCGTTGTCGTTCCGTTATACAGGCTCAGGATGGACATACACCCTATTGATATTGCCTTTATAAAGATTCAATCATTTGTAATGAAATTTGTTATTGTTGCTCATACCGATTTTCAAACTGTTTTGGGGGGTTACCTGACAATGGTTGCTCTGGCTGCTTAACGTATTGATGAATTTGTAAAAACAGGTTTAAAATGTATTGTTCGATTGTCGTTGAACATTTTAAGTATATATTTAACATAATTTATTTGGTTTTGTTATGAATAAAATACTTCTGAAATCATGATCCTTAACTTTTTTTGTCCAGTTTAGATATGCTATGTTTGTTTATTGTTTTTCGCCACAATCAATTTTTCAGTTATCTGGTGGAGTCCAGTTTTTGTGGGTGGAGGAGAAAACCCAGATACAATGTACCTGGGAAGAGACCACCGACCTTCCGAAAGTAAACTGGCAACTTTCTCTCATATATCGGCTCGATCGAGAATCGAACCCGCGCCGACAAGAGGTGAGAGGCCTTGTGATTTTGAGCGTAATGCTCTAACCACTCGGCCACGGAGGCCCCCTAGATATGTTATGGTAAGACCTTTCATCTCATGTACTATGACTTTGTGACCTTGACTTTCTCCAGAACAAGATGATGCTAGTAGTGGTACCAGGCATTCCGATGTTATGTGAATTCAAGTTTAGATATGTCGTGACTCTATGGGGTCAAAATTTTCTTGGGAATAAAGATTGAAAGATCACAACAGAAGGGCGAAGGTGACTCGAGTGATTGATGTGGTCCATGGGCCTCTTGTTTTCCTTTAGAGAAAGGATACTTGGGACGTTATTTAGACCAAGTTCATGGTTCCATCTATAGACCGAGTGTTGTGTGCATAATATTTGAATTATTTCTTGCTTGATAGTTAGCATATCTAGCATTGGTATAGTGTTTGTCCCTAGAAAGAAAGTGACCCATATTGATTATCGGGTCCAATATCAAACTATCGAAAAATATTGTTTGCTCAATATCTTGAGAGTCGTTTGACAGTCAGTAAACTTGAGACAGTGGTTGCTCATAAAGAGTATGACCCTTGCTGATTTTCAAGTCACAAGATCAAGGGTATAATTTTGTACTAACAAATATGCCTACCCCTATCAATACTCTCAGTACTTCCATCCCCCCCCCCCCCCCCCCCTTCCCCACAATCTCTCACTTTAACGCATATACCGTTGCCTCACAACCACACACTTCAACGCAATTTCAATGCGCATTTATTTTTACTGCGTTTTGTCGTTAATTCAGGGAAAGGCGTTGTTTTTTATTTTGGGTTGTAAGACAAAATAGTGATATAAATCAACGATTTTATTAGATTTATTTCATAGTTCCAACAGTAGAGAGAACATAGATTGAAGTATATACTATGGGTGTTTACCGCATTCCCGCGACGAGAAAGATCTAACGCGGTATTCCAGGGGAGAATTTATTCATATTTTGGATTGATTATTTTAATTTATTATTGATATATCTTTTAAGATTACTGATTATAAGATAGATGATTAATTTAAAGTAGCATCGGGAAAAGGGGGGTGATTAAAAGGCATCACACATTACATGTTCATGAATTTCGTGGTATGCATGAAAAATGTAAAAACTAATAAAGTATGAAAAAAGATATTTTTTTTTATCTTGGGAGAAAGAGAATGTTTGCGCATCTCCAATGTGGTCATGTTTCAGGTACTGTTGATAAAGAGATCAAAGTCAAAACTTCGGACACACAAGTAAACAGGGAATGTTACGCAATATCACACTGCATAAACTTTACAGAAACGAAGTGAGTTACGGACACCAATGTAATTATTATTTTCTTTATTTATTTATTGATTTATCAAGTATTATCAAAAGCTGAGTTTTTGCCTGGATCTATGGAATTTTGTTTGTATTACCAAAATTTCAAGATTCAGTAAAACGAAATGTATATAAAGAAGAAATAGAAAAGCGTGTATTTGCGATGGAAATATTTGCTTCCCAACAAACAAAAGAATAAGTAACAAGAATGTGTAAAGCTTAACTTTTAAAATTCTTAATATGTTGAAAGGGAGATTGGGTCTTCAATCAGGTTGTGTTTGCAGTGAAGCCTTACCGCTTCAAAGACCCGAAACAGTTCCTCCTAAAAACTGTATATTTCAAAACTCGGACACACGGGGAGACAGGAAGCACTAAGCAACCATAAACGAGATGAATAAAGTCAAGGATGAAAAATCTAACATTTTATTAAATTACATGCAACATGAATGTTTTATAATAAACACGAGGAGATTCAAACGAGAACATTAATGAACTTTTTTTTCTTTACACATTCATTAATTCAACAAACATTAAGGAAGAGAGTTTTTGTTGGTTAACAACTAAGCGATTGCATTACATTTAAAAATTTAATAAAAAGAAATATACGACATCGGCCCATCAATGATAGTTTCAACAACTCCACATGCAGTATTTGTAGATGTGACAAAAGACTATTTTACTTTACAATATAATGCAATTATAGCAGAAAGTAATCTGAAAAATATCAAAACCCCTGATGGGCTCGAACCCGCGATCGGCAGTTTACGTGCTAATCTACTGAGCTACTCAACTAGGCATTGGATTTTGCAATGAATAGACAAATATTGACAATATTTTTATTTTCATTCATGGTTTTAAAGGAAATCAGCATATTGGCAATGTAGAGTACCTCCTTGAGAATTTTATACAAGACATCTTCGTCTCCGACTCCTTCGGTCTGATTAAAATCAAACCTTTGATTGTCGCGTGACCAATCAAAATAAAAAAAGAACTAGTGGAGGTTTGGTTTCAATCAGACTGCGGCTCCTTCTACCAAACTTTGAAAAACAATGCTGCGAGTTTTAAGAGGAAGTACAGACACCTTGATTTCTACCACGCACTGACACTTGCAGGACACCGCAAGTGCAGCTGTTAGGTTACAACAGTCCAACTCATAAGGACACGGTATACGGGCGCGGATTGTGAAATCTACATTTGTGTGCAAAGCTACAATATGAAAAATTTTATTTACACATGTTATAAAAATTCATTTATTATTTTTAATAACGTTGAATCAGTCGTCTTAATATATGAAAATACCACTCTTGGCGCTTCACAAACATTGTTATCAAGTTCTAAGAAAGTATCTCCAACCTTTTCGTAAATTTCTGGGTTATCACAGTTTAGACCATAACTACTTATCAAATTATTCTGTTTTCACCCATACTCAATTCTCTAACAGATCTTCTTTCTTTTTTCTCTCTGTGGAGTGTCAATGCAAAATTGTTGAAAAAAAAAATTTGCAACGTCCCTTGTATTTGATGTGTATGAATTAAATACACACTTGTATCTCCATGATTATTGTTCTAACTCTCACGTAAAACGTGTATCCTGCAAACAATTAATGGAGTAGCCTTGGGATTTATAAAAGTTTAAGATATCCTATCTTTTAGACAGTGTACCTAACCCCTGACAATTCACAGTAGCTATCAGTGTCAACCATTATCTAATACTTACTCTCATACTCGAATTTATACCTACATTTAAGAGAAAAAAGTCCTTAAAAGAATGTTGACTAAATGTTAGGTAGGTATCACAACGATAATTGTCCAATCTTATCAAACTGGTCATGGTCCAATCATATCACACCGGTAATTATCCAATCAAAATGAACGTAGTAGTTCCATATATATTTAATTTTTTTTTCATGCACGATTTTTGTCATTTCCCCTTCTTATTTAACTCTTACGTTTTGTACCCCTGATTAGGAAAGTTTGTGTAATTTGTAGAAATAATCAGTTGTTTACAAATGAACTATTTAGATGTTGTTACTGAAGTTACTTCCTGAAGTGCACTCAGGCGGTTTAAACACGTGATTTGAGAGTAGTCACATGGATTTGAGAGTAGTCACGCGGATTTGAGGGTAGTCTTGTTTACGGGTGAAACATTTTAGAAAATGCCGTATAGGATGTTGTTTCTCCGGTGTCAGCATACGAGACAGATAACATAGAACATTTCCGACTGCGTTATTTTCAAACATAATTTTTAATCACCTCCTCCTCCCCTTTATAATAATACCAGGTGAAGCAAGGCTTTAAAGGTTACATGTATGTTAAAGGCGCAAAGGATTTTTTTATTATCATTATTACTATTTTTTATTTGTTTGTTCGTTTTCTATTGTTTTGATTGGGGGGTGTTTTTGTTATTTTGTCTTCTTTTTTTTTCTTTCATTGGTTGCTTTTCAACAGTTATTTATATTTTAATTTTGAATGCCAAAGTAATATGCATATATGATATCTAGGGAAAATCTGTATAGGGTGCATGCGAGGATCTAGAAGGGGGGGGGGGGGGGTCGGGGAGGGGGTCCGGACCCACCCTGGACTTTGCAAAGATGAAAAAATTAGAATATAACGATTTATAAGAAATATGAGTTGACTGTTATTATATTATAAATATTTCTGAATTAACTTTCTTAGTATTGTAATGTCATTATGAGGTTAGAATCAAATCACAAATGTTATTCGAGTTTTTAAACGAATGATTGACGTTATAATCTTGTCATTATGCTACTGCATCGTCATAGTCATCGGCTTTCTGCCTCAGTCTGCTTTAGACTCAATGTGACAGACTAGCATTCGTTTATCATTCTAAGTAAATATTAATAGAATTCTCTCGCAGTAATCCGATTTTCATTTCCTTGTCTTTCTGTAAAGGACTTGGAGAAAGAACTCAGATTTTGGAGACGTTATTGTGTTAACATGAGCAAAGAAACTTCAAACAAGTTCTGCATTCTACTCAATCTTTTCAACTTTGTAGATGGGGACGTTTTCCCTAACGTGAAAATTCTTCACATTGGATGTGTTTTACCTATCACAACATGTGAGGCCGAAAGATCCTTTTCTGGATTGACATATCAAGTGTTACATGCGCAGTACTATGCAAGAAGACAGATTGACTGGGCTTGCACTAATGCATCTTCACAATTCATTAGAAATTGACCAAAAGGAACGTGTACAATCATTTATCAGGCAAGGAAAACGAAGATTATTTCAGACAAGTCTCTTTAGCTAAATAATATTTCCTATCAGAAATCATCAATACACAACAAAAAGGTCGCCCGCGTGGTGCAGTGGTTATATAGAGCGTTTCCTCCGAGAGTTGGAAAATAAAGGGTTGAACATTATATCACAGGTTCGATTTTGTGAAGAGGTTCGACCCCCCCCCCCCCCCCGGAAAAAAATTCTGGATCCGTGCCTGCGGTGTAAAGTGGGACCACAATTGGGAATCAAAGTGATATATAGGAAAAATCTTTTAAAATTCTTCTCAAGAACCACTGAGCCAGTATAGGTAAAATTTACATGAAAGCTTTGTGTAAAATAGATTCAGATCTGTTGAAATCATGCCCCCTCGGGGGGGGGGGGGGGGGTTAAAGTTTTGCATGCAAGAATATGGGGTAATTCTTTAAAATCTTCTCAAGAAGGGCTATGATTAGTCACATTGGTATACAAGTATCCCAGGGTAATGCAGATTCAACTTTGTTCAAATCGTGGCCCCCGGAAGTAGGGTGGGGCCACAACAGGGAAGTTTTACATGGGAATATATATGAAATTTGTCTTGTTAAGAACAAGCAGCGATCATTAGTCGTATTGATATGCAAGAATCCCTAGACAGTCCATATTCTATTATGTTCAAATCATGGCCTCTTGGGGGTAGATTAGGGCCACTTTAGGAGATCAAAGTTTGACATAAGAATTTATTGGAAAACATCTTTAAAACTCTTCATTCCAACAACAGCAGGCCTAGGACCATGATTAGTCATATTGTCTGCAGATTGTTCAAATTCAAGTGTGTTCAATTCACAGGGATATAATGGGGCCATAATAGGAGATCAAAGTTTTATTTGGGAATATGCAGGAAATTAATGAATACAAAGTCTTTTCAGGAGTAACAGGGCCACACTAAATCATTTCCAAATGATAATGTACCCAATTTGTGTGAATTCAAGGTTTTTTAATGCTCCTGTAGACCAAGTGTTGTGTGCTTAATACTTAAAGTACCTCTTGCTTGATAGTTAGTATATCTAGCATAGAATAGTGTTTGTCCCTAGAAAGAAGATGATCCATATTAATTATCGGTTCAAAGGTCAAGGTCAAGCTACTACAATATCGAAAAATGTTGTCTGCTCGATATCTTGAGAAGCATTTGACAGTGAATGAACTTGAGACAAAGGTTGCTCTTAAAGAGTATATGACCCCTAATGATTTTCAGGTCACATTCGGATGAGACCGTAAAAACCGAGCAGGTGTGTCACGATAAAGATCCCTCTCTGCTCAAAAAAAAATATATAATCAATCAATGAATCAGGTCATATTTTGTACTAACAAATATGCTTACCCCCATCAATACTCTCAGTACCTTGATTTAAAAAGTATAAAATAGCCACGCTTGTCTCCGACACTTCATCGGAAAAATTGTGTATTTCGTGACATCATTTAATGTTTTTTTCCTTGAATTGTCATTTCATTATAATGTATATATTTTAATGCGGTATGAACTCAAAATTAACACTGTATACAAACAAATGTCATGGCGTGAATACTTTCAATAAATATCACGATTTAGAGAAAGTCAGAGATAGCTTAGCTTTATCCGTTTGCGCTTCTTCAACATTGGTTTCCATTGCTTTTCTGATAATTGTCAAAATAAGAATTGTTGTAAAAAGCGAAAGAATCATAAAAGCGGACATAGCGAAGCAAATTATCTGCATGGAGGATATTATAGATATCCAGCACAGTACCACAAAACACGACATAATGGATGCGAGCACCATGAAGATCCCGCCACTTAAAGTAAGCAGAATTATTCCAATTGTCTTCTTAATTGTACCGAGAGCACAAGAGAGAGTCTTGATGATTTGTGAAATGACGGCAATGAGAGATAAAGCGATGAGAAGAGTGATCACAATAGTGACGATCAACACAATAGGCACAAAAGGAGTGAGCAAAAGAGTGAACATCATCGTCATCACGACCAGAAAGGTGATGAGCATCATCATAGCATTCAAAACATAGGTAGCAATGTTAATGGTGCATATATAGGTATAATTCATAATATAACAGGACTGGTCGCAGGTCAGATGTGTAGGGTCGACTCCAGTAATTCGTTGTACGGAACTTTTAATTCCTCTAAATATCAAACTGGCAACTTTTGCTGATGGTCGGAGACACAGGCACATACAATATATGATGACATTTCCGATCAATTGAACGACACTTTCCACGGCAACAGAAGACATGGAGAGTGGAATGACTACACTTGTATGCGACATCGTTCTCAGCTGCACAGCCAAGGCATTAACGTGTCGATAAGCTGTATATCGTACAAGAAACTTGTTAATAAACGCCAGAAAAGGACTGATTATATACCAGCAAGACTTGCAGCCAGATGTCGACTGTTTCATGGCTACCTCGTATGGCTAATGGTCAAAATATCGACATTTTAGTCTGGTGATACCACAGCTTTATCACGTATTCATCATACACTAGCGGCTTTAAGTACATATATATAGTGTGAAGCTTACACTGCACTATCTGGGTTCAGGGACCAGCCAAGGCCAAAACCAAAAGAAAAATTTAAATTGAATGCAAGTAATTTATCAATGACCCTGTTTACTCCACGGGAAGTGCGGATCCAGAATTGTCATACTTTTGATGCAAAGTATCAAACCGGCAGCTAGAATTTTAATATTCTAAGCATTTTCAAAGAAATTTTAGATTGCTATATGAAATATAATATTTAAGAAGTGAAACAAGGTTAAGAAACAATTTAATTTGAATACTCACTTTATAGAAAGGGGCACTAATGCTATCATTTATGTAAGAACACTTGAATGGTTTTCAAAAATTATAAATATATGAACTATCATTAGAACATGAAAAGATGGGCCTCCGTGACCGAGTGGTTAGAGCATCGCGCTCAAAATCACAAGGCCTCTCACCTCTAGTCGGCGCGGGTTCGATTCTCGCTCGCGCCGATATTTGTGAGGAAATTTGTCAGTTTACTTTCGGAAGGTCGGTAGTTTCTTCCCGGGAACATTGTATCTGGGTTCTCTCCTCCACTAATAAAAAACTGGACGCCACCAGATAGCTGAAAAATTGTTTTGAGTGTGGCGGAAAACAACAAACAATCAATCAATTAGAACATGAAAATGGTCTAATGCAATATGAAAGTTTAAAGAGTATCAATATAATACATACATTATTTGAAGGAAAAACTATCAAAATGTTGTAAATGCAGGTGTTTATAATTCAGGTGTGAATTATATGTCTACTCGTTATATAAAAGCAAAAGAAAAGTTGGCTATTTAAACAAACAACACAGTATCATCAGATATACTCTTACGCTTTTACGCCGCAAATCCAAGAAGTCCAATTATAATTAATTTGGTGATAAGCACAACAAATATCCCGGAACTTGAATGAAAACTATGAAGAGTATACGGCGTGGATCTAAGAAGTCTGATTTTAAACATTGCAGGATTTAAGCCCCCCCCCCCCCCTAAAATCCCGGAACTTGAATGAAAACTATGAAGAGTATACGGCGTGGATCTAAGAAGTCTGATTTTAAACATTGCCGGATTTACCCCCCCCCCCCCCTCCTTAAAATCCCGGAACTTGAATGAAAACTATGGAGAGTATACGGCGTGGATCTAAGAAGTCTGATTTTAAACATTGCCGGATTTAAGCCCCCCCCCCCCCCCCCCCCCCCCAAATTTTTCAAAGTTCAATATATTATGTGTCCTTTATCAGAGTACAATGTAAGATTGACAATTTTTATGGAGTATAGATGTATATAAATAATGTCATTCAATTCCTCTCTCTCTCTCTCTCTGTGTGTGTGTGTGTGTGTAGAAACTTGAAAAAAATAAAAAAGTTTACTCGTGTGAAAAGATGAAGATAAAGAATAAATCAATCCCCTAATTCCTACCAAGAATACAAAATTGAAAATAGAGCAAACACTACACCTGGTCATATCAGAGGTGGAATCGGGTCTCCAGCAGGAGTATAATTGAATTGAAGATATCTCTAATTATATAATTGCTCTCTTTAAAAGAATTATTGCGCGCATCAAATGAATTAATGATATCAGTAATTCAGTTGAAGAGAGCAATAATTCAATTACTGCTCGCATTAATTGAATTGATGTTTGGATTAATTGAATTATTGTTCTCTTCAAAATGAATTATAACGCGCATCAATTCAGTTGTTGATATTAATTCATTTAAAGAGCAACCATTCAATCATGACGCGCATCCATTCAGCAAAATAATTAATGCTATCATCAATTCAATTAATGCGCGCAATTATTCAGAATTGAAGATATTATTTGAACAGATCTTGAATTGTTACGCGCATTAAATGAATTGATAATATCTTCAAATAATTAAAGATACCTTCAATTATTTGAATTTATGTTAATTTGGCACTCCTTAAAAATTGGCAAAATCAATGTGTAAAGAACCGCCCTAACAACTGGTTTGAAACGCGTCAGGCAGCATTTGACCCATTGACAGTTTGTATTGGTAAATTAGATCGTTATAATGACCACTGAATTTGCAAATCGCTTACTTTAAACGAGACCTTTGAAACCCCTGCAACATCAACTTGTTTGTCAGCAGCCTGCCTCGATTTAGATCACAGACAGAGCAAGCTCTTGCGTATCGAATAAGTTGAGAGACATAATGCAGGTGATAATGGAATTTTGCTACATAAATATAGGAAGTTGACAATGGAAAAGCTGAAGTCATCCCGTTTATTATGATGTTGAGCTGTTAGTTTGTCGTTAACATCTATGTTCAATAAAATATCTAAGTATGAAGTTGCTGTGGAAAACTCTATGGTGTCTTTTACTTCGAGTTCATTGGGATATGTCGAATATTGTGTAAACAATATCAGTTTTAAAAGATTAAAGGTGATGAGAGGTCTGAAATATCTTACGATTCTTTTTTGCGTATGCCCGCAATGCCCACCTGTTTGCCATATTTCTGTCTTTAGAAAATATTCTGTATGCTGTACCGTGTTCGTTACACTCCATTGATTTACTGACATGGCCCTCGATGCGTGCAAATACGTAAATCACTTCATGTACAGATACAATGTTGTAAAGATTTTGTAGTCTCAAAACTTACCAATAAAATAGGGCATAACGAAGAATTCTTTTTTGCAGATAATAAATGACTGGGATGTATGCCACCTCACATGCAGACATGCACCCAAATGCAAACTCAATACATGCCGAGTGCAAGACGGAAAAGAATAAAATTTTGACATAGTAGATTTACATATAAACATTGGAAGGATACATGTATGTAATTTAGAAAATTTTAACCCTCGTACATAATTGTATAGTACATACAATTAAGTATCACAGTAATGGCAATAAACGTTCCATTCTTACTGATCTACCTCCACCTACCGCAACGAAGGCAGATACCTGTTCTATTTCAGTATTCTTCGTCGTGCCCATTTTTATTGGTAAATTTTGAGACTACAGATTCTTCACAACACTGACTCGATGGATACGATATGCACACTTCGAGAGCTATTTTTGAGTGTACAGGATTTCCTAAAGATTTGGTATCTTTCCTGAAGGTTTGTCATCTTTTAACAAGAAACAGGGCAGACAGAGTTAGGCATTACAGCAATGAACTTTACTATTACACTAGTACTAATTCATGTTTATGCATCAATTTATTTAAATACGTTTGTATGTGACAATGTACTCAACAAAACAAAGTAAGAGATTTATGCAATACATATATGTATCAAACGCACCTCTCATCGTATTATCCTTGCACACGTACTGTACGCTAATTTTTGGGGAGTTTAAATTTTTTTTTATTTTTCGAGGAAAAGGGGGGGGGGTGGTTAAGAGAAATTACCTCGATTGAGCTTGTGATATATTACGTAAAAGACCAATTAATCCTAGAACTGTCTCAGGTGCTTAATTAAGGTATTTTAACATTTTATAGAGGCTCTGTCCGAGATAATACTAGAGTACGAAATAGTACTGCGTATTAGTCTTTCATGGATCATTTTGGGGGAAATGGGCGTGGTAAAAATATAAACAGAATTACAGCCTTGTCCAGAATTGTTTTCTTTCGATACATAAATGTGGATGTCGTCCTGGGTAGTTCAGTGGTTTGAGCAGGAATGCAGCGGTCCAGGGTTCAATTTCACAAATGTTCTCCTTTCCTATTTATTACAATATATTTTCCCTCTAAGTTTTAATGAATATTCTTTAGTTAGCACGAATTAAGCATGATTTTTGCACAGCTAGGGGCCACCAAGTAACCCCAAAGTTAACAGTTTGATACTTAGGATATTTTGCTAGGTTATTATTTTAATTTTATGATGTAGATTTTGGAGCAGTCAATTTCAGACAGGTCAATATCCTTTCAATTTTCCTTTATCATTTTCAGAAGTATGGAGGTCCAGTAGAGACATCATTAAAATAATTATTTTTGATTAACAGTATTCATTTTTGATACATTTCTACATCTTTTAGATTGTGTTTTTTAACAATTTGTTATTTGTTATATAAATTTCATCTCTGATTAACTGTATTAAACTATAAACTCTTCACTCAGGTGTTTTCATTAAAAAGTGTTTGGGAATATTCTTACTTGGGAGAAGCTATACACCAATAGCAATGGTTTTTATACAATCACAGAGATGCCCCTAATATACTGGTTCCAGTTACACTCTAAATAGCAGAATTTAATTATTGTCTATCTTGAAGCAAAAAAGAAAGCATTAATTCCTCTCCACTTTTGATGCTTTGCGAGTTGTGACTGACTACCTGTGTTAGCAACAGGACTAAAAAGTATTGCCGTGGGACTGGTACACTTCTTTGGACAACCCCATTGTCTATTATGGTTAGTGTCTAATGCTGAAAACAATGTAAAAACTTTGTCAGCTTCCACAACTTCAAATAGGATAATAAAGTCTAAAAAGACACCATCAAATGTCTAATCATCTGCCATATCCCTTAAGTAGTGATCACATAGCAGAATTGGACATTCTGTAAATTCTACTTTGTAGTCATAGTATAGAGTCACTTCTTGTGGGTCATCATAAGAGTCCCCCTCATAACCCAGCTCTTGTAGGGAGGCCTCAGGGAACAGCATGGCTTCCCTACTGCGGGAATCATCTGAGAAAACTGACAGCTTTGTGGACAGAATTCCTGTTTCTTTAGTGATTAACTGCAAGATGCTGTAAATGGTTGCATCTGACTGGACCATCACTTCCAGATGTGCTGGGTGATTCCGAAGTTCTCGATCAAAAGTCACAAGTCTTAGTTCTAACCATATGAACCTGTATTAAATGTAACAGCATGTAAACCATGAGGAAAAGCAAGTGTTCTGTGATACATAAATGATAATTCTGTGTTTTTTACCATAAACCAAATATTGTTTGTGAAGTAGCAGTGCAGTCTATGACCTATTATATGTGTAATGGAGAAACATTTGGTACATATTTTTCTAATGGGTTCAGGACAACAGATATATTTGCTAGTGAGGAAATGTAGCAAATTATGAAGAAAATTTTGTTTACACAAATTGATTTCTATTCTGTTGGTAATACAGCATCTTATAACATACTTGGGGTTTTTATTTCTGTAGGGTTCATCTATACCCATTTTACATCCTTGACATTTCTCACTCTTTTTTGGCATTACTATCAGGATTTTCTCTGCTTCCTCCTGCTCTCTATCTATCTCCTCCAATTCTCTGCAATAAAAAAAACTTGTTCTTAGAATTATACAATTATATATCATTAAGTGTCTAAAACAATATTTTTTAAAATTCTTTATATTACAGTGATATTACCAGTATGTCTAAAGTTTATATAATTAAATGTTACAGCAGAAAATACAGGAATATGATTTCCCAAAACAAGACCTGTTTCAAAATACCTAAATATCTCTCTTAACCTTGCGAATCATATAAGGTACCATAATTTTTCATACTGGCCCTTGGGATGCCTTCAGAGAAGACATCTGGCACTTCTATGATGTGGACAGATGGGCAAACAGTCTGGTTATGTAACACAATATAATTTCATGTCACACAATGAGCTACTGTCAGACTGTAGTGTTTATATAGATTCACTTTAAGATTTACTGAATAGTCACTAACAGAAGTTGATCCATGCTTTATACTTACTTGGCATATTGCAGTCCTTTAGAAATTTCAGTATAGTCAATTTCACCACTGTTATCTCTGTCCAATAACTTTGCTAGGAGATGCACTTGTGTATCATTGAGGGCTAATCCTGAGTCAAACATACCTATTTCAAAACAATACAAAATTGGAATAGCTTATCTTCATAAAATGCATGTACCACATTTAAAGAAATATCAAGTGGATAATGTGTTATTTTCTATGTAGCTTGTTAGACGAGTTCTAATTGGTTATAACAAGCTGAGAGTAATTTACTACCCTGCTGAAGCTAAAGCAAATGATGTGATGTCACATTACCTTACCCAACAATAAGGTAATGAGTATGGGGTCTGATTTTAATCAATGAGAACAATACCAGGTATAATATGGGCTGATTTCTCATGTCACAGAACAAGTCCACCAGTGTTCTTTAATTCTTTCATCATACAACTTTTGCTAACTAAATTGATAATCAAATAAACTGTGGAAGGCAAGCTGGCTTTATTTGGTCTTTACCCATAGCTTAATGTATACTTAATTTTGAACAACATGCATGCAATCCAACATTATTAATATTTTAGGAGATATTGTTATATTCTAAAAAAATAAATGGGCACAGCACTAAGAACACATTCTGTATAATAATCATACTTTGTTTCTGTGGTTACATACCTGATTTAAACTCATCATATGTAATGATACACTCTCCATCCTCATCAAGTTCTTTAAACATTTTGACAATCTTATCCGCATTCCTAACTAACCACGCATCCATCTCTTGAATGAAATTATGATAAAATTCCTTCTGGTTTTTCAGTTTTTCAGTTGCTTTCTCAATTTTTTCCTACAATTTCACAAGACATGTTAATAAAAAGCTTAATATAAAAAGTTAAATCATACATTTTTCAACTGATACATGTATTGATATTTTATATATTTTATGCATAACCTGGTCCTGACATTTTAAACTAATTAATCTTTATGACATCCATAAAAAGTTGCACTATTTTATGCATATTATGAAAGTTTGTGTATGTTTATGTGAGCAGGTGTGTGCATGTGTGTGTTTGTGTGTGTGTGTGTGTGTGTGTGTGTGTGTGTGTGAAATAGAGAAGAAGAAAGTGAAAAAATTTTGTCTAAATAAGCAAATGTATATCTATTGTATTTTTATTCTGCTTAACAGCTTATAATTTTGTCATATGACAGGCACTCATTAGACATGCTGATTTAAGAGATGCATTTGAAATTCAAACCAAGAATGTCAACGCAATTTAAATTTTAACATATGAGTGGATCTAGAGGGGGTCAGATAGGGGTCCAGACCCCCTTCCCCCTGGAATTTACAAAATCTATATTGTCATGATTGATGAAAAACAGCCATTCTATCAGTATTGCATACAGCAATATATGTCCTATACTAGTCCCAAAGTGACAATATGTAACTGGATCTGTAAACATACATTAGAAAACAACATACCAGCTTCCAAACTCAAAGCATGATGAAAAAAGTCCTTTCATACATGTAGATTATGCACTATATAGCTCTACAAATGCTACTCCATGAGTAAATCTTGCATTTACCTTTTGAATTATGTCAATTTCGTCTGCAGTAAATCTTAATGCTGCTTATGGAGTAACGCTTAATTTACACCTTTATATTGTCAGTGACGTCACTGATTGTTACTAAATGGATTATTGTCAGATGTAACATCATAGATATTCTAACATTTAAAGCAATTAATGGTCATTTCCAATTAAACAATCCATTTTTTTTTTCCCTATATATTTACCAAAGCTTTCTCTGATTTTGATAATTTTGTCTTTTTCTTTTTCCCTTTCTTTTTCTTGCCCTCTTTTCCGAGATCAGTTGTACCATCTGCAATCAATGTTCCTGGATCGCCATCAACCCCAGGAGTAGTATCCAGTTTATCTCCAGCCTTGTGTTTAGCTGATTTGGGTCTAGGAATAAAGAAATATCCTTGATGTATGTAAAACAACACAAATTTTGCACAAGTATGAAAGGTCTGTTTCATTAATTGTACATGTAATAATAACATGTTTGACCCTGAATTGCCTCACCATCAACACACATCACTAGCCACAATTTTTAATCATCAGTCAAATACAAGGTGCACCCAAAACAATAGGTATACACTGTCTAAAGTGTAAACAGTCATGAATGATGTTCATTAAAAACCAACCTTCTTTGACAGGAAGAGACAATTAACATAGTTAGTTGACATATTCTCAGCAGAGAATGCCTGTACAGCTGACAACATGCCATGAATAATGTAACTAAGTGTGTAGACCCAGAGAAACTGCCATGTGGACAAAACTATACTATACAGTAATTGCATATTCTATCCATTTGACACCTGAGGGAAAATGGGGGGGGGGAAGACACCCAAAGGCATCTGGCAACGAAAAGTGGAAGATGAAATAAAAGAACAATTAAAAGAGAAGTTGGGATACGCATCATAAGCTAGCCAGCGACAGAGAGGAATGGAGAAAATCATTACTGCCCTATATGCCAAAGGCATCATGGGCTGTAAGTAAGAAAGTGTTATCTATCAATATGATAATTATATGCGACAAGTCTCTTTGGTGCATTTCCAATGTGACGTGCGACACCGTGTATAATCACTGCATTGTGCAATGTTTATATAAAGTTGACTGAAAACTTTTTTAGTTATAAATTACATAAGCTATATATATTCAGTATTTTGGACTCTTGGAACAATGATCCCCGCTTGCGACGCAAACAGAAAAACACACACACACATATGTATATATCCGAGCAAACTCTAGCAGTTGTATTTGATCGATTAGACCTGTTAAGTTTTATCATTCTAAAATTAAACCTTATCAGATGTTATGAAAAATGTTTGAGAAATTAGGCTTACTTTTTCTTTCCTTTCTTTTTCAAAGGCATTCTGAGATATTATGTATCTTCACAGACTAACCGAGATCCGTATCTAATGTACATAGAGATGTCAAGGTCGACTTTAGACTGGTTCTCTTTCGCATCGAAAGTGAAAGTACAGTACACGATGCACGAGTACTTTTTGGCTGGGATGGTGTTTTTCTGTTTTTTATGTGTATTTTATTTTTCGCTAAAATTTTGGATAGAAAGAAGAAAAATAATATATGATAGCAGTAATGAATTTTCATCTTGCATTAACCCCAGTTGTGTTAGATGTGTTCAATATCGCCAAGTACTAGTGAGAGCTTGTGAGCGATATAAACAAATGTGCAGACTTCAGACAGGACTCGTAGGTTCAACACCAAGAATAGAAAAATCTTTGCAAATTAATTCGAAACATAACTCAAGTGGAAATATGACCGATAACAGTGGCTCCAATCCTCTGGTGTTCAATCTAAAAGATATGAACTCTGAAGAGTTTTACAACCCGTATTCATGTAATAAGTTAGCTGATGATGTTAAAATATTAAAGAGGGGACAGGAAACGATTTTTTCAGATTTTCTGACTGTAAATGAACCAAAGTATCAACATCTTTGGTTAAAGAATGACACCCCAAATGGGCATTGGCGTGTTTTTCATCTCATAAACCAAGGAAAAGTTGTGGAAAATAATGTTACAATATGTGAAAGTACGTTTGCCATGATTTCCAAATTAAAGAATGTAATGAATAGGAATGTGTTTGGAAATGTGCTGTTTTCTGTGGTCAACCCAGGAACAACAATATCTAAACATTATGGACCAACCAATATCAGAATTAGATGTCATTTAGGTGTGTATTACTGTTTTCAGTTTCTTTAATCTGGTAATTAGGCCTATAGCCCAGATTTGTTTTTACGTTTCCCAAGTATTTTCAATGGAATATATTAAACTTGTTTAAAAAGACTGAAAGTACTACTTGTATTTTAATTTTGTTTACTAATTTTGTTTACTAATTTTGTTTACTAATTTTGTTTTTATTTTTAGGTATTTATCTTATTTTTTTATCTTGCCCCTAGTCATTTAAAACAATAATCATTACTAAATACAAAATACTTGTTATTTGAACACCTGTGAGTGTGATTGGGAAAGAAAACCAAAGACGAAAATACGTGTGTAATGTGAATATCACATTTAAACTGGGATTATATAAATCTTCTTGTGTTCAAAACCAGAGTATCGATGAACATGTGCCCTGATATGCATGTAAATGAATTTTAAATTCACTCCTCAGAGTATCTAACATTAGGGTGCATCTGAAAACTTGCATGTTATCTAACAAGTATATCTTGCCCATGAACGTCTATATATCAAGTCAACAAAACACTTTTGAATATTATTTTTAAATTATTTTATAACATTTGATAAAATACTATATATTTATTTTCATCAACTAACTTGTATTATTGCATACACTAATTTCTTGTTGAATTTCTCATTCGATGAGCTGGATTCACACACACACAAACACCAATCCATAGTAAATAACCTAATTTACTTTCTTGTTATTCTTTCTTTATTTGTTTGACTCATAAATGCACTAGTATAAAATCACCTTGTAATACTGTCATTTATACATAATATTTATAGCATTGCCTAGACATTGTCAGGAGAGGGTGTATATAGGCTATGCTTATTGCCTAATTCAATTATTTATTGAATAAAATGTTGTTTAAACTAACAGGCATATCTGTCACAACAGCTAAAAATCATGCTTGCTAAACTCATAATTGATTTTAAACGATCATAATCAGCTGTAACTATGAAAAACTAGACATCTACAAAACCTTAACATTGACTTGATGGATCAGTCATTGAAATTCAGAAAATGTACAAGATGTATAATAAAAATTATATGTGATTTATTAGTCCAAGTTAAAATCCTTAGTTTGTTCTATGTAACAGGTAGGGATAACTTGTTTACATTTCAAGTAAACATTAACCATTGTAAAATACAGGCTCCAATAAACTGTCAATCAGTTCTTTGTTTTGGATTATAACCAATAATTGATTTTGATTTTATTGTTTTACACTATAATCAAGTTGTTTTTCTCACATTCTATCCTGCAGGGCTAGTAACTGTTGATGAGTGTACTCTGACAGTTTCTGGACAGCAGAGAAAATGGGAGAAAGGAGAATGTTTGTTGTTCAATGACTCTTTTGCCCATGGAGTGCATCACAAGGGTGTAGAGGAGAATGGTTTTCGTGGTGTGTTTATTGTGGATCTCTGGCACCCAGACATAACTCCTCAAGAGAGAAACGCATTAGACTACATATTTTCTCCTGTAAATAGGTAGCACTTCTAAATAAGGAACATGTACTTTCCAATGTTGTCCTATGATGCAAGAACTTAAATAAGTATATGATATGGAATTACTATACATGTAAAATTATCTTAAAAATAACTGCATAATACTGTATCTGTCGCTACTACAGTACTAGCATTTATGTCATATACATATACCTAATTTATATATATATATATATATGTATATGTGTGTGTGTAAGAGAGAGAGAGAGAGAGAGAGAGAGAGAGAATGTAGCTCTGTATGACTAAAATTGAATATATATATATATATATATATATATATACACATTTAGTTGGGTTTTTTTTTATCTAACAAAAAGCACTAGATACTTGTTGGATTTATCAGGCTATAAATCTGATGGTATTCATACATCTTAGTCGTGCACCTTCAACTTTCAGAAATAAACATGGTGGTAATAGACTGGATGTGCCTACGCCAATTGTGTATTGTTGTTATTTAACTGTTTGAATTGTTTTAAATGCTTAATCATCATTAAAACTCTTAAACTTGATCATTTTTAATCTTTTATTTTAAAGAAATGAAGCAGTAGGGAAGTTACAATATTGTACATTGTGGATTATTTTGTTTTGCAAATGAATGGCTGTTCCAATACTTGCACTTTTACCTCCATGATGAGCAGGAAATTTGAAATTCATGATAAAAACCAGGGCAGAATGAAAAATTTTATAATGTATAGATGAGCAATAAATCGTTACTTTTTGTAGAATATAGTGTGATAAATCAGACAGCGTGTGCATATAAATTTTCATAATGTGCTAAAGTGTGTTATTCAATTTGTTTGCACACACCGTCTGATTTATCACACTATATTTCACAAAAAGTGACAATTTATCTCTTATATATATATACATTGCCCTGTTTTGTGTATATTATGTTATCTGTTATATATTAAACTGTAAAGAAGTCAAGCTAAAAGCATTTAAGCTTAATTTCAACCAAATTAATTTCCATCACAAAGTCCAAGGTGAACTGAACTTAAACATGCATGTTAATTAGTTTTTTTATATATAGTAAATCCAGTTGGTTTGGCCTTGGGTGGTTTGTTTAGGTCAAGGCTCTTGAGACTGAGGCAGGACCACGATATGGGTGAAAATTTTTACATAGAAGTATACAAGTCATTATCAAAACTGGTGAACTTTTTATTTTTCTGAAAACCAACAATTTTTAAGCTTCCAAGATTTTATTTTTCAAATTGAATGTAATAAAACACACATTAATGAATAATGGGATTTGTACAGTCTCGTCAAAAGTCAACATTTTGTAAATTTTATGGTTGTTATAATGATCTAGTTTGCCAGTACAACCTTCCATTAGGTCAAATATTTAGTCCGACATGTTTCATACCAATTGTAAGGCCGTTCTTGGCACCTTGATTCTGTCTGCAGATTACTCCATTTACCTGATCAACATATAAGGCATACAGTGGGTGTGACCAGTTGACAGAGGATGCTTACTCCTCCTAGGCACCTGATCCCACCTCTGGTATGTCCAGGGTTCCATGTTTGCCCATCTCTCTGATTTGTACTTTCTATAAGAATTATACAAGATTGAAAACTTCGTTCTCTTGGCCTTTTCATTATTATACTTTTGGTCTTGTTTCACTCCACCATTTTTTATTTTCAGGATGAACTCGGATTAACAAAGTTTTGTGAATTAAAGTTACATTTTAAAATGTGTCAGAATAAGATGATTTGCAAACACTAACCTTTGGAGTATGTACGTATTAAAAGTACACCTATTCAAATAAATGTTGCAGAAGATGCATACAAGGGTTGTTCGATATGTAACGTGCATTGTACGATATCTCAAAAGCATTCGACTCAAATAGTGAAATGAACAATCCCTTGAAAGTATTCAATCTCTGAATCCATTTCTGAAATGCGTCATGGTACGCTGATTTAGGTAGACCTCTGAGGCACTGACTGATGGCTGAGCCAAGGGCTTGTCGGGATTTGTAACGACGACCAGATGAGAACTTTTTAAGTTTTGGTAAAAGAAAAACGTCGCATGGGACTAGATCTGCAAAGTATGGTGGGTATGGCAAGACGGTAACCTTCTACAACTTCAAATATTGCTTCATAGGCTCAGATGTAGGTGATAGAACACTATCATGAATTAGACAAACATGTCCACATCCTGACAAAGTGCATCGTATATGGTAATATTTCTTAAGCTTTTTTAGTATAACATGTCGGCAATACCAACCTGTAACATTTTCGCCCTTAGGCACCGGAATATGTACGGCTATACTATCAAATGAGAAGAATATGCAATAAAGAACCTTCTTTGTGGTTATGGTTCTTTTGTCAACTACAGGCCTTCTACTGTGTTTACTTAGCCATATTTTGTTTCCAATTTTTCTTAATGGCTAGAAACAGTGAACCCATATTTTGTCACCAGTAACCATGTTTGCAAATTGTCTTTGATTGAATTTCGGAAACATTTTGAACAATTGCTTAGCGGTTTGTACTCGTACCCGTTTTTGGTCATCTGTCAATGTATGCGGTATCCATCTGGCAGAAATATTTCGTACTTTCAAAATACTCTTCAAAATGAAATGCACCCACAATAGCGATATGCCAACAGCTATGGCAATATCACGTATCGTGTACCTGCCATCACTTTCAATTATTTCCCCGACTTTTGTCCTGCCTGTTACAGTCATGGGTCGGCCAGATTTTGCTGCATCTTGGATGGACACTGTGCCAATCAGAAATTTTTTCTCCACCTACGAATTGTCTTTTAAGACACCTTATCAGACCCATTCAGTAAAAATCTGCATCACCGAATGACCGAATTTTGTGCAAACTTTCATATATGCTCTAATTTCTTGAGTATTCTCAACCCGTTTCCCAACCATTTTTAGGACAGTAATCAACGACTGGCTCTACTGAAATGACTATAAGTTTAAAACTGGAGCTGAAGGCTCGTGTATATACCACTGGAAATGTATTTGATTGATTGATTGATTACTTATTGCTTTCCGCCACACTTAACAATTTTTCAGTTATCTGGTGGCGTCCAGTTTTTGTTGGTGGAGGAGAGAACCCTGATACAATGTACCTGGAAAGAGACCACCGACCTTCCGCAAGTAAACTGGCAAACTTGCTCACATAACGCCGCGGCCGAGATTTGAACACGCGACGACAGAGGTGAGAGGCTTTGTGATTTTGAGCCCGATGCTCTAACCACTCGGCCACGGAGGTCCCGGAAATGTATTTGAAATCGTGCAAAGCGTTATCACGCTGTGGTACAATACACATTGCATATTGAGCAGCCCTCGTAATTAGCACTAAAAGATTACAATGGGATACACCGTGTACAGCAAATCGTGAACTTCTCAAATGTCTGTCTCTTACTCCAGACAGCAAGAGGTTCAGTGGCAATATATATCACGTTGGTGAATCATGTGACTTTGACATGATTACGGAAAATGGCTACTGAAGTCAACACAAATTCAAACGAGGAAGTGACACCTTTTTCAATAACGAATTGTCACTTGACTTGTATCAACATTTGAAGAATTTCTCAGAAACAGATCTATACTAAAATTGTAGTTCTAAGTGCGACAGAAGCGGAGAACACTGACACAGTTTTTTGGCGGTCGGATTGATTGATTGTATATTGTTTAACGTACCTCTCGAAAATCTTTCACTCATATGGAGACGTCACCATTTAGGTTTGACGCGTCCATGGCACGAGCGGGGCTCACGACCTCCCGGTTACATAGCAAACGCTCTAACGTATGATTGACTAAATGGGGCGGTCCTTCCGATGAGACCGCAGAAACCAAAGTCCCGTGCCACAGTAGGTGTAGTACGATAAAGATCCCCCCCTGCTCAATAGCCATAAGCGCCGAGCATAGGCCTAAATTTTGCAGTCCTTCACCGGCAATGACGACGTCTCCATATGAGTGAAAAATTCTCGAGCGGGACGTTAAACAATATATAATCAATCAATCACAAGTACGATGAATGTTATATTTAAGGTAAACACTTGCGAGCGGGTATTATTGTCTTATGATACTATCTGGTTACCTTATAATCACAAACATAACGAGCAGTTGCGATGGCTCAGTGGTATAGCGTTCGCTTCGTAACCTGGAAGTCCTGAGTTTGAGCCTTGCTCGTTCCATGGCCGCGTCAAACTTAATACGTAAACATAAGTATTAATTTCTTCGACAAACGCTCGGCATCTAGAAATGAAAATCGCGGATCTTTCAGATATGACTTTAAAAATGAGGGTATCAGGTCGCGACAGATTGACATTAAAGAACCCCCATTGCTACGACCCTGTGCGTCAAGCATAAGTTTAAATTTGTAGTACTCCACCTACAACTGGAGACGTCTCAGTATGGGTGAAAAATTCTGGTAAGGATTTAAACAAAAATGATGACGATTATCACAACGACTTTTTTTAATTTGGTATACCGAGACTGATTTTTTATTAGATATTCTTTTTTTCTCGAAAGGGTATGAGAATCTAAATATCAATTTTCTTTGGCCTTATCGTTTCAAGCTTTTTATACTAAACGTCAGTGTACACAGGTGCCCCTGTTAGCTGTAAGAGATTATGTGTCAAGTGGTAATTTTAGGAAACAAAAGTCCTTATTAGACAGGAAAGGGTCAAGATTCACAAAGTAATTTTCATTCTCTGTGCATTTTATATGGGAGCACAAGCCTTGTAGATATTATTAATAAATGCGTAAGTCATAGATGTGTTACTGGGGAGCCTATCGATACACGATAATGCAGAATCATGCCAGAGTATAACGAACAGATATGGTAGTGATAAGTCGAACAACATTCTGTAAAGAGTGAAACTGACCACTTCAGTGAAAGCAAACTGGTAAGTTGTCTAACTCTTAGCATAAGTATTGGGTGTTTTTTTTACCTTAAACTTTGAATTGAATTTATTGCTTTGTATTAATTCGTATCAAAATGTACAAAATGATTCACTTTTTATGCACCATTGTGATTTTTTTTTTTCAGTTTTACACATCAGAACGGTCTTTATGATCAACAAGTATTTTCGAAATACCAGCGCCATTAAATTTCCGCATCACAGTCGCGGCATTTTCAAGAGAAGATTATGAAGATTTAAAAAACAAAACCGTCATTTCGATTTTGTCGTGATTGTCTTGCATGTATTCTTTCACTTTAATCTGCATATTCCCCTTTGCTTCATTATTTAGTGTATCTACTATATAGTCAACAGTCTGTATTTGTTAACCCACGTCATAGAGCTACACGGATGATTGAGGTATCTTATTTATAGAATAAAACAAAATCTTGATCATTATATTGTAGACAATACCACTAAACAAACAATGGAACGCTCTGATATCGTGTGCAATGCTGACAGCATAGAAGTGTTTTTTCCTAAACGGCTCTTCACAGTTCCTTCACGGATCACGTGGCTAGACCCCAACTGCAGCATCACCAGTAATGGTACTCACTACATCTCTAATATTAAGCACGGGCAATGTGGAACGACTGTCAGTCTGACAACAGACAGCGTTATTTTTGAAAACGAAGTCAACGCCAATCCATTAACAACTCAAAATATTTTGTTGAACTTCGGGACCTACCCATATGTTATTCCAGTAAAATGTATCTATCCTAGGAAGGGAATGACACTATCGTCGTATCAACCACTTAGACAGCAGGTGCGCGTATATGAAAAGCGATTTGGACATTTGGGCATAGATATGCAACAATTTGAGACAAACCAGTTCAAATATGCACTAGGGGAATCTAATTTTCCAAGGAAACACGAACTGAACTCAGACATCTTCTTTAAAGTTGGCCTGCAAAACGGTGGTGCAACTGAACTTGGAATACACCTTGACACATGCATAGCAACCAAAACTTCTTCTCCATATGATAACGTTTTTATAAAATTAATAGAAAATGGGTAAGTCAGTATCCTTAACCTTATCTAGTATAATGAAACAGTAAAAACCAATGCTAAAGAACTATTCAGGGCCTACTTTGGCCCCTTAAAATAAGAAAATTTACATGAAATCAAAGGAATTTAAAATGCATTCATAATTAGAAGAATAAATTCCAAGTATAATGTCCACAGGTATTTGTGAACTTTGTCTCTAATTATTGAACACCTGTACCATGGATATTCCAGAAAGAGAGACAGAAGTAGAGAGATTAATAATTAATTTTTTCATTTCTTCAGGTGTCCCAAAGTCAATTTTGTTCACCTTCTTCCGTCAACAGTCAATGAGACGAGGTTTAGTTTGCGGGCGTTTGAGTTTACCTCCAGTCAATCTAATGTCGTCTACATCCATTGTCAGGTTTCTGTCTGTCTAGCGACCTCTCAGTGTACCCCCGATTGTTCATCCAGCGGTCGTACCAAGCGTGACCTCAACACTGAACCTTCCCACTTACTATCAATGGGTCCTCTTGTGTTTGTTTCTGATAAAGGTAAGTACATGTATATAATAAATTACAAGATCAGTAAGATTTTATCAAATCTCTCTCTCTCTCTTTCTCTCTCTCTCAAACACACATACACATACACAGAGGCTGATCAAAATGTTCTTAGAAATTTCATCTTATGTGACTAGAAAAGTTTTTAATTTTATGACAAACACTTGCAAAATATGAGGGAGTTTTGGCGTGATGTTGAAACGTCATGCTTTGTCGTAAAGCTCACTAGAACATTGGACCCTCTTCTCCATTTCTGCCTTAGAAAAGAGTCTAGACACTCATCTTGCATTTATTTACTTCAAATAACAAAAAGTCCTATAGGGAGAATATCAACTTTCATTTTTGTTTGTTTGTTTTTAATTTGTGTGTATATGTTCAAGTTTTCAAAATTACAATTCAACCCTAACACTTATCTTTTGCAATGCTAAAATTAACCTTTAAAGTTGACCTAAACAACATTTTTTCTATTTTGGCATGAATTTTGGCTTCAGGACAGGCCTGTCCATAAATGAGATTACGCTATTTTGATGCGTTGTAATCTAAGAACAATTTACAAGATTTTTTTTCAGGGCACCCTTGCCTCGGGGTGAAATTCACCAAAAAAATAACTTTCAGGGAACCTGTATTTTTTTTGTTGACAATTTTATATTTATATTCTTAGTTTTAAAAGTTAATGTAGTTTGGTAAGCTTTCACTGTACGCCGAGATCGAGGTTTCTTTTTGTCATGGTTCAAATCCACCTCAAGCCACAATTTTACATTTTATTTCAAATTCGCCTTTTCAACACTTTATATTTTGCATAAGAAATGTCTTTATATTCCATCAGTAATCTAATTAAAATACATGTTCATTCTTCATGTAAAAAGCATTTAAGTGGAAGCAAATTGTAAATTTCTTGTACCCAGACGCATTCCAAGTGAAACTACGAGGGCTAATTAATATGTTGTGAGCCTCATATGTAAGGGTTTGAATTTTGGTTGACATATTGCATTATTTTTCAACACAATTTCCTTCAGTGTCTATAATCTTTTGCCAGCAATGTTTAAGGGACTCAATGCCACTTTTAAGGAAGTCCTTTTCTTGACCGTTCAGAAGTCCTCCACTGCGTTTACGACGTCATCGTCGGACTGAAAGTGGGTACCGGAAATGGCTATTTTCAGTTTTGGAAATAAATGAAAGTCTGATGGAACGAGATCAGGCGAATAAGGTTGATGCTCAATCAATTTAAAGCCACAATCGCTAATGGCAGCCATGGCAGTGACAGACTTGTGAACAGGGGCATTGTCCTGGTGGAACAACACACCTTTACCCGTACTGCCCCAGAAATGATGTTTAGATGTTTGTCTCTTCTACCACGAGAATATACCAGCATCCCAGAAAACCGATGCTATAGTCTATCCATCTGATGGAACAGTCTTTGCCTTATTTGGCGGGAGTGAACCAGGGTTCTTCCATTGTTTAGACTGTTCTTTGGCCTCTAGGATGAAATGATGGACCCACGTTTCATCCATAGTAACAAATGTCTGAAGAAAGTTAGCAGGATCTACCGCTAAAAGTTTAGATTAGCACGCGACAAAGTGCGTCTGGTGTGCCTCTGATCAACTGTTAGAAGTCTTGGTACCCAACGGACTGAAAGCTTTCTCATTGCAAGCTTCTCTGTAAGAATGGAGTGTACTCTTTCCTGTGAAATGCAAACTGATTATTACTGATTAAATATTGTTTAACGTCCAGCTCGAGAATATTTCACTCATATGGAGACGTCACCATTACCGGTGAAGGGCTGCAAAATTTAGGCCTATGCTCGGCGCTTATGGCCTTTGAGCAGGGAGGGATCTTTAACGTGCCACACCTGCTGTGACACGGGGCCTCGGTTTTTGCGGTCTCATCCGAAGGACCGCCCCATTTAGTCGCCTCTTACGACAAGCTAGGGGTGCTGAGGATCTATTCTAACATCCCGATCCCAAACTGTACTGGCTACATATCTTTCTCTAACTCGCATGTCGGTCATAAGAATATCATGGACTTTATTGACCATTTCTGGGGTTGCAACATTGCGGGGTCATCCTCAAGGCTTTGCCTGTCGCGTTTAAATTCCACCACCCACCTTTTTACTGTAGCATATGAAGGAGCGTCTTCCTTAGTGTTGCTACCATATCAGTATGGATATCCTTAGGTGCTAAACCTTTCTTATTGCAAATATTGGATCACTGCTTGTTTACTTGAGAGTGTTACCTCGTCTTTATAAACTGACCAATTGACACCAGTCTTCGGGTACACACCCTTTAATAGTCAGGGAATAGTACGGTTGAAGAAGGAAATCGATGCTAACCTTCTTCAAAACAAGCTCACAACATATGAATCAGCCCTCGTATATCTCGAGGTAGCAGACTTTGTTTCCAGGACAATAATCCATTCTGTGTCACTCGACTCAAGTACATGTGATACGTATAAAATCACGTCAAGCCAAAATTGTGCCGCTTGTCATTTAAGAACTCCCTTGGGAAAGAGCCATGTTGGAGAAATACTGAAGAACTGGTCATGTATTTTATTGCTGGGGATAAATGTGTGTATTAGCGATGTTCTGTGACAAAAATGCAGGATTAAAGTTTACAGAAATATGAAATATCATATGGAAATAAACTTGAAATGCCTAAATAATATGTGTTCCATACCAATAGTAATAAAATATCTATTAAAAGTTTCCTCTTACATCCACGTACTAAAGACAATACTAACAATGTGTGAAAAGCGGTTTCGCTAAAATTATAAATGAGAATTTTGTAAAGACTAAATCCAGCCCAATAGTTTTGTTCTTTTGTTACCCTGAATTGATCCCCCAAAATGTGTTCCACCGTTTCATATGGGCTCCCAATTTCCGTAACAATCTCCAGCACATTGGGCCAGCAGTCCAAGTCCATTAATGCCCTCACTCTCTCAGCAAGGAAAGGACATTTTATCATGGTCCACTGAAGTGTTTCCCCTCCTTAAATTGTGTCATTTGAACATGAGTTGGCTATTACCAATACATTTCAAATAATTGAACCAAAGGAATTGAAGATACGTATAATTGAATTGAAGACTGGGCTAAATGAATTAAAGATGGGTGTAAATAATAATAACACCTATCTGTATTTGAATACACTACTTGAGAACACTTGCTTGGCCACGGTTGCTCAGTGGTAGAGCGTTTGCCCTGTAACTGAAAGGTAGTGAGTTTGAGCCCCGCTCGTGCCATGGCGGCCAAACCTAAGACGCAATTATAGGTAGCGACTGCGCCTTCGCCAAACGCTCGGCATCTAGAAGTGAGAATCAGGGGTCTTTCGGATGTCTGTCGTGACAGATGTTGCACGTTAAAGAACTTTCACTGCTACGGTCGTAAGTGTCACGCATATGTCTAATTTTGTGGTATTTCACCTACCACTAGTGACGCCTCAGTATGAAACAAAAATTCTCGACGGGACATAATCTTTAATTCATTCCCAGATAGATGCAGTTCAATTCTATTTATATCTTTAAACCATTTGAAGATGGATATAATTGATTTAAAGATAGGTACAATTGATTTCATGGTAGATATGATTAATTTAAAGATAGGTACAATTCTATTAAAGATAATTACAATTAAAACATCTTCAGAAAGAATTTGAAGATACAAATCAACTATACTTGAGTTCAGTTTGTTTTCTTGCTGTGGAAAATAACGAATGCCCCCTCTTGGCTTAAAAATGGAGGGAAACGCACAGAGCGCAGTCAGGTTGAAAACAAAAAGATGTTTTCAAAATCTAAATTATGTATATAATGTTAAATATTTTCATGAAGTTGCTATACGGTCATGGGTGAGAGTAAGATATAATTCAATTTGCTGAGGACGAAGTTTGTAAACTTTCGCGCCAGTCGTGATAATGTATGTTTTTGTGGGGGGTAGTTATTGTCAGTATCTTCATAATCAAAATGTCTTAAATATTGCTCCTATCGTTACAAAAAACAAAACAAAACAAAACAAAAAAACAAAAAAAAAAAACCCACAAAAAAACAACCAAACAAACAAAAATTAAAAAATAAATAAATAAAATGAAAGAAAATAAGATAAAATAAATAATAATAATAATAAAAAATAAAAATCAGAATAGACTATCTGTATATAATTGTAAAATTGATGGAACGTTTCAACAATTCATATTATGACGTCATTTGGTTTCATATTACATTTCCCCCTCATAAGTAGCCACAAAAATAACGAAATACTTTAAGAACAAACAATAAAGTACGCATGTCCCACCTTTCACAACATCCGTTTCTATGGCTACTGTCACTGTCGTGCTGTCTGGAGTTCATCAAAAATATTTCGTACGTGAATTCAAAGTAGGTTAGATATGATCACGTCTAATTTTGAATTACATCTACTGAAAAATAAAAAAAAAGTTATACGAATTTTTGTATCAACCTTCATATACATATAACAGAGATGACCTTTCCTTAAAATACATTTTATTGCAGTTTACACTTCAAATTTGGTTGCCAACGTCATCGCCGGTGTGTCGGGCACAGTTGCCATAGTAGCTGTGGTAGTTGCAGTGATGGGATGGAGAAGAAAGTCAAGGGCCGCTGTAAATGGCAATGGCAATCAGCTTTATTGAAAATTTTGTACTGTATAGAATTAAAAATTTATATGAACTTTTGCCCATGTTTTGGCTTTAAGAATTGTGGAATCATTTCATTTTCGTAGTAGAGCATTTGCTTCTAACCGGGAGGTCGCGAGCGACCCTTGAAGCATCGTTCATTAACTCCTGTCTCGTACGTGCACCTTGAAAGACAAAATATGGGGGCACTTGGGTACCTAAGACATTCCGCAACTAATTACGGTAACTGGGTGAGCGTGTTGATGTTATTGCAGCTGTAGTAGAAATCTTACTTCCAGCAATACAAGGTGGCCCATGTTCTCTCTGCAAACTTTGTATCGATGTTATAAATACATTGCGGTTTGTCCAACAAATCATACTTTTTAAAATTTTACCTAATTCTTTGAAACTACATCTTCAAATGTCGATATAGCTCGACCAGCTGACAGGGCGCAAGTTTTGGTGACGTTTAATTCAGGCCTCATAAACTCTTTGAACCATTTGATGGAAAATAAATGGTTTCTGTCGCCCTTCACTAAACTGAAAGCGTACTCCAAGACCATGGTGACATCTGCCTTTGTGTATCCATATCCAAAGCTTACCATAAATTTCAGATGGTCCACAAAAACAGCTTCTTCTTCTAGTGCTTGGAAATATACCTAAAGATGATTTTTTTTTCCTGGATCCACCCGTTCAAGAGCTTTTTGTCTCAATTTAGTTTCAAGATTTGTAGCCTTCCATAGTGACAATCCTTGTTCTTGCTAATATAGCGTAGCGGAAATTGGGTTAGGCATGCGCCAGATTTAGGCACATGTATCCCACGGATTTTGGGCCCTTGGGCTGCACACTACCCTGCTTTCAGTGCCACCTCCTTTTTTCCTCACATAAGCGTCAGAGGGTACATCAGCAAGGGAATTCTCATTTGCATAATTATGTCAACTTCCCCCTTCACCGATTTTTTGTTTGTTTGTTTGTTTTCCGCCACAATTGGTGGAGAACTCAGATACAATGTATCCGGGAAGAGACCACCGACCTTCCGAAAGTAAACTGGCAAACTTTCTCACATATATCGGCGCGAGCGGGATTCGAACCCGCGCCGACTAGAGGTGAGAGCTCGGCCAAGGAGGCCCCACCGATTTTTTGCATTTGAGAAGCAGTAGACGATGTTTGAATGTTGATTATAGCCGATAAATGGACTTAATTTCCAGTTCACCATGACGATGCGAGAGGCAAGACTTTGACAGAGTTGATTCTAAACGGTAGGGTCTAATTAGTATATTATAACGAACTTTTCGCCGAAAATTGCAAGCGATGGTGCTGGTAAAAAAGAAAACCGAGATGGCGGTGTGATATACATTGTGAATAGTTTGTTTACAGGAAGATATTTTTATTATTATAAATATTTAAAACGTCAAGATCCTGTGCATTCAGTATAATAAAACAAACTCATTATGATAAAACAAATATTGCATGTAGTTGAGGGTAATATTCACCTCGATAATTTTTGCCTTGCTTGATTTTCTCGGGTTGAAATTTTTCAATGTTACCCTCAACTACATGCAATATTTATATAATGTAAATCAGGCTTAATGGCAAATTCTTAGTATGCATGGATTGCTAAATTAACATAAACTCAAATAGCTGAAGATATCTTTAGTTATTTGAAGATATCAATTCGTTTGATGCGCGCAATATCTCTTCAAATAATTAATAATATCTTCAGTTCTGAATTATTGCGCGCATTAATTGAATTGATAACAGCATTAATTATTCTGCTGAATTAATACGTGCTATAATTAAATAGTTACTCCCTCTAAAAGAATTTTTGCGCGCATGTAATGAATTGATGATATCAACAATCAGATTTACGTGTGCTACAATTCAATTGAAGAGAGCAATAATTCAACTGATGCGCATCAATTCAATTGAAGATAGCAATAATTGAATTATTGCTCTCTTCAATTGAATTAATGATATCATTAATTCATTTGATGCGCGCAATAATTCTTTTAGAGAGAGCAACTATAAAATTAGAGATATCTTCAACATATTCACCACTGAATTCATGATCTATTGTTCTCTGAAGCTGTATAACTCTAGTATATAACATATTGTACATGATTTCTCGGGAGACTATACCAGAATATAGGGCGACATAACAACCCAGGGCTTTCCTGTCACCTCGGGGTAAATATTCTAGTATGATACCCTCGAAGTCGTGTAATATATGTATGATATCACCTGTTGTGAAGTACTCGAACTGTTACCCGTTGCTAGATAACATCACCCCGGAGCGCGTGCTTTCTATTCCTGGGGGGGGGGGGGGGGACTTTGGGTTTTATTATTATTATTTGCAATTGATTCTTGGCCAATCAGATTCGAGTATTTTACACAAAAGTATAATAATATGCCATACGTTACAGTAAATTAAAAAAGATGTCGTTATTGTACACAAAATGACTACCGTAAAAGAAAAATCCAATTCTATACCAATTTACCTTAGAAAAAACCTATTTTAAGTTACTCAAATTATATCGGAACTTCCTTTCTTTGCTATTAATCCAATGATCCAAGCTATGGATAAAACTGGTTCATTGATTCTGTCAATATTTCTGGTAGTGGTTCTAGGTTTAAATGATTCTGTCAATACTGGTTCTGGTAGTGGTTCTGGAGTACACATTAAATGATTCTGTCAATACTGATTCTGGTAGCAGACAAAACACTTATCAGGTGTGTTAGTAACAATCAGTAACCAACCTAATGATAATTAGACGACAATAATTAGTATCGATTCAGTCCAAGGCAAAGTAGACAGCACCAGTCAAAATAAACGAAGTGAATTGAGCAAACATGTTTTACTGTTTTCCAGTTTTGACCAATACGATCCGTGACAGGTATGATAAACTGAATTATCAATGACAAGTATGAAATACTGGTTCAGGTGGTGACTTCAGAGCATCTTTGACATTTGTGAGAAGAAGAAACTAAGAGTCCAAGCGTGTTTAAAGTCCCATTGGTGAACTTTGTAAAATACTATTGCATGATTCTGTAAATGTCAGGGTGGTTGGTTTCTAACATGGCAACGAATTATATTTAGCAAAACGGGGAAAATATCTCTATGTTGTATGAAATTATTTCCAAGTTTGACATTGCAGACGTTTATAACTCAATATGTTACTGTATCAAAGAAACTACTGCAATAATCAATGAAACGTTCGTTTTGATATAGTGAAAGAAAGACGTCAACAGACATTCATGTCGGACCGGGAATTACAAATGTTTAATTCCTCTAAGTGTCTTCAGTAGACCTTTTTAAACAGATTTGGTTGGTTGTATATGGTTTAACGTTTTCACTCACATGGAGACATCACCATTGCTGGTGAAGGGCTACGGAGTCTCGTTTTTTACAGACCGCCCCATTTAGTCGGTACTGAGGACTAATTCTAACCCGGGTCCACACAAGACTTCTTGAAAAAGATTTTTTGATTGTTACCCTTTCTTTGATCTTTGGTTCATGTAAGTTTAGACATGTTACACTAATAGTTATAGACTGTTTATTGAATATGACAAATATTTAAATCAAGATAGGTCAAACAGATTTTGTCATCTATGTAATGTTGGAGAAATCGGAGATGGCTAACACTTTATACATTGTGATCCAAAATTTTTGTGTACATTTCAAACCATACTAAATTTTTATCCCTGCAGATACATTGTTCAAATAGATATTTTCTAACCTTCTATGCTTGAAGTTTAATAGGATTTGAAAATTGAGGGGTAACAGTGTTGTCAAGCCATTGATCCTCAACAGTTACTAGAAATGCACAGAAAAATGTCCAGGCTTGGGTTTCTCATATGTCTCTAACTTAAGTTTGAGTTTTCTCTTATTTGATCAATCAAAATTTGAGTAAAATCTTAGACTTAAGTTCAAGTTTCGACTTAAAATATTTTCGAGAAATATAAGCCAGTTGTCTGAGCAACAATTTCACAGATTGGTTGGTTGGTTGTATATTGTTTAATGTCCCGTTCGAGAATTTTTCACTCGAATGGAGACGTCACCATTGCCGGTGAAGAGCTGCAAATTTAAGCTTATACTCGGTGCTTGTGAACGGCCTTTGACCAGAGAGGGGTCTTTATCGTGCCACACCTGCTGTGACAGGGGGTCTCGGAAGCACCTTCCCATTTAGTCGCCTGTTACGACAAGAAAGGGGGTAATGAGGACCTATTCTAACCCGGATCCCCACGGGATCCACAGATTGGTAAAGAAACCCCGGTTTAGTGGGGGACAAGAGGCACAAGAGCCAATTACGTCTACAGTCTAGCAGGTCAGCCGAAAACATCAGAACTATCGGGAACGCTAGAGCAGTTTTATAACACGTTGAAAATTAATGTTTTGCAATATTTTTTTCTTTAAGCTATGGCAATGTTTTCAGAATGCTGCATTTTAATTTAAGTTTGCTTCCCTATATGGTTTTCTGATGAATTCCACTATTTTCTTTGGGGTTATTGGAGGAGCTAGAGAACATCAAGGATCTAAAAACTGCAACTAGGAGGGAATTCCGCAAAAGTAATGTTGATATGAGCAAAGACAATTTAAATACAAACACGCATTGCTTTATATTGGTCAAGACTAGTAACTGTAAAGGTAACAAAAGTAGTTCATCTCTATTATATGCCGTTGAGATGCCTTTGAACTTGGATAAATGAAAGAAAATGACCATATTTCAACAAAATTTATTAAACAAAAACAAAACTCGATTATTACAACAAATGACACATATCAAAGTTTTATAAGAATAATTGAAGAATTTAAATTTTAAGTGCTCACAGTCCTGGAAAGTGTCATATAGGAACAACAATGAAAGAAATGCCCAAGTGCAACTGTCTACAAAGACCAGCAAGAAAAATCTCACGGTGTCCTTTCTCCGATAGCATATCATTTATAAATAAAATTACTTTTGCAAACTTTCACAATGAGGCTTCTTTTCAGGAAATTTCCAACTTGATAAAAAGGAAATAATAATATGGAAATTATTCAGATCTTTCTCAAATTTAAAGAATATGACTTTCGTGTGAACAATATCCTCAGTTAGCCCGTTAGGGCTGCCATATCCAACTCTCTCGTAAGCTGCTCTTCAATGCATTAAACCTTTCACACGGGCCTATAGTATCAGAAGCCGGAAACCAAGTACTCTGCCTACGACTTGCAAGAGCAGATCCAGAGGGGAAGGGTCGGGGTCGGGAACCCCACCCCTGGAATTTCCAATTAAAAGAAAAATTATCTTTCACCCTAGCATCGCGTTTAATATTGCTTCATCAACTCTCTCGATCGACTTTATTCGCTCACTGGGGACAATTTCAGAATTCAAGGTCATAATATAATATGAAAATTAACGTACCGCAATTTCGGGTGCAGATTTCGCATAGTCTACTAACTGTAAAAACGTGGAAATTACGGAGGCTTCGCCCTGGAACCAGGTCCCAGATTCGCGGCCTTTTGAACCCCCCCCCCCCCGATGAAAAAAGTTGGATCCGCACCTGGACTGGTGTCTTTAAACGGAACGAAAGCCCGAGGAAATAGGACATTGAGAAAAGTAGATTTTCCCTGTATTGAAAAATCCTATACTTTGCTATATGATTTCGGTAAACATCTGGTGTGTGTTTTGGTGCCCCGCCCCAACTAATGAAGAACGACCCAACGTTTTACCTCGGTTGCAATTGTCCGGAGACTACTAACTGTGAACGAACTGTGGGGTAGACAAAATTAACTCGCGAGGGACTACGGGATAATTTACAAAATTTAAAACACAAAATTATGGGTGTCCAAAGTATAAATCTAGTTTGTTATATATATACATTAATGTATAACAGAGTTGCATTTTTTATTCCATTGAGAACTGCATTTCAATTTGCAATTCAAGAATTGGCTGAATTGAAAACGTTGAACGTGCGTGTATTCTAAATCGCTGCGATTGGCTCAATCCAAAAATTCTCATGCTTAAAATTTTTCCAGGTCATATGAATTATAAAATTTCCATAGATATTAGCAAGTCAAAATTGAGAATTGTCTAGATACACTGTCAAAGATATGTTGACCTTTAGTGGACTCCGAATCTTCACCAGCTGGAAGCGGACGATGGAGCAAAATTGTGTTTGAGGCAAATTTCGTTAGATTTGAGATTCTTCATATTTTTAGATAAGATAGAAAAATATGTCTACCATTCACATAATATTATTTATTTGTTTAGAGGTATGATAATTACTTTAACCCCAACCCCAAACAAAGAAAATTCAAGTACCTAAATACCGGACCACTCTAAGATATGCATTTTGAACATCCCTTCAAGACGAAGGGTTAAGTCTGAAGTCATAGATATCGTCGTTTTTTTATAGTAATCGAAGTTAATTAGCAGAAACGATTTTATCAGAAGGATAACTATTTTAAAAGGCACGTATTACAAGTATTTAAGTTTGGAGTTTTCACTTGTCTGTCTCCCTTTTCACCTCAAATCAAGACCGCTTGAATATATTACTAGTTGTGTGAATCCGCATAATGGTCTTGAATCCACAAAACACTTCATACCCTCTTTGTACTCATGAATGAATAAATAATGTAATAAATGGAACCCGAAGCAAACGCACTAGAAACAGTGTGATACGCTTGATTTATTTCTAGAGATTGTACAACTCGAAGACAAATATTCAACGATAATTTCAAACCTCAACTGAGTTCGTATTACATTAAGTTTACATTAGTTGGAATTAAATAAAAATATATTCACATCAATCCCGCAGAAACGAAAACATTAATTCCGCAGAAACGTATTTACGGTTTGAAAAACCATATCAGAACATACCGCGCTTTAGCACGGCCTATAATAAATGACCGGTTGCGGTTGGTCAGTGGTAAAGCGTTCGCTTAGTAAAATGCGGAGCGGGTGGGGGTCATGAGTTCGAGCCTTGCTCTCGACATGGCCTTGTCAAACCCAAGATGTAAACATAGGCAGGGATCGTTCCTTCGCCAAGTGAGACCTTAAATAGGAAGGTCCCGTGTCGCGGCACGCGTTGGCACGAAAAGAATTCTCACTGCTACGGCCCCGAGTGCTAAGCATAGTATTCATCTACAGCTGGTGACGTCTAAGTATGAGTGAAATTTTCTCTATTTGATGTTAAACAAACAAAAACTCTAAACAATTGATGACAAAGATCATGCATCACAAAGTCACCATGACATAATCATACAGGGATAAAACCATCCTACTTTTGAATATTTTGCCTAAAGATTTGTAACTATAGCTCATCGACCGAGTGTCGGGAAATATGCCCGCCCAAGCTTGTCGTGCGGTGGAGTAGACAGAACTTGCAAGTTCCGATTCCGTTCACATTTCCTGACCCTTTAAAACTCTATGCACTTCTAATTCTAGAAGCGCATATTCGTTTACATTTTCAGTAGCAGACGAAGTGTTTACTTCCGTTATTCCATAGCCCGCCATTTACGTCATTGGTGGTTATTTGTAATCAGATGCGACGTCACTTTTCAGTTTAAGAAGTCCCCGGGCATTAAAAAGTGCGGGGTTTTATGGGTTATTAAAAGTCCGAGTATATCCTATAAAATTTATAGAAAAGGATATTTGAATATGTGATAACAGAGTAAATCAACACCAAAAACGAAGAGAGCTCATTAGGATAGACGAGAGAGCTACCTTTCCATCCATTTGATAACATGCATTTTAGAGCAAGTTTGATTTTCTGCGCAGGAATTGGATTTCTATGGTTGTACACTACCACCTCAACATATGTTAACACTAATATTTCAAATAAAAGTTATATAAAATTTACCATGATATATGAAATTTCAGTGTCATACAAGAGAGAAAAATAATTTCATTTTCGTAAGAACAAATAATTATACATTGATCAAGTATGATATTTTGTAATTATGCAGAGAACTCTGATCTTTTCTTGTCCACATGGTAATTTCCAAGGCATACAATACTTTCAACAAAAATTGAGAACGGCCATCAAGAATACTAAACTTTTGTATTGACAATTATCGTTTTCTAACATGTGCTATAGCTGTCCATTACTTACATTAAAGTAACTTCACTCTGACAAAGAAAAATTGAAAACACACGAGGGATTTGATGAATTTCTGAAATGATGGATATAGTTATGAATAGACGACAATACAATTACCTAGGCCTATCCATCTTCACAGTTGGGTGCACATTTAATTTATTTTGTTATAAATATCGTAGACTTCATTTCTTTTAAGATTTCACATAGATACATTTTTTTTTCTTTTCTTTTCATTTTTTTTTTTTTTTTGCTGTGATATAACCTAAAGTGTCAATCTAAACTGTACCTTTACTGGTCATCTCTTAAAACTGACTGGATAAAACATCCGTATGGGTCTACTACATTTGATATCTCTTTGTGATCTTAATTTTGATATTTGTACAGAGTCTCATTAAATTCACCCCCACCCTCCAAAAACGAATGCTTAATGAAGTGGCATTAAATATTAAATTATTTCATTAATAAATCTATATTTATTGACAGTAGATTTAATTATTGGCCACCAAAAAAGAATAATATTGATAAAGAAAATTATATATTTACAAAGTTTAATTGAAAACAAAACAAAATAGCATGTTAAAATAATTTGCGGGAATCCATTTTAGTAGCATCGAGTTCATTATTCATTGAATGATCAAAGCTTCAAAAAGAACATAGGCTCTCGACATTTTAAATATCTATAATTTAAAAAAAAATGTCTTCATGTAAACAAACGATTCACAGTTTGCTTATAGGAAGACATTTTTTTTTTCAAATTATATATATTTAAAACGTCGAGAGCCTGTTAAAAAGAACTACTAGTACGTGTTTGAGTACGTAGTCTTCAATTGTACAGTGTCACAGGACTACCTCATTTTAGAAACTACGACAGTCTGAAATTTTATGTACGTGTACAAAGCTATCTATATTTACATATTTTTTATTTTTATTTTTTTTTACAAATATCTGTCATCCGTGACATTTATCATACACATTCGTGATTCCCTTGCCACAAAAGAGAATTGATGGCTGAGCGAAAGTGGCGGTTTCTATAACCGAATAAGACCGGACTGAAACCCGAGTTAAGCAGGACGGGAATGTAAGATACCTCCATTAAAATTTGTTTGGATATAAAATTCATTTTGAAGTATATCACAAGACATGCAATAAGTATATGAGGTAACCAGCATATCGTCGACATGAAAGCAAGCATAAAGACAGTCACAAATGCTTTCCGTATACGAAACCCTCGCTTCACGGGGTGCTGAAGTCGGGCACTTTTGATAAGTGTGTCGATTTGTTTTGATTGCTCTTTTGCAATGTGGAAGAGATATAAGTGAATACACAAGCTGATTATCAAGAGACACAAGACTAACGCCTCCGCTCCAATGCGGAATAAATTTGTAAAGACGTGCATGGTACACACCCTGTAAGTGCTCCAGTTATTCCATCCAAAAAACGGAAGTAAAAAATAAGCATATCCAAAAAGAAAAGAAAAGACGTTCCATAAAATCACATGCCACGATTTAATCTTGCGATGCCTCCAAGGATTGATGATACACACTAGTCGATCTAAGGCCAGGCCCAGCAAAACAAACAACGAAGTCAAAATTCCACTGCGAAACACAGTAAAATTCAAAAGGCAAAGATGCTTGTTGGTCAAAACATATTCTGGCAAAATGATGGATGATGCATAAAATGGTACACTTAGAACGATGATAATGTTAAGAATGGCTAAGGTGATAATCAGTTTGTCGTGGGTTCTTCTCAAACACTTGAATCGGAAATATATAAACAGAACAATCCCGTTGGTAATAAGAGGGAAAAGCATCACAAGAACTAGAATCACTAAAATCATTGCCCTTTTGTCATCCAGCGCGTGGAGATTGCGCAACACTTCGCGCACCTCCTCCTCTGCACTGCTCCCATTGTAAGGGGTGTAAATCATCTCGAGAGAGAAAGAGCAAACCTATACGATAGTTCCAGAGTGAATATTCCTGTTCCTGTGATACGGTAGAATTTATACCAATCTTAGGGAATTGAGAAAAGGTAGACTGTACAAATTACGGTCTAGTGCTCGCTATTCTCAGCTTGTGCATATCCTACCGGTATTCATTTCTCCTTCTGTAATCTAAAAGTACAATGTATAATTTTGGTAATAAATATTAGTCAACTTGTTTCCCCAGGGCGTGCAAGTTTTGACTGTTATAAATAAATATATTTGTTACCATAACGAGCACCTGTACAGGTCTCCCTCAAAACGAGTAAATGGTCAGCGAATTAATTTCAAAATACCCCGTCCTATGGTCCAAGGTATCCACCGGACACTGAGTCTCTTAAAATCAATTAGAGTATTAAAAAGGCCCATTAATACTTACGCTAAGTATCGCCTTGTTTATTACCATGAACCATAAATAGTTCATAGGCTTAAAGTATTACAAAGAAATTATTGTACAATAATAATATCGACAGAAATCGACCTTATTTTATGTTACGTCATAATCAGAAAGACGACGAAGTTTAAAGTACTAATAATACATTTTACCCCTATTTCTGCACGTAGTAATCACATGTAGAGTGTGTATTTTTATCGTAGAGGGTCGACGTGATCTTTGTGATTACTGTGTAATATACCAGGGACATAATAGAGCCTTGTCGGATAGAAATCGACCTTTCTGTAGCTTACGTCATAATCAAAATAACAAAGAAATATATTTTCATGGGTTTCCAAGTTCTTTGCACGTTGTAAACACATGTAAACCATCTTAAAATATCTATCGTTTCTTTATAACTGAGGGGTTTAAGAGATCTCGCGGCCCGCAGTATTTACTAACTTAGAGGGGAGAAAACCCTGATTTAATCATGTATACCATCTTCTTAAAAATATCTCGGTCAAATCTTCTAAATTTTATCACAAAACTCCAGATATGATAATTTCACTAGACATATACGATGTCTCTGGTAGAAGTATGACATTTGCAAAATTCTAAAATTTAATTTAAACTTATCTATTTTACGACAATTAACAAACAAGTTCTACAACTATATCAATGCTTCTCGTGGGCTCGGATTTTGGCGTGAAGGGGTCATTGATGTGGGAGGAACCCGACTATTCGGAGGAAACCCACGTGTCCAAGTGGGCGACCACCATACCTACTGCCAGTCTTGGGAACTATGGAGCACCAAATTAACTCATATAATTGAAGGTACATGTAATTATTTGAAGATATCATCAATTCAATTAAAGATATCCTCAAATAGTTAAAAATACCTTCAATTCTGAATTATTGCACGCATTAATTGAATTGTTGATAGCATTCAATATTCTTCTGAATTGATGCGAGCTATAATTCAATCGAAGATAGCAATAATTAAATATGCGCACAACAATTGAATCATTGCTCTCTTCGCTTGAATTGTAATGCGCATCAATCAATTAATGCGTGCAATAATTGAATTATTTTTCTTTTAAACTGAATGAATACCATTAATTCAATTGATGTGCGCAATAATTCTTTTAAAGAGAGCAACTTTATAATAGAGATATTTTCAATTCAACATATCGACAATTGAATTAATGATCTATTTAATTGAATTGCTGCTCCCTTTACCATGAAAGAAATGATACACGCATCGATTCCTTATACAAAAGCGTTGTAAATAATTAAAAAATGAAATGATACACGCATCGATTCCTTATACAAAAGCGTTGTAAATAATTAATATCTTCAGTTGAATTAAAAAGGTCATCAAATCATTTATACCCAGCTCCAAATTGAGTTTTGCGAGCAATAATTACACCACATTGATGTGCGCATCAATTGAATTGATGATAGCAATAATTGATGCACGCATCAGATCAATTGTTACCCTAATCAATTAAATGTGCGCATCAGCAATAATTGAATTGATGCGTGCATCAATTCAATCCATTGCAAATAATTGAATTGATTTCTTCAAATAATTAAAGATAACTTCAAATAGATAGATAGTGTTTATGCTGCATGAAATGACTGACCGTCAACAAACCGTAACACAAAAACAAGAACCTTGACTCCTCGATTTCTGCGTGTCGAAAGAATGAATACTAAACAACAACAGCCAAGGGGGAAAAAAAAGGAAGAAGAAACGCATATCTAATATCTATATTTCTATGAATGAATATTTAATTTCTTTAGCTGTACGTGCCATTTATAGGTCTGTACAATGTGAAATTTGTCTGTATACAGTACATAGAACATGATGTTAGTGTTGTTGCCTCCAAATATTGGGGTCATGTCATCTTAACCAGTTCATTCAGCCTGGCAACACCTCGCTGTCAGTAAATGTTCACAGTCTGTTCGAGTACTTTTGCATTGGTTTGTACGGAGCACAAAATTAACACAAACGCAAATAATTGAAGATATAATCAATTATTTGAAGAAATCATTAACCCAAGTATTGTTCCCATCAAAGCAACTATTGTTTTCAACGAATGAATTGATGAATTATTGTGTGCAGTAACTTACTGATCCGCACATCACTGAATTTTTGTGGTTAATAATTGAATTGATGCACACAAAGTATTTATTGCTCTCATAAATATTGAATTGATGCACATCATTTCAATTATTTACTCATTCAATAGAATTGATGCATGCATCGATGTGGTATTGCTTTGCCAAGTGTTTGGTGAAGGATCTTTTACATCTTAAGCCAGATGCACCAAGGCATTAGCAGTACTTCAACCCATGACCCCCATCCCCCCCCCCTTTTAATCACAAAGCAAACACTATAACCACTCAGGCACCCTGACCAGTTGAAATAAAATAGCTCTCTAAATCTTGTAACCATTATCTTAGAAACATGACCAGTATACTGGACTTATAGACTCCAAAATCAAAAGACATCATTAGGAGTTCATGTGTGAAGTTTCTCTTCTTAAAAAAATCAGTTCAACCCCCAAGATATTTTTTTTATCATTGTCTTGTTGGTTTGACCTTTTGACCCCAAAATTACTACATATGATCTTGTCCTATGCCCTCATCACTGATGTAAATTAAAATTAATTCAGTTTCAGCATATGATTAAATATCTCTAAATTAATTGCATAGATGAAATGGTATGAGGGATATGGAGACTCCAATATAAATCCCACCAAACTTAGTTTGCAGGAGTTATAATTAGAAAATTTTTTCTTGATAATTCTTATCTCAAAAATTACCATTTTACTGCAAGTGATGAAGACCAGTATTTTTTTTTTTTCATAACATTTTATTCTCCAACATGGAGCAAGCATAAGCTACATAGCCATCACTGGGACCATGTGTACACAAAACTATACATCACAATAAAGCACCTCCTATTAAGCAGATCTTTAGAATTAAAATATCAGTGAACCTTATCAATACATTTGATCACATATACTGAGAATTCCTAATGCAGCTTTTTTGACAACAGATAGTCCATTGTAAAGAGTATTGAAAACTGCCAATCAAAACACCTTGTATTTTCAATCATTCATTTTCTGTATTAAAATATATTCTGATCAGAAGGAAATGTATTTCTTTATGATACAATAAGAGGCCCCAAGACACACATCAACCAGCCTCTATGTTTGTATATAGAAATGAATAAACCCCTTACTTTGGCCTCACAAAGTGCCAAGAGCAATCACTTTAACAAAAGATTTCCCTAAAATGTTAAGCTTAATCACATCTCCATCTAGAAGGGAGTTAAAACAACAACAAATTAATTACAGTGTCTCATAATCACATAAAACATCCCGAGACATGTGGTGTACAGCTGGCCAATGATATGGCTTATTAATTAGGGCCTGGGTGATTTATCAAAATATCAATGTACTCATAATTCATGTATCAATGTGCTTAGTGAATCACTAAGCCTTACTTATTTGGTTTGGAATTATGGCTTTATCTATGTAAAAAAAAAATCAGTCATTCAAATATATGCAAAAGATTGCATTGTATGTATCCAGCAATTGTTTCATATGTAGAGATGACAATCAAACTTGTGAAAATAGAGGCAACAAAAATGAAAACGTTTTGACACATAGAGTAATATTATCAAACTTGTCTTAAACAAATTTGTTGAAATTACAAGATTTTCTGTAATAAAAAATTTCATTTCAAATATCATATTGAAGCATATTGATATGTGTATTGGTATGACCAACACACACATCATCCCAGCCCTAACGCGAGTCACATTTCTGTATTATGAGCAAGGTGACTAAGGTGAGCATTGTGGTCCTTGAGCCTATTGCATTTTCATCACCAGTCTTCATATCAATGCTGTACTTTCAACTGTACTTTTAATATCTTCAAATTGATGTAAAAGTAATATATTTTTTCAGTCTTCACGCCCATGATTATGAGCATTATAGTAAAATTAAGTTCAATTTTAAAGATTCAGCTGACCACAGTGCAAGAAAATTGTCTCATTTTCTTCTCATACGGACTTCTCTGTCTAATTTTTCATCAGCATCATCATCACTGTGATATCCGTGACCTGTCACAGTCCCTTTCCTGGTTGCCTGCATCAAATCATCATCTGGTCCTGTACGGTTTTCATACAACAGAACGTTTAAAGTTTCTTCAAATATTCTGGCCTCTGGAAACTCCACCTGAATTATAAATGAGAAAATTTAAAATGTATGAATGAATTTCAGATAATTTATTTATTTGATATTTATTCTTAATTTCTATTTCCATTAAAGTTATCATAAAAAATGTATTATGTTTTTGATAATTATAATAAAGTGAGACTCATGTGACTGACACAAACGAGTCAGTGCACTGTATACCGTGTCATTATCACCCCAGTCTACATTTTCCCCTTTTTGCCTTCATAAGAAATGGGAAATTTTTAAAACTGGGCTAACATAAACTCATTGCTTACTTTAAAGCAGAAAAAAAATGAATTCGGACCAATTTGATACTGAGCAAATTCATTTTCAAATTCACCTTGGCAAAAATAACATGGGGTACATTTTCCCCCTGTATACAGTGCAATATCATGATATGACCCATCCATTAATCTCAGTATTATTTTTTCAGTGCATAATTCAGATTCATTTATAGTTTTGATTACGAAATATTATTAGCACAGTTACGTTTGTAAAATATTGTGTTTCAGCACTTATCATATCGGCAGAACTGAATTTTCTAACACATCCACAAAAGTTGATGTCATGAAATTTATGAAACCACAGCACTATTGCATTTATCAATGACTAAATTCTTTTAGTATTACAAAGAATAGCTTTTCTTCACAGAAATAAGGAACACTGAAAACCCCAAATGGATGTGGAAGGATGTAAAGTTATCACTGTACCATAAAATGTCCAGTCTAATGATGTGTGTATAAAAACTAAATGCATGTTTAGGAAATGTACCACACCCCAGGGTTTTGACTCAAGGGTAGGTCCATAATAGCCATATTTAGTGTTTATGTATAAACATATATCATTATGGATAGTCATTTATAAGTATGGACACTTTCTGGGTCATTGTGATTTAATAAAACATCTTGTTGCATACTGCTGCTGAATATTAGAATTTAGTTTATATATGCAGAACAGGACAATTATTATAAATTTCAAAACATTTGGGGCTAGTAATACTTTTAACTAAAATTTAGGTGACTCATAAGGCCTGTGGGCCTCTTGTTCTACATAATCCTATTCTGAAATATTGATCCCCTCTAATGGCCCCATCTTTACCCTTGGAGTCAGTATGAAGCAACTTGAACTGACATTATATTTGACTACATACATCTGAATTTTTACCTCAATGGTTCTTGAAAAGATTTTCAAAGACTTTTTTCTAATAACTACTGTATTAAACTGAGTATCCATTATGGCCCCATCCTGGTCATAGGGCTCATGGTTTAATAAAACTTGAATCTTTATTATATGAGAAATATTTCAAAAAATGTTTAATTTCCTGTTTCAGTGGTTCTTGAGAAGAAGACCACCCTATAATAACTTTTTCTTAGTTATCTCCACTTAGAAGGGGCTATAATCCTTCCATGAAATTTTTTAAATGTCCTTTACCAAAGAATATTTTGTGATAAATTTAATTAAAATTGGCCTAAATGTTCTTCAGAAGAAGTCAAAATTGTGAAATAATTAAAGATGACAGATAGAAATATAAATTATGACCAGAAATCAATTCAGTGAGTCAAATATGAGCCTAAATATTGCTATGCTTTTAAGGCAACATAAAAATGTAGCATACTTTTGTGTGTTTCTTGTCTGTCCCATAAACTATTGAAGTACAGCACACTTCTGAAATCTTGGAACCATGTCCAAAAAATGACCAGCAACAAATCTCATTGCTGCCAATCACATCTTTAATGAAGAGGACTCTTCGGTTGAATCTCAGAGATAATTTATCGAATAACTCAAGATTTTTCAACAAATTGTCATCTGAGTTGCTACAATAAAAAGATATGAATAAATATTAGTGTGATAAAAATATCATGTACAACATTGCAGCATGTTCATATGATAATTTCCATTCATCTGAAAAAGTTTTTCTGTTTCTTAATAATATAGTATTTACTATTACTCAATAAAAGCATAACATAATGATGTACACTATCCACTGAAACATGGAATCTCTTAAGTTATAAATTTCTCTCTATGTTAATAATTACACTCTCAGCCTTATGCTCTATAATAAATCCATCTTCAACTTTGTAGTCTGGGGATATGAACATGTTCAAGTGGTAATTTAAAGTCAATCAAACTGCCACACAATAACTTCACATACCTTGTGTAAGAATACTTGTTGTTGTGACGATTGCAGATCAACTTCACCACTGGCTAATAAGAAGCAAACATAAATAAATTTATTATAAATTAATCAGATTAAAATTTCCATACATGTACATTTATAAAGAATATAAAATGTTCACTTTACAATTATTCTAATGGTAAGAAAGATCTTTTTTTGGGATAGGATCCACTACTTTTTGTGGAATTTAATGTTAACATTGAACAGATTCTGAATCCTTATGAATTCTTTATGAAAGAATGTAAAAGATGAATCATAAGAAAATCATTTTTATTTTCATTAAATTTTAGCTGAAAAATGTGTAACATGTGCAACATTAAACAATAGAGATTCATTTACAAAGCACTAGAGACTTTTTTTTCCAAAGACTATTCCCAAACTGACTAAAGTGCAGACCTATATTATAAGTATATTTATAATGTACGTCTGTGCTTTAGTCAAATTGAACTATTCCATATTCATCTATTTGGGATACTCTGTATAGAAATTGGGGAAACAAGAGGCCCTGGATGTTCCAAAATACTCCCCATAGACATCTTATTCATAAACTTTTTGGAACACTAATAGTGGTCTAGCAATTGGCCATCCATTGGAGACAGAACACCTGTGTGGTGTTAAGGTGCTTGCATATTTTTGGTTGGTCTTAAAAATTACAGTCTTTGTTGCTACTGGAAGGATTCTAATGGAAAGATTTTAAAAGATTCCCACAGGATATTTTAAAATCTCTACTGTACATCAAATTTGGAACATGGGTCATAATACGTTTACATATCTGAATCTATATTACATACTGACTTGAACTTTGAACTTTTATAATCTTGTTGATATTGTCTTACCAATTACGATATTCTGTATTACTCCCAGAATGAGTTCCCTATATATTCTGTATGTCTTACCCTAAGTATAACTGCATCCAGAGTTCTGACCCATCACAGTTTTTTCAATTCTAAACTACATGTCTGCTGTATGATGATATTTATCTCAGTTATACTTTGTTATAATGATCTGTACAATGCATCAGGAAAATGTATTTTGAAAAAAAACCACAATTTGATGTATGTAATATTTTGATCATTACATCTGGTTAGTATACATGTATGATATTGTGGTAGATGTAGATATCTGGTTAGTATATATTCCTGCTCTAAAAATCAACATGCAGAAAAGCATACAACTTCAAATATACCTTCTGTGTAGATGATATGAGATGCTGTTCCTCTCGACTTGATGTGATCAGTGGTACTTTACACACTGGTTCCACCCCCTTGTCAAGATTCTTAAGGGCTACTTCTACAAGATTTACAAGGTCCTGCACCAAGTAATACTTGGCCTCTTGTAATAGCTCTTGCAGTTCTCGCCTTGTTTCCGGAAGAGGTATTGATCCATCTCGCAAAAAGTTCAGAATCTGTCCAAACTGTCTACCATTCCTGTCTATCAATATCCAACCTGTTTGAGATACCAATATCATATCTTGTGAGAAGTTAGTCCCAAAACAATCCGATCCAAAGAACATGCATACTATCACAGTATCTTTATCATACTAAATTGAAACAAAGAGAAAGGGGTTACAAAATTTACTTACCTTCAGAATCTGTTAAGACCTCCATTCTACCACTAAACATTGCCCTTAGCATCGTATCTTGTTTAGTAAGGGTCCCTATGGTGGTGTAGTGAAGGGACCCTCCGACATTCAGTTTCACATACTTAGACGAGTTCCCCTTTATTACCGTTTTAGTTTCACCAGACATCATCTAACGGGCCGACAAAAGAAGATATCGCCCGGGTTCTGAGGATATATTGTATTTACATGAAAAAATCAAATGTATGAACTAAATATATGAATCTATTTTTAACGATACTTATAATTAGATTTCTGACGGTATAGCATTTGGGCGTGATATTTAGTTTCGTAATTGATTACTTTAAAATTCGTTCATCTTACACTGAAGTTAGGCACTACATTTGTGCACACTAACACATGTGGGGATTGATAAAATATTAATTATTATAGATTACAATAAAAACATGAAGAACTGATATCCGAAACTACATTTATAAATTCGTAGTCTTTCGTGCGTTCAACACAGGAAGTGAAAAACCATGATTAAGCAATCACATAAATGACGTTGATTTTTCCTTGACATTCCTAAATGTTTAAAAATGGCAGACGAAGCACTTGCTAGAGCTGGCCTTCACTTTGATGAATTAAACAAAATAAGAGTTTTGGAACCAGATGTATCACAACAAACCGTTGAACTTAAAGAAGAATGCAAAGAATTCGTTGATAGTAAGTAATATACATTTTTTATGGCATATCGTTAGAGAGGGCAGAGCTGAGCTATTTAAGTTAGCAGGGGCTGCATTTTAATTCAATTTTATGTCTAACATGGATAGTACATAAGATAGGTCTGAAACGATAGCCTCCTTCACGATACGATACGTATTGCAATACTTCTGCCATGATTACTTTTCAATACGAAACATTTTACAGAAGAAACCAAGTGAAGAAAAAATTTATTACGAAGATTCACAGTCACAATTTTATACACAAAATGTTTCCAAACTGCAGAATGGTTAGATGTCTGTTGGCTGTGTAGTTTAAACTGATTATGTTCTTTATTGTTTTCGTCATCCTTAAGACTAACAACAGTCTGACATTAACGGACACTGTTTTGTCCCTTGTGCATATAAAATTAATAAGCCTGATGTATTTTATGGAACCTAATATTAAAAAATGTATTGAACCAAAGATTGAGGCAATGAATCGAACATTGAATTTAGCGTTTATATTGAACAGTATCGATATTTCAGTGGGTCGTTTTAGCCCTAACTTAAGAGAAATCCCCAGTTGATTTTTATAAAATTGTTTCCGTTGAATATTTAGAAGATCTTTATCTAAGACCAACTTGACCGGTATGTTAATTTACAAGCAAAGATTTGTTTATTTCAGAATCTCTGTACATACTCCTGTCCATTACCTTTCATAATCTATTTATAAACTTGGTAATGCTAGCTGCATTTTTTACTTCAAGAGCAAATTTTCTGTCATAAACTTGTTCTGATGACAACAGTTTAAGGTCAAAACTGGTCAACCAAATAAAGTCACATAGCATTCACACAAGTGTTAGTGATCTGTTTTTTATTTCCAAGTTTTACTTTGGATATGCAGACCCCATTGAATACCATGTGGTATCCACTTGTGAGAATCCTCCAAAATTTTAACCTCAAGGTGTTAGTCTCCAGTTTTTAACTTTTTCAATATTGAAACAGTTAACAGCACTTGTTCAATGATATTTTTGGCAAAATAAAATCTTTCTATGTTCAAATAATATATATAGATTTGCTATATAACAATGACTTTGAGACTCAGATTGAATTTATTTTTTAACAGTGGGAATATCTAAATATATCTCCTCTCTTAAGGACTCTAATGTGCATAATGTTGAGTGTCCTCAATGAGCACAAATATTTTACACTACCCTCTCTCCATACTTTTAATTTAAAGCAGTCTTTTCTATATGGAACACACATGATATTGGTATTCTCAATTTCATAATACATAACAGATAACACAGGAGACCTTTTCTGTATTGTGTTTTTCATTTTCTTAGGTATTTTTGGATGTCAGATCACCTGAATATGCATATCATTTATGAATTTCATAAGTAAATGACAGAAATATCACAGAGATGAAGCTTGTTTATCAACTGGCATGACATTAAACAATAAAATGTCATGCAATGTGCAACATGCCCCTTTGTTTACAGTGTAAAATATCCATTCACAAGGTGATGTGGTTTGTGTAAGAAAAGGCAAGAAAAGAAAAAAGTCATGATACTATAGAACCTGTGATATCATAGGCAGGGAATATACTATCAAAAATCACAGATTCAGAATCTGATTTAACATTACAATTAAACATGACACAGATAATTTGAATATAAAATTTCAAATTGGGAGTTTCCCACCACTTGATATATTAATGACATTATAATATACTTTACACCAAAAACAACCTTTTCAGTTTAAATGACACAAGGTTTCTATCAATAACTTTAGTCCACTACAAAAGATTATACAAATAAAATCAAATGGACATCCTGAGTATCAATGTACATAGTATGAAACCCTCAGGATATTGATTCACTAGAGAATGTCATTACAACATTGCATCATTATAGAACAAAATATTTACCTTATCATGACAATCAATTATGTTTAAATTTTATTTTACAGAGCTAAATATATTCAATAATTTGCTGTTAATTAAGATTTTATCTGTATGTTTTATTTTAGAATATTGAAATTTATGGTCTTTAGAAATACATTATTTTGAAACTGTTATATAGTATGAAAGATTGAATTGGTGCTTTGTCTGTAGTTCAATACTGATTTCTGTTTCCTGTAGGACAGTGTGTTCGACTTTTTGGCATGATACATATTGGTCTGAGTATATGTTAACTTGACAAATTAATGGTTGTTTTGTTCTTTTCAAAAATAAAAAATATGCAGACTGAGAGTTTATTGTGACAAATAGATAATACAAATTTTTGAGATTTTAATTTTGTTATATACAATGGCTGTCCTAAATTTTGTACACTGAGCATAAAAAACTTTAAAATTATTGTGCACAGTTTTATTGAAAACTATTATAATTATTTTTTGTTTTTTATTATGTGATAACTTAAATTTCAGTGTTGTACCTAGTTTATTTTTTTCTATTTAGTACTAAAGTGTTTGGTGTGGCAGCTCAAAATTTCCAGCCACAATGTCATTATAGATTCTGCATGTCATGTAAAATAATCCAAACATGTTGTCAATGAGTAAAATACTTTACTTTTGTTTAAAATGCATTTATATACCATGATTTTATAAGTTTACAAAAGTAGACATGACATATAATTCTGAACATTTTCATAAATCAGGGGAAAAACAAGCATTATCATTTGTAGTTCTTAAACAGGGAGTTTTACAAGGAACACCTTTCCTATTCTTTCTCAAAATATTCACCATTAAGCTCAATACATATCTTATGCCGACCAGTCTACTTTTTAAACATGTGCTTACCAACAGTTTATGAAACTTCCTTTCTCTCACTTTCCCTTGGAATCATACTAGTGAAGTCCCATTTCATCAGTTGTTATGATTTTATTCTAAAAAAAATTACACTGGATCAAAGTTGCTAAAGAAATTCCTGGGAATACAAAATTATTCTGTTTTTCCACATCTTTCAAGATTCAAGATACTCAGAGTGCACATTTTCTCTGTTTTCCAATAGTATCCAGTGAAGGGAATGATTTACTAATTTGTAACATCTATCTTTCTCACTTTCCAACATCTGTTTTAACAAATTTTGTTGTTCAGAATTTCTTTCAATTGGTCTCTCTTTCCTGGCTTGATGTCATCATATCTGTTCATGTATATGATGTCATTGAATACCGAAGTGCTAGAAACATTTCTATGTGATTCTGTTAATTTCAGCTTCTTGTGAGTCTCTGTAGGTGTCAATCCGAGTGCTGGACAAAATTTTAGAACTTCCAGGTGCACTGCCTATGACAATGACATTTCGCTACCGAGTAATGCTTCAAACTGTCACAAAATACATCATAAAATCTTTAGTATTTAACATAATAAAGAAATTTAGTGGGAATATCAAGGCCACATGCTATAAACAAATCTTTTTGAAAAATTATGAGAATAGATATTAAGTTTATTTTCATGCATGTAAAATAAATAAATTTCACCACACAGAGTGTAATTTTTGACCACTATTTCTCAATCATGTACATTACAATGGGAAAACTTTGTATATAGAGTTATATAGAGATACATCAAAATTTTTTAACATAGATAATATACAAGTTCATAACGTTTTTTAGAATTTAGTACTTGTACTAATTACAACCAGAATAAACCAAAACAATGTATATCAACCCTTTTTTTTTGTTTGTAGCAAGTGTCCTAAAAGAACAGTTTAGAAATATCCTGATATATTTTTGTTTAAAAGTCTTGGTACATACTATTCCTCCATCATTGCAAACCATGCCTATTGTCTCCATTCACACTTCAATGCTTGAAAAAGTTTCTTCTGTTCTCCTGAACACTTGCTCATTGTTACATTGAGAATGGAGGCTTCTTGTAAAGTTGGGAGTTAATTAAGTTATGTGAATTTGTGGAATCAGTAGCCCTTTTCACAAAAAATCTTGCGATCATTTTTCCTTTTAAGTGCAATCTTACGATTTTGCGTCGTTTCACAAAAAAATCTTAAGTGATTCTTAAGTACAAAATTTGTCATAACTTTACGAGAGCTTCGAGGCTCTCTTAAGTGTAATAAATGATCATAAATGTGAAAGAAATGATGTAAATTAATCATACGATAGAAATAAAATATGGCAGCTGAACAGAAGTCTTCATTTTTGTTGTATGATTATTTTTGCACCTAAGAATGTGTTTGTGAAACATACTTAAGATTAATGTTGGGAAAATCTTAACCGAAAATCTTATGATAAATTGTAAGATTTTTTGTGAAAAGGGCTACTGTTCAGGTTCCAGGACTGGACTGCTTGGATCATATAATGCAAATGCTTTAAATGTTTAAAAAAATTCTTCTACAATTCTGAACATTTAGAAAATTGGTTTATTCATACTTATATTGAGGATGGAGACCTCTACCAAAATTGTGAAATTTATGGCCCCTTGGTCAAGGATTTAGGCTTTATGAATCATGTATTGGAAACACATTAAATGCATAGAAAATCTTCTCTATTCCTATTAAGAAACAATTTGATGCATAGTTGTAGAATTTTAATTCAGGCCATACTTTTGTCACAGAGAAACATTAAAAAAGATGTACAATGAATGTACTCATAGACCATCAACATTAAACACTTTTTCTTTGTATACTTCATGTGATACTCAAGTGACTATTAGGTCCATGGACCTCTTGTTAGAGATTTCAAGAGACAATCATGAGATATCTAGTACTCTTAAAGTAGAATACTTTATTTGAATTACCAGAACTCTCTTGATTATTGCTGTTTGTGCAAACTTGAAGTTATTTCGAATTTGACTTTAGTTTCTGAACTAGATAAACAATTGTACCGTCACTGAATTCTAGCATAGCTAATTCTGACAATGTAAGTTTTTAAACCTACTGAATGTAACTTTATTTAGCTTCTTCAACAGTTTGGAAATTTATGAAAATCAGACAAAAATCTGCTCCTTTAGGGTTTTTATTAGTGCACTTGTACTGAAAGTCCTGATCAAAGTTTGTCTGCCTTCTGCCTGTCTTAATCAAACTTTTCACTTGTAAAGAAGCAACAAGCTATTTAAACAAAATTAGGTGCAAAGTTTCCATAGATGAAGGGAATTCCAGTTTGTTCAAATAGCTTGATTGTTCTACTATCTCTCAGTCAGAATGATCAAAGACAAAAATTTCAACATTTCACTAACTGGTGAAAATAATACTTTGAAAAATTGAGCTTGGTGACTCACAAAATCTCAAAGTAATAAACATGTCATTGTATTATCAGTTAATTGTCTACTTTATTATGACCAGCCTGACTGATGCATTTGTTTTTCATTTATAGAAATTGGTGATTTTCAAAAGATAGTGGGATCTTTTATTGAAGTAGTGGACAATGTTTCCAAGGAAGTTGAAAAAGAGAAGATGAAGGTAAATTTATCATTTATATGCATGTCTTAGTTAATAGATAATTATTTATATTCAGTGGATCCCACTGTGAATACTTCCAGGTTGGTGATCTCTTCCCAGGTACATTGTATCTGGGTTCTCTCTTCCATCAATAAAAAAAAAAGGATAACTGAAAAATTGTTGAGTGTGGTGGAAAACAACAAACAATCAATCAATCAACCCTGCTGTGAAAAATTGAAACATCATCATTGAATATTTATTGAAAAACTGAGTATTAAGGTATTGTAGTTTTTATGCTAATGGGAAATTTCATGCAAACATTATTTTACATAAATATGTTTAAAATTGTTAGAAAATTGCTTAAGTTTCTTGCAAGTGAATTTCATTCATTAAAAATTTTATGAGAATGCACTTGACCAACTCATAGAGTGATGTAAATATCTTCACAAAGATCTAACAACATATCATTCAGGGGCACATCAGAGCAATCTTTTTGTCAGCCATTGGAATTGCTCTTAAAGTAATTTTAAGTGGTTGTTAAACAACTTGAAGCTTTGTAAAAAACTGAAAGTGAAAATATTATGCTTTATGGAAAGGCCCAATGTTTTGTGAAAATAGAAATCAAGAACAGAATATGTTGTGACATTGCAACAATATGCCAGTTTCGAGATACGTCTGAATTATTTCCTTTTGGAAAACTCCTGTACATAGTAAGGTGCAAAAACAATTTGTTTACATTTGGTAGCGGGACAAATATTCATCACTGCATAAGTGAATGTGCTCAGTAAGTTTCTTATATGCAGTGTCATCACCCAAATTCAACTGAAATACAAAATAAGTAAGTGATAAGTATTCAGGGAGTAATTAAGTACATGGAATTCTTATCATATCACATTATTTTGTTGCTCATACATTTCATATCCAGGATATTACATGCAAATATGACATTGTTTTTATGTTTCCACTTTAGTAAAATATTTCTTTTGATAGTATTTTGTATTTACTACAATTACATATTTAATGAAAAGCCACTTTTAATACATTCTGTAGTCTTCCTCATTGACTGTAGATCCATTTTGTTGGCATTCAAAGTTCTACTAAATACACCTTCTACACAGAAGAACTCTTATCTCAAAACTGGCGTATGAAGAAGGGAATTTCTCATCAAACACTTTATGTTGAGATATACATGCTATATATGTTTGGCTAGCAAGAAATAATTTTCTAATATGAGCTGACATCTGTGTTTTTACAAACACTAACATGAAATACAGTAGACATATACATGACTCGAGAAGCTCAAATGGACCTTGCTCTAACAGTATTAACAGAGAACTCAATTTTTCTGCACCAACACTTCTCAGAAGGACATTGTAAATGTGTAACATTTAATCTGTGTGACTGTCTACAACATTTTATTGATGTAATGCAAGAAAGCCGTATTACTCTAAATGTATATACATGACATGTGGAAACACAGATTTTAAATTCTCTCAACATTTGAATTAGCAAAGCTGTGATTGGCTAAGTTAGTTTCATGATTATTTATTACCTCCAGTCACCAGAACATGACCCTTGTTGTAATATCAAGGTTTTCCAAGATTTGTACAGGAATGAATAACAATTATCTCTGGTATTATTACTCTTCCTAATCTTTAAAGATATTAAATATAGGTGCAATGAATATATATTTTATCATATCCACTGGTTTTCATAGTTTCATGATTGTGATATTGAAACACACTCGTACCTCTGTATATATATTTCATAGGCAATTGGATCTAGAAATTTACTTAAGTCTATTGCCAAGCAGCGAGAGGCACAACAACAGCAATTACAAGCACTAATAACTGAGAAGAAAATGCAACTAGAAAGGTATGGCACTTTTTTCTGTATAGATGTACTTATGTGTGTGTGTGTATGTCTGTGTAACAGGAAGGGAGAAAATGCAACTGACCAGACCAGGATTGAAACCCAGGTCCCCTGATTCTCTACTGACTGAGCAATCTGGCCACTTGTGATTGATTCCATCTGACTGCCACATTTCTTTCTCCTTAAATGTCTTCACACCTTGAAGACATCAACCCAGGATCTTTAACCATGGCAGGCATTTATACCCCTCAGTTCCAGCTTGTGTAGCGATATACATGAGCGGATCAAAGGATCTAATTTTAATTAGATTGTGGCTGGGGTGCATAGTGTCCTTTCGTTATTCTGTCATAATTCAGTTTCTTTTCATTATTTCTGATAACTGAAATTTGGTATATAGATATATCATTAGAATATCCAGGTCAAGTTCTTATTTGGTTCAGGTTGAATAATTTTTGACAGAGTTGTGCCCCTTGGATTTAGAAAATTTTAAACAATTTATAGTTTTCACTCATCATCTCAGTCATACATGAAAATTTTAAATTGAAATTTAGGTTATACCTTAAAAGCAGAATTTTTAGTTATCTTTCATAGAATTATAAAATCAATAAAATTAGCTTTTGCTAAATGTATGTACCCATTTTTATGGAAAAATTGCTGAATTTGTGTCCTTCTAAAAGACCACTTATACTGTAGATACATCTTGAGAATACAAAGGTCAAGTTTTTATTATATTTTGGCAAAGTTATGCCCCTTGGACTTAGAAAATTTCAAACAAATCACAGTTTTCTTTCACTATCTCAGTCATACATGACCATTTGGATTGAAATTTGGGATATATATATATCATGAGAATATACAGGTCATGTACTTGAATGAGTCTGATTGGATAACTTGTACTTGAATGAGTCTGATTGGATAACTTATGGCAGAGTTCTGGTCCTTGGGCTGGAACATTGTGTCGCTCCAATATGTCTAAATTTCTTTCTTTTTTTTCATTTTTTTTTTCCAGATTACGGATACAGTATGAGGCTCTACAGAAAGAAGAAAATGAACAAAATGAATTCATTGAACAATTTATATTACAAAAGTGATACATGAAATCTCATCAATGTTGTGTAACATGTCTTATAATTATGTAAATAAAACATATTTTAGTAATGTTATCTGTTGTGTTGCAGCTGGAATGTAAGATGGATATGAACAAATGGCAAGAAACTTGAACAAATATGAAATTTACAGCAGCTAAAGTTTATATTGATCATTCAAAGAAAGAAGAAGTGTTGAAATGATAGCAGAGAGGTTAGGAAAAGCTTAAATCCAGACAGGCATTATGAAGGAAAAGTTACAATATGCCAGTTCCAATAAGAAATACACATAAACTCAATGACCCCATAAACAAACATACATATTAAGAATTACATATACTTGTTTTAAACACATAATAATTACATACACTACATATCTATGGTGAGAACAAAATTTAGCAAATTGAAGTGTTTGCTCAAAACAGAATCTAAAGCCAATCATGTCGCCAAAGACTACCTTTCTAAAATTCATATTGTCATACTAGCAACATCTTAATTAAAACAAATGTTCCTATTTTTAAATTTTATTACTAATTCCCATGTTTAATTCTTGTATGCAGTGTCACCATGCATACTTTTTAGGTCACATGAGTAAACTCAGGTGACCTATTGCAATTGGTCAGCATCCATTGTGCATTGTCTATCGTGCATTAACAATTGAACATTTTTAACTTTTTCCTAATAATTACCATTCCAATTCTTTTCAAATTTGGTATGAAGCATCTTTGGGACAAGGGGGACATAAGTTGTAAATTTCAGGACTCCTGCACCCCTGGGGCCTTAGGAGTAGGGAAAAAAATATAAAATTTTACCAATATCAAAACTCTTACAGGTATTACTAGTTCTGAAGTACCGGTATTGTAATTATTGCAATTCTTTTGTGAATTAGAACGCTTTAGCCGATGCAGTATTGTGTCAAGTGACAACGCATTTGAATGACACAATTGAACAATTTGAATAAAGAGCTTTCATTGGCTGGTTCCAACCTGCCCACTTTCTCACTTCTCACTTTTGAGACAGATAGATAGTTAGAAACATCGGAATATTAGGAGGAGTTCGCAAATTTTAACTGTCAAGAATAACACTATGTTGAAATATTTATTGTCGTATACTGTTGGTAGCTGAGGATACTTCATGAGGTGCACTTTGGCCATTTGTGAAAAATATGTTAATACAAGAGATTTGTTAATGTATATAAAAATAGTAAATGCCATGTACCACATTGTTTCTTCGTTGTCGGCAATGTTAAAATTAAAAATTAACTGTTTTCAATCTGCAACTGCTTCTCAAAGATTCACTGCCGCCGCATATTTGTTAAGTTACATCATAGCAACATTGGAGATGCAGACAAAAAAAAAAGTTTTATAATGCTTGTGTCATCAACGATTGTTAATGTGGACTGTTGATTTTTTAAAAAAAATATATACTTTTATTCAATAATTACCTTTATTCTTTTGAATGTGGTCCCCCCCATGATTTTGATGACATTTACTGTGATTTAGCTGTGACATAGGGCAATCTATGACATACACTTCTGCAAATGTCTGGATGATGGAAGTGGTATGAATTTGGCTGCGTTATAAGTATGTCTGGATACATACTGTCTGATTTACAGATTCCATTGCAAAATGTTTAATCATCCCTCATACAAAAATATCTCTTCATGCTGTATTATTAACACATGATGGGCCAATACATACTGTGTTTACTTCACAAAACAATGGCGGATGTTTGTGGTGGTGGGTGGAGCTTACTTTCTTGCACATTTCATTGGTCAAAGTATAAGGTCATGAACTTCTGTGGATCGGTGTATTGCATTTATCAAATATACAACTACTTCCATAAAAAGTAATATGGCCGGACTTGTACATTTGGACCAATAAGAGTTTTTGTCGCATTTCGCAATTGTATTGCAAACAGACTCAATGATGTCGTCACACAACGGCCAAAATGTTCTAATTCAAGGGTGAATTGCAGTAAATACAAAATTGTTGGGAATTTTGTCCAAAGTATATTTCTATCAGCTGGCATCCCACTTTTTGCAATAATTGAACTAAAAGCATGTTACATGCATAATCATTGGTTTGTGCGTTTTAGCAAGGAAATGACAAATGAAATGATTACATAAGCTTTAAATAACATTCTATATCTAATTAATGGCCAAAATATCCTTTGAAACCCTTAAAATTCAACTGAATACCTATTATTGAGTATTTCGAAGATTTGGTTTTTACTTGCTAATGGATTACTGCTGGTGGAGATGGTATTGCCACACCAAGTGGCATTGCTAAGCAGTTTTTGACACGTTTCAAAAATACTACTGTTTGCTTGTATTACATGTGAATTGCAAGTTTGTGTTTTCAAATTGGTAAAAATAATATTTTCAGAGATTCATTTCCTTTTGTTGGGATATTTTGATTAGTTGACAATTATTCTTGTTTACTTTGATTTGAAATATGAACTTGAGTGGTATTGGTTTGACTTACTGATGTATACACTAGGCCATCTCAGTGTGTACAAAAACCCATGACCTACAGTTATTACATTTCGAATTGTTACATTCTTGGAGAAAAGAAATATTGTGGTTACCATCTCACATGAAAACCTCTCATAATCTACAACTCTGAATGATAGCTTTACATACCAAAAACTTGTATGTTATATATACACCATGCTTTTTTGTGTTGGCTGTAGAAGTTCATTTGACCCAATTTTGATTCTAATGATCAATGATTGTTCACAATTAAAGATGTAAACTCATTTCTGTATATTTTTGGTAGAGTCAAACCTTGTTATCTCGAACTCAATGGGGCTGAGAAAAAAATTTGACAGATGTCTGAGGATTAAAATACATAAAGAAAATGTAGATGGGACTTTATATCCATGGTATTCGAGATATCAATGTTCAAGATACCAAAGTTCAACTGCTTGTTCTGAGTGTTACACTGGCAAACAACACAATGCTTTTGACAATTTGATATTTATTCAGTGTAGTGAAAATACTATGCATTGAAGAAACTAAATTTTCTAAACAAAATATTTCCAACAATCCTGATTAAGTACAATCAAAGTTACACATTACAAAAGTGTCAGTATCTGAAGGAATCAATTTTTAAAAAAATATTTAATCTTTCTCAATTTCGAAATTCAGTATTCAATGGGAAAAAAAAGAAAAGAGATGTATTGAATATTTCAGGGACCTGGACGTGTACAAACATATACTATCATAGTACCAACAATCACAATTTGTCTCTTATCATCTTTGTATGAAGATTACTCAAGGGGACTTTTCCATAAACCATTCCATGCATTTCCTTATTTTTCAAATGCATAGTTTATGACAAACTTGGAGCAATTTGCAAATTAAATACATGTAGATTCGATGTCAAGTTTTATATGATTTAATATCATAAGTCGGCTATATTGCACTTTCCCTTTTCTAATGTGATTTTTTTTTAAAGGACACCACTGAGATTCACAAATCATGACTATTAGTTACATTTTAAAGTATAAAATCATTTTTTCTGAAATAATACAGAAAATATGTAGAAAAAAAATATCATTTATTTTTCAAGGTAATTCAATGAGACTGAGAATATTTTAGATTTCAAGATATTCTAAGTGCAAGTAAACAGAGATAAGAGACGGTGGAAATGGAAGCACTCGCATGAAAGACTAGATAACTATCTATGATAAAAAACTATCCACATAAAACAACAACAATACAACAAATGTAAAACAAGATTCTTACGATGAGCAAGTATACATTATCTAAATTATGCAGCAAATTTAATAGCTTAGGTCAAGAACTGATACACAGAATTTACTTCATAGTAATTAATGTAAATCAGTTTAAACACCATAGTGCTGTAAATCCTATTACTAAGAATATGTCCCAATTGATTTTCCGAATGAATGTTGCTATCCTTAAAAACAAAAACAACAATAAATGATCATGATCACAGTATATTCAGAAATAAAACTCTAAAGCCCTTTTGTGGTAAACCTTGACCCTTGAAGTCACAATTTCAACAAACTTGAATCTACACTACACAAGGATAACTGAAAATATCTATGTGACATACTGCATTTTTGTGACTCTTGATATGAAGATTTTATAATAAATTCCTATATATTTTTAATACTTTTGATGTTTTTGTGGCCTTGGTGTGTGTGTGTGTGTGTGTGAAGATTTAAAACATTCAACTTTCAATTTATAAGGAAGTTTTTTATTCACAAGTTTCCAGTAGTTCATAAGACTGACCCTTCATTGACACATCGTGAATCCTGTTCTTCATAGAATGCTTTTAAGCTAAGGTTGGTTGAAATTGGCAAAGTGATTTGAAGAAGATGAAAATTTAATAAGTTTGTGCCAAACAGGAATACAGTGTATACACATACATAGAAGAGACAGATACTGAGCAAAAGCTCACTGGAAACAATGGCTGAGATAAGCTAAATGTGTATGCTAAAAGTGTACGATATTGGAGCACATTGTAAACATTCAATAATACAATACAATAAATATGTGGAAACTCTAAATCAAGATGATATATTGAAATATATAATTATAGTAGTCATATGTATGTATATGAAAAATAATCTAAAAGTGAATTAATTGTCATTTGCACAGTGTATCATTTTTAAATTCAAATCATAGTTACTTTCATTGATTTGTGTCATCTTTAAAACTCAAATATTTCATGATCATACAAGTATTGATTAATCCAATCATTACTTTGTTATCATTATTAAACAATAAACGATTCCTCAATAATATAACAGTGTATAAACAATAGCATAAAATCTATTTAGTATTAAAACTGATGTAAACATGTACATAGAATATCTGTAAAACAACTTTGAGACTTTTGTAATGCCCTGTACACTGATATAATGGGACTGTTGACTTTTGCCAGCAGTCTATAGCACCTTTATCACTGGGTAATCGCCTTTTCTAGTCTGTCTGCTTGATTCACTGTCTTAGCTCTACCTCTGACATAGGCCACCAGATCATCCTTGTCAACATCAACACAAATTATCTACAAAATGATGAAATAAATCTGAATACGTAATAATGTATAAGGCAATATGTGGCCCATGGGCCTTAATGGTTACCTGAGTGACATGAAACAACTCTTCTATGGACAGCTCTATCAAACAAGGTTTTAATTCCTACTAAAATATGAAAATTAATTGTTCTTAGCTCTTCAGAATAAGCTTTATATTAACCTGTGCTGAAGGCTCAAGTGAGCTTTTCTGGTCGAGGCTTATTCCTTGTCTGTCTTGATTGTCAGCATTAACTATTTACATAATTCACTCTTTCTAAGAAAATACCTGATTAATTTTGATCAAACATAGCACAAAGTATCTTTAGGTGAAGGAGATTCAAGAATGTTGAAATGATAGGCCATATCCTCTTTAAAGGGGGATGATTGAAAATTCAGGAATGAAAAATTAGATGTTACAATTTATCAAAAGCAACTTGGTCAATTTCAACCAAATTCTACACAAAGTATCCTTGGGTGTCAGAAGGGGATTCAAGTTTGTTCAAATGACGGCCACGCCATCTTCAACTTGGAGCTAAGTAAGATTTATGAAAATTGAACATAAATTTTGAAAATCTTTTCAAGAACCACTTGGCCAACCAAATTTGGTACAAAGTATTCTTAGGCGAGGGGACCTTAACAGAAAACTGAGTAACAAATCAATGGACAGCTCAATCACACAAGGTGTAAATTATTACCTTAAATATGAAAATAATTGTGCTTATTCAATTTTTCAATGTCAAAGAGTAAATGAGTATTTAAAACATGATCTATTACATGTCTGGAACTGTATCACTGTCATATGTTTTTTAACACTACCTCTTGTTCAGCATCATCTTCAGATGCAGACATCTTAGATGAAAGCACACAAAGTATATCCATCTTAGCTTCCACATTTCATAAAAAGATGAATATGCAAAAGAAACATTTTAATAGCATATATTGGAAAAAATGTTTAAGTTGAACATGCTTAAAATCCCAGTAAAAAATTGTCAACTTTCACCATAATGGTGCATATCTTTGATATGTATATAAACACTGCAAAGTTTGAATAATATTGATGGGAAACATTTTGAGTTACTGAGTACACAAAATATGCACTGTCAACAGCATAAATTGCAAAAAGAAGGCTATGTCAAACATGATAAAAATTGCAATAAATATTGTCAAATTTGCTCATACTAAAAGGTGCACATCTTCAATAAGTATATAAACACTGTGCAAAATTTGAATAATATTGGTTGGATACTTTTTGAGTTACAGATTACACAAAGTATGCACCATATTTGTGACTGATGGACAGAGTGGAATGGCTGCTAGACCTGCTGTCATCTTCAGTGATGTAGGTAAAGAGAGATGTGTTTGTGAAAAACTAATGCCCCCATATAGCAGCAAAGTAATTGTGGTACCCAAAGAAAGGTTTTGTCACAAGAAATACACACGTGAAATATGAAAGCCCTATTGCTGCTAACCATTCAAAATTTATGGCCTGGGTTAAAAAATTTTAAAAATAGGTCAATCCCCAATGTCAAGGACATAAGGTCAAAAATTTTGGTACCTGATATTCAAAAATGGGTGAAATTATTTTATCATAACATCACATCTAATATTAACCGAGGTGGCAATCTCTCAGCATCTTTTAATATTCAAAGAGGATGTAGAAAAAGTGATCTTTTATCACCTTATATTTTTCTACTCTGAGCAAAAATTTTAGCTATACAAATAAGAGAAAATAAAAGGATTAAAGGTATAACAATAAATAACAATGGAAAGAATATCTCACAACTATCTGATGATACATCAATCATTCTTGATGGTAGCAAGGAATCTCTTCTAGAAACAATAAAAGTAATTACAACACTTCTCTGAACTGTCAGGACTAAAAGTGAATTTTTCAAAAACCAATACAGTATGGATTGGATCCAAGAAATATAGTCAGGACATCCTTTCCAAAGATTTTCATTTTTTGAACTGGGGGACTTGTAAGTTTACTTTACTCAATTTTTTTTTAAGGATGATTTATTCAAACATATTGTTGACAGATACAGTATTCTAGTAAGTGTATTGATCAGGATAAAAAAAAAATCTTTACTTGGAATTGTATAGTTACAGAACATGTCTAAACTAAATTATCAACCAAAATTAAGCAGAATAAAATCTATCCTAAATCAATGGGAGAAAATACAATTGACATCAATAGGAAAAATCACTGTTATCAAAACTCTAGTCTTGCCTCTTTTAAACCATATTTTAATCACAATCCAAAATCCTGATGACAACTACTGTAAACAATTGGATAAACTATTCTTTTCTTTCTTGTGGAACCATTCTCAACAAAGAATTAAAAAAGCTGTAATTGTAAAGCAATATAAAGGTGGTGGCTTAAAAATGATCAACATTAAAGCTTTTATAGCCACCTTAGAATTGTTTTGGATGAGACAACTTGTATTTTCAGATAAGGGTCTGCACAATTTCAGACCATATTTAGAATTAATGAAGTTACAACATGTAGAATAGATTACATAAAAAAATAAAGAAATCCCTGAACAACAAATTCTGGGTTGATGTATTTGATTCATGGATTGAGTTACAGCATAAACAAAATCCAATTACTGTAACAGCTGATGCTCCAATATTTTACAACTCTAATATTCTTGTCTGTGGGAAAGTTGTTTTCATTCAATAAATCTATGTTTCACAATAATATTAAATACCTTAATGAACTTATTATCTGGTAATGATGAGGGCTTGTTTCTGAATTATGAATCTTTTTGTAATATTCATCCAAAGGTGATAGTTAATTTTTTAGAATATATTAGTGTAATAAATGCTGTTAAAGCATGGATGAAAAAAGTACAGTTTGACAAAAAAATAACTAAATTACTAAACTGTTCGATTACGTCAAGTATATATACTCTTCTACGATGCAAAAAATCACGACAATTCTAGTCTTCTCAATCAAAACTGCACAGAACCTACTGGTATAAGAAAATGGAATGAAATATTTGAATTAAATGACATAGAATGGAAAACAATTTTCAAATTGCCTTTTAAAGTTACAAAAAATTGCAAATTGCAATGGTTTTAATATAGAATTTTGAACAAAATTTTAGCTTCAAACTCATATCTATTCAAAATCAAAGTTAGAGATAATAAGAATTGCACATTCTGCAAGATAGAAGAAGAAACAATTGAACACTTGCTCTGGGAGTGTGATAGTGTTCAGCATTTCTTAAGAGAATTTGAAAATTGTTTTGAACATAAAACCAATCTTCAAATATCAATAACAAAAAATAATTTCATTTTTGGATTTTTTGAAATTATACAAAAATAACCTTGTTCTTTGGCTTAGATATTATATCTACACTGTGAGATACAAAGGGAAGACACTGAATGTAGATTCTGCGATATCACTACGAATACATTTTATGAAACAGAAATATATTGCATATAAAAATGATGAAAAAGATGTTTGAGGCCTGCTGGAATCAACTATTTCACTGAGTGCTCTTTTTTTCTAATTTATATTTAATAAATAATAAATATGTCATGCTCTCTCTCTCTCTCTCAATTAATATATATATATATATATATATATATATATATATATATATATATATATATATATATATATCTTCAGTAGTTTGTTATAAATATTTTGTATGGGTTTCTTTGTAGCAGTTACCAAAAGAAAGGTCTTGTCATATAATATACACAGGTAAAATATGGAAGTCCTATCACTATCCATTCAAAAGTTATGGCCAAGGTTAGAGTTTCAGCAGACACACAGACCAAAAACTATATTCCCCGAATCTTGATTACAGGGGCATATTATTAAAATTATATACTGTATAATATATTTTAACTATATAACTGCTGCTCCCTGATGTTTTAGTAACTTGTCTTGGGGTCATAAGTTTTTCATAAGAAAAACTATATGCATGGTTATTAGAGCATGAAAACCATACCCAAAATATGAAATCAGGTATACTTGCTCATCATGACCACACACAAAGTTGTCTAATATATGTCCTTGAGTAAGACAGATTATTATAGACTGAAAATGTTTTGAAGGGTTCAACCAGCAACTTCTGTAAATAACCTGAGATACTAATGTAACCCCCTTATGAAGGTTAGAAATATATTACAAACTATTTTCTTCCCTTATCCTGATTCATTGCAACTTTCTAACCTGACCATGGCGTGTGACTCCAAGAAGTCCCTGTGTAGCAGAGTTTAAGGTGGAGCAGAAAATGATACTGGTGGATATCCTGGTGGAACATAAACACACTGAACTCTCCAGGTCACAGAGGTACAAAAATCCATACTTTGTGATCAAGAACAGCAATCCATTCTCTGGTGAAACCTACATAGCATATACAGGTTTTTGTAAATTATCATAGGAAATTCAAAATGGTAAGTCTAAATACTGTGGAATCATTAGATTTCGTGGGGCTCAATTTTCATGGAGACTACAATGAAATATACAATTTATGTAACATTTAAATGAACAGAAACCATATCCATGAAAGTACATGCCAGAGGAACTATAAAGTCTCCACAATCCACGAAAAATTTATCCATATGAATTTTAATAATTCCACAATACAATAATAAATGTACAAAAAAATATTAATTAAAGTATAAAAAAATCTTTTATAAAGCATGTTAGTCAGGCGAGTTAACTCCACCAGTCAATGTGGAAGATTTCTTCTGCCTTACAATTTCCTTTTCAAATCTACCACTTATGAAAACTTGACAACATCATGTTACTGTGTTTGTGATGAAAAGAACTCAGGAGAGGTCAGGCCTTCACCTGGGTGAGTGTGGGTCCTTGATCCCCTTTCTTTCCTCCTTAGGAGAGATGACCCTAGTGGCCCTATTTGATTTTAGTTATATGCTTGTTTCAAAGACCAAGTCCTGCATTTCAAAGTATAAACTCTAGCATTGCAATACCATGAATGGCTCGTTAAATCAGATAAAGCAACCAATCTTACACCTTGTACACAAGGCTGAAATGATGAACACAAGAGAACAAAAAGATAGAAAGAAAGGGCAGAGTTTTGGAAATCTGATTTCTGCATGCTGAATATTTTGACAATTGTACCAGTCTTGACTGTTGTCTCAGTCCAAAGGAAATTTTGATGGACAAAACCTTTAGTTCAACACTTTTCAGTAGTAATTGCACAATTTCATCATAATTTTTATGACACAGATATGTGTCAGGGAACTCAAATTTGCATTGTAACTCTCATTTGTTGGCAGTATCTGACTGTATACGAAATATTTTGCATGTGGGAGTGTCCATGTTTGTTTTCCCTGCAATAAATGAATAAAAGAAAGTATGTTTATTATAACAAACTGATTTAAATGTTTCTTTTTTTTGCACATATTGCCTACTAACTGTTCATTCATGAAATTGTTATAACAGTATTTTTCTCTACAGTTACATATGGAAATTTTGTATATGTGAAATTTTGTGCAAGTGAATTTTGTTAGCTCAGAACTCACAATGATAGATGTTTTATTTGTGAACATTACAATATACTAATAACAAGAGGCCCATAGCAACATCACTCACCTGAGTAACCTTGGCCCATATTAAAGATTTTCACTAAATATTTGCATATAAAACTCTGATCCCCAACTGTGGCCCCATCCTACCCCCTGGGGGCCATGATTTAAACAAACTTGAATCTGCACTATATTCAGAAAGCTGTCACGTAATTCAAACTTTTCTGGCTTAATGGTTCTGGAGAAGAAGATTTTTAAAGAATTTTTCCTACATTTCTGCATATAAAACTTTGATCTCCTATTGTGGTCCCACCCTACCCCTGTAGACAATATCTTAACAAACTTGAATCTGCACCATGTCAGGAAGCTTCAATGTAAATTGGAACTTTTCTGGCACAGTGGTTCTTGAGAAAAAGATTTTAAATGACCCCACCCTATTTTTGCATTTTTGTGATTATTTCCCCTTTGAAGAGAGCATGGCCCTTTATTTGAACAAATTTAAATTCCCTTTACCCAAGGATAATTTGTACCAAATTTGATTGAAATTGGCCATGTGGTTCTAGAAAAGAAGATTTTAGAAGATATATAAAACTTTGATCCCCTATTTTGGCCCCACCCTACCTGGGAGACATGATTTTAACAAATTTGAATCTGCACTATGTCAGAAAGCTTCCAAGTAAATTTGAACTCAACAGGCCAAATGGTTCTTGAGAAGATTTAAATGACTCCACTCTATTTTTGCATTTTTTTTTTATTATCTCCCCTTTGAAGAGGCATGGCCAATCATTTGAACAAACTTGAATCTACTTCACCCATGGATGATTTGTATCAAGTTTGATTGACACTGGCCTACTGATTCTGGAGAAGATTTCAAAATTTGTTAGTATTTTCCCACTATTTTGCTATTATTTCCCCTTGGGGAAGGACGCTGCCCCTCATTTGAATAAACTTGAATCCCCTTCACCCAAGGATGCTTTTTGCCAAGTTTGATTGAAACTGACCTAGTGATTCTGGAGAAGAAGATGAAAATGTGATAAGTTTATGCTACCACCAACAACAACACAAACAACGGACAACATGTTTGTTTTGTTAAGTAAAATCTAATTTGAGCCTTCGGCTCAGATGATCTAAAAAAACTCATGTTTCTATTTACCCTGGTTTTTTTACTACAGTAATAATATCTCCAGTTGAACTCTGTTGTGAGGAAATAATAAACATTCAATACAAAATTGATTTATGAGAAGATAAATTCAGACTTACTTGAAGAGATATAGGGAAGTCATATCTGTCTGCATCATCAAAGAACTGAATGTGATCATAGTTGTTTCTAGGAGCAAAGTTACCAGTTTTGTGGGGACCTAGTTCTATCACATGAACCTGTCCAAAAGTACACAAGTCATATGAGAACCTATACAAAAGTACACAAGTATTATGGGAACCTGCAATAAAATACACAAGCATGTCTGATTTACAATCAATGGTAAAATATAATAGAAATTACCTATTTGTATTTATTTTCAAATATGAAATTTATTTCTAGGATTTCTATATTTTAAATGTACATTATATGCCATAGAATTTATAGATGGCAATAACCTTCATTTGAATAACCTTAAATGACATTTACCCAAAGTGCTTCATGGCAAGTTTGGTTCAAACTGACTTAATAGTTTCAGGGAAGTAAAAAATTGCAGTCTATGTTGCTGAATCCTCTTTTGTAGCAGGCCTACTTACATCTGACCACTGCTAATCTTGTTGCATTCCTTAATAACTCATATAATCAGCTGTATAACTAATTAATGGTTAGAGTAACCTTGAAACCTGCCATGAAGTACCAAATGCCAGTGAGCCTTACAAACTAAGTGTATTGACGTTGAATCTGCATTGTTCAGCATCATTAATTTTTAGCTTCCAATGGTGTCTTCCAGTGTGCTACACAGTATATCTGTCACTGGACATTATCTGTGATTTCATTTATTAACATTAGGTTCACCATCCTTTTACAAGCAATATCACTGTGTATACTCAGAAGATCATATCACCATAACTTGTTCCAGTGATTAAGATGAACACAAAGTTTTAGTGTACCCTCTGTATCTTCATACACTCTACATATACTCTATTTATCTTCATATAAGCATTGCCATTACAACTATATTTGTAGCAAAATCAATATATATTTAGAACTGAAACTTGTGATGCCAATGAGGGTACATGTATATGCCAAAATTTGGTAGGAATCTGACTTGGGAAGAGGCAAAAAAAAAAAATAGTGCACATTTTCCAACTGACCTCATAAATATCTTACAAAACATGCTACTTAAGAAGACTGACAAAGATGTACAACCTTTCCATGATCCTGTGCATCCCTAGCGCCCACACAGAATATTGTAGAGGGCGCTACATTGTCTGAGTATTGATAACTGCCGAAGCAAACAACATGAGCACTGATGCACTGTGTGATGTCTTCATCCACATTGTACAGTTGTGTGGTCCCTGTTATCTTCTCATCCTACATGAGAAATCAAATTTCTATACACACAAGAGAAAAATGGAGACTGAAAAAAAAAAACCACCTATACACTGTCGAATTGTAGAAAACTACCTCAAACTCTGCTTTGATATGATAAGTATTCATGCTGTTGATAAAATTCCCAGTGGAGCTTTACCTCAGGCATCAAGCCAGTAATTGCTAACCACTTCAGACTTGTATCTGCTTTGTAACTGACTATTTCACTGAATGTCAAACGATTGTGCCTCATAAACATTTTCTCAGGAGGACAATCATCTGTAAAAAGAAAATATTGCTCATTTTATATATGCAATGTGTGTGTATGTTATATATTAATTACACCCATTCTCAATGATTATGTAGCACATGACAGCAGGTCAAGAATTCCATCATCATCCAAAGCAAGTTTTTGACTTGCCTAGACTGTTGAAAATTGAGCATGCTGGTCACATACTGTGCGAGGAGATTCTGCAGGTCATGAGTTCAACCCTTTGCAAGGGTGGAAGTGGATATCCAAAATACAGTGAATTTTTGTTTGTTTTACTTTAAATATTTCTTCACTTAGGGCAGATCTGTTTAAGAGTTCATTGTAATAAATACTAGTGTATACACACACACACACACAATATATATATATATAGCACTGGATTCCAACAAGTATATAAAGCATTAGAATGGCCAACAACACAAGCAAATTTTTGTGACAGCCTGTCTCTTCCTCAGGACAAACACAAAAGTTTAACATATGTCAAATATGTACAAACAAATAGCCCATGGGCCATATTGCTCACCTGAGTCACCTTGACCCTGCCATTGTTCAGCTGTTGTCATTTTTAAAAGATTTTTTATTTGATCTTTACTCCCAAAAAATGTTGACCCATACTGTGACCCTAACCTAGCCCCAAAGGGTCATGGCATTACTGAACATCAATTCACACTGTAACATAGGGATGCCTCAACACCAACTTGACTAAAATGGCCTTGCTGTACTGGAGAAAAGCAAGACCACAAGGTCATAGAACATGGTATGAAATGAAAGGTCTTGTCATAAGAAGTCTATATATGAAATATGACAGCCCTAACTTAAATAGTGAAGGAGATATTTAATAAGTTACATTTTCTTAAAAGTAAGTTGAACCCCAAGGTCAAGAATTTAGAACTTTGATAGCAAAAAAGGTTTTGTCAAAAGGAATGCCCATATGACATACGAGATCCCTATCATTCACTATTTAAAATTTTTAAGTAAGGTTAAAGTTTTGAAATTTGAGTCAAACTCCAAAGTCAAGATCACAAGGTCAAAGATCATATATGTAAGACCTTACTATAAGAAATCTATATGCAAATTATGATAGCCATACTTTAAATAGTTCAGGAAATATTGAGTACATTAATTTTTCTTAGGTGATAGTCACAAGGTTGAAAAGTTTGGTACCAAAGAAAATGTCTTGTCACAAGGAATGTGCATATAAAATATGAGAGCCCCATAACTCATCATTCGAAAGTTATGAGCAAGGTTAAAGTTTCAAGCACACAGACAAATAAGGGCAAAACAGTATGCCCTTGAATATATTGTTGCTTGTTTTAATTAATTTCCTGCTTATCCCCAAATAATATCTCCTATTGTGGCCCCATCCTACCCCTGTGGCCCCTGAATTGAACTTGATTTTGAACTACCCCAAGATACTTGCACATCACTGTGACTAATCATGGACCTGCTGTTGTTGAGATGAAAATTTTTAAAGATATTTCTCTATGAATTCCCATAAAATTTTGATTCCCTATTATGGCCCCAACCTACCTCAGGGGATCATAATTTTAACAAACTTGAATCTACACTACTTAGGGATGCTTGTATATTAACATGATTAATCATGGTCCTATTGTTCTTGAAAAGATTCAAAATATTTTTCCTATACATGTATACCAGCATGTAAAACTTTCATCCCCTATTGTAGTCCCACCCTACCCCTGGGACCATGACTTGAACAAACTTGAATCTATTCTATGTAAGGAAGCGTTAATGTAAATTTCATCTTTTCTGGCCCAATGCTTCTTGAAAAGACAACTTTTAAAGAGCTTTCCTATAAATCCCCAAGTAAAACTTTGATCTCCTTTTGTGGCTGCAACCTACACATGGAGACCATGATTTGAGCAAATTTGAATCTACACTATGTCAGTAAGCTTTCATGTCAATTTCAATTCTTCTGGCCTAATGGTTCTTGAGAAGATTTTTAAATGATCCAGTCCTATTTTTGCCTTTTCTTGATTATCTCCCCTTTGAAGAGAGAAGGGCCCTTCATTTGAAAAGACCATCTTTTAAAACACCTTGAAACTTTATTGAAAAGAACAGACCATCAATAAATGTATCCAGTATTTTTTCTAAAACCCTGCTTTATCAATAAACAACAAAATGTACCTTGCCAAAGGTCCCAGTGGTATATGAAATTCTCTGTAACCATAGCAATAATGTCAGAGTTCAACCATGTCCAGAAGGCAATTGGTTCATGTATTCTTGATTTACTAATCATAGCTTTGGTCTCAAAGTTATACACCTCCAGCTTCTGGCCACCTGTTGTTTTCATAGAGAAAAGGAGAATTATATGTAGTATAAACCTCAGATCTTAAGACTGAACACAGAAACTTGATATTCTTTTAAAATCCACCTGTTTCATTCATGAAATCTCTGATTTATTCCAAAGAAATTTGACTTCATATATTTATATTTATGATGTGGACTGTCACATGATTTGTGTCATGCCTATCTTTAAATGGTTGAAATTGCATATGCAGCAATATACATCACTATTTCATGAATTTGGTAGCTGTCAGGTGGGCACTTCTTGTCTGCTGCCAAATGTAAATCTGTGTTAGTACAGTCTCTTTATCAAAATTGAACTGCACAATAATTGACTTATTACAACTTAAAGCTTTTATTTATTACTTGGGTCCATGACATAATTTGAGACAAGGGAAACTGCTAATCTTTGTTATACATATCAGACAATATACATGTACTGTATGGAGAACTTTTCATGTAGTGCATGTATTAAGAGGCAAAAGTTGGACACTACTTGCAAGAAATACAGTAATGACAGGACTTACGGTATTAGACACACACAACTGAAATATTTAGTGGAACTTACATTTGACTGCTATGATTGGTTGAGATGGATTGACTTGCACAGAGTCTGCTTCAATCGGTTCCGAGTATTTGATACTGCCATCTGCTGGATTTAAAACAGTCAACTGAAAATTTTTTATCAAATACAATGTTAGCAAAGGTGACATTTGAAAAAATAGACTGCATGGAATTTTAGAAGTGTTCTGTAAAAATGAAAACATAATACAAGCTCTGACAAATTCAAGTAACTCACTGTGGTTTCCTCAACATTTGAGTATCAGTATGGACAGCTACTGTATCTCAATAACTGTACTTCATTAATAATTGCACTTTATGATCACTTTTAAATTTCATAGTCTGACACAGCCACAATACCAACAAAATTAGTGTTCAATTAAAAAAAATGTAACCACATAATTTGACAATCAGAAAACTCGAACCTTATCCCATTCAAAGAAGACTTAAAGAGTTATCTGTCAACTTGAAATAAATACATTTTTTCACTTCTCAGTCAAAGTGCCAGTACATCTTTGAAAAAAAAAAATTATCCCTTGCCACAGTATCTATATTTCTGTAGACTTGAAAAACCATGTTCTGTGGAATAACACTACATCTATAAATCAATATTATAACTTACAATATATTAATCTTGGACTCTATGCTACATTGTGTGTTTGTTGTGCATGATGTAAACATACATATAAAGCATATTACTCGATCTACTATTTCTCAATCAATAAACAAGGATAGCTAGGATATTTTTTAATTAGGACAAATTTTTTGTGGAATTTTTACTTTCTGTAGACTAAAGAAATTTACTGTTGCAAATGTTTATCAGTCTACTCTACCATTAATTCCACACACTTCACATTGCCAATCTTACCTGAGATGTCTCACCATTTGTGTTATGCCTTACTGCCATCCATTTATCTGTTGTCAAGGCAACACGAGACCAGGTCACATACTCAAGAGAAATTCCCAAATCTGACAACTAAAATTATCAACAGTAATTAGTCAACAGTGTAAAGTTTTAGGCTTTCTGCTTATTTTTTGCTGGATTTTCAGTGGATTTGCAGTGCCACTGCTGAGTTTCACCAGTTTACCAGTGTTAACAATCTTATCAGAATAATTTCCAATTTTATTAAAGTGTTGGCATATATTTTGATGACAAACTGGCCCCGGTGATCATTGACTGTACTCAGTAACATTTCCTTGGAAAGACAAATTGTTCCTAGTCTGGGAGCAGATAAGCAACTTCAATGTTTGAGATGATGCATTGTGATGTAACTTTTAAATGCACAAGATACATCCTCCAGTGAAGTGATATGATCTCATGATATCCTCTGTACTTTAATACAGATGCCATCATAGCTTGATTATATATCACACTGATAAATTCTTGTTCTAAAGAATCCATACATCACAACACATAAACTATAAATTCCCTATTGTTGCCCCACCCTGGTCTCATGGGGGTCATAGTTTGAACAAATTTGAATCAACACAACTTACATACACAAGAATGATTGCATATTTAACAAATAAATTGTATCCTTGTTCTTGAGAAGACTTTCTAAAAATGATGTTGCTATATACTTGCATGTAAATTTTGAACCTCTGTTGTAACTCACTTTGATTCTCCAAGTTTTAGGGAAGAAATCTGAATCTAAATTACATGAAGACAATTGCAAATTAACTTGACTACACAAATTGTACCACTTTGCTTCCCTATTTATCCCTGTGTAAAATTTTAAATTTCTATTGTGGCCCTACCCTGGGGGTTATGGTGTGAATAAACTTGAATTTTCACCACATGAGGATACTTGCATATCAAATGGAAACATTGTATCCTTGGCTGTTTCTTTCTTTTTTTTTAAATTCATTTATATATATATATATATATATATATATATATATATGTGTGTGTGTGTGTGTGTGTGTTTGTGTACTATAGCAAATAAGAACAAAACAAAAAATCAGATAAGTATAGGTACTATCAAAAGTATAAAAAATATTGTTGAGAATAACAAGGTCATGATTTTTGTATGTTGTCAACCTTTAGTATTTCCATATTCTGGTATGCATTGGATTTTTCAACCTTACATTTGTTGTATATAGATAGAATAATAAATGCAACAGTCTTGGCAGTTTGCCATTTTTTCAAGCAAGAAAAAATATATTGTTTTGTTTATAGGATAAGGAAGTTTACAATTTTGTTGCTTTTAGACAATGAAAGTTCACCTAATAAGATACTGATTACTAATACATTAAGTGCTATTCTTTGGTTGATAAATATGCAGGCTTAGAATGCTCCATAAAATAGATACTTTTCCACTGCCAATGAAAACATGCTGAATTATCTCAACTTCATCATTACAAAAGTTATAACAATCAGATGATACAACATTGATTTTTTAAGATAATAATTGTCAGACAGAATCCTATGATGTAATCTGTATTGTAACCACTCGATTACAGGGTCATGGTAGTCTTAAAACATATAGTAAATCATCATTAACACATATTTCAAGTATGCTCTAAGAATAGCATGGTTTACATTTAACTATTTGTAAACAGATTAAGGTAGCTCATTACACCAAGGCTTGTACTCTTTATGACATGACATCACAAGATGGCAAATTAAATGTTTTGTAAAATTGTGTGCATTGATCGATTTCTTTGGCTATCATCATAGCTCAGTAGTTGAAGCATCAGGCTGGTGAACCACAGATCCCAAGTTCAAATCTGGCAAAGACTGCATATTTTCTGCCTTTTTGACAGATATGCTTATTATATATCACCATATCTTTCATAATCAAATTATTTCGTGCTAATTTGAGAAACTCTTTCGAGGTGTAGTGAGCCACCTTAAGTACATTTAGTATGCAAAATCAAAGGTTTATAATATAATGAAATATAAGGTGTATAAGATCTATTGATTAAACCTCGGTCTTCAAAATGATTTCAGATGAGTTGATACTGCACTCAATACTCTGTTATATTGTAATGTGCAAACCTGGATATCAAATTTTTGACCGAAGACAGTTTAGTCATACTCTGGTTTGGCTCTAGTTACTAAAGTTGATGATTAAACTAAGCCATTCTCTTTCACAATTCACAGAAGTAAACAAGATGGTTTTAAAATTAAATGCATTTGCACAATAATTTCAGAAAATGAGAGAAAGCTAAAACATTGGATGAAAATTGGCCATGTACTTTAAGTTTCATTTATGTTCAAATGTTAATGCACGGCAGACAACAGATGAAAACAGGCAACCACTTATTGCAAAAGGCCTCAAGTTCACAAACACTGATTATTTACATATGTATATGGTTAGATGTGTATTCATATGTTAAAACCCCAAGCACCTGTGATTCAGGACCTAAGTTCGAATCCCAGTCTGGCCCGTTGCATTTTCTCCCTTCCTGTTAATATTAAATTGATATGGCTACTCTACCTTAAGAATTTGTTGTGTGGATATTGGAGGCTTCGGCTCAGCTTTTTCTTCTTCCATTGTTGATTTGGTCGACTATATGCATCTAAAGTTAGAGGTAATAAAAACGTACACACTATAAAGGCTATATATCATTATCCGATAAACATTCAGAAGCTTGTGGTTTGACGTGCGATTAACATACCATCTTTCTATCAATTATTTTTGCATATCCTCTCAGCCCAGCCTTATTTCCGATCCGATGTAAACCTCAGATTGTCGTTCAACGTAAACTCATCTTCATCATTGGAACTCTTCTGTATTGAAGATAGAATGAGACTCGCACAAGTATTGCATTTCCGGTAATTTCCCAAACAAATAGTTTGGTTGTACTTACCTGGTGGTACTGGGCTTAATATTTTTAATTATGGCGTACTTTCAGCCAACAGGACAGAAAAGACTCACAAATGTAGCAGTGGTCAGACTTAAAAAAGGAGGCAAACGATTTGAAATAGCCTGTTATCCAAATAAAGTCGTGTCATGGAGAAATAAAGTGTAAGACAATATAAGTGAATAATTAAGTCGTGATATTAGTAATAGGAATCGGAAGTGAACAAAATACCAATATGCAGCTGAACAACTTGCTGATTGTGTTCGGAAAGCTTTTTATGGATTGAAACTGTCTTTACCCTTTCACAATATTTAAACACTCGTCACAAACTATATTGCTCACTTACAGAACCCATAATTTTAATATCATGAATGTCTCAATTGTGATCATCTAGCTTTTGAAAAATACAACATCTTACATACAAGAATATATTAGGTATACAGAGAAAAGCTTAAAATTTGGCAATTAAGTATGACCAAGGAGCTTTCCCTGTTGTTTCAAAGTTATTATGGTTATGTTTTAATATTACAATGATTAAAAGGTCTTAATGCTCTAAGATATAATGTTACATATGAAATTCTCAAAACAGCCAAATTAGAGGGTGATTATCTTTTCAATATTGGTTGTAAAGATCACTGCCAAAGACAAATACATATCTTAAACATGTAAAAGGTTATGACTGAAACTAATATCATTAAACTTTTCTAAATCTACATTTGGTTGCTGGTTACACAAATTTTAAAAATATCAATATGCAATGCCAGAATATTGAATTTACAAAGTTCTTGGATAAACTGTACTTATATAGCCAAATTTCAAAAGATTACTATGAACTGCAACAATTCTCTGAAATTCTCAATTAATTATGCAGTCAAACTTGACAAAACTTGGAATTTCTTCACACTCTTAGAAGTACAAACAGGTAGATATTTGAAACCTTTTATTGTGAAAAATTCTCAATACTGTAAATTTTGCAAAACTGTGGGAGATTAATGACATTTTTAAGACTATATGTATAAAGATTTATGTCTATATATAAAGTATTACCCAAGCATTTGCTGTATGCATACCAATTTTAGTTTTGTGAAAGAAATTCATTGCAAAGAATTGTGTAACCCTAATAATGTTGTTCCAGCTAGAAAACATGATTTCTTTGAAATGCTCTCTAATGGTAAGAGAGGAAAGCGTACAATTATAGAATTTAATAACATGTTGCACATGTATCTGCTTCCAGTGCAACAAATCAACATCATAGGTTATAACATTGTTGTAATTCTGGAAAACATTCCAGTTCAATGATGCATTTCTTTTCTCTCCTTTTTGATAATATTGTGCTTCATGTGATGGCATGCCAACACATTTAGTGAAATCAAAATGTATGTAATTGTTTTGATGATGTCGGAATAGAAACATTTCATGTAGTTTCTTTGAAATACAGCAAAATGTTGAAAATATTACAATTTGCTTCAGAAGTAATAGACTGCAGGCATAATCAGATACTTTTCATATATTTCATTTTGATAATTATTTCATTATCATCATTTTATGCATTTAATGTAGAAATTGAATAGTTTGATTTCAAAATGTAACTTAGGGGGCAGAAAATAGTAATTACTGCACATATAGACCTTGTCTTTCTATCATATTACAACAATTTTGAAATTATCCAAAACACCATTTTTAATGCTGAAACATTTAAAATTGCTTCTTTTGAGATAGAGTAGTTTATGAATAAGCAATATAAATTCTGCACTTCATTACTTTATTCTTGAAACTTGAGGATTGTAGTTCAGTACCTTGCATTGAAATGTTATTATGAAATTTTAAGCTGTAAAAGAAAGAATCTGGAATTTTAATCAAAACTTTTTTTCTGTTTAAGAGAAACTGACATAGATGAAGTTCTTCAAACACATACAGTTTTTGTCAATGTATCAAAGGGAGAAGTTGCAAAGAATGAAGATTTGAAGAAAATATTTGACACTGATAATCAGTCAGACATTTGTTTGCAGGTAATATTGATTTGATTTTCATAATTACAGTTTTTAAATGTTTCTGCATCAGATCACCTGAGCCATGTAGACTCAAGTCAGCTTTTCTGACCTAGATTTTTGTCATCTTTCTGTATAACAGTAAAATTTTCTACAAAGTGTCCTTGAATAAAAGGGATATGAATTTCCTTTTTTATGAATGAAAGTCAATGCCAACTTTCAAGAGGGGAATAATTAGCAAATAGTTTAAAAAAAAAGGTTATGTGTTTTTAAAATATATCAATAACCACTTGGTTGTCCAGGGGCCAAAAAGACAGAAATTTTCTGATAATTTCTTACATTACAAAGTTAAAGACTAGAGACCAACAGCTTGAGGTTAAAATATCAGATTGATTCTCACGAGTGAATACCATGTCGTATTCAATAGGGTCTGCATCCAAAGTAAACACTTAAAGTTAAAAAACAGATCACCAACACATCGTGAGAATGCACTTTGAATTTATTTTGGTTAAATAAATTCAAAGTGCATTCTCATGATGTGTTGGTGATCTATTTTTAATTTTAAAGAATTGTTTATATTGTGTAGATCTTGTCCCCTGGAATCAGAATGGAGAAAAATAGTAATTGCAAGTTTTAAATAGGAATATATGGGGGAATCCTATAGACATTTCTGAAGAACAATAACATTGTAAACAATCTACAAGTCTTTTTATATAGTGTACTTTTCAGTGTGTTCAAATCTTGTTCCCAGGGTCAGTATTGGGGCCACAATAGGGATTCATATTTAATTTTTAAAATGGAGTTTATCCATAAATACAATTTTTGAAATTTACTTAAGAACAACAAGTGTACAGTTTGTGAAAATAACTAAGAATAGTTGTAAATATTTCAGTTTGTTCAAATTATAGCACCTGAAGTTGGACCAAAATAGAGATTCAGATTTTACAAATGGATACATTGGAGATAAAAAAAATTGGAGATTTAAATTCTGTTCAAGAAAATAATATTAATTAAAAAAAAAATCACTATCCAATAGGTAAGTATCCTTATGTAGCAAATGACAAGTTTGTTAAAACTCTGGCCATTGTGATATGGTCACAATAAGGTGTTCAACAAAATCTATGTAGAAAAATTATGTTTTCTTTCCATTTGAAGCACTCTGAGGATGGCTACATTTTTGTCATGTATGCACCCCTCCTTCAATGGGGAAAGGGTTATGATCCAATTAAGGTTTGCAATGGAATTATTTAAGACAATTACAATGTTGCAAAATAATATTCTAGCATAAGCATATAAAACTAGCATTGATTCAAATTTGTAAGAATTATGAACCCATGGTTAGATTGGGCCTACAGGTATGAGAGCCAGAGATATGTGGAGATCTCTTTCAATATTTTAAATAGCAACAAAGTATTTACAATCTATTAAAATAATATGCAAGCAGGTGAGCATTGTGGCTTGTTGGCCTTCTAGAGATTTGAGATTTAATTTGAAATTTTCAAATATTTTGCTTTTAGCTTAAAAAAATGACTAAGTGTTTTTTATTTGTTGTCAGATACTGAAAAAGGGAGAGCTGCAAGTGTCTGATAAGGAAAGGCATGCACAGTTAGAATCTATGTTTAGAGACATTGCAACAACAGTTTCGGAAAAGTGTGTGAATCCAAAAACCAATCGTCCCTACACTGTGACTTTGATTGAGAAGGCCATGAAAGACCTCCATTTCTCGGTGAAACCAAACAAAAGTACAAAACAACAGGTACCATATGATGTAGACTTTTAATTCTGCTAAATAACTGTTATGATTCAGTATTTTTTCATGGGAGAGCAATGTCAGTCTGCACATCTGCATGTCATTCTATTTATAACCCTGTTTTCTCTTTACATCAAGTGGAAATTGGGCATTTTCATTGTGAAAAACAACTGTTACAGGTCAAGCATACATATAATAGGACTTTCCTTGCTGTTCATCCATATTTGCAAGAGTTATTGTCCTTTATTTTAAATTAGTTTTTAGTTCACCTGAGGTTTCAGGTAAGCTTATCTGATCAAGCTGATGTCTGTCATTGTCCAGCATCTGTTTTCACACTTTCAACTTCTTCTCCAGGACCACTGGACCAATTTCAACCAAACTTGCCATAAGGTATCCTAGGGTGAAGGATATTTAAAGTTGTTCAAAAGAAGGGTCATGCCCTTTTTACAATGGATTTAGTTAAGAAAAAGTGATAAGTCAAATTAATATACAAACACCGTCAGGAAGTATGAATTCAAGTTTGTTCAAATTTGACATTGGAATATAATATATTCAATATATATAATCTTTGAAAATTTTCTTATTCAAAACCACTGGCCATGGTTAGTCTTGTTGATATGCAGACATTTCAATGTAATGCAAATTCACATTTGACTAGGGTTAGGCTTCAATAGCAGGCTATCCAGCAGCCTTAAAAATACCTTAAAAATTCCAATATTTTTTTTAGTTTTGCTAAAATTCCTTAAAAAATGTTGAATTCAAGCAGAAATCCTATAAAAAAAAATCTTTAATTTTTTATGTCAATTCCTGTCTTTTTTTATATCTACTCTAACAATTTTGAAAATGCATTTATATTAATGTGTGTTAATGGTAGTTTGCAGATCTTATTCAGGTTATGCAGTGAAAGGCAGTTGACCAGTGGATCCATGTGTCAAGCTTGTTTATTGGTTGTGACTTTGTGACAGAGATGTGACTATTGAGGTAATATAAATATCAATACTCTTAAGCAATATTTCCAAATGAAGATTTTCTGAGGAATAAGTTCATGCACCTTCAATGAAAGTGACCACGGACAGTAGCATGCAGTACACATATTTAGATATATAAAGAGAAGTTGTACAAATGTCTGCAAGTTGTACACACTTCATAGTCAATGCTTAACATGTTTACAAGTAGAAAACTCAATTTCCATGGTAAGATTTTATCATTCAATGTAACAGAAGTTTAATAATAAACAATAATGGTGAGGAAATGTGGTTTCTAGAAAGAGAGATGAGAAGGCCACAACAAATAAGCATTGACTGATATTGATGTATGTGGCTAGTGGACAATTTCTCAAATTCTATGACAATTTTTTTTAGAGTTTGGTTCTCTCAATAAGAAAATAATGACATCATTCTGTATATTTCAGGTTATAGCCAATAACAGCTGAGACAGTGGAACCCTGAAAGACACCATTCCTGCATTTAAAGTACTATTTTCTTAGTTTCTTTCTTGTCAAATTTGCAAAGGTAAGTCCATTTAAATGTCTAAAAGTGCCCTGATTTAATTATGAAATTCTTGATTTTAGCTCTGAATTAGCCATAAAATTTCTTAATTTTAGCCTTAAATTAGCTCTTAATTTTTGTCAAAAAGTGCTGGACAGCTTGTAATAGAAACTCAGAGTTTTACATGAGAATATAGAGGAAATTTAAAAAAAATATTTCTAAAGTAGCAGGACCACACTAAATCATGTCAATATGCAAACATTAACAAGTTGTGTGAATTCACTGTTTATTTTTTTTTCAACTCCCCTATCAGGGGCCAAATAGGGTAAAAAATCTTTAATATGTCTTTAAAATTCTTCTCCAGAAGAGGTAGGTCATGTTAGTCATATTGAAGCATTCAAATTTGGTAAGATCATAACCCCATGGAGCTAGTTGGGGACCCAATATGGGGTCAAAATTTGTCATGGGATTAAAGAAGGTAAAAATCTTCCAAAGAATAGTAGGACCAAGGTGATTCAGATGAGTGTTATGGCCCATGAACCTCTTGTTGGTTTTCAGCTTGATGATGATCATAGTTTGAACCTTTGACAGTACTCTTGTAAATATTGGCATTTGCTTGAACAGGCCTTAGAAGTTATAAAGCAGTTGAAGGAGACACAAACTATTGACATACAGAGAGCAATGATGAGGCTTAGGATAATGGTTCCAGGTAACTAAGAATTTCTTGTAAGTATTTGTTATTGGACAAGCTGATAAAAGAAGGACTTTACATGGAACATCTCTAGGCATCCAGCATACCTTGCAGTTCTACAGACCCATTTAAGATAAAGATCTCACCCTGGGTTTTATAGTATACTGTCATACTGATACATCTCTTCCCGAAGATGAAAACATTACAATTGTTTCTCGTTTTGTTGTTAGAAAGTTCTCATGCAGTGATAGTAAAAATGTATCTAATTATTTTGCATGCATTTGGGGGGGGGGGGGGGGGGGGGGGGGGCAGAAATTCTTTATTCTTTTTGTGAAAAAAGTTGTGAATTTGTCATTTTAAGTCAACTGAAGTTCTTGCATTAAAAATTTGACAGGAAAAGATGGAAAGAAAGTAAAGGAAAAATTGAAGAAACTTGCAACTAGAGTGGAAGAAGAAGACTTTTCTCCAGATCTCGAAATGGTAGGTTCAGTCTACAGTAGATATATAATGAAATACTATACAAAAATAGTCAGGTTTTTGATAAATAGTGCATGACCCGAAGGGGAGTGCACTATTTGTCAAAACCCTGACTACTATTTTGGCATAGTATACTCAGTAATATTCTCAAAATGTAACACTATTATAATTGTTATGCTGACTGTCCATGGGTCAATGGAGCAAAGGGTGATCACTCTGAATGTATTTCCAAAGTTGGTTGATGCAGATAATTTTAAAAATGCGGTATTGATTAGTTTGTTATTCTACTGGAGTGAAATATGGCTGATAACTCATTATTTTTGCGTTACTCTGTCTGGGAGTTTTCTTCATAATAGTTGAATTATTAGTGATAACTATGGTTTATTTATATAATTTATCCTTGATAAGAGTAGAGCTGGGTAGGTGTAGTGGATAACACATTTTCTTAGCAAGTGCTGTGCCTAGGGTTTGAAAAGTTAGAAGAAAACAGAATAGTAAAGTTACACAAAAGAAATAGTTGTAGGGTATGTTTTCGGGCTGGATCAATTTATCAATTATTGTTTTTGAGTGATATGGTAACTGATAAAGCAAGCCCCCCTATTGTTTAATACATTAAGAGTTGTTATTAATCCATCCAACAGTGAGATTTCATGAACAAGTTAATAAATAAATTAAAAATATACGAACAAACTATCCAAATGTCATTTGCTCTGTGACTGCATACCAAAGCAAACATGTGAAAAGAGTGCCATGTTGCCAGTTTTCAAATATTAGGTAGAAAAAAAAAAAAACTGTATTGTTTGTGGAACACAAGTCACAGGGTTTGGTGGGACAACTAATTTAGCAACACATCTGCAATGACACCATAAAGCTAACTGTCAGAAAGATGGCATAAAATCATTTGATATCAATGAATAGTATAGGTAGTGATGAAAGTGAAATGTGATCTGCAGTCGTGATGTTCATATGAATAAATTTGAAGAAATATATGATGAAATAAATGTACTAATAATTCATTTGTAAATATTCATCTTTAAAAAAATTAATTTCCTCTGCTGCATCAGACTCTGGCTTGGAGCGGGTTTTCAGTGTAATGGGAGATATTGTATTGGCAGCTTGGGCTTATTTGAAGTTGACGCAAGATCTCGTGGAAAAAAAATTTTTTTAATAATATTGATAAAAGCAAATAAATAACAAACATATGCACAATTGTCTTTTGTGATAAATTAATTCAAGCTAACAATAGAATATGCAAATGAAACAAAGGGAAAGGGTGAAGCTTTATTTTTGTTATTATTTATTTATTTAAGTAGATGTAATAATATTGTGTTGTCAAAACATATTGCATATCATTTCTCTGTATGTATTGCAAAACACATTGTATCAATTTTTCCAAACAATACCCAGTCCTAGTACATATATCTGTGCTCTGTGCAAAAATAGTAGTGTAATGAATCTATAAGAAGAAACTTGCAGGATGCATAATAATTTTCAATCCATATGCATACACACATTTACACACCATATTATTAAACTGTACTATCTCCTATAGTAATTTTTACAATCATAACCTCTGTATTTCTCATGTAATTTGCAGACTAAGATCAACATTAGTTATGCGAGACAATCATGTACTGTTATTGGCTGATGTTCAACATCAGACTTCGAAGGCAACATTTCACCTTTTAGTTCATCTGAGCTGTAGGTTTTTTGATAAAAATTTGCCTGGTGCCTGTTGTCATGAACTATTCACATTTCCATCTTCTTCTCCAGAACCATGAGGCCAATTTCAATCAAACTTGGCACAAATCATCCTTGGGTGAAAGGGAATTCAAATGAAGGCCCATGCCTCATTCAAAGGAAACATAATCAAGAAAAAGCAAAAATAGAGTGGAGTCATTTTTAAATCATCCCAAGAACCATTGGGCTGGAAAAGTTGAAGTATACATGACATCTACCTTTCAAGTTTTTTTAAATCATAGCCTTTGAGGGCATGGTAAGACCACAATAGGAAATCAAAGTTTTAACATGAGGATATAGAGTAAAAATCTTTATAGAACAACAGGGCTATAATGAGTCATATTAATATGCATGCATCTCCAGGTAGTGTAGATTGAAGTTTGTTCTGATTGTTGTCCCCTGGAGTAAGGTAGGACCAAAATAGGGGGATCAAAGTTTTACAGAAGAATATATATGGAAAAATCTTCTCAACAACAGCAGAACCATGATTAGTCATACCACCATCCACAGATAATGCAGATCCAAGTTAGTTAAAATTATTACCCCCTGGGGGTAGGGTGGAGCCACAATAAGGGATCAGATTTTTATACAGGAATATACAGGGAAACACCTTTAAAAATTTTCTCAAGAACAACAGGGCAATGCTTAATCATATTGATATTAAGCATTTTCAGGTAATGCAAATTCAAGTTTGTTTAATTCTGGGGCACCAGGGGTAGGGTGGGGCCACAATAGTAGATCAAAGCTTTATATGGGAATGTACAAGAAATTAATTAAAAGAAATTTTGTTCAAGAGTACAGAGTCACATTAAATCAAATCAAAATGCAAACATTCCCCAAGTTGTGTGAATTCAATTTTTTTTTTATACCCCGTGATTTCTTAAGTTTTACAAAGAAATATAAAGGACAATTCTTTTGAACCACAGGGATGCAATGTCAAATTAATATGTAAGCACCCTTATTCAGCAGAGGGTCAAGTTTGTTCATACCATCACCTTAGGGGTCAAGGGGGGTTTCAAATTCCATACTGGAATGCAAGATTTTAAATAATCTTATTTTCAAGAGATATGGCATACTGTCAGACATGTAAATATTGTCTAATGTAGATTTTTTCACACTAAGATCCTTTGGACTGAGATGGGCCACAAGAAGGGTTCAAAGATTTTTTTATTCGCCCTCTCCACTATATCTATAAGCATGTGAATTTTTTTTGATCACTGGACACCTGGCATCCATCTCTGTCCATTTGTCTACCTGTCTTTACACTTTTTCAATTTCTTCTCAAGAACTAAAGGCCAATTTCAACCAAACTCACCATAAAGCATTCATGGGTTAAAGGGATTCAAATTGGTTAATTGAAGGGTCACACCCTTATCAAAGGGGAGATAATCATAAAATAGTGAAAAATTTTGACGTCTTTTTAAGATAAGATTAATAAGATGGCACACAATACTTGGAAGAACTGATTAGGTTATACCAACCTCAACATTCCCTTAGATCTGAAAAATTACTGACATTGACTAGACCGAGATGTTAAACCTCTACATATGGGAAAAGGTGTTTAGATGTGGCAGGAGCTACTCTCTGGAACTCTTTACCAACCTCCATCTTTGCCAGAGTTTGAAAACTTTTAAAAAACATTTAAAAACACATCTTTTTAGGCTTGCTTATCATTAATGTGTTAGCTAAGTTTTTAATATTCATTTATTAAAAAAAAAATTATCTACTTTTAGTTTCTATTTTGAATTCAGTTTAGTATTATTATGTCATTTTTTTACGCATTTATTGTACTTTGATTATTGTCTTAAATGTTAAGCGCTTTAGGGTAATCTTTGATTAGATAAAGCGCTATATAAATATAGAATAATAATAAGAAGAAGAAAATCTTATCAAGAACCACTGAACCAGAAAAATTTGATGTGAAAGTTTTTTAATGAGTGGAGAATCGAAATTGTTCAAATCATGGCCCCAGGGGTATGGTACATGTAGGACCACAATAGGGGATCGGAGTTACATGGGTGTATGCATGTGTGTGTGTGTGTGTATATGTATATATATATATATATACACACACACACACAGGGGGCCTCTGTGGCCAGTGGTTAGAGCATCGGGCTCAAAATCACAAAGCCTCTCACCTCTGTCAGCGCGGGTTCAAATCTCGGCCGCGGTGTTATGTGAGCAAGTTTGCCAGTTTACTTGCGGAAGGTCGGTGGTCTCTTCCCAGGTACATTGTATCTGGGTTCTCTCCTCCACCAACAAAAACTGGACGCCACCATATAACTGAAAAATTGTTGAGTGTGGCGGAAAGCAATAAATAATCAATCAATCAATCACACACACACAGTAAATAGTGAACCTCTGGGGTCTGCAAATCACTGTTCGTTATAACCAAACTTCGTTATATTCAATACAATTTTCATTATTTTCCTTTCATGGGAGAATAGAGAATAAATAGCACTTTGCAATAAGCATGATTTGTAAGCATATTGATAGAGAGTCTAACAGCCATGATTAGTTATGTTAACATGCAAGCAAGTTTGTTAAATCATGGCCCTATGGTAGGGTGGGGCCACAATGGGGGAACAGAGTTTATTAAGGGAATATTTAGGGGAAAACTAAAAATCTTTTCCTCAAGAGCAACTGTGCCATGATTAGCAAGCATCAATGGATAGTACAGATTCACATTTCTTCAAATCGTAATCCCCATGGGTAGGATGGGGCTGTGATAGGATAAAAGCTTTACATAAGGATATACAAGGAAGGTTTATTCAAATAATGATCCAATCGGGGGTGGGGGTGAATGAAAGTGGGGGCCACTATAAGTGATAAAAATTTTTACATGGCAACATATGAGGAATTTTTTAAAGTAAAAATCTTCTCAAGACCAGAAGGGCCACGACTTAACATCAATATGCAAGCATCTCAGGTACTGCAGATTCAATTTTCTTCAAATCATGACCCTGGTGGAGAGGCTAAGGGGGATATGATGGGCTTTAATAGGGAATGAAAATTTACATGGGAAGATATACAACTTGGAAAAAAAAAATTGATCAAGACCCGGCAATTAGATATATTAATTAATTTTCTGCAAAATATTCACTTGACATTCTCTGTATATTTCAGGTAATTTTGGTTGATCCAGGTTGTTTTAGGGAGATTGATGACCTTGTCAGAACTATTACTAAAGGCAAAGGTCAGTTGGAAGTTATCAGTCTCAAGGACATTGAAGAAGGCGATGAGATGTTATGACAGCTTCATATTAACATGGCTTCCAATGCTTTCATGCCTCTCAAAGCTCAAGTGCAGTTACCAAAGTCAATATTTTGACAATATGTGTAATCTTTCAAAAAGAAACAGTATCATATTGAAATATTGCATAATTTATTGCAGCAAACAAGTTTAAATACACACTTTTTTGTACCTTTAAGGCTGTGGCCAAAAGGCCATATTGAGCTTTTCAATAAAATGACATTATCTGTTTATGTCAATTTAACCTTTTCTGTTCAAAGGTTTCTACCTTTAAAATTCTAATTATATAACATTAATGATATAAACAAATTTAATTACAAGTTCGTTGGCAATATCTGTTTAATACTAAGATATGGCTTAGCCAGTTTTAAAACTGGGATCCAAGTGTAAGAATCCACCTGGATTTAGAAAAGTTCACCTGGAAATGAGGAGAAATTTTTGCACAAAATAAAATGTGTACTGAAAAGAAGCCTATTTTTTGAAATTATATCAGGAGTTGCATGAAATCCAGTTGTACTGTGCATCTATGCCTAGAAATTTTGTACAGGTAATGTAACTGTACAGTATAACCTGTGGGAATAGCATCCATTGATGTCAAAACAGAAAAATAGTTAAAACACCATCAATGAACAAAATTAAAGAAATTCTTAGTGAAAGAAAAATGCCATTAAAAAAGGCTAATTGTACATAAAAATATTAAAATGGTACATGTATGTGATGGTATATTGCCCAATATCATGACTACCCAAACTTGTGTATCTTTGAGATATTTGGGACTACTTAAGTGTGAAAACTTTTCTTGTTTTATCTGTAGTGATTTCCTTAGAGATACAGTACAACATAGCATATCAATATATTGAATCATCTTACAGTCTTTGTTGAATTTTGCAGTTCACTGGATTCAAATAATATCTTCATATATTTGTGCCATCTGTGATTTTAACACATTCAAAATATTCTCAAGTTTTTTATGAAGTCTTGATTTTGTGCAGACAGGTTTGCTCTCTTTGTGTATATTTTACAGGTTTTTCCCCCACACAATTACACTGTGCACTACAATATGCAAATTTCACATCATCAAAACAAAATGTTCAATCAAAGTGTTCCTGAGTTTAACTGACCAATTTAATAATGAAAACTGGAGTTTAACACTGGCATTCTGAAAGTGTTATGGTTATTAGTAACAGTGTGAGCAATTGTTTTCTTTAAACAAAGTTTTAATAGATGTAGTCATGTATCTATTTAAAGTCCCAGTATTCACAAAAATGTAGATTTTCTACTCTACATGCATATTTTCAGTTTGCAGTGGCACATTCTGAACAGGATACTGAATTCAGTGTATCACAAAGTGGATTTTATTTCTTTTGCAACAAGTAGACTGACTTTAAACAACTTCATGTTGAAATTTCCCAGAATCTCGTCTGTAAACTCTATTAATTCATATGATATGTTGATGCCACTAAATTGTAGTATTTTTTTGTATAGCTTGTACACAATGTCATGATGTTAATACACTACAGATTAATTATAGTGAAACTGTACTAAACTACTATCTCCAAAATTAGTTGTACACTAAACTATACCTTTTTTTTCCTAAACAGGTATGTATGTATAATATATTGAAGTACTATGTTTTTTTTTAAGTCTCTAGTGATGGTAACTCTACTGGTTTACACTGTGAATACGTAGAGAAAATAAATTAAGGCACATGAGATAACTACATCACTGGGCAAAGGTCACAGATGAAAATTTCTAATGAAACCAAAACAAAGCTTAGTATAAGCTTTTGACATATGTTAGCTTTAACTAATCTATAATAAGCAAAAAACTTTAAAAATTATGAAGACATTTTTATTTTCAAATTTCGGTAAAACCAAGTAATGTGTTTGAAAAGGAAACTGATCAATAATATTGTTTGTTTCCTGCAGCTTTATTATGTCTGGTTTCATTCCTATTGAAGGAGTAGTTTTTTCAAATTATAGCAACCATACTATAGTCTTTTTGTGTGTTTAAGTAAAGATCCAGTTCACAAAATTACATATTTCTTTATGTATGCACTGTCAATTAGTAATAGTTAAAATTTGTTTGTTATCATGAGTAGGGACATACACTTAGTTCATCAATAGGTATAAGGAGAAAGTGAACTAGCTAAAAGATTGTCAACTCTTCATCCGTGGGATCAAGACTAGATAGATACACCAAACCAACAAAGGGAAAAAAATCAAGTCAACAGTATTCATGTGTACTAATTTAAGAAGTATCACTGAATCACAAAATCTCTAGGTGTGGTATTTTTGAAACAGGTTCAAATTTTGTTGAAATAAAACAAGTTAATTATTATACCTTTCTGTAGTATTGGTATTGATTTGTACAAGGTCTGCCTTGCATCACACTCAATGTGTAAGAGGAGTGTAGCAATTTGAAATTATCTTAGACATTTTATTTTCAGCAAGTGGCTATAATTTGTTTGTGGAAATAAAAAAAAAAAATAATGTACTTGTATATCTATGTAGTATTCATTTGAATGGTCTTACCAGGAGGTGTAGCATTTGAAATAATTTTTGACAATTGATATTTAGCAACGATGGCCATATTGTTTGTTGAATGACTAAAGTGTATCACCTGTGAGGGCATCAGTGATAAATATATAGAAAGACAGAGAAAAGAACACTGCTAATAGTAAGTGTATAAGGACTGAAGAAAAACTGACACTGAATAACTTTGTGTCTGAATCCTGGTAACTGAGGAAATTGATAGTAAAACATTTTTGCACTGGTATTTTTAAATGTATAATCTATGAAAGTATAAATGTGCCACAAGTAAATCTGATACACATGGTAAAAATTCTTCCATGGATCAGGTTGTGGGACCATAAAACTTCAATGAGCTGACTTTTGATACAAGTCTTATTTTTATAAAAGAAACAGTGAAATCAAAAGTGGGATTGTCCAAGTTGTACAGGCCTGGAGCCAGCTTTGAGCCATTAACTGCTGAGATCAACAGTTACACACCACATACATGTTTTTAATTTTATATGGAAAATATTCTAGCACAGAACAATAAGGACATTGAATCATTCAAATGTAAACATATCGTAGGAAACTAGGCTTTTTTCCTCTCCCAAAATTCTTATTTTGGTTAAATAATGGACGGATGTTTGCAATTGATCAAGGTCACAAAGATTTTCAAAATTTAAGTCTTAGTCTGTTGCTGTTAAGTTGTTACAGGTCTAACTTGTGTAGCAGTCAGAATCACATTAATGTTTTCCTGCTGACTTTCTTGGAACCCAGTATGTCCACTCACCATCTCACTGTAAAAGAAACCAAACTGTTTATAACTAGGCAAGCATAACATTGCATTGATCTATATTCTACAATGTAAAAAGATTTACTGTCGGCCAGGTATGTACTGTACAGTTATTGACTTTGATTGTGTGTATTTGGGCAGGTTTGTAGAATTGAGTCCAAAGTCAATAACAAATTGATTAAATGATCAGAAATGTTTTACAATAGTCTTCACAATTTTTTTTTATTCATTCCTTTAACAAATAAAAATGTGCCTTACAACAATATTTCGAAGTCAAATCCTAAAAGCTATGACAGTAAGGAAATGGACTCTCAATTTTTTATATCAATTGTAGTTTATAGTGTTTTGACTATGATTAACGATACATGCTTTAAATATGCAATTTGATTGGTTGGTAAAAATGTCAACAAATTGGCTGGTCAAGATGGAAATTCTGAATATACCTCCCAAAGCTAATGTTTAGGTGAACTCACTGAAGTACAAACCAGAAAAGATCACCTGGACCAATCAGACAGTATTAAAATTCCTGATCATTTTAATAATGGTTATTACAAGGGTGAGTCAATAAGTAACCAACCTATTCCATTTTCAATTGTCACGATTTTCATGCCTAGTTTCAATACATGTTTTATACCTGGGTACAAAATTGCACACATATTGAGTCTTTCTTTAATAAGATATTGAATTTAAAACATGACTATTGATGCAAAGGCATGCTTTTCATCTATAGTTGAGTACCATGCTGCAATTCGGTATTGTATTTAAAAGGTATAACAAGCAAGGAAATACATGGCGAGTTAGCCGATGTTTATGGGTCATCTGCACCATCTTGTGCTCGGGTTAAATTCTGGGTAGGGGAATTGAAGATGAAGCCAGGTGTGGACACCCAGTGGATGCCCCGACAAAGAAATATATAACAAAGATCTGGTGTACTTTGATAGGCAAATTCAGGTAAAAAATAGCATAGGCATTAGGCATTTTACATGGTAGCGATTCAACAATCTTATATGATTGTTTCGATATGCAGAAGCTAACAGTCCATTGGGTCCCCAAAGCTCTTGGCAATGAGCAAATGGCAACCAGAGCATCGGTATGCAGCTCCTTGTTGAAGTGTATTAGGTCAAAAGATGATTTTCTTTTGTGTCTGGTGACTGTAGACGAGACTTGGGTTCATTATTATGAGCTGGAGAACAAAGCTCAGAGTCGTCAGTGGGTAAGGTTGAGGTCCCCAAGGCCAAATAAGTTCAAGACACAACCATCTGCTGGTAAGGTGATGGCCACAGTATTTTGGGACACAAAAAGTGTTATTATGTTGGACTTTTTACCCAAGAGAAGTACAATAACTGAAGTGTACTATGCAAAACTTGCTAGACCAGCTGAGAACTGTCATCCATAAAAAACGCCGAAGTAAACTCTCTAAAGGTGTTTTGCTGCAACAGGACACCATGAGAGTCCTCACTTGCAAAGTTGCAATGGATGATGTAGAGCAAAATGGGTATGAATTAATACCACATCCTGCCTATTTGCCTGACCTAGCTCCTAGCAACTACTTCCCATTTCTAAACTTGTAAAAGGATATCTGTGGACGTCATTTCAGGTCAGATGAAGAAGTAGTGACGGCAGTTGAGGAGTGGGTCAATGGAAAGGACCCTGACTTTTTCGGTTCTGAGCTGACGGATCTTGAACACCGTTGGTCCATGTGCATCAAACTAGAGGGCACTTGCATCGAGAAAGAAAAGGTGGATCTCAACCATAAATAAGTTAGGCTGGTTACTTATTGACTCACCCTCTTATATCCCCCAAAACAAAATTTGATGGCAACTATAGACACACCTTTTTTTTCAGCATAATTAACATAAAGTTATGCAATATACACTGATGAAAATCTGTGGACTTTACTACTAGTGGACAAAAAAGTGGACTATATGTAAATCCTTATTTCAAATTTTATATTAGCAAAGGAGTTTTAAAAAAAGAATTATGAGTCAGTAAGCATGATATGTATATTATCGTAATTATCTAGGTCCAATCAAATGTGTACAGGGATTTATCCAGAGTTGTATTCCATACACCTTGCTATTAAAAACAAATACACTTGCTGCTAATTTTTTAATGATATCTAATCAAAACATTGGAATGTAAATATTACTAAATAAGACCTGTTTGAATTGTTTAATCTCTATTGTAAAGCTTTACAAGGAAATTATATATATCTACAATGGGCAGGTCTATTCATAATTGTCTGTGAAACATAATTGCAGCTTGTTATATGAGTTTCCATACCTGAAGTTGATTTCTCCATCCCCATCACTGTCCAGTTCTTTCAGCAAGATCTGTACTTCATCATGTGACAGCTTTATTCCTGTGTCCTGTTCAAAGATGAGACACTGATAATTAGATTTTTAAGGTTGAATTCTGTTATAATGCAGACAAATTAGTAGAAGATATGTACTGTGCTTGTATTTTCATCAGCTATAAAACAGGTGAGTCATGTAGTCTCAAACCCTTTTTCTCACTTACACTTGTAACATATAATTTGCTAAAATGAACCCTAGGACAAATGAATTATAGGAGACTGTATTTTTGGTGAAATCTACCACATTGTAAAATATATTGGTTATATCCATTGAAAAAGCAACAGTCGTATTTTTCTCCAGTAGAATAAAATCAAAGCAGGGAAGGATTTTCTAAACTACTTTGTATGGAAATAAGTTTTAAACTGGCAAAATTAGTAATAAAAAATAAAAAAAAAATATTTACATTTGAACTAATGCTACACTCTTGAGGCCATTTCAAAAGGCCTATCCCAGTTTTTTTATAATGGAAAAAATTGAGAAAATCATTTTCTTTCTATGATCCAATACCCTTACTTTATTTAAAGTCATCTTGTACCTGATATTACAACAATGTGCTTATATGAAAAACACCAAATTTACTACATGTAGAAATACGAGACAATGGGCTAAATTCAAAAATTATCAGAAGAAATTTGATCTGTCTTGGAGGAAATTTGCCAGAATTACAATTTTTTGCTGTAATGAAATTTTAAAGAACCATAATATAAAAGATTGTGACAATAAAGTAACCATGACACAAAATACAAGAACTGCTGCCTCACCCAGAATTTTGTGCCTTGAATGTTTATGCAAAATATCATATCTCATTATGTCCAATAAATGTGAGAAGAATCCATCTTCAACAGTGCAGATAAATTGTACATTTATATAGTATTTACTGTAATTTGGTTGATGAAAGATCAATCATTTTGTCTTTTAGTCAGTTAATTATGATCTTGCAGTGTAGAAAGATACAAAACATAATATATTGAATACAAAATCACTGATGGAAAAAAAAAATACATGTGAATAAAATGAAAATGGTAATAAATTTGGTGTACCAAAATAAAAATGGATATATATGAAAGGGAGGACCATGGGCCTTTAAAGGGTAACTAATGAGCATAACACACAGATACATTGCATGTGTGTAGGAAGTCAGTTGAATGCTAATGGTACATGTCTTATGACGTGTCATAAAGAGTATAAGCCTTGGTGTAGCAAGCTACCTTAAGGAAACTCACTACAAGACATTGCTCTATGACACTACATCACAAGATGGCAATTCAAATGTTTTGTGAAATTACTTGTTTGTATATCTATGTAGCTCACTGGATAAAGTATTGGGTTAATGACCCACAGATCATGACTTCAAATCTGCCAGTGTCTTTTGTGTTATTTATGGAGGTAGATTTTTGAAAATTGTGAAGTTTTTTCTCCAAAATAGCACATTTTTTGCCTTTCATTTAACTTTTTGACATGTGTTCGTATTACATATATCATTTATGATTTAATCAATTTGTTCTGATTTGATAAACCCTTTCGAGATGTAGCAAGTGTGTCATAAAATTGTATAGTCTAGAGTCACAGTAGGACTGGAAGAACACAACCCGTGTCATAGAGTATACTAGTGTCAAGCATCGCTGTTCATACCTTCATGTATTTTCACAACTGACATTTACTTCTTAAATATGGTAACAATCACAAGAGAAGGGGTGTTATATACATCTGTACATGAAATTATTATTCTGCATGGCTGCAGGTATTAAAGTCTTGGCTTGCTTCATTCATGCCTAATAATTACATTCTACTCTGGATAAATTGAAATTGAGGAGACCAGCTGATTATTTTCAATATATCTGAAGTTCAAAATAAACAAAGGTAATCTCTTTCCATCATTTGGAAAAATGAATGTTTGATTTTGATCTCATTCTAATAAACATATATAAGTTAGTCATTAGTGTGTAAACATGTTGTACATTAAAATTAAAGTGAAAATAAATCAAGTTCAAATTACATGTGCAGTATATAAGTATGTTGAACCAGTATGTCATAATAATTATTCCTGGTGCCATGTTTATGTTGAGCCAGTATGTCGTAATAATTATTCCTGGTGCCATGTTTATGTTGAGCCAGTATGTCGTAATAATTATTCCTGGTGCCATGTTTAGAAGAAATAACACATCATCATAATGGCTGATTTCCTTTTAAAACATGTTAGTAAATATAAATATCAGCAGTACTAGTATATTCTTTTCAAGTGTAATTACCTAGTATAGTTCAGTAGGTTAACATGTTGACTGCTAATCTGTAAGGTTGTGGGTTTGAGTCTTACAGATGTTTTATTTATTTATTTTTATTCTTTTTATTATTTTCTACTAAAACTGCATTTTTTAACTACATAAAGTAAATTTGAAAATGCAAATTATCTGTCTTTGAAATAAGGCATGGACCTTGTATTGAAAAAGACTGGAATACCGTTCACACAATGGTTCTGGAGAAAAAGTGATAAAACTATAACAGAGGATGGACAGATTTTTATCCAGAAAGCTCATTTCATCCTATTTATCAGATGAGCTAATGAAACTGGTTAGATACACCTAGTTACTCTCTATGCCTGTCTAAATAACTGACTTCAATTCAAATTTTATTACTTATTTTATTTCAAATAACCATTTTTTTTTTAAATGTTAAACATAATATTAAATGCCCCATTACCAAAGCATCCATTCAAAGTAACACACAAACATGCAATATTTCATAGGACATTAATGACAACTTGTGATGATATAAATTGACTTATGAAACATACAATATTTCAAGTGTTCTGGTGTTAGTGATGGACAAACAAACTCCAAATATCAAACTGATACAGACACCTGGCTATACCAACATCCATCATTTCTTGAATGTATTACCTTGAGGGTTTCAGATTTCACAAGTTTTTGTAAGGCTGCCTTTGCACACTGAGACATTGTAAAAAAACAAAATAAAATAAATAAACAGGAACAACAAACTTGAAAGATTGACAAGTACCGATCCTCTGTGATCTAAAAAGTTTACACAAATTAAACATGAAACTTCTTAAACAGGATTTTCAAATTTAACAAGACACTTATGTGAATCACAATGCCAACGAACATGACCACATTCAATTGTGTCAAATTTGACCTTGAAGTTGATGAATGACCTTGACCTTCATGTTCCATATGGTTGGCGAATCTACTTTGTATACTTGAAATGTAATATGATCAAGGTTAAGTTGAGAAAGACAAATGGACAGACCAAAATATATGCTTCAAAATCTGGGATCTCTCAGTATTAACAAGGAGAACTATAAGTAATACCAACCTCAATTCCTTGCTGGAATTCCTCATATGTAACACTCATACTTCCATCTTTGTCAAATTTATTAAAGAAGTCCACTAAGCGAAGATTGTTCTTTTCTATGTAATTGGTAAGTTTAACCATTGGGTGGATCCTAGCCCGTGGCTTCATGGGTGGTTCCATACCGCCGTGCCTCATTTTAATGTCAGGAATCTGTTCTTGTACTTGTTTGAAAATGTCATCAAAGTCCTTATTGACAAGGATGTCCTACAAGAGTACATATTAGGTTAAGGTCACAGTAATTATCAGTAACTCAGCCCAGTGGCATGTGTTCATTGAAAAATAATTAGATGAAATTCCCTATACACTGAGCAGATACATGAAATCCCTAAAAATTGCCTGTAAATGTCTGTAATTAATGAGAAATATTTGATATTTTACAGATGTTCACTGACCCTGAAGTAGTATTCACAGCGTAACAGAGACAGTATACTGCCTCTGCTTACAATTGAATCTGTGACTTAATGTGGTTATAAATTGTGTAATGTCCTGCTCAAGAATTTTTTGGTTATATGGAGAAGTCACCATTGCTGGTGAAGGGCTGCAAAATTTATGCCTGTGCTCAGTGCTTACTGTCTTAGCACAGGGATGGATCTTTATCATGACATGGGGCCTAGATTTTTGCAGTCTCATCCAAAGTGGTCCACACCATTTAATCAACTCTTACGACAAGTAAGGATGCAAAGGACCTATTCTAACCCAGATCATCATGGGAAGAAACTTGGACTTGTGCAAAGTACGACAATCCACTGACAGGCTATGACTCTGATGTATTGTGACAATAATCAGTTTATCTTTATGTAGAGTTTATGGGAAGAAGACGAGGTCTCTCAAGGGATGCCATATACTACATCCCAAGACACATCAAGGGAAAGGGTATATGATATTTGTAGGCTCAGTCACATGATTTGCTCAACCAATGATATTTCAATAATGGTAGTGTCATTCCCTTGAGGTATAATAAAACACTTTTTAGCTCTGTAGGTAGAGCTCTGAACAATCGTGGAAGGGGTCCCATGTTTGATACTCAGCAGTAGTACACAATTTCTGTAACATGGTATCCATGCTGAAACCCAAGTACTTTCTGGCAATGTGAGCGATTGACCTCCAAATGTTGTCCCAATGGACTGTCTACCAGGAGGGAACAACATAATGGTGTTTGATACATATGGCCTTGCTATTATATCTGACTAGTTTCGGTTAACCCTAAGTTCGAGCTGTAGAACACTGGACCATTTTACTTGAGATCACCAGAGGCAATGTATCATCTCAGTTACCATAGTAGTATTCTGAGAAACTAGGAAAAGGGAGGAAGTACTCATGAAAAATTAAAATGAATGGACAGCTGGCAAGTTACCTATATTGGAGATTTCCTTTATAATCTGATAACAAGAGGCCCATGGGCCTTAATGATCACCTGTGTAACATGCAACAACTCTTCAATAGACAGTTCAACCAAACAAGGTGTCAATTATTATTTAAAAATGAAAATAATTGGTCTTTAATATATATATATATATATATATATATATATATATAAAATTTTTGATGTAAAAGAGGGTTCTAAAAAATTCATGTACTGTATTTTCACTATGACTGCTGCCCCTAGAAGCATCAGGATTTGTTTAAGGGTCATGAATTACTCAATTTTGGTAGTAGTCTTCACAATTTTCATAAGCATACATATGTATAACATTTTGTCACAATTCACTGAAGTAAAGAGGATATTTGTAATAGATAAAATATATTATCTCTTTTTTACTTATTAGCTCTGCCATAAGGCCTGAACCCCAGCTGACACAGGGGCAGGAAATTTCACAATTTGGGTAGAGGGCTAGATGCTCCTCATAACCATGTATAATGTACAACTAAACTTCTTCATCTCAAAACACCAATTTGTCAAATATCACAGATATGCTGAAGTCAGTTGCTGGTCCCTACCATATTTACTATATGTATATGTATGATTATTTAAACAAGCATTCTGAGTGTATTGCTGGCAATACAAAGTCCCCTACTGGTAGGATAATTCAGTCAAAAGTAGGTCAAGCATAATGAAATACAAACTTGACCTGTAACTATCCAAGACAAAGTCACATATCAAATTTCAATTGAATATCTTCATCCAATGTGGAAAAAAGTTCAGAAAACTGATTCTTGCAATTCATCAAGGGGCATAATTCAGTCAAAAGTAGGTCAGCATAACGAAACTCAAAATTGATTTTTAATTATCCAAGACAAAGTGGGGCCTCCGTGGCCGAGTGGTTAGAGCATCGGGCTCAAAATCACAAAGCCTCTCACCTCTGTCGGCGCGCGTTCGAATCTCGGCCGCGGCGTTATGTGAGCAAGTTTGCCAGTTTACTTGTGGAAGGTCGGTGGTCTCTTCCCAGGTACATTGTATCTGAGTTCTCTCCTCCACCAACAAAAACTGGACACCACCAGATAACTGAAAAATTGTTTAGTGTGGCGGAAAGCAATAAATAAATAATCAAATCCAAGACAAAGTCATATATAAAATTTCAATTGAATATCTTCATTCCATGTAGAGGAAAGCCTGGAAAACCTAAGGCATTCAGTCAAAAGTAGGTTGAGCATAACAAAACTCAAACTTGATCTGTAACAATTCAAGACAGTCACATACAAAATTTCAGTTGTAATGAATATCTTCATCCAATGCAGAGAAAAGTCCAGAAAACTGATTCAGAATGACATACAGACAGACAGACAGACAGAGGGTAAACTAATAGTCCCCTTCCACAAAGCTGGTAGGGGACTAAAAAAAATACAATATGTCAAACTCAGAAATCTTGGACATCCTGTTTGCATCAAGGTAAATTCAGGTCCAAGATGATAAAATTAAATCTGTTATCTTAATACTGTATGAATTTACTACTCTATTGGACATAACTGTTAGATAGACAACCAGTGACAACTAGTATGTCACTCTCTTGGTCCAGTATCCATTATGTGAATTATCTCCCGTCATGCACAACCTTAGATTACAGCACTTGCAATATGGAGATAGTCACATGTTCACAACCCAAAGCTTTTGATTTTAGTAAATCAAATCTTATAAATATTCAAGCAAGGTGCATTGTGTGTGTGTTTGTTTTACGTCATTGCACATACAGAGCTGTCAATAACACAATTATTTTACAAATTGCATCCTTGAGATTTTTGAGAAAAAGATTTTCAAAGGATTTTCTGGCCCCAGACCTTATTTAATTTTCACTATATAAGGAAATATATGGTTTAACCTTTTTGGTTCAGTGGTTCTTGAGATATTTCAAACACAAAATTCTATTTTCACTTACTTCATTATCTCCTCTTATAAGGGAATGTAACCTTTCATTTGAAGAAACAATTCCCTTTACTACAGGATGTTTTGTGGTAAATTTGGTTGAGTTTGGCCCACTGCCAGTGGTACTTGGAAAGTTGAAAATGTGAAAAATTTACAGACAACAGATAAGCAATGGACAATTTCAATCAGAAATGCTCCCTTGAGCAATTTAAAAAACTTACCTTAAAATCAATTTCTTTCAGTGCAGAATTTGGATTTCTAAGAATGGCTGCACAAATTCCATAACAGCCTGCTGTCTGCATTGGATTTCTGCCCATCTACAATATAAAATACAAGTATACTAGTAATTTTGTGTACCTTGAATTTCAAAACGGGAATAAAAATGATTCTAATTTTTTGGGGTCTTTCAGGATATCTAACAATCAATGAATGTATAGTATGCTGGGTTTTTCTAAGGAACAAAACAAAAAGGCCCAAAGGCCACATCATTCAATTGATGAATTGTGTCTTACCATGTAAAATCTTGGACCCCCATTATATTGGGCAGACAATATTTTCTTGTCCAGAGTAGTTACTTAGACCCCTAGCCTTTGACTTTGTGACCTCAAAATCATTAAAGGTCTTTTTTTTCTTTAAGGGACTACCAATTGAGAGGTTCTCTAGATATTCAATGGTCAACTCTGAGTCTACCAACTAACAGACTGACAAATAGGTGTAAGCCGATATAGTGGCCCTCTACTCAAATCCACGAAATCATGATTTAATCAAACATTTATCTAAAATACGATGTTTGTTGATTAATTAATAAACAGGTATGTATATTTTGAGTTTATATAGTATGTAGATCTTTGAACAATTTTTTGCAAACTTCAAACCCTTACTTGTGAACCCACCCTGGCACCAGGTTTGAACTCTGCATTAAATAAATATACTGCATATGAATTTGACAAATAGTACCTTTGCAGTTTTTGAGAAGATTTTAAACATATTTTTTATATATCCCAATGTAAAACTTCTAACCCTTTAAACATTTAACTTTGATATACTATACATGAAGGATTCTTGCATACCACTATCAATTTGACAAACTGTACCTGTGCAGTCATTAAGAAGATGATGAACAAGAAAATTTCCCATATAAATCTATGTAGAATTCCACAGTCCTTTGTTGTCCATTCTTGGTCCAATGAAAGCCAGTAGTTCTTGAGAATATTATTTCATAAACATTTCACTTTTTTTCATTATTCCCTCCCAAAGAGGTTGTGCTCCTCAAAATGAACAAAATTGAATTCCCTTCACTTAGTGATGCTTTTTGTTAGTTTTAATTGAAATATACCCGATGGTTCTTGAGAAGCAATTGAAACTGTGAAATGTTTACAAATGACAGATGCCTGGCAGACAAATGACAAGGTTGATCAGAAATTAAATCGATAAAGATAGCATGCTGATATAATTTGTGAAAGAAAAAATTCAAGATACTCATATTTACCAATGTTTTGTCAATGATAAACCAATGCTATTTCTATGTTTTTATTTCTCAATGAAAGCAATGACCTTTCACTTTTTTATGACATAAAAAATCGATATATTTACAATAAGAAACAAGCTGAACTACAAAATAAAAAGACTGAATGTCTAGACTGTTTGTATTATGGAGGATATGAAAATAATGAAACATAGATTAATTTCTGCATAATTGGCTCATACAAATTACTCCACGGTTTCATTGTTTCTCATACCCTATCCTACATTATTGTATACAACCATGTATTTTTTAGATAACTTACTCTAAGGACAGTCAATGTTTCATTCACAGATATGCCTTTTCCAATTAATACAGCTCCTTCTGATGTAATTCTGTTATTTCTGTGAAAGTAATTGCATAATCTGCATATTATTTCTACTTTCAAATCGATACAATGTCCATCACAAAGAAATCTAAAAGCTATCCTCTTTGTAAATTGTTAAAATAAAGAGAGTTTGGATACATTGTGCAAAACAAAAAAATTTAAGACTGTGGTGTTCACTAAGATATCCATTATCAAATTCTTTTCCTGTGACATTTTTCAACAAGCATCAATTTCAGTTTTTATTTCCAAAATAATTTCACAATTAGTGAGTAATGAAATTTTGAAAAACAGAGTTCTCCTGAATACTGATAGCTAATAAAGTTGACATTATTGAAGTCAATAGGATGCAATTATAACTATTCAACAAGCTCTGAGGCTGTTCTAGTTTTAGACTTTCTTTTTGTGGTATTCAGTTAAGACCATTCTAATTCTTAGTGTCTTGTTGTGGTAAACAGGTGACAGTTAAGGCCATTAGGCCTCTTTTATAACATCAATGTTAACATATCAACATAGCCTATTTAGAAAGCTCACGTTAAATCCAACTCCTCTAAAACTTGGTTTCCCTTTAAAGCATCCCCCAGAGCAATAGTTCCCTCCAGTCCAAAGCCATTCCATGCTAAATTTATCTTCTTCATGTAAACGTTATTCTGTAAAAAAAAAAAAAATTAAAAAAAAATTATATGAATATAAAATTAATGTCATTTTTATTAGTATATAGCACATAAACTAAAAATTTTCTTTATCTGCTGTTAGTATAAAATGTATAAGAAAATACAAAACCACATGTTTTGGGGTTGGGTTTTTTTTTTCGGTGAGCTGCAAGCCTTAAATTTTCCATAGAAAAAAGCTTGGATGTGGTTGACAAAACAGACAACCAAACCATGCTCTATGTGCTTGAATACAGTTACATTGTATATGTTAAATGTGATTGTGTGTCACATTATGTCAGAATTTAACAAATTGAAAATTTGAAATAGAAATTCACCTTCAGGCCCTGAGCAATAGCAACAGCTCCTTTTCTGCGCATAGAGTTCCAACTGAGATCAAGTTCTTTGAGCGAGCTATTGTCTGCAATGGCGGGGCCCAGGATGACTCCAGCATTCTCACCAAACAGATTATGGCTTAAATTTAAGTACTCTAGTTTTGTTGTGTTCTACAAAAAATACAGATATTATTGGTAACAGCACAAATGTCATGAGCATGAAACTTACAAGCAACATTGAAGTTTTGTAGCATATTATAAACTTATAGGATATAATAAATTATATTTATAATATCAAAATTGTTCACACCGAGCACTTCTCTATATGTGTACTTTATGTATAATCACTTCAATATCGAATGGTGAAGTTACCAATGTGTTAATCATAATAATAAATCCCAAAGACATATACAAGTTCGAGTGTAGGGCAACACGGACCTCCGACAAAGCAAAGGTAGGATCAGGTGCCATGGAGGAGTAAGCATCCTCTGCTGACCGGTCACACCTGCCATAAGCCCTTAGTCGAAATTAGGTATACAGGATTACCCGTAGTCAAAGTTAGTATGAAAAATGACAGTCTAACAAAGGGTATGAAACAAATCATTCAACATATGTCCAGAGACATTTTGTAATCACAAACAAGGTCATTATAGCGACTGTAAAATATGCGAAATGATGACTTCAAATGAGATTCGTTATAACCCTGCAACATCAACTTTTTTGTCAGTAGTTGACCTTGCTTTAAAAAATTCTCATACGCATGGCATGCTCTTGCATATCGAATCAACTGGGAGATATACACACCAGAAGCAGGTGAAAGTGGTATATTACTACATATATGGAAAGTTGATGATTGCAAAATTGAAGTCATCACGCTTGTCATATAATGTAGTTGTCGGTCTGCCATTAGAGTCAATATTAAATAAAATAGCCAAACATGAAGCAGACACATCTGATTCTGTAGTGTCCTTTATTTCAATATATTTAGTATTTAATATTTAGTGCAAAAAAATCATACATGAACTTTTGTAAGTTTATAAACATGACATACAAATCAAATGTCACCCTACTTAGAATAATGATGGACAATTAATGTCACCTTACATAGAACAATTTACTATTTCAGATAGAATATGCTATCTATCACCCTAACACATAAAAACTGTGTACCAGTCAGCATCACTAGAGTTCAATATTTAGACCCTTAGGGTGATCAACTACAATCATTGAAGAATCAGGCATATTTCATATGGTTGAAAAATAATTACATGCTTCTTTTGAAACACTAAACACCTCCACCAGGCAAAGGTTCCACTCTGCTTAGTTTCACCAGAATTTGACAGAATTTTATAGTAGTACACACCACCCACTATCAGATAATGGTACCATGCATGCTCATTTTTGTGACATTAATATTAACTAATGAGAACACACATAATAGAAATTATTAATGATTGCACACTAAAAGATGGGTGAAAATTTTATTTCAAATTGACAAGCTTTCCAAGAACCAGAAGAAAGTCCTTAAGGCCTGCACAAGATTAGAAAGTGGTCAGTCACTCTGAAAGTCTCACTGTTATAAGTGTAGTATTAAAACAAGATAATATTACTTTTGTGGTAGTACTATATATCAAAACAGATGTCAGTTTATATTGTTTTACTGATGTTCAAGCGCAAAGTATGATGATATTACCAAGTTTTTTGACAATATTACAATGTCTGTATTTTTATTTTCGTACATGTGATTGTATGTTACATTTATCTTGATTGGTTTAGGGATTTCTGCTCATGTATCTATCAAAATTCAGTTTACTGATGACAAGAAGATGTAGTTAGTCTGCCACAGGTGAAGGCAAGATAAGGATGGACACCCTTGATGAGATAAGATGAAAACACACTGTATTACATAATTATTGAGGAAAGAATGGTTTGAATTGTAGTTCTTCAAAATGGAAATAAAATTGATGCTAAAATAAAACAATTATTACATCCACACCTACACAATGCCAACCATAGTAATTATTATAATTTCTGTGTCTAGGAGACTTAGTTGAGATGGTCAGGTGAGATCAACCAAATTCATTCCTTCATTTCATCCTAGTTTTTTTTTAATCCAATTTTTCAGTGGTTTTGTTTTGTGGTTTTTGTTTTGTTTTGTTTTTGTTTTTTTAATCCAATTTTTCAGTGGTTTTGTTTTGTGGTTTTTGTTTTGTTTTGTTTTTGTTTTTTTAAATCCAATTTTTCAGTGGTTTTGTTTTGTGGTTTTTGTTTTGTTTTGTTTTTGTTTTTTTAATCCAATTTTTCAGTGGTTTTGTTTTGTGGTTTTTGTTTTGTTTTGTTTTTTTAAATCCAATTTTTCAGTACATACATGCCTTGATTAACAAAGAAAGAAAGATATTTACCAGCAGTGAATGATTCACTTTCTTACCGTTATTGCATCTGATAAGTGGACTGCTGCCTTGTCATCAAAATCATTGCCTAAAAATGACACAGAATGTACTGTAATTATTATTCAAAAGAAGTAATCTGACCTAACATGGAGGATTCTCAGTGATTATTCGACAATATAAGGTGCCACTTTTTGTAGAATCTTCTGACTACAGGTGTAAAGGACATTGAATTCTCCGACACTATTTAAAGCCTGATTCAAGAAATACCTTACTCACCAGACAAGGTGACATGTGTCAGGGTAGAGTTTTGCTGTAGTATTTGCGACAGTGATTCTGCACTCTGTAGACCAAGCTTGTTGTCAGATAGATTCTACAAATCAAAGGCAGGAAATTAAAAATTTCACAAAAACTACATAATTAAGTTTAACAAGCTACTATTACTATAAAAATCAAAGGCTATCAAATCAATGCAACATGCATTGTGTGAATTAAAAAAGTACCTAGCTTGAAGACTGAGGTGTATGATATGATAATTTCACAAAACCTACAACATCAACAACCAGCAATTTCCATGAAATATAGAGAACATCAAATCAATAAAATAATTACACTTGTAGAAAGTGCAAATTGGGAAATTGGACTACTGGTGATCCCATGAACATTTATTGGGAAATTGGATTACTGGTTATTTCGTTAACATTCATTGGGAAATTGGACTACTGGCCTGGTGATTTGGTTAACATTCATTGGGAAATTGGACTACTGGCCTGGTGATTTGGTTCACATTCATTGGGAAATTGGACTACTGGCCTGGTGGTTTGGTTCACATTCATTAGGAAATTGGACTACTGGCCTGGTGATTCAGTTAACATTCACTGGGAAATTTGACTACTGGTGATCCTATGAATGTTTATTGGAAAACTGGATTACTGATGATCCTTTTAACTTTTATATAACTGTCAAGTTTATTGGGTATGTGTTGTGATTAACTTCAATGGAAAACATGATTAAAGAAAAAGTCACAAATTTCTTTTTCTCTACACAGTAAAAGGGTCTGTGCCCAGCAACCCTCCTCTAGAACAAAAGTGTATTCTTTTTATCATCTGCTGAAGGTTTCCACATATGCATACTTGATATTATCTATTTAACCCACAATATTAGTTCCTGTTGAACCTTCATGAGATTATCACTATTTTAACTTCCTGATTGATTCCATATAGTGTCCATATCCTCAGAACCTATACAAAAACTGTGTGAAATGATAAGGTTCTAGCTTAAAGACTAGGACAGGAGTTTGATAGACAAACCATGAATCCAGGACGCATTTAATTTTATCAAAAACAAATCATGAAAACTGCACAAATATCAGTTCAACTACCAACAATTTACATGTATTTCCATGGAAACTATAGACTATCAAAACAATGCACTATGCACATCATTCCTCAGCAGTTAAACACCCATTCAAACACTGTGAAGTAAAGGGTCCTTGCTTGAAAACTGTGAGATGAGTTAATGGACACCATATGCCCATATATAAAAATTAATTTCATATAAATGGGCAAAACATTGGTAATAATGGGTGAACTGTAACAAAAGCTGACTATGAATAGTCTGAAGCTTTCTATAAGGGACATACAGTGAGCACAATTTTCAAGTTATGTTTTGTTTAACATTTTCACTCCTATCGAGACATCATTATCTGTAAGTGAAGTGCAATCACTTCCCATTTTTATGTCCCTTTGACATGGCCAAGCTGGGCTTGAATCCACAACTTCCCAGTTTCACAGCAAATGCTCTAATCACTAAGCCACCACGACAAATGTTGTTTATATGTAATAACATTAGGAAGAGTGTCATTTGATGTAAATTTTATATTCATATTAATTTTCTTTTAGATACCATTGAAAGTTATGAAATTACTTTCAATAATGTGTGATTATTTTAAAAAATTCAAATACACTTAAAATCATAATTTAAGCAGTCAGATGCACAAACTAGTAAAATATAGTTTAGAATAGAATAATATATAGCATAGAATCATCATGTTAAAAATACAGAAGCTGGACAAATGATCAGAAAGTTTCATAGCCATTTGTGCAGATTTGATACATGATAAACCTGCTAAGGTACTTGTACTTACTAAATGTGTAATAAAACAGTTATCCCTGAGCATCTCACATACAGCATGGCCTCCTTGTTGCCCCAACCAATTATCACTCAGGTCAAGGGTCAAAACACTGGTATTGGACTACAAAATTTTAAGATGTGTTTAAACAATTACACAGTAAATTCATTTTCACCTAGGTGACATTACATGCATCTAATCATCTCATATGAACCCAGCATTTTCATTATTGGAACTTTTCAATATGATTGAATTCCAAAGTATAAAACCTGTTAGAAAATATCCCTTGGATCATAACGCTAAAATTTATAACTCTCTTTATAGAGCTTTTAGCTGCACACCTGCAGCTCAATGGGAAAATATTGGGACAGACCTGGTTTGTCCCAATATTTACCCATAAAGCTACAAATCTATAACTACTTAGCTTTTACAAGATCTTACCACTAATGACATTGCAATAGCCCTCATTCCCTGGGATCCCAGACCATGATGCTTCATACTAAGATGGGGATCATTCATGTGGCGTAGGAAATAGGAGGCAGGGACCACACCCACTTTTTTACATCCTTCTATATAGGCTGTCCTGCCTGTTGGATCATATGCAGTAGTGGTTTCTGTCAAAAACACTGGGATGTACTAGTATTCATAATAAATGTTATGGATTGTCAATAAACCAATATAAATGTCTTTAATAGCTTTAAGAAATCAATGAAATTGATGAATATAGAAATAAATAGCATCAATTATTGCTAAATAATTCCTTATAATCTGTAATTGTCTCTTACCAAACTTTACTAACAACACAACAAACCATATCCAATATTTAGACCTGTAGGAAGTGGGACATGGAAGTCACACTTTTTAAATAAAAATTGAAATTTATATAAGAATTGGTAAAAAATTTTCATGGAGTATGCTTGCCTCCCCCCTTCAAAGTTGCTTCCTACAGGCCTGATTATACAATACGTTAATAAGCTAGTAAATAAAAATGAGAGCTGATTGTCACTAAACACATCAGTGAAAGCTAAGCAGCTGACAAACCTACACTGAAAATCAGTATCAACAGATCTGCATCTATATCTACAACATTGATTGACAATATTACATCATCAAAAGCTCAACATGTATTATGCAGTATTAATCCTTAGTTACAGCTAACACTGCAGAAACATAAATTGTGATTCAATACCAATTTTTATAGTGCATTAGTCAAAATCCAAACACATGTAGATGCATGTCCTTATCATCAATGGCATCTGAATTGCAATGTGATCCACTAAAATTTGAGGCGTTTCTTGTTTGGGTGCAATAAGTACATCTTTTGTGGCCAAAAGTGAGGACAATTAATGATTAGAATTAAACATAAACCTTGATCAACCTGTAAACAACTCCCCGCTCCCCCCTTACACTCTATGCTGCAATAATTCAGGTTCAACACAATTTGATTTTTATTGTCTCGATTCAGGTCATTTAGACTGTATCTAAATCACAGACTTTGAATTAACTTCAACTTTGCTTTATATAACTTTAATAACTTCTACTTATGAACAATTGAAAAAGTAATAACGACATAAAAAAACCCAACTATTTTAAAAATAAAGAAAATAACAACATTTCCTAATGAACTAAAAACACAGCTGCAAACACTGCAAATGCCTTGTACAATCTGCAAATTACAACATGCTAGTTAATTAGCTTAATAATATTGATTAAACACTTCCTAAATACTAGCTACCTTGGAGTGTTTTGGCAGTTTTATTCACTAATTCAATAAATACGATTATTCTTATTAGGGCCCACCTCATCCGAAGTCCACTTTAAGATTGGTCCCATCTGGTTATAAACATGACCTGACAAGTAATGCAATGCTTTTATGCTTACTACAACATTGGCTCCAATGTACAGATTTCTTAATGCCATTAATGATTAAACAAATGGAAGATCCTCACATTGTCAGAGGTTGCTTAATGCAATGTTTTATGTAGAAAATTCAATGCAACCTGGCATTTCATATACATGTGCAAATTAAAAGGGCCTAAGCATGTCAATCACAGAATCTGAAAAAACTGATGCAGTTACAAGTATTTGAAAAGTCGAAAATATTGAAAAGTTAATGTATGGCAACAAGTTGCAATAGGTTTCCTGAGTATGCTTGGGTGTTCTAAAAAATTGAAATGGGTTTATATTTGAATGTCTAGAAAAACAATTTTAAAAAAAAGGATCGAATCGTAATTTCTACACACTTGAATCAACAAATTAAATCAATCAACCTGTTCTGACTTTCAAACAAATTGTTTCAGTCCTACTTATTATAGTTCTACACCTTTCCAATGATACAGCAGCCATGGCCATCTTTCTATTTTCATATGATGTCAAATCTGTGATATATAAACAACTGTTTCCTGCACTAAATGCTTTCATGGATTTGAGAGACCACATTATTAAGAATCAAAAAGCAGTACCAATGGATAAGGGAATATTTTTTAAAAAGTTATTTTAAGAGTAGATTCAAACAATGACTGCATGGGGTAATTTGTATTATTGGCAAAGCAAGCCTTTTTGTGACTTCAGCATGAGTTTCTGTATGAGGAATAATATCAAAACATCAAATTAGCAATGGATAATTAGTAAATGTAAATATTCAAAATAAACGAACTTTTATTGCATTTTATTTTCTCCTCCTTTGGAACTTCATTATAATTTGTAAATCTAAAAATTTTAAAATGATGGCCTAATATCTACAACTATCTTGGTACATTGTCATATTGAATATATCACATCACAAAATACATATTTTGGACCCTTGAAGCTTAATTGTTCAGTCGCCCATTTTTTATTGCCAGAAGCCATTTTGTATCTACAATTCCGGAACCTAGATGTGTGATTCATTAAATCTGATACGAATCCTCTATCGTGAACCAGACAGACTATGACTTATTCTTATCATGGTTAATACAATATTGCCCTGTAGTTACCATTGAAGCTGTAGCACTTGTCCCTGGTCAATAGCTGATTGACCACTCAAGACCACCCTTCTGAAAATATCAAGTTTACATATGAAACTCTGCTATAACCTCTAAATCCCCAACACTAGCATAATTTTTTTTTAATTCTAGTATTTAAGACCTTTCCAATAGTATGTCATTTGTGTGTTCAGGTGACCTCCTCTTACCTCTTACTGTAAGTGACCACCAAAACTATCACAAGACCAGCTTTTTTATTTTTTTTATTTTTTCACACTCCCAGCCCTATCCCACACTTGCTATGATCATTCTAGAACTCTTCCTCTGTGATGGAGCCATGTATTTCACAATTTCATGAAACATCCAGTTTGTCTGTTAGATGAAAATGCTACTAATGTTCTGCAGACATACTCTTTCCTTCATGGTATAAATATCTACAATGTTCATTGTCTTACTAAGTCTGCAAACTTTACAATCACCAGACTTAATTAAAAGTAAGGCTTTACACAAGTAAAAATATTTAATAACTAAATGGATTAACCTATATATTCACAATATCCATTATCATGCATGGATACTAAAACAGCCTGAACTAAGTCACTATGTATCTAAAACACAAGATATAATATTCCACACAATAAGTATTATGTAACTTAAAAATGAATTGCACTTAGCCAACCACTACTTAGGAGACATTAATTTATTTATCTGTCAAGCTGTCAATATGTGGCTTAATAAATACAATTCATGCTGAATCACAGTTCCATTAACTTGAGATAGGTATAATGAAATGGTTAAAAATAGTTATTTTCCCCACCACAGAACGACAACCCTGTAAACTAAGCTAAAAAAAACAACCCTAAATCTGTTGGAAGTATGACCCCACAAACAAAAATATGCCTACAGTTAATCAAGTAATTGTATTCCATTCTATTCTTTATAAAGTCATTGTTACATTTCATTCTGTACATTTTTGACCTTGACCAAAGACTAGTCCTTGACCGCCACCATATTAGGATAGTTACCACTGTGGCATCTGTACAGGAAAAGAAGCTCTGTCATACTATAGTCCTCCTCATCTGTGTATATATACAATAATGGTCAGGATTACACTCACATCATACACACTAACATGAGCCAGACAACCACAAAGTTCTTGTATTTACTGTCACCAATGGCAAGCAGCTATCTAGTTACCAATTCCAAGCAAGAGACTTCAGTACCTCCATGTACTTTAGACTCTTTTGCTTTCATTTCCAAACCACCATTGTGTTAATTATTTATATATTTTAATTCAAAGCAAAAATGATTTTAGAAATATCACTAACATTAATGTTTCTATGCAATCACGTACAGTGCACATTTTCATATACAATTCATTCATCTAGTTAAAGCTGTATGGTCCTATGTTTTGCCACATGATGAAAACACTGATTTGTATGTATTTATTAGGATATCCAACATGCCTTTTATTATTACAATTGTTTTAACCAAACGTCTTTGGTTCTAAATGTCTGTGTTAACAAACAAGTATACATGTCACTTTGTCATCTGTAATGTATAATCAAAGGATAGTCATGTGACTATTTCAGACATCAAAGAACATGGATACTGAAGTAAGATTATTGATGTGATTGAGACTGCTCATGCATGTGTAAACTGATTTATTTGATGCTTAATCCATCAACAAACTTGAAAGACCACAGGTTTCTTTCTTCAATCCCTTCTTTGCAAGCCAAGGGTTTTCAGTCCACTCTGCTCCGCCCCCCCCCCCCCCCCCCCCCCAAACTCTTGGTTTGCAAAGATGCTTCAATCCATGCTTCACTACTTTCATTGATGTGGTGCACATGCTTAGTGACTTTCAAATATCAACAAAAATGTATTTTGAATTGCATCACTATATTTATTTTTATAAGTAACCTTTCCACAAAGATGTATTTTGAATTATATTGCTATATTTATTTTTATAAGTAATCTTTCCACCATTTTCATATTTTCAGGCATATAGTTTAGGGAAAGTTGATAACTTTTTAAACAAATTCAGCTGCATCAAAATAATTCTTTATGCTTTGGAAGAAAAATAACAGATCATACAGCTTTAAAAGCTATGAGTGATACTACTGTTACCTGGTAGTTGGTAAAATTGACACTGTGACAGTATTTAGCAAACGTGTTTCCTAAAATAGGATGAGCACTGTTAAAGGGAGATAACTCACAAGCTACAACATTAAAGCCTCAGTCACATATCACCAGATCCCTGTATGATAATTTCTACAGCATATCAAAACTATTTCAGTAAATCTTCAGTATCACTTGGTTTTGTAGCACACATGTATTGGTCACTTATATTGCTGGGCCCCATGGTGCCCTTTAATTTCATTTCCTTCCACTAAAATCATAAGGTGTTCATATTTAAGCAAGAGGTACATCACATGGTAATCATAAGGACTTCAGGACTCATGAACATCATCAGATTCCATATGATGACACTGGAAATAGTATGAATCCCTGACATTTGGACTGGCTAAATTTACAGTTCTTAAAATAACAAAACATCCACATGACTGCTGTAAGGGTAGTTATCAGGACCATGAGGCAGCTTAATTTACAATGCTGGGTGCAAAGCATTCACAAGAATGTTCAATGATACAATGGGACACATTTAACATTCCATTCAAATCTATACTTACACTCTACCTGAGGCATGAAAACCATGACACCCACTGGAAAGCCAATGGCACCCAAACAGACAAACTCTACAGTTTGATTTTGCTTATTTTCCATTGAATTATGGATACGTGACTGAGGCATAAAGATACTTAAGTAATAGCAAAAACACTACACAAGTCATGCTTAATGTCCACTCAAACAATGCAAGTTCTACATCTCACACAAAAACTCCACAAAAAGGTGTAAAATTAAAAAAAAATTGTGACCAATAAAACCTACTAAGAGCTGCAAAAAGATTATCGCTAAACTTGAGGTTTGTGTCTATAGCATAAGCTGTTCTCAGATACTGGAAGTCTGCAACCAGGTCTATAGAAACTCCAGGGGCTGCACCTGCTCCTGATGAAAGCATGCAAGGACAGAAAACAGGAATAAGAAAAAAAGACACACCTCAATCATTAGATATAAATGCCAATGACAGATTCAGACCTAGCTCATACTGATTTATGTTGAATCAGTGCATGCTGATTTTGTATCTGCCATTTTTTACTATTGCTTGGCTGTTCTTGGGAGGTAGGTGAGAAACTTCATCCAGTGAATACATTCCTATGTTAAAGAGTCTCTTACATTAATTACATGAACTGATTTACTAGTAAATTTGTTATGCAGAGTACTCAGATCATGAAAATTACTTTTTCCAAAATTACTATGAGTTTACACAAATAGCTGACCTTGACAAAATTCCAGACTTGACCTCCACTGGCAGCAGCAGTCTGGTTAAGATTTTAAGACTCAATCCTATCAAGTTATATTAAAGGCCTTACCCGGACCAAATTTGCATGGATTGTATTGTATTGAATTGAATAACATTATTATATATATAATTTAAGTCATCATATCATGTTGTCATTTAGTTAGATCATTTAGTATAAAAAATAGCCAATGCACTTCATAGAATATGTTTGTACTCAGTATTTATTTTCTGAGTCTCAACCCCATTTATCAATGACCCTTGTTGAGGTGAGCTATACAGGCATTGCCCACTCCATGTTCAAATATATTTTACAGCTGCAGTTGTTAGTTAGATATCTTTTAACAATTAAAAATTAGATCACATCCATCACCATGTGTGTGTGTGTAAAACAAAGTTGTCAGTGATTCAAGAAATTGTGAAGAACAAGGTGTAAAATTTGGTGACAAATTTCATTTAAAGGCCATAAAAAATATGAATAAAATAAATATAAATAGAGAGATTGATTCATTTAACATGAAAGTAAATTTTAAATATCCATTACAATGAATACTAGTGATCATTTTCATAACATTACAAGGTTCACATACCTTTTTCCTCCAGATCAGTATCGAAGGCTTTTTCATCACTGATATCCACTGTGGTGAAATCAATTTCAGGTAAATGATCTTTCGGTTTTGTCTGAATTTCTTCATCACTATCACTATGATCTGAGCCAGGGATGGATTTTTCTAGCCGGGATCCCCTACTTTCAGGCCGGGACTTTCTACTGCTGGCTCGACTTACTGTCTGTAAATATAAAAATTGTTCATAAGTCCCTCGACAAAATTTTACCATTTCTTCCTTTTACAATCCTCTCCAGATACTGACCATAATGTAAAACTATGGGTCTTAATGGAAACTTGAGTACCAAACAACATGAAAATATACCTATACAGACAAATGTGCGTAATGTACATTTCACATGAATTGCTGTTCACATGAAATTCACATTAACTTTTCATATGAAATTCATATAAATTGCATGTGAAAAATGATTCACATAAAATTTATGTTAGAATATTCACATGAATTTCACATGAACAGCAGTTCATGTGAAATTCATGTTAAAACTTTCATGTGAATTTCACATGAAATTCACATGAGGCACATTTGCCTGTGTAGAAGTGTTGCTTGCTGCTGGTGTATCAAGTGGGTCTTCATATGGCTACTACAGGCTCTCAATAACTTGTGATGATCATTGAAGTATCACTATAATTTTCTCAGATTTTATCTTTAAAGATTTACATTTGGTGACCTAACCCATACATATGAACTAGTTCTGAACAAGATCAGTGAAATTGGGCATTCAAATCTGGGAGACAATGGTTCAGATCCAAAATAATATGTTAGGGCACTTATTTCACAAATGTGAAGCCCTAGGTTTAATTTTTATCCAGCACCACATCAGATATTTACATAGGTAAGTGACTATTCTTCTCCAAGCACCAGGCATTATAAGTGAAAGTCACAAATCTGTCCCATATGACCTTGAAAACAAAGTTCGTGAGTCATGGTTGGCACCTTTTGAGAGCTATGAAATGTCCCAAAAATAAGCGTGTGTGCCATCAGTGCGCTTCAAACTGGCCAGGTCTGAGTGTTGTACTGGGTGTATATGTTGGACAATTGCAAAACAACTGTGTAACATGTAATAAGATTTCATTGTGTAAACCTGATTATTATTATAGAATGTCAATATTAAGTATTTTTGAAAGTGGTCAGCATTTTATCATTCATCATACATGTACTTTGGTAAAAACATTACTTATAGAGTAAAAAAAAAATGTCTGGTAATACCTGTATTTTTCACACTCATGAAGATGTTCAGCTGTTGATCAGTTATTGGTGAGAATAGTTTGCTATTTGAGCAGTCTTTTAATATAAGACACCAAAGCAAGAATTTACAATGTGTAAGAGATTTTGTAAGTTTATATGGTGATGATTTTATCAATCATTAGCCAGTGAGTAATATGTTTTTGCTATTGTGTGTATGTGAAGTGGTACAGGAAATTGAGATTTTTGCTTATTCATTGATTTATTATTATTCATGCATGACAGGGAGAAAGTATTTGAGTAAAACATGCATATATGAAAGAGATGTTTTAATGTTTGTATTAACTTTATCAGAACAAACATTAAAAATTATGATATATTATTTCAGTATTGACTTTCAATTGTTGGTGTGGCCATGTGGGGTCTGGATATTGTTTTCTCGATTTGTACCAATCTGACAATTTCCTGTGGTTTTAAAATGATTTTGATACAGTCTAAGTGACTTCAATATTTAGACATGGAATTTAAACACAACAACAGGAATAATTCTGTTTTAAATTCAAAGTTTTGACAAGACTTAAAACATTACTTGTGTATATAGTCATAGTCAGGCAAGTATTTCTAATTCTTTGAGTATAATGAATTTAGTACATTCTTGAAAATATCTGAAATTACACCATCAGGTATCAATATGGCATATTCTATCACATATATAAAGTATTCACCTGGAGGATACCACTTATTCTCTTGCAAAAGAAAAATTGTATATTGAAGACTCTCAGGTAAACTAGCCCATGTCATCTGAGTGGAAATGTCACAAAGGTAACTAGATCTTCAATCTATGTAAAAAGCTCAGGTGCAACAACTTTTATCAACAGACTGAATGAACACTCTTCGAACCAAAGCTGGATATTTACACAGATGTCAGGCCTTTTCAATTGAGAAATATATTGGAGCACGATTTAAATGCAACAGCTTGCATGAAGATAAGTGATTCTCTCTGAATTAGTTGTTATCAGTGAACATACTGTACTGTGCTTGAACAATCTACTTCTATGTCAGTACTTCACAAAAATAAGTATTTATAGAGGTGTTTATCCATATAATACAATAATTACTATTACAAATGGCATCTGTATCACAATTCTGTCACAGATAGATGGACAGACAGTAAACTGACAAACTCAATGGTTTTTTTTGTCTTTACCATGGCAAAGTTTGGTGAGTGTCACATTATACTGATGTATCATCTATAGGGGATGATTGGGTTAGTAACTACAGTAAAACAGCGAACCTCCAGGCCAGCGAAAAACAGTTCATCATAACCAAACTTTGTTATATCCAATAAAATATCATTAATTTTCCTTTTATAGGGAAATAAATATCACTTCACAATAAGCATGAATTCATTTTAATTATATTTGTTATAAATGTGTTTTACTGTATAGCTAACTGCCATGAAAAACTGAATCACAACCATTTTGGTTTTTTTTAATACAATAACAGCTGCAAATCCTGGGGTTAACTGTCTGCTTTTGGGGGGGGGGGGGATTTATTTTCTGATACCATAAAGATAATTTATTTATATTTTCATTTAGCCAAGGACAAAATGTTTTTTAATCAATATTAAAACTCAAAATATGTAGACAAAACTTCAGTTGCATGGTCATGTTTTACCACGATAATGAATTACCATGAGGATTTAAAGTTAGGGGGACCACCTGGAAAGCAAGGGGCCTACAGACAGCCCCTAGCAGATCAAGAAGAACAAACTGTTGAAAAGCTGGGAAAGGGGGAAAAGGGGGGGGGGGGGGGGGGGCAAAGCCAATGGAATTAAAATCTATTTAAAAAACTAGTGTAAATACCACCCTGGATTGCTAATATTGCAATGGTGCTAAATTTTCAGAGTAAAAAAGATGAAGTATCAAAGATCAATGTAAGTATGTGCACTTATACTTTTTGCACCTTATAAAAGACCAATATTGTCCTGAAATACTTTCTTTTAATCATCTGAAACAGTGATTGCATGATAATTGGCATTCAATGTAGAATGGGACACACACAAAGCCCCACCCTATAAATTTTCTTTTTTTTCTTTCTGTATTTATTTATTTATATTTTTGTTTGCTTGTTTTGCAAATCTTGCTCATTATTTCTTTAAACATAATCAAAGACAATATTCATTTCCAAAATGTAAGTCCTGGCAAGTTCCCCTCTTCTTTCCCCACACCACTGTAGAAGTAGAATCATATGGTCATCCCCTTGGTCAACTCACTCTATCATAATCTGTTTTAGTAATCTGTTAAGTCTCAAAGGTCAATCTAAATATATTTTTACCTTTTTGTTACATGCAACACTTCTTGGATTTAGAACTGGATGAGTGGACATCCGATAGATTGACATTCGTAGTTTACTATCCATTTTGTGATCAATGCAGTCAACAAATTATTCCTGAGTGGAATCCCACACCAGACAAGTTTAACAACTATATCTGTAACTAAGTCAGCTACTGAATCAAATATTAATCACCAAGAATCTTAATCAAGCCAAAATCACAGCAATTAATCCATAAACTATCAATCATTTTCCCATCACGGATCCACCATTCTCAGATTCAGACACAATTTCTACACCTGTACTGTGATATTAACCTGTTGTAATCAAATTCTCAGGTGTATGAAGTTGCTAGTTATCACCAACACTCAACGACAAGTCTTATTTATTGAGAATGATACTCTGATAGTCCAATAGAATCACTGACTGTATTATCAGCAAAGCATCCCACTTTTAAATTTCACACAATGAAACACAAAGTCCATCCCAGTATAACAGACTTTTGTCATTTGCATGGCAGTTAAATTCACATTGTGAATATAAATATCAAATTTCAATTTACTTCTGATGCAAAATTAAACTTTAAGACCGTTTAAATTTATGTTAAATTCAAACTGAATCAATATCTATTCAATTTGTTCTTCTCTTTCAATATTCCTCTTCCTTTGGATTTAGCCATATAGAAAAAAAATATTTGAATACTGCTCTTTTGAATATCAATTTTGTAAACTCCAAACATATAATTTGAGGGTAAATGTAAAAACAGGAAATCCTCTGTTTAAATTCCAGTTGTGCATGGTCAGAAATTATGTGTGTATCCATGTCCACTGCATGCATTTAGAACTTCTACTAAAAAATCCATATTTTCTTTAGCAAACAGTCCTGTCTCAGTCAAACTTCAACAACCAATAAATAAAACAAAGTATTTACTCTTTTCATTGAACAGATCCTTAAAGATCAACACATACTGTACCAAAAACACACAAAAAAATTTAAAAATTCCCTCAATGGGAATACATAACTCCAGTTTGAATAGATATAGCTAAAGTTTTGGTGCACAACGCTACTAAGGACGATTAAAGAGGTCTGAAAGCTTTCAAGAACAATTGCTTATGCAGGTCTAGCAATAAGACACAAGGAATAATTCCATACAAAAAGCATTGATCCAACCCCTGATGTATTAAAGTAACTGGGAAACTGTCACCTCCAAAACCTAGTACAAACACAACAAATTGATCAGTGAACAATGTAAATACCACACAGAAAAAACATTATATTTGAACTTGTTTAACGTATATCATTTACAAAACTACTGAAAAAGGAATTGCTTTAAAAAACATACTAAAACTGATTACAGTTTTTATGGTAAAATTTAGAGTATTTTCTACTGCCTCTTCCCCAAAATATTATGTACCATGTAATAAACATTGTTGAACAGATTATTTATTAGAACATTTCTCTGAATATCCCTCCCAAAGGCCACAATGCTTACCAAGTGATCTTGCTTTTTACCTTGGGTGATGTGTCATACTAAGGTTTGAATTTGGGCTATCCGAGTTGCAATCAAATGAAGAGTTTCAACTCTTCTGATGTAATATGACATTTGAACTCTACCAAACAGAACGGTAAAACAGATATTTGTGCCATCAAATCAATATTAACAGTCACAAATAACAAATAGAAGATAAATATTCCCATTCTAAATACAACCAAAGAATGTATGACATTCAGTATAATACAACAAATAATGCATAAGTTGAAGGTAACATTAAAAATCTTCACCCTTCGAAAACCATTAAAAATTGTTTTCTCAGGGTGAACATTTTTAATATTACCCTCAACTACATGCACTATTTATATAGATTAATGTAAAACTTCAAGGACATAATCTCCTCTTGCATTATCTAACCATTGAGCTACCCAGGCTGATACAAGCAGTACGGTAAAAATTACTACAATATAAAACTTCAACCTATTTCAAAAATCTTACAAGAACTGAGAAGACGAAAAAATGATTTTAGAGAAAATGTCAGAAACATCACATGTGTCATTGTGGCCCCATCCTGGGTCATTTTTCGAACAAAACTTGACTTTTCATTATTTTTCTTGAGAAGGATCCTTCCCATTTTCAATATATTTCATATTCATTCAAGGGGGGGGGGGGGGGGGGGGGAGGCATGGCTCTTCATCTTAACAAGCTTGTAGTGGTAACCCCTTGGTAGTAAGTTTGGTTAAATCAGCACAATGACGATGGGTTATCACAATAACACACTTGAGTCTTAGACTAAATATGCAAGTAAAAAGCATCCTACAAATTGTAAATTAAAGATTCTTTCAATCGTGGCTCCTGAAGTCATGATAAAGCCACAATGGGGTTAAAATTTATGAAATCTACAAAGAAAAATCTTTAAAACTCCATGTTTTATCAAAACTTGAAGGAAATCATCAGTTTGTGTAGAATCAAGTTTGTTCAAATAGTGGGCATCACTATGGTTAAAAGTTTAACATGAACAGTGGAATCATAAGGATTGCCCAATTTGAGAAAAATGTTGCAAAATACTTCTCAAGCACAATTTAAGCTACAATTTGTCAAAACCATAGTTGATAGTGCCAGTAAACTCAACAGATTCTAACCCAAAAAAGCATGAAATTCTATTTATCAGCCTTCCATTTTCTTTACACATCTTCGACTTTTTCTTTCTGCTAATGTCTTGCCTACTTTTCCTTTATAGTGAATGCATTCATCCTTTTAAGTTTCATTAATTAATGGAGTTACTTGACAATACCTTCTAAGAAGCAATTAAAACAAGCTCTAATGCAACAGTAATTAAAAGACTGGTTGAATTGGTCATGGTTTGTATTGGTGTTTTATTAAATGACAGTCACAAACAAAAACTTTCAAAATTTGAACTAGCCCACTGGACTGCCTCTTTTACAATTTTTTCTAGCCTAGACAAAAAAATTTGGTAGCCTAATTTAGATGTCAAGCTAGTGACTGAAACAGGGTCAATGTTTTACATGACACTATATATAAATATGCCTTAGTTTGGCTATATGATACGAGTGCTTCTATAAGCAATTTAAATCAACTTGACATTAACCATACCCCCACCCACCCACACCTACAAAAAGTGAGACCAAATTGTAATAAGAGTGCAAAAAGAATAATGCATCACCAACAAGGCTGTATGATTTAGCTACACAGACAGTCCATTAATGTTGTCTAAGAAATAAAACAGCATTCAAACATTACTCCTGAACCAGGGATTCTGTGAGATAGCCCTACCTTTACTTTTCTGTTGCCATGGTAACAGAACACAGGAGGAGGTTTGACTATTAGGCGATCAACAATTGGACGATTGAGATGAATCATCCTGTGCTATGTACTTTAATTCACTCCAACATGTAATTTTCTGATCACTTTCCAGATGTATTTTCACTACATTATGTTGGCTAACATGAGGGATGATGTCCAGCAATTTCCCATTAAACTGCTGTGATGGCTCACAAATTAAAATAAAATAGCATACATTTATCCCACCAAGTGTCTAATATTCAATATTTTGAAAAATAATTATCCTAACTCACTCAAAGTTTGAACTGTAGATTGCACTATCTTGAACAGCATTCACTATATCCTTCTGTATACTATTTGTGTATCCTTGGAAACAGCAACATTAAGTAACTTTATTGCATTTTTATTTACTGGTTTGTCTTTCAGTCAACTAAAAAGCAGCGCAAAAAATCAATTCACATCCTGTCTACATCCAAATGCCTTTTATAAGAGAGCGGTGTAAAAAGCTAGAAAAATTACACAGAAAATCACCCAATATTCAACTGGTTCATAATGTTGCAATATCCAGGTAGGAATAGCATTGAAAGGATTTGAATTTTTTCTTAATCCAGGGTTCTACTGAAGCTCAAAATTGCTCAATGTGATGTTTTACTTTTGAACAGATAAATCAGTGCCTTGGTGAATGTAAAGGCACCTGAGGTAAGATAAAACAGTCCTCTCCTCAACAGAGACTAGCTGTCTCCTAGCATATTGCTGTCTGAAGTGTTTTCTTGGTCACTGAATACAATCCAGCTATCCAACCAGTCACTTGAACAAGGAATATTACTTTTAAGTACTTCAAAGATACACATACTGATATATTGAATGATGGTCTCTTTAAAAACTGTAAACACAATGAACATATATTACATTTATAGAAATTTTAAATTTTTGTGTCATTTGGTGATTTTTCAAAAAACATTACCTGCAACTTTTTGCATCAGTTGTGTTTGTTTATATGTTTTAGACTTTCAAGGATATTTTTAAAGAACAAAACTGACCTTAAATATATATCTGATGAAAAGTTTTTGCTATTATTTTTTTCTTTCTTTTATCAAAGGGCAAACAATCTTATGCATCTCTTTGGATTTGGGAGTCAAAGTATGTACATTGTTTTTGCATCTCCTTCAAGAATTTTTCACTTGCATAGCAACATCACCAGCCTTTAGTAAGAGGCTAATGTTACCTGAACATCACACAACAGGCACAAGTTGCATGTTTTTGTTGAAATGTGTTTATCTCATAAACAACCCTTAATTTGTACTTTGTATGAACTTTTAACAACTGTAAGGAGAAAATGCAACAGACCAGATTGGGATTCAAACCTGGACCACCTGAATCTCTAGTCAGGTACTCTATCAACTGAGCGATCTGGCCACCAGAAATTAAACCCTCCTGACCACCATATTCCTCCCTCTTTAAATGTCTTTACATCTTGAAGACATCACCCTTAGGATCTTTATCACCTGGCAGGAATTTTCACCTGTCAGTTCCAGGAGCTGGTCTAGCTTTCGAACCAAATGTAACAGGAAGGGAAGAAATGCAACAAACCAGGCCAGGATTCAAATCCAGGCCCTCTGAATCTCTAACAGAGTGCTCTACTAACTGAGCTATCTGGCACCAGCAATAAAACCTGGCTTACCACTACACAACACTTCACTAAGTGATCAATAAAAATATTTTTCTTTCACCATTTTTTTAAATAATGATCTTCATCTCCAACAACTGACCTTGGTTGGATAATCTAAAGACTAGCCCAAATTCCTGACCCAGGGGTCATGAATTTCATGATCTTAATGTCTCCCTGGTAATCTCGTAACTATGCACCCAATTTGTTCAGCATGAATGGAGAACTTTAAAAGAATTAAGCATTTTCACAGTATGAGTATTTAGAAACCCCACCTTAACACTAGAACACCTGACCCAGGAACCATGAATTTCACACTTTTGGTAGTGATATACCTCTCTTCAATACTATATAGGTTGTCAATGGGGTTGTTTGAGGTCCTGAAATTTTAAATAGTTTAACTATACCAGCTTTTAAAAAAAAACTTAATGCCCTGGCAGTCCAGATCGTTGGACCCAAGGACCATGAATTTCACAATTCATTACATAAATTGCACTCAGTTTGGTTGTACATGGATCTAAAGTCAAAATTTTAACGAGATAATGCATTTCACTACATGCATATCAATCATAGAGCACTGCCCTACTCCAGAACCCATGACCCTGGGGTCGTCAATTTCAGAAATTTGATAGTGGCCTCCATGCTCATCATGATCATGCTCATACTTTGTCTGCTAGACTTTCTGTCATAGAGATGTTTTAAGATTGAATCACTTTTTTTGGGGTCAAACATGTAACTCGTCCCCAGGGAGGCAGGGACCACAAAATAAACAATTTTGGACTCTCTTACCATATTGATGCTACATCCCAAATTTTGGTATAAATTATCCAGTCATATCTGAGAAGTTGAAAATAGATGGATGGATGGATGATGCACCACAATGTGTAAAAACAGATCACAATCAGTCATATGAAAGACTCAAATAACCTAAAAAAGCATTAAAATATAAACAAATCTACCCTTGTGAAACTGTTGTAATCAGACATTATATTTATAAACAAAAAAACTGTGTACTCACACAGGATCATGAACTAATTATTCCAAATTTTGACTATAAACAGTCAAAAACTGAAGGGAAGGTACATCAAAATTATAAACAGTAAATACAGTGGTTTCATACCCATATGCCATTTTTTTCCTCAACTATCAAAGCTTAGGACTTTTGTTTGGCAACCAGTAGACACTGTTCTATTCTCATCTCGGTGCTGTATGAAATCTAAGATGTTTAACATATATAAGTGACCGCTCCTTTGATGATTGACCAGCATCTGAGGCCAAAGTCATCACAGGTATTTCAAGTATGACCTCAAAAACAGATTGCATGTTATGTTAACCAATGGCATGGCAAAGAACCCTCACTACTATGGCCTTAAGCATCATACAGAATTTATGCACTTCACCTCAACATAGAGAGTTTCTATACAAGTGAACAAATTTCGAATGTCCCATCTATAGCAACTAACAAGGGAGCAGTTTAAGGAGGTATATTTAATTTCAAGAAAATTCATTGCAGTTCATTTCCATGGATCAAAACAATGATTAGGAATTCAAAGAAATGGAATTTTTAAATTTCAACTCCTGAATTCAAACCGCCATACAGTATTTGCTCTTCTGCATTTTTCAGATAGCATTCAAATCCCTATACAGTACATGCATGTTATTATGGCATAAAACAAAATAGAATGACAATTAATATACTACACCCAGAATTTAAATACAGTTACATCACAGGATTGCATTTACTATGTAAATTGGTTCAGGTAAAGTAAGGCTAATACTACTGATAAAACTGCCATTTAAACACCCTACTCCAAGATTACAAATCATTAAATCGAAATTGACAGCTCAGCCCAGATTTCTCCTTTGTTTGTGTTTTATTACAGAAAAGCTGTCTGCAATATATTATCAAAAAATACCAAGCAAGTCAAAAAGAGACGATGTTCCTAGGTAGTCTCAAATTCCTGTGATCTGTAAATATCACACAAAACACTTCAAACTTGTACCTTATGCACATACACTCAATAGAGAAGAAAGTTCACTTTCACTCCTATTTTGCCCTGTTTTTCACTTTTCCTGCATCTACCATTTCTTCACTGATGCAGTAAAGGTTAAATCTACTGTGTACTACAACTGTATTTGGTAGATGCCCCAATATAGCCTCATGTGTTTTATTTTTTATAGTGAAGTGCTCATGTTTCCAAAATTCAGATAAAATGAGCAACTTGTGGTGGTAAAAATAAAACGGACTTAATGTTGTGCATGCTATAGCAATATACACAAGATGTGGGAGACATAAAAACCTGTCTGGCGAAGTAGTGACCTGCTGAACAAGATTAGAATCATCTGCACATTGATTTTTATCAACCTACTCATATGCACATTTATCAGCCTAATAAGTCCATGTATGGAGTATTTGAGGTCAAGTGTACTACAGTTATTCATTGCACAAGTAATGACCTTGACCTTGCACATAGTGACTTACTGAGTAATAGAATTGGAATCATGTGCACATTGTTGTTAAACAGCATTTTGATAACATCAATATATTGACTTGATGAGAGTATTAACTGAGGACAAAGTTTGAGGTCAATACACTCTCATCTGGTCAATAAAAACATGTAATGACCAATATCAAAATGCTATACTTATTATATTATAATTAACTAAACATTTCAAAACTACAAGGTTATAATGCTAATATAATAGATAATTCCTAAAATATGTATAATGTTTATAAATCTTACTATACTAAAAGTAGAACATTCATAAATCTCATCCTACTGAATATAGATTCCTTGGTTGTCTGGGTTTGTAAATGTTCTATTTCTAGTAGTATGATAATATAGTAAGTATTATAAGAGTTTTATAACAGAATCAATTAATCACAGGCTTTGAATAATATGCTATTATTAAAAAGAGTATTACAGTGTACAGATCTTGAATTTGTGCTCTCTGCAAAAGTTACAGTATCAGACCAGTGAACAGTACACTGCTTCATGCAGTAACACATGCCTGTCATCAGCAATACATTTATTAGACTCTGAAAGCTAAATAGACAATGTGATCCCTCTACCAGCCCTTTGTTTCACGGGTGACCTGATTAATAACTATTATACTTTAAATGACCCCTATTTAAAAGTCTGGGTGTCTGTAATTAAATATGCTAAATGAAATACATAAAAAAAAAATTTAATTGATTCATCAAGAGCAAAGAATTTAGTTCTAACAGTGTTTCTTCATCCATCTTCTTCATATCGATTCCAACTTTTCCAAACTTTTGAGTTTTGTTTCTCGGTCTATATATATGTCTGTCTGATTCTTGTCTGCTCATATGTCCATATATATATTTTTGTATGTATACTGTAAACCAACTTTTATTTGCATGCAAGAAATTTTTGCAAGGTTCACAAGAACCTCATAATTGTGAATATTTAATATAATATTAGTCATGAAAATTAATCGTAGCAAACCAGTTCATCACTGGTAAATCGCAAAATGAAGTTGTTGTGAATAAAATTTGGTTTACAGTAAATGTTTTAAGTGCTGTAAAAGAATTTACTATATAGCTGATGACCCTCTTGATATGCATATTGTGACATAAATTGTCTGTGGCAGAAATGAAAGCATTTTAACTGCATAATATTTGAAACTTGTTATAATTTCATTCCTGTTGTGATCTGGGTTAGAATAGTCCTCAGTACCTTGTCATTAGAGGCAACTAATTGGGACAGTCCTTCGGATGAGACTACAAAAACAAAAGTCCTGTGTCACAGCAGTTGTGGCATGATAAAGATTCCTCCCTGCTCAAAGGCCATAAGCACCGAGCATACGCCTAAATTTTGCAGGCTTTCACCAGCAATGGTGACGTCCTGATATGAGTGAAAAATTCTTGATCGAGACATTAAACAATATACAATGTTATATTACACTTTAAACAGATTATAAATAAACATTATATATATATATATATATATATATATATAGAGAGAGAGAGAGAGAGAGAGAGAGAGAGAGAGAGAGAGAGAGAGAGAGAGAGAGAGAGAGAGAGAGAGAGAGACACACACACACATACTACAACTGATATTCTCTTCTTAATGCAGCATGAGCCGATACTTCAACTTTGATGTCGTTTTTTTTCTTCACTTTAATAATTATCTCATATCTTCCTAACCGTACCTACATATATCCACCAATTTAATCTTACACAAATAGACTCCAACCATTCATGCTTATCAATCCCAATGTTACCTGCACCAGCACAGGCCGAATCCAGTTTAAATTCAGGATCTTATAAATTCACTGACAACATAAACAAATGTCTGAGTTTAGGATATGAAGTAAATCTATTTCACCATTCTTAAAAATGCAATCTATAATCCTTTTTTTAATATGAAGTGTTGTCTGTTACTTAAGTTCCTTGCAAAACTTTGAAGAATTTTGTGCTTTCAACATAAATTTATAAAAGAAGCCTTCAGAATATTTAATAAAAATGTTTTGCTGAAAACATTGTCATTTGTTGTTCAGAGAGGACATTAGGACTACTAACCATATCAAGCAGAAGATTATCTAGGTCAGCAATCTCTTCGTTATAGCCCTCATCCTCTGAGTCAGCCTCATTTCCACTGAGATTCTCCTCATCCACCTCATCACAACGAGTCAGCATCCAATCCATCATATAAATTGTAATACACCAAACTCTGTCTCCTTAATTATCAGCCACATTAATTTCCATATTTTTCAAACTGATCACTGAATGCTTTTCTCTGACATGAAACCTCTTTTATCTGAGTAAATATAAACAGCTTTGCTGAGTGTTTCTTAATCCTCAGGGCAGAACCTACTGATAAAATTCCAACAATCTTGCAAAATATTCTTTCCGTCAGACTGATTATAGGTCTCCACAACAGATCAACTCCAAGCTAATACAAGTACACCCGTTTTGTTTAAATTCCAATTATAAAGGAAAACAAATTATAGATTTCATTTTCAACATCCTTGTGAAGTGTCATTGCAGGTAAATTAATAGTCGTTCCTTATTGGCCCCTCTATAGAATTCTGCCTAGCAATTCAAAAATGTACAATATTGACTACCAATAGTTATGACATTTGCTAAATGACAAGTCTACACACAAAAAAAATAATAAATCAAGTTTAAATAGTGTAAGTTTAAATCAATATACCAAAACATGTTAATCCTTAATCCTTATCAGCTTAGTTATATGACGATAGATGAGAGCCAAGCGGCAAATGGACAGGTATAATCTTAAAGGAAAACACAATTCGAAATTAATCACTGCATGATAATTAATTTATGCTCTTTCCTACTCTTTCATGGAGGAAAGAGTGAATAATTTCTTAAACTATTGCCATTATTGAACACTCATGATTTATCAATTTAAACATGTACTGGGTAAATCAGTTAAGTATCTTGCATCAAGATTGTTTCTATATCAGGGTAATCTCCATTTCTAAAAACATTTTCTGCAAACTTTTGAACATGTTCTTCTTGCAATATCTCATGGACACATTCACCTTCAAGGCCATACCAAGGTTTTCTACAGATGGGGAGCAAATTTAGGCAAGGGTCGGGTCCAATGTGAAGCTTTGATGAGGATGCAGGAGTCGAGAGGTTTCAAGATTTTGACAGTTTTGTACTGAAGAACTATATATTTTTTGTCTTTGAAATATAGTATGAATTTATTGTGAAATTACAGGCCATATTTTATGATCGTACCCAAAACAGTGAAAGCAGCCTTGTAGTGACAGCCCTGACATTTTGTGATGTAAATTATAGACAGAGGAGGACTTTCTTTCATTTTCTGATGGGTGCACCAAGCATTCCACAATTTTCTTCAGAAAAATTGTTATTATCAAAAGATATTCTTAGGACTATGAATGCCTTTTAAAACAAAGTGAGTATGAACAAATATTTGAATTTGTGATATTTATTATATTGAGATTTGTGTGTTCGAATCACGTGAGAAAGGGGGAAATGATCATTTCAAAACTTCATATTTTTACACACTGACACCTTACATTTACCTATGATTGTTTTTATTTTGCAAAACCTTATTTTCACTTGGATACCATGTATTTATTCACAAGACATAACTTAATTTTGCAAATCATTATTTACTGCTTACGTCTTCTATGTGTAAGAATTTATTCACAAGAACTTAATTTTTGCAAGTTGCTAGTCTCAGGAAATTACAGCAAAAAGTGTTGCACATTCATGGTGCAATGAGTACATCTTTCAAATCTGAAATAAGAAATATGCTTCCGATTCTGTGATTGATTATTACATTTCATTTGGTAATAAGCTACCTCTTTTTGTATCAAGTATCAGCTAATGTTTCTTTAATAAAACATTGTTGCCTAAATACAGAAAGGGGGGGGGGGGGGGGGGGCAAAGACACGGTGATGATTCCTCTATACCATCTTAAATTTTATTGCTATAGAGATATTCCTATGAACTTAATTTGTCTGCTGTATGTTCAGGAGTAAAAGAGAAGATTCATGGCCCTTAATGAACTGTCACCTATCACACATAAATCTGAGATGTTGTGTGTAGATTATGTAAAGTGTGCAATGCCTTTGAAATTCTGAGAACTAGATGTCCTTAGGGTAACTGCAAAATCAGAAACAAAATCGGAAACAAAACCACCCAATCAAAATGAAATTTACTGAAATGAAACAAAATCTAACAAAATAGAAATAAACAATAAATCTAAAAAAACAAAATCAATAGAAATCACATCAAATAAAACTTATCTCGGGCTAAAATGCCACCTATTGCCATTGTGGTCTGAATGAAACATTTTTTGAAGTTTGATGCAAATCACTAACAAAAGTTCAGAAAAGATACTATCATTTATAATCAACAATCAACAAGTAAATTCACATATCTAAGTTTTATATAACTCTGTCTATCTGTTTTTCTCTCTATCTGTCAAATGGTATAATTTACCATAAATACCAATTTACAATCAAAAGAGAGGTAACTGGTATTGAAAAACTAGATTAGATCCAAAAAACAATATTCTGTAAGACTTCATATAAACAATCTGTGCACTGGTGATCTTTTATTTTTCTAATTGAAAGTCTGTAGTTCTTATGTCCCCCATATTAATTCAAACAACCTAATGTTTATACCTAATGATGATGATGATATAATTTATTCTACATTAGGGTCAAAATGGGCATAACATATATATTGAACATGTATGATTTAAATGACAATATACAATGCAGGATTGACTTCTAGTACACAGACATAATGCTCAATAAGCAGGAGGCATCATCAATATAGTCAGAGGTGATATGCAGACTTAGCTGAAATGGATACACCATGTGTAAACACAACATCTTGTGTTTTTAATATTTTTTTTTTAAATTACAAATTAAGATGCAGATGGTAACAAGGTGGTGCTGTAGGACAGAATTAAATCAATTTTGAAATATCAATCTCTACCAAAGCAGCATATGTAATCACAAAGTGATTAACAAAAACAAAAACAACAACAACAACAACAACAACAAAAACAAACAAAACAAAAAACCCACCTTGTACAGTATACTTCACAACTGCATGTCAAGTAAAATTATTCCATCCATAAGTTTGTCAAAAAACTACATAAAATTGTATTAGTAAATTATATTCTGAAGCAGAAGATAGCAAGAGATGGTGCTATGGGACATATTCACATAAAATATCCATTTCAACCCAATGCTGCATTTACAACCACATACACAGTACAAAAGTATCCCTGGACAATGCTTATATTATTTGCAAGGACTGTAAACATGTAATATATTTCAGTATAACAAAGACACACTTTCCATGGAAACCAACCAGTTCTAATCATCTAAGCACATTATATATGCATGTAACAAAGGTTCAGTGAAAAGAAATTATAGTCAAACACAAAGGACAGAAGGAGACAGTGTTGCAGCATGATCAATGTCTATCTCCAATGCTGAATACACAAAAGGTTGCTCCATTACCTTTTCTTTGAGCTCTAAGTATATCAAACTTTGTTTTATGTGTATAGTTTTATGTACAGACATCACCAGCTTTAGGTGAAATGCCTTAAAATTCTGACATATGCACGATGCTTACTGACATAGCAGTGAGGATTCTTTATCATACCAATGCCTATTATGACACAGAGACTTAGCACTTTGCAAAGGAACCTATGCCTTAAGTTTGACATTGTGCTGGGATTGACCACAAGAAGAGTTATATTAGGGGATGGTATGGTATAGACCCCTACTATTATTATTACAGACAAAATTACCTGTTCCTGCAGATTGAGAATCAAACTTGGGACCTCCCATTAGCAAGCACTCTATAACTTGATAACCGCTAGACTTACTGTGATCAATTGATTATATCAAAATCAATGTAGGAATGATGAGATTCTGATATTATTGATATCATTTCCACAAAATAAAGGACAATTTCAGCTCTACACTCAAACTAAAGGTACTACTCTGTATACTTACTTTTCTGGAACCAGTTCCTGGTCGACTTGAACCCTGTGATCGAGTGCTTCCTGGACGGGGATATTTGTTTTTACTTGATAAAGGACGACTTTGCTGTGGAAAGTGTGTCTGTAGGCGGCCTTTACTGGTCAGGGGCCGTGTGACATCATTTATTTTCAGTTCCTCCTCTGTTTCCTCCTTGATTACTGATATTGGTTCCTCCTGAGATTCCAGCAGCCTTCTTCTAACGGCTTTAGTTTGTTCAATATCTTTTGCTGTTGATTCTTGTTCCATTATATTATAAGAAAGGACAACCTGTAATACTGACACTATACGGACACATGAACTTTAGTAGCAATCATCGTGATGACAGTCGACCCACGCCGCAGTTCACCGTATGGACACTGCAACAAAACCTGCCCAAGATTCAATTTATGATTGACACAGCAGTGGTATAACTGATAAATTGGAATTCGATAGGGCTCTGACTGACATGAGAGGTTTTGAAATCATGCTATAATTATGCAAACATACTTTAGTTAAATAATGGCTCTGATTTAATAGTGGATAGTGAGTGACACAAAGGGAAAATAGCTCGTCGTCATGGACGCGATAACAACTCTTACTGAAATATTGGATGACACACAAGCCGACTGCTATAATGGAATGTTTTCATTTATGCTTAACTGTCTATGACCATTGTCACTTCAAAAAGCAAATTTAAAGGTAAACCGCATACACATCTTTTTTACCTTTAAATCTCAGGACAGAGCAGAAGACGTTTTTCAGTTACAAGGATGTTATTAAATCTCCCAGAGTTCAGATTTAATAATGTTCCGTGGTATCACTTGAAGAAGACCAAAAGAAAGAAATAAATAAATAAAAAAAAGAAAAAGAAAAATAAAATTAAAATAAATAAATAAAATAATATTAAATATCTATTATTTACGCTCAAGATTTCGGGGGTACAATCAAATCAACCACATTTTGTGTTTCCGGTGATGAACAGAGCAGTGCATAGCTTCGTTTTTCAAAAGAACAGCGGGAATATATTTGATACCCCCCCACCCGAAAAAAGAACACACACACACACACACACAGTTATGGAAAGAATCATTTTTAAACATGTATACATTTTTTTCCCACAAGAACAAGTTATTTTATAAATATCAAGCTAGTTTTTTACCCGGCCATTCTACAGTTTTCTAATTATTATAAACTTATCATAGTATTGTTAAAAGTATTGATGAGGGGAAATATTATTGTATGGTTTACTGCGATCTCTCCAAAGCTTTTGATAGAGTGTGGCACAAAGGTCTTCTTTTTAAACTACAGAATTATGGAATTAGAGGCAGTGTTTTTCAATGGTTTACTAACTATCTTTCTTGTCGTTCGCAAAATGTTATGTACAAAGATCAATTATCCTCAAGTATAAACTTAAATGCAGGGGTACCCTAAGGCTCTGTTCTTGGACCTCTGTTATTTTTAATCTATGTTAACGATTTTGCAGAAAACATGATGTCTTTTTGTAGGTTGTTTTCTGACGATAATTCAATTCAACATGCATCTAAGAATCTAAATGAAATCTAATTACATTGAACCATGACCTTCGTGTTTTAGATGAATGGTCCAAAAATGGTTGTTAAAATTTAATCCATCTAAAACCAAAGCTGTTCTTTTTTCCTTGAATAAGAACGTTGATCTTCCTAAATTATTTCTTAAAACTGTCAACTGGAGTATGTACCAGAGCACAAACATCTAGGATTGTTTCATGCGATTTGGGTTGGTCCTATTATATAAAAACAATGACTAGTACAACTTACAAAAACTAGGACTTCTGAAAAAACTAAAATTTACCTTAGGAAGAGAACTCTTTTAAAAATGTACACTACTTTTATAAGACCAGCTTTAGAATATTCCTCTGTTGTTTGGAATGGATGTAGCTCATCTGATAGTGATCTGTTAGAAAAAGTTCAATTATGTGCGGCGCGAATTATGACTGGCCTTCCAATACTAGCCTCTATAGATTCTCTTTATTTAGAAACTGGCTTAGAACCTCTGTCTTCTGGACGAGCAACTGAAATTAATAACCATGTAGAAGGTTCATAATAATGAAGTTCCTCAGTATATAAAAGACACAATATTTAATAAAACAAACAAAATGTCTACCTACAGTCTTCGTAATGGAGACAACTATACAATACCAAATGCAGGCTTGAAGTTTATAAAAATCATTTATACCAGACGCTATATCAAAGTGGAATTCATTTAGTATCGAATCAAGACAGGCTACTTCAATAAAACAATATCGTAAAAGTATTAGCTCTAATAATATCAATAATCCCAAACCGGCATACGGTTCTCGTCTGCTAAATATAATCCATACCAAACTTAGACACACCCGTAAGTTGAATTATGATCTATATAGATCAATATTGTTGATTCTCTATTATACTCCTGTGGTATGCGTGAAGATGCATATCACTTTTAAGAAATACTCTGATGCTAGATATAAATTAATGGACAGATTGCTAAGAATAATTTAGTTATTGTTAATACACACCAACTTTGGGGTGATAATATCTTATATATTGAATTAAATTGTTGTATTTTTTACTATGTTCAAAAGTATATTGAAGAAACCAATAGGTTCAACTGATGCTCACTTAACCTATCTATAGAATATACCTACATGGAATATTATATATGTATTCTTTGTATACTAATTTTCAATAACTACTTACATGTAACATATTTGTGTACTAATATTCAATGACAATTGTGTATGTTATATCTTAGGGAGAGGAACTAGTAGGTTTTTAGAACTTGTTTCCGATCCTTTTGTATATGTAATATACAATAAAATATGTTCAATTCACACACACAAATCCCGAAAAAAGGAGGGGGGGGATAATGAATAAATAAACTCTTCTATACTCTTACTACGTCCCACAGTTTGGTTGACCACCCATTGTATTCTTTTCATATCAATAGTTATTGGGACAGACCATTTTCCCCGAGAGCTACAGATCTACAGTTAACATGGAAAGCACATTTATTACCTCCCCCCTCCTCCTTTTCCCTTGATTCAACATTTCCACGTTTCTGATAAATGTTGGCCTATTAACATTAAATTTTGTGATTTATCCCTTTTTGGATATCAAGATTACTCAGAGTTATCATATATATTCAATAAATCTGACCAAAAATTCGCAAATGGACATAATAATTCGTAAATAAATAAATATTACATAACTGCGATTTACCTTTATTTAGGGCAAACAAATATTTTTATCGGACAAAAATTTTCTAGACGCTTGATTATCACATCGAGCACTCGACCTATGATGTGCACTCGAGATATTATCTCGTTTCTCGACTTACTATATCTCGTGAGTCAAACTGCTCCTTCGCCAGAAGCTTGGCCACTTGGAAGTGAGAATAATAGGTCATTTTTATATACAATTCAATTAATGTGTACAATAATTGAATCATTGCTCTCTTCGATTCAATTGATGCGCACAATAATTCTTTTGGAGAGAGCGACTATATACGAGGTTTATTCGATATGTAATGTGTATTGTATCACAGCGCTATAACGCTTTGCACGGTTTCGTGGATGATGATACTTTTGAATAGCTCTATTCAATACCTTTCCAACAGTATAAACACGAGCCTTCGGCTCCACATAGTTTTAAACTTATAGTCATTTCAATTTAGCCAGTCGTTGACCACTGTTTTAAAAAATGGTTGGGAAACAGGTTGAGAATATTGAAGAAATTAGAGCTTATGTAAAAGTTCTCATAAAACTCGGTCATTCGGTAATGTAGAAGTTGATGGGTCTGATAAGGTATCTTATGAGACAGAAATTTCTGACTGGCACAGAGTCCGTCAAAGATGCAGCAAAATCTGACCAACCTGTGACTGTAACAGGCAAGGCAAATGTCTCGAAAGCCAGGAAAAAGCCATTGAAAGTGATGGCAGATATAAGATACGTGATATTGCCAAAGCTGTTGACATATCGCTATTTCGTATTCATTTCATTTTGAAGGGTATTTTGAAAGTACGAAAGATTTCTGCCAGATGGATACCGTATATATTGACAGATGGCCCAAAACGGGTACGAGTACAAACTGCTAAGCAATTGCTCAAAATGTTTCCCAAATTCAATTAAAGGCAATTTGCAAACAAAATATGGCTGATTAAACACGGTAGAAGGACAGTAGTTGCCAAACGAACCATAAGCACTAAGAAGGTTCTTTACTGCATATTCCTCTCATGTGATGGTATAGCCGTACAAATTCCGGTGCCGATGGGCAAAGGTGCTACAGGTCGCTATTACCGAGATGTTATACTAAAAAGTTTATTATCATAAACGATGCCCTGTGTGAGGATTTAGGCATGTTCGTCTAATTCCTGATAACGCTCTATCAGAGATCTGAGCTTGTGAAGCAATTTTTGAAGTTGGAGAAGGTTACCGTCTTGCCACACTGACCATACTCTCCAGATCTAGTCCCATGCGACTTTTTCCTTTTTCCAAAACTTGCAAAGTTCTAATCTGGTCGTCGTCACAAGTCCCGACAAGCCCATGGCTTAGCCATCATTCAGTGCCTCAGAGGTCTATCTAAATCAGCGTACTGTGACGCATTTCAGATATGGATTCAGAGATTGAAATTAAGTATTTCAAATCACGGAGAATACTTTGAAGGGATGTAATGTTCATTTCACTATTTGAGTCGAATGCTTTTGAGATATCGTACAATACACATTACATATCGAACAACCTCCTAATTAAAGATATTTTCAATTCAACATATCCACAACTGAATTGATGATCTCTTTAATTGAACTGTTGTTCTCTCTGAAAGAATCTGTGCACGAATTAATTCCGTATACAAAAGCGTTGTAAATAATTGAAGATATCTTCCATTGAATTAAGGAAGTTACAAAATTATTTATATCGAGATCCAAATTAAATTTTGCGAGCAATAATTCTACCGCATTGATGTGCGCATCATTTGAATTGATGAGAGCAATAATTGAATTGATGTCAATTCAGTTGATGAGAGCAATAATTGATTTGATGCGCGCATTCATTCAATTATTGCGCGCAATAATTGAATTGATGATATCTTCATATGATTAAAGATATCGTCAATTATTTGAGTTTGTTGATTCGGCGCTCCATATGTCTTTTAGTCGATCTCTAGGAGACCAGTTGAAGTGGTTCAGTGATTAGAGCATTCACTTCGTAACCGGGAGGTTGTGATTTCGAGCCCCGGTCGTGCCATGGCCGCGTTAAACATAAGACGTAAACATATGTAGTGATTGCTCTTTCGCCAGACGCTCGGCATTTAAAAGTGAGAATCACGGGCCTTCTGGATATAACCTTAAAAACCGGAGGTCTGTATCGCAGCAGGCGTTGGCACGTTAAAGAATCCTCACTGCTACGACCCTGGGGCCCGTTTCACTAAAAGGCGTAAGATACGTCCAAACTTAAGTTAAGGCTAGGGTCGTACGCCAAAATTTAGTCCGGCGTAAGTTGCGTTTCACTACATGGCGTACGCCAGGCCTTAAATCATTTTATCGGACTAAGTTAAGGCCAGACTTACGTTCTTAACAACGAGGTCATGCACATGCGCACATGTATCATACATTTTTCTAGAAAGTAGTGAAGGAAAAAGAGAGAGGGAACTTGAAAATCATGTTTCACTATCGTCTCAGTTTTGGAAATAACAATTTAAAATTAACAATGAGTTAATGACAATTTTTTCCCCCCACATTTTCAATTGCGTTAAAATCACTATATATATGCATGTATATATCATTTGAATAAAAGAGCATAACAAATATACAATCTAAATTATATTTTCAATCTAAACAAGTGTTAGAATATTTGAGTTTTTATTGGACCAGTCAAAAATATTGCAATAAATAATAAAGAAGATTGTGTGTTATTTTCCATGTACATGTATCTTTTCATCAAGAAACATAATCTCTCTCTCTCTCTCTCTCTCTCTCTCTCTCTCTCTCTCTCTCTCGTGTCAAGTTAATTTCTTTAGCACTTTCGTAAAAATATGTGAATTTCTTAAACAAAAAAACAAAAACAAAAAAACATGTAAATATCGTTGTCGTCGTCTGCTACATTCACTTTTGACTGCGCATTCAAAATGACTTCGGAGGTGAAAAAACGCAAACCAAACTGGTCCGACGACGAGATGAAGATTCTTGCTACCTGTGTGATAGAGAAAAAGGACATTTTGTTTGCAAAACTTTCCGCAGCTGTGACGAATGAAAAAAAGAAAGCTACGTGGGAAGATATCACAAAGCAGTAAGCACATACATGTATACAAATATAGCTTTAAGAACTTATGATTCTATATTACCGATCAAAAAACTTAAAAATTTGATTAAATATAATACCACAGGGGCTAAGCACGTTATAAGACCCCGAAACTCCTCGTAACCATTAATAAAGGTAACGAGGAGTTTCGGGGTCACATAACGTGCTAAGCCCCTGTGTGTACTACATGTACATTTAATCTATATGTTACTTTAATTCATTATAACTTTTTATGGTCAAAAACCTTGTGAAAAATGATTGTTGTGTGTTTTTTTGAAATATCTTAATTCGAACATAAAAATATACAACGAAGGTAGACGTATGATTCGAAGTTTTATTTCGTGTGTGTGTGTGGGTGGGGGGGGGGGGGGGGGGGGGCTCCGTACTCAAAGTGGGGGGGGGGGGGGGGGCTAAGCCTATGATAACACTATGATACTCGCGATCCATTGTCATAAAGAAGGAAGCAGGCAGAAAATACCAGACAAGGAAAACAGGCGGAGGACCTGCCCCGGATTCCATCTTTAAGGCCTGTGAACTTGACGTATGTGTTTTCAAATATTTACCTCAAAATGATGTAATGATTATATATTTGTTCGACAAAACAAAGGACTGGTTGCAAAGATGATTTGTTTTATACGGACATTTTTATTTAATTTCTCTCTTTTTTCATATTTTACACTAATTTAATAAATTAGTGTAAAGCAATTATATTTTCTTTTTATTGCTAGATTTTGTCAATAATACCAGAAGAAGTTATATCCGGTGTTGACGGTGGGATGGATACGGCAGTTTCCGGTGATTCTGAAACAAGTATGTATATAAATACATAAATATAAACTATTCTTTCACTGTATATAATTTTATCACCATTTTAATATTGCCTTTTCGACAATTGCTTTTGCTTCGTAAATATACCATTTGCTTTACCGTGATTTGTTCATTTTGTATTATCCACGTGCATTGTAGTCAAGGTAAACATAATATCATTTTAATATATAAAGATCAATATGTACATGTAAATTATTGCTGTAACAGGTAACATAGCATCAACATGCACTGCATCCGCTTCATCAGAAACGTATGCAGTTCCATCCTTCATAGGTTTGTATATTTTTTTATACATGTATATTTTACTTGCAAATTGTATACCATTAAAATTATTATAATACATTTTAAATTTCAAAATGCATGTTCATATCAGGACATTTACATGTACGGTACACATTTTTTACTCAATGTACACATTTTCGGCTTCTTAAACAATTGATGTTCACAAATTTACCTTAAATGTCTTTTCATAAGATTTATTTTAATCAGTTTTTATGAATTAATGATGGTTTTTAAGTGACTTTGAAAAAATAGACTTCATGGATCCCAAAATTTGCAATTTTTTGTATACATATTTGTTTTGGTCAAGAGTTACCTCCTCAAATGAGTTGTTGCCCCTGATGTCCTAATTTTTTAATCTGTCGTGACCCATACTTTTATTAATATATTAACATGAAAATATGAGGTCATCAGACCTTAATTTTTACCTATTTGTACATGGATACCCTAAGTGTGTATAGATTTAAATTACTAAGTTAAATTTTCAGAAATGCATGACTAGTGTGTTTGTTTACTTTGTAGTGAAAGAAGTTGACATTCCGGAGGAAACTCCAAATTTTTCAAGGCCTTCAGCTTCTTATATTTATGCTTTTGTAAGTAGGTCGCCTCACAATAGGGTCAACATCACTAATAAGCTTCCGTATGACCCTTCCCGGAAACCTATACCTACTAGGTCTATGTCATCTAGGTACTCTAGTGGGTTAGTTCTGTCCCGAAAAACGCTTCCTCTACGAGGTGTTTCTCTTCTTCTAAGACGCAGCCAGAAAGTTGCCATTTTTAATGTTTACGTCTGAAGTTACGCCTGCCTTTGACCAGGTGTAGATTTTGGTCTTAACTTTAGTGAAACGGAAATTAGTCCAAGTTATTGGCGTAAGTCCGGATTTACGCCGGCGTAAAGTTACGACGGGCGTACGCCCTTTAGTGAAACGGGCCCCTGAGCGATAAGTATAGGTCTAAATTTGTGGTACTTCCCCTACAACTTTTGACGTCTCTACATGAGTGAAAATTATCGGCGGGACGTAAAATAATCAGTCAATCTACCCAGAGTTATCATTCTTTACTCCCAAATCAACGTCTCAAAATTAGCAGTTTTTTCCCCCATGTGTAATTCCACTTTTCACGATCAAAAAAATTAGAACTAAGAATATCAGGAAAATGTAGGGAAAGCAACGTCTGCAGTTTTTATTTCCCACTACAATTCATATTTATTACAGTTTGTACTTTTACGTTTTAAATGAATTATATCAAGAAACATATGTATATATATTTTTTCTTAATGTACATGTGGAAATGTTAAATTAAGATATATATATATATATATATATATATATATATATATATATATATATTGGGTAACCCGGGTGTGGGGAAAAACCCACACGACTGTTTACGTAGAGTGAGCCGTATTACTCTAGTTTTCATTTTCTTCATCTGGAATAAAATATGTGTAACCACATTATTATTTTGTGGATTGTGGATTCATTTTCAATTATAAGAGTGGCGAGGCTGGGTATTTGGTTTCATTTTCAGTTTACGACTATAGACCCAAAGGCGGGACTTGGCGAGGAATACGTAGACATTGTAAACCACCAGGGACCAGGGGCCGGTTTCACAAATCTATCTTATGACTAAGATCTGTCTTAAGATCAAAATTTGTCATATCTGTCATATCTTATGATAATCTTGATATAGTTTGAAATCTTAAGACATCCAGATACGTGTCTTAAGTCTAAACTTAACATGGCGGCGGGATATATTTTGGTTCAAAATAGACAACTCATCCGGAGGAAACGTATCTTCCGAGACAGAAACAATCCATTAGAATATATGGAGATTTGGACAAGTTTCGTCTTCCCTGGCACGTGATTCGTAACCTAGGATATCTCATGCTCTACCAATTTCTCTGAAAGTGATGATTGCTCTCCGTTTCTATGCTAGTGGAAGATTCCAAGCTGTAACTGGAGGTCTTCACGGTGTGAGTAAATCTAGTGTATCCAGGGTTGTTCACGGCGTTTCGTCTGCATTAATTGAACTGAACCCTGCACACATAAAATTCCTATCAACAGATAGGGACATAAACAATACAATGGTGAATTTTGCGCGTATTTCCAACTTTCCAAATGTAATAGGAACTATAAACGGGACACATATTCCCATTAAAGCACCATCTACTCATGAAAACGTGTTTATGAACAGAAAAAACTACCATTCAATAAATATCATGGCTGTGTGTGATCCAAATTTAACTTTCATTAATTTGGTTGGAAAATGGCCTGGGTCGTCATATGATGCATTTGTGTAGTCCAACTCCCCTCTCTGTGAGATGTTAGAATCTGGCAACATTGCCAGAGGTTGGTTACTCGGTAACAATGCATATCCATTAAAGCGATATCTTTTGACCCCTGTGTTAAACCCAACTAACCAACAAGAAGCTGCATATATTGAAGCCCATATAAGAACCAGAAATTCTAGTGAGCGGGCATTTAGTGTGCTTAAGATGAGGTTCCGATGCATAGACCTTTCCGGAGGGACCTTCCTCTTCCGTCCCGAGATCGCGACTGCCTGTGTCGTGTTGCATAACATTTGTGCTAATAACAAAGTCCCCGTACCCCAAGGACCAAAAAAAAAATCAGCTTCGTTTAATCCAACCATGCGGCCAGATATATCAAGGAATTAACAATGACGGTGGAGAGGGGGCCTCCGTGGCCGAGTGGTTAAAGCATTGCGCTCAAAATCACAAGGCCTCTCACCTCTAGTCGGCGTGGGTTCGAATCCCATTCGCGCCGATATATGTGAGAAAGTTTGCCAGTTTACTTTCGGAAGGTTGGTGGTCTCTTCCCGGATACATTGTATCTGGGTTCTCTCTTCCACCTACAAAAACTGGACCACCAGGTAGCTAAAAAATTGTTGAGTGTGACGGTAAACAAACAAACGGTGCAGAAGTTAGAAGAAGACTGATTCAAACAAGATTTTAAACTGATGATGATTGGCATCCGAGTTTCAACTATCACTAAATACATTATGCATTAATGAATACCGTGCAGAGTACTTTTGTTATATAAATATTGCTGTACTTATAAGATTTCATGTTAAAATAAAGTTCAATGTCTCTAGATAACAATGAAACAATATACAAGCCATTTATGAATTGCTAGTTTGATTTCATATTAGAATCTGTATACATATTACAATTACAATGTATTGTAATCAATCAAAAGAACTTAAGAGACAATTGTATTTACATGAATATAAATCAAAAGAGACCATATATCATGTTAACACTGCTGAATGTTTCTAAGAACTCGAATTCACACTGATATCCGCACTCTGAGCAATACCAAGTTGACATGAATACAGATGGTGCTTGTCACGTTGGATTTCAAACGTTCCTCATCAACTTCAAGGCGTTTCTCTTAAATATTTAAGCGCTTTCCCTCAATTTTCAAGTGATTTTCCGAGTTTTTTCTACTGTAGGCCTCTCTTCTTCAACTTCAAATTGAATCGTCTTCTTCCTTTCACTCTTCATGTCCTCGTTGACGTTTAAGGCCAATATTCTTCCTATGCATGACTTCATCTAAGATAAAGAAACTGTTTTAAAGTACATTTGATACTATGATGAAGGAGTTAATAATAGCCAATTTACCAAAGGACAAGTATGGTGAACTTGGTGAAGTATGTCGAAACTTAACTGTTGCGTATCTCTGGGGACATACTAATTTTGCTGAAGTTTTTGCAAACGACACATTGTTAATTTACCATTATCGATATTTTCTGTCTTTGACTGCGTGTTTGATGGTGTAGATTGACTAGATTCAATTCCTCCTTCCACTCCCGAGATGGACGTGTAGCCAATGATGCCCTCGATCTTCTCCTCCATGTGGCTTATTATAGCATTTGACGGTAATGATTCTCCCCCCGTCTTCCTTTGTTCTCGTTTATTTATTGCTAACTTCTTTTTGATCTCATACACGTCCATTTTTTAAAATTTCCTCTCCAGAGCGAAAGTGGTTCGACTCATTAACGGCATTGACTTTTTCTGCAATTTCCTTTTTCTTCGAGTTGGTCACAACTGAATTTTGCTTCGATAATAATGTTTGTCTTTTTTCCACTTCCCCCGTTAATAATTCTATTTCTGAAGCGGAGAAATTAGTAGGACGTTTCACGTTTCTCGCCATTTCCAACACTTGTTCGACTCTATCAGCAAGAGAACTTCACTAGGTACCCGCCCATGTGAGAACATTTAAATGTGCTGACAATATAAATAAATTGTTATTTTCCAAACAAAGTACAGTCGTTTGCAATTCAATGAAGAGAAGGGCTTGGAAGGAGATTGCAGAACAAGTAAATATAGTAAACTGTTCAAATTATGTACGCTCCGGAGAGGAAATAAAAAAGAAGTGGACTTGCATGCCAAGCGAGAGTAAGAAGAAATTAGCCCTAATTAAAAGAGAGCTAACTGGTGGAGGATCACTACCGTCTAGTGTCCTGATAAGCCCCATGGATGAGAAGATCGAGGGCATCAATGGACAGACATCAATTACAGGCGTTGGAGGGTGGAATTGACGTGTTGGATGATTCCTCAACATCAACCAGTCCAAAGTCAACAAATTCCCCATCTTTTACAGAAAATACCGATAATGGTAGAGAGGATTAAATTCATACAATTACATAGCAGATGTTAATTGTCATTCGAAGTGTCGTATTAAAAAAAAAAAATGTTTTCAGTGTATTAACAGAGAGAGAAGATGGGGGGGGGATAGACTGTTTCATTAAAAAAATAATTAATATGTAGTTTAACAAGAAAGGTTTCGATTTAGTCAGTTTCAAACTCATTGTGAACAGAGAGAGAGAGAGAGAATTTTATTTTTGCTTCAAATTGATAAAAAAAAATTGTGAACCTGATAGTCTTTTCATTTACTAGATGAACAAGTGGTTATGATGAAGGTTGTTCCAGCAAAACGGGAAAGAATCTGAAGATTCTACAAGCAAACTGGTTGACGTTGAGCAGCAAAGACTACTTACAGAAAAGCAACGTCTTCGTGTCGATGAATATCTATTGAGAGTGGAGCGAAAACACCTGGAAGTCGAAGAACGCTTAAAATTACAAAAAGAAAACCACAACTTGTGTTTATGTCAAATGGGTATTATTCCCAGTGTTAATGTCAGCGTACAACCGGAATCTGAGAAGCATTAGAGGATTTTCTTATATGAATTACCTTTCTTACGTTTGAGAACACAACTTTTGTGTTTGTTTACACGTGTAATATACTGATGCATTTGGAGGTATTAAAAAGATTAATGATTTTTAAAATACCTTTACTTTCATCAATGTGTATAAACACAACATAAACAATTGACATAATTTATTATAATTTGAATGACCAACACAATATTTAAATATATACAGGGTTGGATGGCATTTAAGCAATTTTGTCAGAATCGAGTTTGAATTACTCATCTAACTTCAGCACCGTCATTGTTTACTCCTTGGTACACAACATTGTCTCGTTGTTGAATAAACCGATGCTGATTTCATTTTCGGGGCACAGGGACATTGGTCTTGGTGCAAATGTTATGTAGCACAACACATGCAGTCACAATCCGACATGCTCTCTCAGATCGGAAAAGAAGAGTCCCTCCGGAACGATCGATGCACGGGAACCTCATTTTAAAAACACCAAACGCTCGCTCAAGGTAACACACCGGTAATTATTTTCACTATATATTACTATAGAGGGGAAAAATCATTAAAAATCAGTTTGTTTTTTGGGTTTTTTTTTTAAATTTTCATATTTTATTTCCCCAGAACCTACTCTATAACAATTTCAAAACCTAACTAACAATAGTAGGGCAGCTGCCAGGGATGGGGCCCTGACTAAGCTCCCTCGAAATACATTGAATTTTACCTATGGTTTCACGCAGGGTACCTATTTGCAATTTCATTTATTAAATATTCATTTTTAAGTAAATGTATATAGAACATATAAATCATAATTTTTACACAATTGTATGATAAAAAAAAAAGAAGTGACAGAGTAATGGATTTTCTTAGAATATACAATTCAAATTATACTCATGCTGCCTCAGTGTCCACACACAAACTACAGTGAAATACAATGTCCCGGTGGCAATAAAGAACTGCTGCAAGATCAAGGTCGACAAGAATAGAAAGGTCTTGCAATACTGATGTAAGTGCATATCACGCATCATTTAAAGTTATGAGCATGGGCAAGCAGACAGACAAGACAAAAACAATAACTCAGCCCACCCCAATCTTCTATACGGGGACATAAATAGAAGAAAAGGCACACAAACAAAAACAGTAGGTTTTAACATGTGACAATTTGTGAATTTGTATGTGTACAAATAACCTTGTTGAAGTGTCTCTGTTAACGGTGGTTGACGATGGCCTATTGTACATGTACAAGTGTTGCCCTTTAAAAGTATCACTAGTGCCAAGGACTGTGAAATTTAGAAAATTTTCTGTTTTGTATATCTATGCTAAATCATAATATTCAGCAACAGTATAATAGAAGGCTTGTTATTAAAATTCAAATGCCTCCGAAGGTGTCTATACTGATGAAAAACTTTGCATAATGCATGTAGTTCATTTAACATAAGAGTAATTTGGACCCGTCCTAGAGGCAACACCTTGGGGTTGCGAAATTAACAATTTTGGTATATCTTATTTTTCCCCCCTTTCTTAAATATGCATTTAGTTGTTACACCATACCAACAAACGTCTGCTTTTCCTAAATATGCATTTAGTTTTTGTTAAAGAAACCTTTCAAATGATAAAGACAATAATCACTATAATAATTTGGCTCCACCCTGGGAGTATAACCCTTACCCTGGGATCATCAAATTTACAGTTTTGACAAAGGGTTACTTCTAAATATCTATTTAGTTTCAATTTGGTATTGATAACATTAAAGAGGACATTATTTAAATGTTTTATACATATACACCATATATACCAAGTTTAGGCCCGCTCTGGAATCAGAACCTCTACCCGGAAATCATGAAATTTGCAATGTTGGTAGCGGCCTCACTGCTCTACATGATATGCATTAGTATTTCTCACTGATGCGCAGTTGTAGAGAAGATTTTTTAATATTAGTCAACCATCGACAGTTTGTGCCCTACCCCTAAGGCATAATATATAACACCCTTATTCCAAAGATGCTCTATACCAAATTTGAAGACAAAAATGAAATGGTAATTATCAAGAAGTTAAAAAATGTTAAATTGTAAACACATTTAATCACTAATCATTATGGTCCCACCCTGATACCAAAACTCCTACCCCTGGGATCATCAAATCATACAATATTGGTAAAGGACTACCTGTTCTTTCTAAATGTCCATTTAGTTTGAATTTAGTATCAATAGCTCTAAAGTAGATGTTATCTTTAAAAATGTTTACACAGAAACACTGCATGTCAAGTTCGCTTTGCCCTGGGGTCAGAACCTCTATCCCGGGGATCATGAAATTTACATTTTGGAAAAGGCAATCCTGCTTTACATCATTATGCATCAAGTTTTTCTTATACACAAGCGGTTTTGGAGAAGATTTTTGAAAATTGATCAAATTTTGGCAGTTTTAGGCCCACACCTAAGGCCCCAGGGGTGCAGGAGTCCTGTAATTTACAATTCATGTCTCTTTTGTCCCAAAGATGCTTCATACCAATTTTGAAAATTATTGGAATGTTAGTTATGAAGAAGTTTAAAATGTTCAATTCTTACCACACACATTTATGACAATGTTGGCCCCACCCTGGTACTAAAACCCCTGTCCCTGGTATCGTAAAATTTACGATTCAAAATTGTGGAGAAGATTTTTGAAACTCGGTTACTCTTTGGCAGTTTTTGCCCACCCTTAAGGTTCTGGAGGTGGAGGAGCCCTGGCATTTTACAATCTATACCCCCCCCCCCCCCCCCCCCGTCGTAAAGATGATTCTTACCAAATTTGGAAAGAATTGGACTAATAGTTATCAAGAAGTTAAAAATGTTCAATTGTTAACGCATGACAGACAACGACAGGTGCAGACCAATTGCAATAGTTCATCTGAGTGACTCAGGTGTCCTAAAAATCAAAGTACAAAGTTACCAGCCAAAGAAAACCCAATCGCACATTCCTGGGGGTCTTTCCGGGAAGCGGAAAAATAATTTCGAATGTATTTCCATTTTTGTATCCCCTCATTAAATATGCTAAAAACGATGAGATCTCCCGATAGTAATTTTGAATGTGACCTATACACTGGCTGGAAGCGTTCTTTTTGTACAAGGTTCGTACGTCCGGTAAATGTAGTACATTCGAGGTGCCTTTCCGGAGCTTGTAGGGAAGAGCCGACAAGTTGCGAATAAAGAAGATTGCTTCACGATTTCCAGTTTTTGTGACGTAATACACAATCTAATTAAAATCAGACCTTTTTGATCCGCTCCGTAGACTTCACTGGAAAAACAAGATCTAGCTTCCTATTGCCGCACTTTTGAGGTTATATTGTTTATTGCTTTCCGCCACACTTAACAATTTTTCAGTTATCTGGTGGCGTCCAGTTTTTTTTGTTGGTGGAGGAGAGAACCCAGATACAATGTACCTGGGAAGAGACCACCGACCTTCCGCAAGTAAACTGGCAAACTTGCTCACATAACGCCGCGGTACTCAGGATGTGTTGAGTGATTGTCCGTATTTAAAGCTTGGCACACGGCTCCAAAAACTCGGTGACGGTGAAGTGGTTGGGTGTAGATTTTGTAACCACATTTCTCTAAAATTTGGATCCTTCCTTTGGGAATATGGGACAAGAACAAAAAATCCAATGATTCTTTTTAACCATTTTCTTTTATTTGCAAATAAAAATGTACACGTGCTTTTTGAATAACATTAAATGAAAAGGAGTGATTAATCTCACAACTCATATAAAGAATACAAAATCAAGAGTAGGGAAACACGGACCCCTGGACGTACCAGAGGTGGGATCAGGTGTTGCGAGTAAGCATCCCCTGTTGACCGGTCAGTATGCAAAGAACGGCCTAAATTGGTATGAAACATGTTTAATCGTGTAGCCAAACCAATGTTATCCTCACACCGTTCGCGGTAGCTCAGTGGTTAGAGCGTTCGCTTCGTAACCGGGAGGTCGTGAGTTCGAAACCTAAGACGAAAAATGGGTAGTGATTGCTACTTCGTCAAACGCTCGGCATTTAGAAGGGAGAATCACGGGTCTTTCGGATATGACCTTAAAAACGGAGCTGAAAGAAAAGAAAAAACCCAACCCAAATACTGGAGCCAAATCCGGCCAAGGATCAGAGCTATGCATGAGGGAGATCTTAATTTTATCACAGCAAATTTTTATCCGTATTTTCATGCTAAAACCAAAGTACTTAGCTACTGGGCTGGTGAAACCCCCGGGGACTAACAGTCTACCAGCAAAGGCATCGACCCAGTGGTTATAATAGAAAACATAAATGATACCAATTTTTATGCACTTGATACCAAATGAGGTCTCTTCAACGAGTCAAAAAAAATTAAAAAATGTTCATCACACTTTGTATAATGGCAACATTCAACGGATTAAAATACAGTCATTTAGCTCGCGAATTCGTTTGAATTACCAATATATAAACAGAAACATATGTAAGAATAACAAGACTTGTTAAAAATACTGTCTTTCACGACTTTTAATTCATTAGTTTATTATTCATTCTGTTCAATCAAATTTTTTAAAAAAATCTCTCATGCCCCCCCCCCTTTTTATTATTATCATTATTTATTATTCATTTTTCAAAGAAAATCAAACACAAGCAAATTAACTCTTTTATTTTGAATACGCATGTGATCTACAATCTTGATGGACCTAAATGTTAAAAATCAATGATATCCATCGCAACGGTTATACAAGAATGGTTTTCCTTTACAAATATATCAAACATTTATATACTTCAAAAAATATATCGCATATGCTTAAGGTGGCTCATGAGACTAAAATTTTATTTTTAACTGCTAGTTTAAGCACTTCGTATGAAGCACGATTTCACCATCAAAAGAGCGATACAAGCTCTTAATCATTTAATATGAATTTTTTGTGATTTTTTTCCGGAATGATAAAAAAAGGTGCTTTGTTTGCAAATAAGATATTTTAAAATCAAAATTTTGCTTTGCTGAATGATACAAATATCTTATAAAACACGCCTAAACGACTTGGACGGTCGTTCTAATAAAAAAAAAATAAAATAAAAAGGAAACTGAAAACGTTGTTTGTATTTTTGAAATCTATTCAAGAAACGTGTAACAAAAAGATATAACGTACAAATGTATTTTAAAAAGAAATTGACATAAAAATTCAGAAATTTTGCGATTTTTTTTTTTTTTTTAAGATTTGAACCAACCAGAATAAAAACTACCGATCCCGATCACAATTGATAAAAATTACTAAAACAATCATATTCTTGCTAATTTTATACACTTTTCATAAAGAAATTAGTTTTACTTTATAAATTCATTTAATTTGTAAACCATTTTACATCAAGGGAATATAGTTTTCTGATTACTAGGTTCTATATGACTAATCTTCTAAAATTCCGATTGGATTTAGTTAAAATTTGAAAAAATCGCAATATTCCTTAATTCTGATCATTTCAATTTCTTTTTAAAACACATTTGCACGATACATCTTTTTTTCCTAAATGATATGTTTCTTGAAGACTTTATCCGTAGATTTAAAAAATATTCTTTAAAAAAATTAACATTTTCAATTTTCATAAATATCTTTTCTTTATTTCAAAATTAGAACGACTGCGAGTCTTTTACGCTTGTTTTATCAAATATTCACATCATTAATCAATTCACAACGAAATTTGAACTCTAAAAATCTCTTATTTGCAAACAATTCACTTTTTTATTTTCGATGAATCACAAAAAATTCAAATAAAATAATTGAGAGCTTGTATCACTCTTTCGATGTTGAAATCATATTTCATACGAAGTATTTATACGTGCCATTAAATAAAATTTTGATATAATGAGCTACCTTAAAGGGGCATGAACACGATTTGAGCTGAATATTTTCAAGTTTTCTTTTTCCATTGTTAGTGTTTACAATGCTTAACTAAGGTCTTTCTAATTATCAACTAAAATTTAAATGTCAGTTGTCGAGTTAGACATAAGCGAGATAGAGAGCGAACACTACAGTGAGCTCGCGTCATATTTTTGTTTATATAGATTAAATATACAAGCAAAAGTTTCGTTTAAAGCTGATTTTCAATCTAAAAGTTAATTCTGAACACAATTAAACAGCTTCTAGTGTTTGTCTCATCTCATTTTGTTTTAAACACGAGATTTTCTATTAAACAATCTACAAGTATTTGTAAGCAAAAACATGGCACGAGCCTTATTACCCAATTCTCACTTTGTAACTGGACAACTGACTTTCAAATTTTGATTGACCATTATTAAGCATTGTAAACATTAAAAATGGGAAAATAAAATATGAAAAATTAATGAAACATATAGAATTAGGTAAAATTTCATTTCAAATTGTGTCTATGTTGCAGGCGCTTACGTCACAAACTTCGCAAGACATACTATATAACTTGTTATTATGTAGTATAGCTTGCGAAGTTTATGAAATAAACGCCTGTGCCCGGGTCCATGCCCCTTTAATACACATTTTCTGTTTCTTACAAGACTAATAAATGATTATTTTACTTTAAATTTTTGATCATATATTTCTGTACCTTACATACATAATAAACAAAAACGACATAATAAACAAAAACGAAACATATCGCTCAGCTCCCCCCCCCCCCCCCCCCCCCGAGGATACGTTATACAAACCTCACTTGCACAGGAAAGAATGCATGCAGGGTCCTCTGATAAGAGTAAGGTGCTTTCGGTGACATGCCATAGAACATTACCAAGTCAGACAAACTGCTGTGATCATACAACATTTTCTACTTACTGGAATTCTTCATCATGTATTTTTTTTTCCAACATGGGCACATGTTAAAGCATTGAGAAACACTTTTCGAATGCTAGACTCTATTTCTTATTTTTATACCAAAACTATTTTCCGCGATTTAAATGTCAAATTTCTGATCAAAGTTCAATCTATCATGATGGGTTTTGCAAATGAGGTAGCTGTTAGAAACATTGATTAGATGAAACTAACATGCATTATACAGATTTATACCAATCGTTTGTAGATTTTTTTTATTGTTTCTAAAAATATAGACCAGATTTGGTATATATTAATATCTTGAATCTTTGTGTTCTTGAGAAAATTTTAAAATTTTTCCTACATATATTCGTATATTGGGGTGACCGTGTAATAAAAAAAAATAAATACAGAAACAAAAGAAACTGAATCTACACTATACAAGAATACTTCCACGGAATGCTTCCATATCAATTTGACACTGCAACCATTGTGTTCCTGAGAAATGTTTTGGAGAAAATTTCCTGGTTATCCTTATGTCAAACTTCTACTGGGTTTTGATACCTCCCCATTATTTTAATATTTCCTTGCAAAGATTTGACGGAACTTGAACACCTTCATTCAATTTGTGTGAAGTCCCTTCATTCAATTTGTGTGAAGTCTGGTAGAAATTTGTCACGTGGTCCAGAGAAGTACAAAATGTGAATGACAGACAGGGACAAATTTCTCAGAACAACTCTCTTAAGCCTATGGCTCTTGCGAGCTAAATATTAGACAGTAATATTTGGAGTAAGGATTGAAAATGTTCAAATGTTAATATACAATGAATGGAGATGAACAAAAACAGATCACAATAGGTCACCAAATTTTGATTTATAAATCAGAATATTAAATTTCTACAGCACTTTTTGGAAATTTAAATATTTCAACCAAAATTTTAAATTTCTAAACTTCAAACCATTTTGAATATTTAACTGTCAATGCAAATTTCAAATGTTACTGTCAACTACAGGCAGCATTTATTTTTATTTACCTGAATTTGCAGAATGTGCAAAAATGTTACGTTACTTCCATAATAAATCAGTTTTCTAATACATATCATTGTCCCTGTTATGATTTCCCTTGTTTTTATCAATAGTGTTTTTTGTATCATACATCTGATAACTGTCACTAAAATGTCCAAAATACTGTAGAGTAGAAATATTACTGATGATTTGAGCGTTTTGTGGTAATACAAAATTCAAACCATTATAACTCACTTCATAAACTTAACAGACTTTCTGGGAAATTTTTGCACAGACATAGCTGTAATGTTTGAACACTTGTGAATTTTCACCAAAGATAGATTTACACAGTTAACCAAGCTGTCAAGGGTTGCACTAGTTAACACACGAGAACCAGAGATGTCTATCACTTGGAGAGAATTTGTAAGTACTGCATTATTGACCTCAAGAAGCTTTTTTATTCCTTCGTTTGTTATTCTTGGGCAATAACTGATGTCAAGTTTTCTCAATTTGGTCAGGTATTGTGGAATAAGCTGTAATGACTCGTCTTCAATTTCTGTTCCAGCAATTTGTAAACTGGTCAATTGATGGAGACGACTCACATCATTCATCCCAGGACGCAAGTCACTTGGGGGACTGATAAGATCCTTGAAATGCAAGTGATTTAGTCCAAGCATCCAATTCAAATTCAATGCATTCAATAATGGACAAGACGAGAAGCAAAGAGCACTTACAGTTGCCCATGAGCATGATGACATTGACAGATTCTTCAGGAGGGGAATTCTTGCAAGCAACCAAGACAATTGTTGCTGAGTCATCACCACATTGTTCAACTTTAAGTTATTAGGCTGACGTTTAACAATTCCAATCAAGTGTGACTGGCATATTCTTCTTTTGCTCAAGTCAATCTTTGGCCAAAGTTCATGATTCATTCCCCATCTGTAAAATGCTTTACTTACACACAAGCACTTAGCTAGGTCTGGGTATGATAGCAAGGAGAAAATCTTTGTCCAGTGGACTTTTTTGAGAGCATGGTAGCCCCCATTTTCAAGTTCTACATTGTCTGGGGGTGGTGGTGGAACAGGGGGCCTGACCACAAACTTTCTATGCACAACTTCTGTTACTTTCTCTGGTACATTGTCACTAAAGCCTCCACACCTCCTTTGAGTAGCTTTGTTACATTGTTTATTACCATCTCCAGCTTTCTTTGCCTTTTTCACCGATCCATATCTCCGTTTGAAGTCCTGTTTTTGTTTAAAAGACTTTTTCTGTTCCACTTTGTGTTCATCTCCACTAACCTTTTTCAATTTTGAAGGGATAAACTTGAAGTTCTCCACTTCTGGTGAAAAACAGTATTCTGTGACATCATTTTTGTTAGTAGCACTTGACAGAAGACCTTGACTTTTCACAACTTTGTCTTCTATTTCACCTTGGTCATCTGCTCTGGATACAAAGCCCTGGAAGGACAAGGACTTCAGTCATTATTTTGGCAGATTTAGCAGATGCTATTGAACCATACATAAGAGAGCAAAAAGTAAAGAAAGTCCAATATGGGAGAATTTTATTGACAATTTAGAAGAGCAACACAAAAAAGACTTTATATGTAATCATCCATATCAATAACATTAATTATTTACATAAAAGTGATACATTACAATCGATATCATCAACTAAATAGATTTCTAAGATTTAAGAGAGATGATTTTTTTTTTCCTCATCAGCAACTGATGAAAAATCGATGTTATAAAAATAAGACATATTTATATTAAATCCCTAGTAATACTAATGTTGATTTTGTATAGTCATAATTTATTCTCATTGCTCTGGGGGCATAATTCAAAGTTCTTACACTACTATAAATGGCAAATGTGTGGAAAACTTGTACAGATTCATTTTCATGAAATGGGGTGAAAATGCTCTAATCCCCCCCCCCCCTTTTTTTTCTTCTAAATCCAGGAATCCAATTTTTATTTGCTTGAATGAGGCTGGAGGAAGGGTATGGCTACAAATGGGGTTTAATTTTTACACTGGAATGTGTAGCTAATATTTTGAAAATATTCCTCCCATAAGGGTACTCTCATGAAGTGTAGATCAAATTTTGTTCAAAAATGAATTAGAATCTCAGTCTCAAGTGTCTGTATCTCTGTACAACTCTGATAGGTATTGATGCCCAAGCGCCTCTTTATTCATAACTATCTCCCTTAAATTGATGTGACCTAGAATCCTCTTCACCAAATGATATTCTGTATCAAGTTTGCTTGAAATTAGCAATGTGATTCTTTAAAGAAATTCAGAAATGTGAAAAGCTATCAATGGTGGTGGCAAAGATGATAAATGATGGACAACTATTGATCAAAATTGCTCACTAGAGCCTGTAGCTCAGGTGACGTAGTTAATTTAACTATTTCATACTTAAACAGTCCTAACAAGACATCAACAACTCACATGGTTCAATTGAGCTAAAAGTCAGATTCAAAATTTACATGTTTGTTTTCTCTCAGCCAGTGACCAAATGTTCAGTAAATTGTCAGCCATTGTCCAAATGAGTTGGATCAATTCATATATTAAGTTTGAGCACCTTATCTCTCTACGGTTGCAAACATATTACAGTGTATATATCAACAAAATCTGTAGAGAAATATTAAACGAGAGGCCCAAGGACTTCAGTATCTCAAAAACACATTCTATAAGGAAGCTTCTATGCAAGTTATGGCTTTTCTGGTGTAGTGGTTCTTTAAGAAGATGTTCAGAAGAACCCACCTCATTTTTGCAATTTCTCAATTATCTTCTTTTGGAAGGGGATATGGTCCTTTATTTTAAACAACTGAATTCCCTTCACTGACAGATGGTTTGTGTCAGCTTTTTGACCTTATGAATCTTGAGATATTGAAAATGTGTGAATTTACAGAAGGCAGGCAATGGATGATGGACAAATTTCAATCAAAAAAGCCTATTTGAGCTCAAGTGACCTACATAATTACAAACTTTGATTTTAACTTTATGTCAGAGGGATATCATAAATTCTGTGTAATACTGTCCAGGCAGCTGAGCAATCATGAATGAAGTGTTCCAAATCACAACATATATTACAAGGCAAATAGCTGCTACATATTCTAGCAGCACACATTTCTATCATAAATATTAATAGGTCTCTTCCACAAGACAAGATATTTTCTGAAAGTAGAGACTTGCTTCACTTCTCCCTAGCTATATTTTGGGCCAAAAATAAAACATTTCTCCAAAGCACCTCACACTTACCAGTAAATATCATGCCAAAATGGTGGTTGCAGATGAGAACCAAATAATATTTTAACTTACGACTATTTCCAAACATTGGTATTTACATGAATCCATTAAGAAAACCATGAATTAGTGTACCTGATAAGTCCCTGAGATTTTTTAATACATTCTGTTACATGAACATCAATAATACCAAATTAAGATATTCACAATTTTCACCACACGAAGCTGAACTAATCAAGGTATCTTCTTGGGATAACTACCTCACGTTTTGGTCTTTTTCTTGGAAACTCTGACTCCATGTTGTCGTCTGACAGCTGTGGGGATCTTTTGACTTTACGACCAGACCTTGTAACAACAGTCTCTTTCTCCTTTGAGCTTTTAGCAGATGCAATTGACCAGGATGGCTTCTACAAAGACCAAACTTTGCAATTTAAAAATAGAATTTTTTAAAAAAAAAATGAGGATCATAGGCCTAAATACCTAAATACAAAACAATGCTAAATTATGAATAGTGTTATTTTTTCCTTGTGCAATAAAAACATTATAGTCATTGTTTTAATTCAAGTGACTTTCTATCAATTTTTAAATTTTGCACCAAGTGACCATTTTCCATGTCTACACCTGAAGACTTTACTGTGATATTAAGATTAACTCGTATATTACAATGAACATGTCTCACTGTTTCAAACAAAAGCATTTGTGTGTGTGTGTGTTTTTGGGGGGAGGGGGTTGTTGTTGTTAATCAAGGGTTAAAGCTAGAGAAGTAATTTGTATTGAAATTGTTAATAAGTACAATACTATAGTCTTTTTCTTCGTACGGTTGAATTAAGTTTAGGACACATATCAGCTGAGAGCTTCTTGGGGCCTTAGCACCACGTGTGGATTAGGAGAGTGGACATCGCTAAACTAGGATAACAACCTGTTAACAGTTACAAATTTTCACCTCATTATAAATCAAAACATAAGAAAGATACCAAATAATGTTTTATGCTCGGTTTCACAAGAATTAAGACACCTTCCTGTTCCCTCTTAACTAACTTAGTAGCGTTTCCACTGACATTACATTGTTAAAATGTTAAGTTCTTCTGATTGATACCATTTTACTGCAGTATACTCATTTCTTATTTCTTCATTATGGTCAAATCTCTGTAAATTACAATGTAAACAAGAAAGGTTTTAGAAACTTCAATGCCTCTTTGTGGCAATAATGAAAAGGGTCAACTTTAAATTTAGAATGTCTGTAATGTTTATGATAGTGCAAAATATGAGTTATCTATAGTAAGGGACAACCATAATACTAAGTTTGCTCTCTCAGGATACTGATTTGAGTCATGACCTTTAACCTCGTGACTTGAAAACTAATGGTGACCATACTGCTGTACCAATTCTGATGTCTGTCACTAAAGGGATCTTTAGATATTGAGCATACAATATTTTTCTATGGCCAGAGTAGTTTGACCCTTGATCTTTGATTTTGTGACCTGAAAATTAATAAGGGTCATCTACTTCTAGGTAGAATGAGTGTACCATGTTTAATGTCTGTCAAGCAAAGGGTTCTCTCAATACCAAACAAACAATATACCAGTGTCAGTATGTCCAGTTTGACATTTGACTTTCTGACCCCAAGGAGACATCTACTTTATAGGGAAAACCAGTGTACCGAGTTTGATGTCTGTCAAGCAAAGGGTTCTCATGATATTGACCAAACAATATCTTCCTATGTCCAGAGTAGAATTCAAAATCAATGGGTTATTAACTGTTAGGAAACAAGTATAACAATTAAGTTTGATTTGAGATACTGAACAGACAACACATGGCCTATCAACTGACTGACCAACAATTGCAAATATGGCCATAAAAATTGAGAATATATTTTATTACTATTACAGTTTCTAGGTTTTGAATGTTGAAATATTGTTATAATGTGTTATAATGCACATGTCTTTATTTGTTGAAGGAATAAAAAAAATATTGTGAAAACTGTTGTAAAATTCTTGGTCATTTATTGAAACAGTTATTGACTTATGATTCGGTTTACTTGGGACTATATGGATCTGGTCAGGCATAAGTTGTCCTCGGCCTATGGCCTCAGTCAATCAATACGTAAACAAGTTTGCATGGTCATTCTAAATAAACCTCCAAAAGTTAATATAGAGGTGTACACACACTGATGTAGGCACCACTCATAGAGCTTCAAAATTCTTGATCATTTCATAAAACATGATCATCTAGTGTGGCAGCATCACTATTCTGAGCTTCCAAATATGTATAAAATCCTCTTTCAAGACATCTCAAATAGACAGCCAATGCATGCAGGATGAACATCAGTCTATTACCAAATCAAATACTATCACAGAATTTACTCAGTGCATCCAGTTATTTGACAAACTGAGACCAGATTACAATGAAATCATGAACACAGCAAGTAGTATAGCATTTTGAAGTGTGAAAATATCATATCTACAAACCTTTCTTGTTAGATACTGTGAACCTATTGGTCTTCCTGGTTTCCTCCTGACCCCAAATGTTTTTGGCAATAACTTGATTTCAGATGATGGTTTTTTGGTAGATTTCTTGTCTTTCTGAGTCAGGTTATGTGAAGTCTTTGGTACTGCCACAGTGTCCTGACTAAATCGTGATCCCAAACTGGTATCAGCCGTATTTTCTGTTTCTGTCAAAGAGTCCTCATCCACATCCTATTGAAATACATGTTCATGCAAATTCAGTGGAACAATTACCTCATACATTGTATGATTGAAATACAGTGATGAAGGGGATTACATAAATTCATGTAGATAATTTTTGACTCAGCTAGAAAATAAACATAAGGACAAAAAATTATAAGGGTAAATGTTTATCATCCAATTAATTAATAAGTAAACAACAAAATATCATCCTTTTTCATATTAGTATAAAAATTCATGTGAAGGAATGTTTTTCAAAATAAATGACACAGAATAGTGTTTTTGCTGACAATGCAATGATCCACAAAGGACTATATATCATAAGTGCCTAATTTGAGCCTTAAAATTACATTTTTGAACCAAAGTTTATTTTGACAAAGAGTGCCTATATATTTTTCCAATGTCAGTGTTAAAACAAGAGGCTCATGGGCATTAAAAGTATTTTAGTAATAACGGTTTTTCATTTTTTATATTAAACCTTCAAAATATAACCCATTTAAAGTTGATAACCAAATTTGGACCTTCTGAATGCAAGGATAAGAGCAATATTCTGTTCTTAATTCTGTGTTATATAAACAAAGACTCGAGTCTTTTATGTGTTTACAAACAAACCAGTGAAATGTTAATATTGTAATTCAAAGCATTTTAATTTTGCACAGTCACTAATTTAACTTTTAAACAGTAAATTTTACCTAAATAATACTTGAGATGTGATTTGTATAGCAAACTTAAATCAATAGCCTTATATTTTGAAAACTTGGTAAACAATCTTTGTTTACAAAACGAATAATGAACTTTCTACAATGAGCTTTTGTCATATTGAATAACCGTAAATTTTTTGTGAAACATTTTAAACACATCATAGAGTAGATTCTGATCATCAAAAGTGAAAAACAAAATTCTGGAGAAAATTGTGAATCATCATTCCCTTTAACAGTCACCAAAGAATTTTTCCTTACATATCTAGCACCATTCCCATATAGAAGAAAAACAAATGCTTAGTGGCAGACCTTGGTTAAAATAACCAGTCGGTTTAGAGTTGATACACTGTCTGGTCATGAGTAACCTTTGTATCAGATATCAACTGCTAACATCTTTACATCACAAAGTCTAAGCCCAGAACAAATATTTCTAAAATATTTTTCCACTGTCCTTGATGATGGACAAATGACACAATGTCTGATATCATAAGCAACTTTGTTGAACTTGCCCAGAAATATAGTTGTAATTTTTTTTACCAGTGACCTTGATTTTAATTACAACCAACTGCCTGCCATACTATAAGCTGGATGCACACTGTGTAACCTGGCCAAAAATAAGTCTGAGAATAAAAAAGAGTAACCTCCAATCAAATTTTCTGAAAATTATGCAAAATTTCTCCTAAACAAAACAAAACATGTCAAAATTACAACAAATGATTGCAAGATGTATGACTATAACGTATCAGTGGTGATTTTTATGCACTGTAAAGCCGTTTTAGTCATTCCATAACTATCTGCAAATATGACAGCTAATGCCCCTTTAACAGTGATATTCCTATTCATTACAAAGAAAACAATCAATACAAGTAACAGTGTATCCAAAAATCATTTTTTTTTTTTACCAATTTGCATTATAAGCTCATGCGGTCTGTGACTAGTAGAGCTACTAAGACCTCAGACTGAATATAATATCATTACATGGTATTAGGTCTACCACTGTAAAAGAACACAGAACTTACAAAATATTTTTTCTCCTTTTTCATCACAACCCGTTTCCCCTCTGCCTCCGACTCTGACTTGACCTCTGTTGTAGAATCGTATGAAGATGCTGGACTTCCAGGTCTTGGACTGTATAAACTATCCTCCTTCTTAATCCGTGAGAACTTACCCTTCAATAATAGAATGAAATAATAAATGAAAGGCCCTTCAACCACAATATTCACCATAGCTGCTCAAAAGAGGTTAAAAAAGGTTAATTTTTGAATTAGATTTTAAAAACAATTCAAGATGTAAAGCAAGTATATCATTGTGATTTTAACAAGAGCACTGCTAAGCAGAGCATCCCCTCACAATATAGAATAAATATATGGTAATGCATTAGTAAAGCATAAAATTGTAATAAGGACTAATGCTTTTGTGAAAATCTGGATGGATAGTCCAGATGTGTTACACATTTTCAGAGTAAGTATCTTGTAGAAACTCTCTCTCTGAAGAGAGTAAGTTTTTTGCATGACAGAATGAGATTTTGTAGAGACACAGATAGATAATGAACAATTTACTAATGTATTAAAAGGTCTGTGGTTGGTGATCACTGTGAGTTACTGGCATGAGCTATATATATATTGCAATGTTCTAAAAATAATACCAATGTTTTAAAAAATGTGGTATCATTTTCTGTTAAGAAATATCACTCTAGATTTCAAAATGCAAAATAATAAACAATGCCTCAAGATTTATGTACACTAACATTTATTATATGGCAACATACATGCAATCTTTATGATAAAGTCATTAAAACATGTGTTGTCAAAATTACGAAGTTAAAGTTAACTTGTGTGTTGTTTTGATACTTTTAAATTCAAGTTAGAAAATAATATGCAATGCTTAAAGATTTTTGTACAATAATGTTAAATAAAATGCCAAAATAAACACACAAAGTTAGCTCACCAGATTACCTATGTAGGATCGAAAGTCACATGTCCAAAGGAAACACAAGTCAATAGTTCACTCACTAATTTGTATTGTTAACTCTCACATAAATTCTAGTCAGAACTATTAGTTCAAATTCCAAGAAATAATTGATGAATGGTTCTTCCTCATTCAATGCCAAAGCAGTAATCAACTTGATCATCGTCAGTTTCATGGTTCTCTTTGAATCTTGCTCACAAGCTTACACACAAATGAATACACAAATGCACATATTCATATTCGCTATGCAATATCTCCTTTGCAACTACCATGGACTTGTTATCTCCTTGTACAGCTAGTTATATTTAGTTGGTAATTTTTCTTCTGTCAAAACTATTTTTTTTTAGTTTTTCATCTGAAGGCATTATAGTGTCTTAAAATTTAAATCTGCTGCATACTGCGTACTTAATATTGATGTATATTACAAAGACAGATATAATATGGAAAATTTTTTACCATACAGCCATAGAATTCAAATGACTGCGACCTTTTCATGCATTCATTGACATTAAGGTTTGGTGAACTTTGGTCCCTGGAAACAGAAATAGCATTGTGAATGCATGTAAAACAACTTACCTTAAGCAAACCCTGCTTGCCATATTGACAACATTTTGGACACTCCCAGCTATTTGGTAAATCCTCATTAACAACACCTTCAGTCTCCAAGTTTTCATGCTTTTTTCGAAGACAATCTGCATGATTTATTTCCCAGCAAATGCAGCACTCCATTAAGGTGGTGATCATCTCATCAGGATGATCTGCAGATTTCACTCGATCATCTTTTCCGCATATCATGCAAATAGCTGCATTAGGAATTACAGGCTAAAAAAATAAGCACACAGCATTTTAAAATGAGGAAACATCAATGATGCTAAATTATTGATTAAATGTTTAAACAATCACAAAAATATCAATGGCTTTTTTTTTTAACGGTAGTTTTTTTTAACAAGCTAATCAAATGAATTAGCAATTATAAAGCAGTAATTGAAATTTTTAATTTAACTTTTATTTTTAATATCTCTAATACTGTACTTAGTTTTGTATCTTTTCTATCTATGTAAGCAAAAATAAAAAAGCAAATTGTTGATATATGAGCTGCTTAACAATGATTTGAAATTGTACAATTCTGAATAAACTAATCAAATAAATTAGTGATTAAGCAGTAACTGAAATATTGATGATAAGCTTATTTATTATAGGTGAGATATTTCATTCAACAATAAAATGCATCTGCTGGTGAACTATTTCTGTTTACCTCACCATAGTTTCAATATAATAATGTCTTTTGAACCAGAAAATAGTTACTTCTTGAGCCTCTCATCATTCTGATTTGCACAGAAGTCAATACAGTTTCCAACTATATTTTGCACAATCGAAATCACTTTTTATGTTTTCTTAATTATCTCCCCCTGGAAGGAGAAATGACCCCTCACTTGAACAAAATTGAATCCTCCTAGGATGTTTTATGGTAGGTTCGGTTAGAATTGGCCCAGTGGTTCTTGAGAAGTGTGAAAGTTTACATAAAACACACAAACTTCCACCAAAATTTTCAACTTAGGTGAGGTGATAACACATATTGATACATTGTATAATCTTTCTATCATTTCAGTAGTTTTTCAAAAACACTTACTGCTAAACATTGCCTACTCTTGCAAGATTGTTTCATTCGCCCTGGTCCACCATGTTTCTTCATATCTTTACAGAAATTACATTCTCCACAGTCTGTTCTTGTGCAGGGTTCACACTTCTTACAGCGAGTTCTTCGTCGTCTGATACATGTAGGACTACCCTTGGATTGCTGAGATTTCCCTAACTTGATATTTCCTGCTCCCGTTTTATACACTTTAGGTTTGGCAGGCTAAAGATAAAACAAGATAGGACTAGTTAATATAAATGGCCTTATTTTCCCTGAATTTTCAATTGAAATGAAACAATTTGTTTATCTGTTAAAGAAAAACTGTTGTCACACTGATATCTTCTGCAAAAAACTGAGATTCTTTGGGGGTGGGGGGATGAGTTCTGAATCAACACTAATTGTGTAAGGTAGCTAATTAAATTGCCATATTGTACTTTACCTTAAGCACCCAATCTTATTTGAAATATTTCTTGTCTCCCCTTTCAAGAGAGCGAGGATGCCTTGTGCCCATGCAAGGCTAAAAATGGCCTTGTAGTTCTTGAAGAAGTCAAAAATGTGAAAACGTTACATACACCAGACAGATGTTGAACTTTGAGCACAAAATGTCACTGAAGTTTCATTTGAGCTAAAAACAGTTAAGAGTGGGCACTGACAACACAAAGCAAAATAGCTAAAAGCACCCCACATAGGTCAAAATTTGTGGAACTTCACCAACGTTGATGACTCCAAACAATAAATATGAATGCCATACCTTTTTGGAAGCTGGCCAGAATAAAATAGGTTCTCCATTACATGCCAGGGTTTGGTCATCATTGGCATGATTTTCAAGCATTTGCTGCAAACAAAAAAAATGCTAAAATTTCATATGTAAAATTATATTTTGTTTAAATCAAACGGGAATATTCAAATTGCATGGGAATCTTGAATTGATGGTGCAACAAGTGCATCTTACAAATCCATTAATTGTTTTCTTGTGATCAAAATGAGGATCACTACTTCAAATTTTTCCTCACTACAAATTTTTTGAACTGATCTTGTCAAAATGACATCAATTCAGAATCATGACATAGTGCCCAGTCATAAGAAAACTTTATGCAAAGTACAAGTTTCTCATTTTTTTCATTTGGTAAGTAGCAATAATATGGGAAGTATAACATGCTATAGCTTATTTTTAACATCTTGAATGTTTACTAAGATACATTTCAAAATATACCTTTGCATCACTTAACAACATATCTGGATTCAGTATGTCTTTTGGATATCCTTTCTTGGCAACAGGATGTTCTTCTATCCAATGTATTAATTGATTGAGTCCATTCAATTCCCATTTTGTCAAGTAAACAATCTTGTTTTCCTTCTTGTTGGCACTGAGAGAAGGACTATTAAGCATTTTGTGTTCAGGATCATTTGATTTGATTTTTCTATAGCTGGTGTGTTCTGCAGACACTTGTTTCTCTTGCTGTTCACTGCTGGTGAATTTTCCCAGAATTTCCTCAGCCTTGACATATATTTCTGTGTCTGCTGAACTACAGCTATCAGATGATGACTTACAAGGTGACCTCATACGCTGAGGTGTAACATTTTCCTCATCACTAACTGACCTATATTTTGGGGGGGACTGGTCTATTCTTGTCAATTCAATAGTAACACTTTTGGATAGCCTTGGGGTAACTGAGCCATGAGATTGAACAGTATAGTCAGTATCTTGTGAACACTCATCTTGCAGGAAGGGAGATAACTCTCTTTTGTGCTCAATTTCTTTATCCTCAGGTGGTATCTCCACACACTGTTTCCCAGTAACACAGGACACATATCTTGCCAAAACATACCATGCTATCTCAGTAAAGAATGGATATCGAAACTTCTGTGGGACCTACAAATCAAATAACCTTTAATATATTTGTTTATAAGTGTTTTCTAAAAAACGTAGGTTTATCTTGACATGACTAATACTCCCTCAACTCCTAGATCTCACCTACATTCATACAAACTTAAACAATACCTGCATTACATAGTTATAGACCAGACTCAGCTCCTCTTTGACCTTGATCAGTTGTACATGATTCTGACTGAGTGTCATGACACATGAAATGACACCGAGTCAGAGCCAAGACACAGTATCTGAATTTGTTCAAAGTATATACAAAGTTTATACATACACTTCTACTGTCTCTCAGTTACAAAGTCTTGGACTTAACAGAACTTCTCAAATCTTTTTTTATCACTTAGCTTGATTTTGGCCAAAAAACCTTGGCTAAGGTTCATGACACCATCTCGCCAACATTTGTGCTCATGAAGTTTTAATTTCTGTCTATCCATTGTATTAATGTCTGGCACTTGATGAAGGCACAGTCACTACCTATGTTGAATGTCCTATATTTGATGTGGTACTGGGATCGAAATTTAAACCCCAGCCTCTTGGTTGTGGGCATCTTAACCACTAGACAATTGTATCTAATATTAGTGTCCAGGTATAAATATGTATGATTCTAAAATTATTGATGATGAATTTTTACAATATACACCATAGAACCCCACCCCACCACCATAATTTATGTAGAGGCTTCTCTCCTCACCTCGATGTATTCAGTTTGGTTGTTTAATGTCCAGGAAACAAGAACATTATTCTGTTACCAGAATCCCTGATCCAGGGGCCATGAATTTCACAATTTGGTTGAGGTTTCTCCCCTGTTTACTACTGTGTACTCGGATTGATTGTCCATGAGACCAGAAATTTTAAAAGAAATATTTTCACTAAATAAGCCACAAAGCCCTGCCTAGCATCAGAACCCTTAATCAAATAGCAATAATTTTGACAAGTTTGGTTGAAGCTACTCTTTTCATTATTACAATGTATATAATTTGGCTATCTGATGTTTAAGAGTCAGAATTTTAAAAGAAATTCCACATTCACAGAATGAGCCCCAAATCCACATCTTATTAAACAACTCTTGATCTAGAGATAATAAATTTCAGCATTTTGGTAAAATTTCTCTTGTTTTTCATAATATGTGCTCAGTTTGGATGTTTGATGTCCACAAGTTAAGAAGAATATTTTTAAAGAAACAAATCATATTCACTACATGAGCCACAATGCAATAGAATTTTTCCTGGGTCATACAGTTTTTTTCTGATAGATATCCCTGAGAAAAGAGGAACATTTTAAAGGATTGCATCACTTTTAGAGGTTTTTAATCTGTCCCTCAATTCCCCAAGGAGGTATGCACCATGAAATCAGCAGTATGTGAAAATAAGTTCAAAATGTTAACGCTTAACAACAAAAACATCATATTTGGTAAACTAGGTCAGGTGACCAAAAAAGTCACTGGCTATTCTATAAGTTTTACTTTTATTGATAGAGAACTCTTTGGAAAATTTTAAGAATATTACAGTTGTTGTATCAGTTAGCTAATTTTCAATTCACAGATTTCTTTCTATGCATGCTCAGTTTCCAGCATGATCTCAAAAATTTAACCTATTGTTTGACAAATGTACCACCCTGTTTCATTCTCTGGAGGGCAATTTGTGTTCTTATATAGTTTATGGCAAAATAATTTAAGAAGGTAACTATGGTTTGTTTATTATATTTCAAAGTCAACTTTTCATATTCTATCTATACACTTAAGCTTTACATACAGCATTCGGATAAGATTTTGTTTTACAGTATCATCTGCTTTGGATACTTACACGAGTTTTATCCTCCACTTCTGATGCTCTAAGTTGATTTTCTATATTGTAACTATGCAAAAAATTTCCACCAAAAACCAGAGAATCCTTAGGTGTGTACACTGCATGAATCCAGCCTTATAAGAAAATTGATGTACATTTACAAAGCACTGAATAGAACAAAAGTCGTGTCAAACAATTAACCCTCATACAAACAATTAACCCTCATACAAACAATTTTATACTTTTTATAAATCCTTGTATGCCCGGTATAAAAAAATTCAACAAAGGCAAACTCCACAGAAATATGTTTTTTAACAACCCCTCCCCGCTCTTTGAAACAGAAGGCTCACAATGGTCCACTGATTATCACACAATAACAAGGGCCCCTGGGTCATACCATTCACCTGGCAATTGTATTTTTTCCATGTCAAACATTAACTTCCAAAGATACCTCACCATGGACCCAAGAGTCATGGTTTATACCTAAATCTACAATACTATATTTGGAAGCTTGATCATTCTACTATGCTCTGAATCACCCTTGTGGTACTTGAGAAGAAAATTTTTGAAGACTTACACATATAAATACAACATTGTTCAACATTCAATTCAAGATTCACTTCAAACATTTCAATGAATGATATATTATTGTATGCATTTTCGAATTAGTTAATTTCAAAATGAACAGCAAATGAAAAAAGCACATGAGGATCTGAATATTCTGTAGACATCCTATCTTCACCAATGTGAGCATGCTTTAGCTTTAGCAGCCCTTTTCATAAATAATCTTATGACTAAGATGAAAATTTGGTCTCTGCCATATACTACTACCTTGCAAGTAAAAATGTACCTTCTAATGTTTGTTTTTTAAGAATAAAGATTTCTATAGATTTAAATATCTGTATTTTCACTGTATGGATCCTCAGCTCCATTCTAAACCTGAACCACTGACCTATGGGCCATAAATTTCACAATTTTGATAGAAACCTTTATGTTCAGTACAACATAAATACACACCAAGTTTGTTTCCTACATGGTCAAGAGTAAAGAAATTTTTTAAAATATTTTAATGCATTTTCACTATACAATCTATATAACACCACCTTGGAGCCTGAACCCCTGATCCAGCATCTTCACAAGCCAAGGGTTTTTGGTCCACTCCACTCCCCACAGACCCTTGGCAGATTATGCCATGAAAACTGTGGCCAAGTTTTCATTGGTTCCAGGGTTTGATCTTGGAACCAATGAAACAACAGCTTTCATTCAAAAGAAAAATGAGTGTCAACAAGCCAAACACATGTGATATTTAGGAACAAGTGTCAGGATTGATTTCTATGATGGAACTGTGTCAGTTGTGTGTGGGTCAAGTACCACTGAAAAATCGTAAGGTTATTTTTTCAGCTTTATTTAAAGTTTTCAAAAATATCAGTTCTGAATTACAGCCCATGTTATCTGTCCCAATGTAGTGCTTCAACAAGCTAAATAGGCTAAGAGAAAATTCACTATGACCTCAAAAACAAAGTTCAGGCACTTAAAGCTGAAAAGTTAACCACATTGCCAGACTTGCATCATATACATGCTTTACAATATGAATATGTGAGGTCCAAAATTAACTGGAATTTCCTTTTATCATGCTGATGTTTCCTGTTCTTTTGCTAGCAATATTCTCGTCCTAGTTTTATATTTTCTACAGCACATAATTGGTCTGCCGTTAATTTTATTCAAAGACTCTTTAGTTGATTTCACCATACGTGTTTACATTTCACCATACGTGTTTACATTTATAACGAACAGTATCATGAAAGCCATTACCCGATTAGCTAGATAATAAAGTTCAAATTCAGAATGTTTGCTAGATGTCGCCACTGCAGGCCACAGTTTTCATGGCGTAATCTACCAAGGGTTGGTGGGGAGTGGAGTGGACTGAAAACCCTTGGTTTGCAAATATACTGATCCAGAGACCATGAACTTCTAATACTGGTAGAAGTCTCCATGATCAATGTAACTATGCACCAAAGAAATTTCAACAATTAATGCTCTTTCACCATATGATCTGTACAACCCTGCCTTTGGGCCTGACACCCTAACCCAGGGCTGGAGAGGCCACGAATTTCACAACCTCGGTAGAGGCTGCTATTTTGCTCAGTACATGTATAATATACAGTTATAGAATGAGTATGAAGGAAATAACAAATTTATGGTCCCCTGAGACAACAAAATTGGAACCTGAGGCAGCATGTTTTATTACACTGAAATTATTTATCTGACATTCTTTTAACACTGGCCAAATCTTTCACACTTCCATTCACTCAGACAATTTCTAAGTAATCCCTGTTTGGTGTTTTAAAGACATGATTTATTGTAGATTATCAACTGCTGCTCTTGTTTGGTGAGAATACAAAACCTCCACTCCACCATCATTACAGTCGTTGACCTATTGTGACGTCTGCTAATAACATTTATGTCACATACCTCACAAGTCTCAGAATGCCTACCAAGCATTTCCATTGGTTAAAAATATTAATGAGGGAGAACTCACAAGGAGTAGCATGGACTTTGCGGGAAGTAGCGCTCAGATGGGGATAATATTGCATTTTCAGGAAAATAGACAGATTTATCATATTACTTTAACATATAGAAAGATCAGTAAAGGTACAATAACTAGTCTTTAGCACCCAGTTTTTATGCTAGATGTCAGTGAGAAATGCAGAAGATTTTTAAAGCTTGTACTATTTTTAAAGGTTTCAGGCATTTTTTGGTGAAAAGAGGCCATGCAGTTTCAAAAAAGTAAAAAAAATATTCAAAAGTTAACAATGTATGATGCAACAATGGACAGGCACTGATAGCAATAGGTCATATGAGCGATTCAGGTGACTTATAAAGAAGAATAAAGAAAAATAAACAAATAAATACAGAGTAAAGACAATATGTTCCCTTGGAGACCATAGTAAGAACTAAGCAAATTATAGCATGTTGTAATATAGTATCTAGGGAACATCTGTGATAACTCAATACTATTACCTGATGGTATTATAAAAGTATATCCCTGACAAAGCTCAATTCTTTGACAGCCTTCAACATGGTCTGCTAAGAATATGTCCCCTTGTTTTCCTGATAATACCCAATTTGTATATATATCAAAATTCCTCTCTGTAGGTGGAATCAACCAGAACACTTTCTGCCCATGCAGGATATGGTACCACACTGAAGTACCACCAAAGTCAATGTGGAAATCTGTGTAACATCCCTGAACACTCATCAAACAGTACCTGTAAAACATATACAAAGAGCATTCATATCATCCTACCACAAGCTATACTGTCTTCATTTTAAAAAAAAAATGTGCAGTGGTTCTATCAGAATTTTGATGCACCAATTACAAATACCTAGTCCATCATACTGGAAAAGAATTGCAGTTCCATTAGGTAACACTTAAAGGAATCTACAGTAATTAATTGAAAAAAAAATTTCTACCAATGACTTTGACCTTGGCAAATGCACCTAAATCCAAGGTCATCACACATTATCTAGTCATAATCAACCTTTTTTGTCAAATATATATCACTACAAAGTATTTCCCCTGGAAAAATGGGCCTGGGTATTCCCTTCCCAATACTGAGAAATCTAATAGTAAAAATTAAACTTTATTTATTTTATGACAATTAGCAAACAAGATCTTCAATTTACATTAATGCTTCTCGTCAGCATGAATTTTGGTCATTTACGTTTGAGGAAACTGGAGTACTTGGAGGAAATCTGCTTGTCCGTGGGCGACCACAATACCCTCTCACATACAACCACATTTGTAAACAATTATATATACACAAACTAATGTTAAAACAAAAAAATAAATAAATAAATGTACAGATATTGTTGATAGATAAATATTTACGAGCAAACAAATTGTATGATAAACTTATTCTACTGTGGCTCAAATAATGTCAAAACATGGCAAATGAAGAAGTGTAGTGAAAGCAAACTTCTTGCATGAGCTAAAACTGGAAAGTTGCATCCTCAACAAGATGTATTTGTGAAACATTTATTCCCCAATATGGCAGCAAAGTAATTCTGGTACCCAAAGAAAGGTCTTGTCACAAGGAATACACATGTGAAACAGGAAAGCCCTATCACTAACCATTTAAAAGTTATGGCCTAGGTTAATGTTTTTCAAAAGTAGGTCAAATTGCAAGGTCATGGATATGAGGTAAACAAATTTCTTACCTTAAGAGAGATCATGTCAAAAGGAATAAGCATGTATAATATGAAAGCACCATCACTAAGCACTCAAACGTTAAGGTCTAGGTTAAAGTTTTTTAAAAGTTGGCCAGATTCCAAGGTGAAGGTCACAAGGTCAAAACTTTTGACACCAAAAGAAATAAAAAAAAAAAACCCACCAGAATCACACACAATACACAGTTTATGTAAATATAAAATGCTGGGTGTAAACAGCACAACTTCACCCATTTTTATTGTTTACTTTAGAAGAGAGAAAGGGTAAACTTGAAACATCTGCACCCAATAATTCTTTTTGCCAAGTTTGGATAAAATTGGTTCTGTTATTCTTAAGAGGTCAAAAATATGAAAAGTTTACTGGTGACAGACAGGTGGATGAATGGACACATTTCAATCAGATACAAGTTAAATAATTATCCTAACAGGTCAAATGACATAAACATATTTTTAAATAGATCTTACTTCTGTACTTTGGGATATTTCATCTTTTCTATAATATTGGTTGACTCCGTTTGACATTCCTTTAAATGCCTTGGCCACACAGTGTCCACCCAGTCTATCTGTCTTACCTGATACAAAAAAAAAATCAGTTTTGTGAATACCCAAAATCCTTATAAAATGCACATTCTTATTTTAGTGATTTCATGATATAATATCACTCTACATTATACTAAAGGATCTAATTTAAACACTTGATGACTACCAGGTCAAATAATCTCTACTTATTTATCAGAAAACATTACACAACCAATAGAAACCCCTGAACTTTGATATATTGGCCTAAATATGATCATCTTCTAGACCAACCTGCCTATGACATGAAGGATTTCAATCAAAATCAATAAAAAATTGTTTTACAAACAATTTAAAAAGTTTTATTATGCTCTTTACCAGTCTATGATTGATGGCTTTCTGAGTTAATTAGTTTAGGAGTTACATGATATGGTTATTTTAAAGACTATATTCTTTCAAAATTTGTTAAAACTATTGATTAAAGTATGTAAAACATTTTTAGCAGTTCTACTTATACAAACCCAAATCTAGTTATGGTGAAGGTCCTAAAGTCATGTGTGCCCAGCAGTTGTGTGCCATTTAGGTTGTTGTCATTGTTGGGACAAAAATATTACGCCTAGATATTACATCATGAGTGGCTGATTTTTGAAGATAATAAAAGAGAACATCCATACTTTTACATAGAGTGAAATATATGTAACAAATAGGTAAGAATGATAATAATACAATTATACATCCAAAATACCTGCCATTTTGTTCATGCTTTTTTCCCTGCCTGTGCAAATATATGTTAATCATGCTGAACCACACAACTTATGGACAAACAAAGCACATGGCTAATTAGCATAATTCATTGTGAAGGTTACCATGTATGTCGATTGTTCTATAAGGCCAAGCATTTTAATTGTTGGTTTATTTAAGAGTTGGTAGTCCTTATACTCTTGGAATATTGTTCAAAATGTTGGGAATTTGTGTGTAGTGATAAAAGTTATTTCTATTAATGTCTTAGACTTCAAAGAATAAAAATAAACACATATTAAGTTGAGACAATACAGTCTAAGTTGACTGATCAATGTTAATCTGGCTGTCAAGTACATGGACATTTATGTCTGTAAGGCAGCGAAGAAATGTAGTGTCACCATGCAAACTCTTCGTGATCATGTAATTTCTTATTCCCATTAACTGTATATAAGTGTAAATGCATAAAACAAATGTGATATATAAGAAATGAATGAAAAAACACTAAATGTGTTTCCCTTGGCTTGGCTTCATTTTATTGCTACATCCGGGCACACGACTACTGGTCCTAAACAAATATGGCTGACGTTGAAACTTCACTTGCTTTGTGCCTCAATAATAAATTTAATAAACTGTTTTGAAATATTTTAAATGAAGAAAATGCAAGATTATAATATGGTAAATTAAAATATCATGTGAAATAATCAATATTTAATTTTACTGGTTTTTGAAATGGATACTTTCTTAAGCGCATGACTACTGGGCACTTGACAGTATATGTATATAATAATTGTTGCCAAAAATTGAAAAAAATCATTGCTGGAAGGTCTATGATGCCTCATCGTCAGTATTCATTAACTACTTAGATACTAAAATAAATAACCAATAAGTTCTGCTTAATAACATAATCAGACCAAGAACTTTTGTTTTGCATGAGCATAGTCTCATGTACAGCTGATTATTTGAGATTTTTTGTTAATTAATTTTATCCTTATTCTTGTTGGGGTCGCTGTAATTTGCATTACTATAAGTAAACCTGGCAGAATTGGCACATTTTCTTGAAAATTCATTCCAAAACACCATTTGTGTATTTTATTGTAAAATGCTGACATAGGACAGCACTGCACTTTTCAAAAACAACATAAGAATAGTATTCATTGAATTTCATGTGTTGATTTAAAATGTAAAATTGTACAAATATGTGTATTAAGTTTGCTCATCCTAGCTTTATCAGTTCTATTTCTATTTTGCTTTGCACCTAGAGATTTGATCTTGACCTTTGACATGTTCTTGACAAACAATAGACTTCTTTCTCTAATCATTGGGAACATGTGTACCTAGTTTGATGATCCTAGCCCTGTTTTTTTTTTTATATGGCATATATTGTACTGACAGAAGACAAACAGAAGAGAGAGGGTTAGACAAAGTATTGAACTATCCCCTACAAAGCTGGGTGATTCCACGTAGTTCTCCAGTTTGGTGTGACTGAACTCCAGACTTATGACATTGAGAAGCTTTTGTCTTTCTGGATTTTCGTAATACTGGACCCATTCACGCATTGACATCTCCATCCCCTTCTGCGTGTTGACATCCATCACATCCAACATCCGTCTACTCCCTGAATATAAACATATACTTAATATAACATTACAATAATACAATGAAGGGTTCTGTTTTTACACTTCTTGTTTCTAAATCAATCATTGAAAAATTTACTTTAGGTCATTAATTCAATAAGCATTCTGACAGTAATGCTGAAGTATTACAATTCCTTAACTGATCACCAAAATAACCTGAAATTAATGAAATTTTCTATAATGGGTCATCAATCCTGTGAAGGTGTTCAATTAAAAAATCAAAACTAGATAAGTACATTACATACAATAAAGAAGAATGGTGTATATAAAGGACCTTTAGCTCTCATGACACTTGTGTAAATATTGTCAGATGTTCATTCAATTATCTCAAATGTAAATTAACATTTATCTAATAACCAATGCTAAAAAAAATCACCACTTTCAAAACAAACTAAGGGTTTTCTCTAAGTTTATTGTGTGTCCACCATATCTCTAAAATTTATTGAAAACTAGTATATGTACCTATATAACAGTTCAGATTGAAGGCAAGCAAGGTCCAGCAAAAAAAAAAAAAGAAAAAAGAAATTCATTCTGCCACATTTTGGTTTTTTTTTTATATCATCATGATCATGTATTTTCCAATTACTGAATCAGCAGTAGCTAATTTTTCAAAGTCAATCAGTAGTAGATGAAGTTGATTGGTTGTATAAATCATTAACAAATATCATATAGAAATGCTTATCGTCAGCAAAAAAGTAAAGCAGAAATGAATTGATTTTAACCCATATTTGGTATTTATTACACATTCCCCAACAAGGGGCCTCTGTGGCCGAGTGGTTAAAGCATTGCGCTCAAAATCACAAGGCCTCTCACCTCTAGTTGGCGTGGGTTCGAATCCCGATATATGTGAGAAAGTTTGCCAGTTTACTTTCGGAAGGTCGGTGGTCTCTTCCCGGATACATTATATCTGGGTTCTCTCCTCCACCTACAAAAACTAGATGCCACAAGATAACTGAAAAATTGTTGAGTGTGGAGGAAAAACAAACAAACAAAAACATATTCCCTAACAATCGAATAGCTAGCTAAATTCTTCAGAGTCAGTTAGTTCTTTAGTACCAGTATGTACAACTAAACTATTGTCAACTCTTTTATTCTAAAAGCAATTTACACATGCATGTATTTTGTACCTATTACTGTCATATTAAAACAAAAAAAAAAGTTAGAAATCCCTCCCTGCTCAAAGACCATAAGTGCCGAGCATAGGCCCAAATTTTGCAGCCCTTCACCGGCAATGGTGACGTCCATATGAGTGAAAAATTCTCAAGCGGGACGTTAAACCAAAATCAATCAATCAACTTACTTTTAATTTGATCTTCAATATCAAAATGCTGTGCATAAATGACATTTATGAAATTATATCTTTTTAATCTTATGATCAGTTGCCAGGTAAAGAAGGGACACTATGCTTACATTGTTTGTGTCAAAGACTACACAATTATTATCAGAATTTGCCGGTACCGCATGACACAAATATTGCTTACGTTAAGAGTTTTTAAGTTCAATTAATTTTATATTCCAGTCATTTAATATTGCAAAAGTTATCAAGGGGTAAAAAAAACAAACCAATCTGAGCATATGTGTGCAATTACTTAAACATATTGGTTTAATGTGGTTATTAATGAATGAAACATGGATAAATACTAGTTGTTAACACAAATGTCGTTTGAGTGAAGAGTTTCTAGAGAACACAATTATATTAATATTAATACATGAGATGTTTGTAATAAATGTGCCTCCTTTCCTCCAATACAGCACTACATACTAAAGAGTTAAATCTTTGTGGTGAAAATGAAAAACATACTTAACGAATGCATCACTTTAGCAATACAAGTCTCTAGTTTTAATGATGTAAGACAAAAATCTAATGAATTCCATGGGTGAACTAAAAACTACAAATATCAATAAAAACAAAATTCATTCTGCTTGTATACATAATTCATCTTACCTACACACTGTTTGACGTCACATACTTTAAAGTTTTCACTTGGAACTCTACAAAAGAATAGAAATTTAATATTCAGAAATTTGTGCCCTTGTGATTTTAAAGAATAGAAAAGTGAAATATTTCCCCTACATATGATATTCCTATTACGGAAACCTTAGAATCTTCAATGTGGTCCCACCCTGACCCAAGGATCATGATATGAACAAATCTCTATTCTATATGAGGATGATTACATATTAATTTGACAAAAAGTTCCTGGTTCTAAGGAATATAATGTAAGGAATTTTTAAATCTTGCCCCAAGTTCATAATGTGAACAAGCTTAATCCTACAAAACATAAGATGCTTGCATATCAATTTGACAAATTCTGCTCTAGTTGTTTTTTCAAAGAAATTTGCTTTCTATTCCTATATAAAACTTGAAACCTCTACTGTGGTTTGACCCTGGTCTCAGAGTCATGATTTGACTAACTTAAAATCTGCACTAATTGACAAACTGAACATTTGTTGTTCTTCAAAAGATTGTTTACGAAATTATATATATATATATATATATATATATATATATATATATATATACACACACACACACACAGCTCTGACTCCCTATATTGGCCCCATCCTGGCCTTGAGGCTCATAGATACAACAAATTTGAATCTTCACTATATATGGAAACTTGGCTCTTCTGCTTCACTAGTTCTCAAGAAAAAAATCAGATTTTTTTTAAACATTGCACCCTATTTTCTTAATCATCTCTCCTTGAAGGGGTCATGAACTTTTATTTGAATAAACTTAGAATCCTCTTTACCCACGAAAAAGTCAAAAAAGTGAACAGTTTCCTACAACAAAAATGATGGATGACAAAGAACAATTTGTTTTAAGTAAGGAAAGCTCCCTTGAGCCCTCAACTCCAATGAGCTAAAATGTTGGATCAGGTAACCTTAAAACTACAGTGTCACTGAAATTCTCACCTGAGACCAAGACCTGCTTTTTCATAGAACACAATAGGAAATTCAAGTCCATGTTCTTGGATACATTTCAGGCCAAACTCTGAAGGAAAAAAACAAAAGTTGCCCCGTTAGGTTTGCAAACTAGGAGTCTTCATAAACTGGCTTGATTTCTTCTACTATCTTAAAAACCTCTGGTATAGGTTAATATCATATATGACTTTGCAGACTAGTATAAATATTTTTTTCAGCTATTCACAAATTTATCAACGCTTATTCATTCATTTAATTATTGTACATTTTACCCGTTTCAAAAGTATTATCTTGCATGACATATTGTAATACTTTCAAGAAATGGACTAGCAAGTTTTTAAAACTTGTTCCCAATCCTTTTGATTTGCAATAATTTAAATCTGTTCAAAACAAAATAAATGTTTTACAATAGTAACAAAGAGGCCCATAGACCTTAACTGTCACCTGATTTATATGCAACTACAATGGACAACTCCTTTATGGATAAAGAACGAGATAGTGAATAGTTTAGAGAAAATATCCCCTATGGAAGTCGAATACCCAAGAGGGAGATGTTTTCTCTAGACTATTTAACACTATCAAATAATATATCTTACTTTAAAAAATTCCCCACTGAACTTCGAAGTCACACTGACCCATTAATATATCAAACTGTGTGGAAACTCAATAGCTTCTATATCATTCAAATATCTAGTAGTACCAGTATACAAAAGCCTAACTGAACACTCCTTTTGTTTATGGACTAGTGAGCTTGTGAAACATTTGCTCATATCATTTCATTCCTTGTCAGACAAGGATTTAAATGAAGAAATATTTTTTACCCAAAGCAAATTTAAAGAGGTTCAGCGTTCTTGGGGGAATTTAAGAGACTGATAGTGTTTGAAATGATATTTTAGATGTGGAAGCAGAGGGGTGGGTGGGGGGAGGGCAGAATTTTGATGTAGAGTTGGATATCTAATGTGACATATCTGATGATGATTTGATAAATATAGGATCTCCCATGGTTTGTGACTGGATATGATTATTATCCAAGGCTTGGGGATAGAAAACACGCAACTCGTTGGATAATAATCATATCCAGCCAAAAACCATGGAAGATTCTTTTTATCACTTATTTAATCTTTACCAACTATTTAATTTACAATTCGAAACTTCTCTTTGATTACCACAAGCTGAACTACAATCGTAACGTCAACATTACATCGCTACAAATAAGATAAATATTGACCATCACAATATTTAATTAATGAAAGAGCAATCTAATATGAGATTAGAATTACATTTTAGGATATTTTACATTGAAATTATATTTTAGGATATTTTACATTGAAATTATATGATTATTTATGAAAAATGTCAGTCATCAGAATCAGTGTCATAGATGATGCGCGGCCTTTTTTTGGATTTGTTTTCACATGTATGGATGTTGATGATAAATTTCCCACTATATAAATCGCCATTAAGGAAATTTTGTATGCCTCCTGTAACATTGACTGTCATGGAACTTTCAGCATTAGATGTGGTTTTGTTTCTTACAGCAGTAGCAGTGATTGAATTATTTTGTGTCAAATGAAATGATGTATATCCCAGGTTCATTTGGTGTGTGGAATTGGAGAGATGCCTGAAATACTCCTGCATTGATTTTCATTGATACCGCTGTAATTGTTAATGGACTGAATGTTTTTATGACTGGTTATCTGCATGATCTGATTTGGAGGTATGTTATTTTTGCTTAATTTTTGTACAAGGTACATAATTTGTTTGTTTACATTACATCAAGCGGTATAGGAATGCATACTATGGATTACAAAAAAATTATCCTATGAGTGATATGCACGGGATAATGGCATAAATATGTGATAAAACAAATTAACTGATAGGAATCCTATGGAGTCTCAGTCAGACAGTATTAATTTCCATGTTAAAATAGATGAACATATAGCAGAACATATTTCTGATATTGAATGAGAAAGATAAGCCACATCAAGATTTACCAGAAAAATGGAGTCAAAATCTAAATGGGCTGTCAATTTATTCAATTTGTGATGCAATTCAAGGCATGAAGAGAAAGTGTGAAACCATTTCTACAAGTAAAGTGTGTCATTCTAAATGCATACGAATTCAAAAAGGATATGTTTCTGTTGAAATTCTGTTCTAGTTTAAATTCTGAGGGAAGCTATTTAGAATATGTCCAAATTTGGAAATAAATATTTCTACTAGTTGTTTTTATTAATTTTCATTCATTAGATTTATGAAACATGCAACATTGAACATTTAAATACTCAACTGATTGACAGTTGAATATTCAACTGCTACTGATTGAATAATTGAAATAAATATCAACTAATAACGATGGGTGATATCATTCAGGGCTTGTCTGCTTGTCCGGTACCAGTGGAAAAAAAATTTGGACAAGTGAATATTGCTGAGCACTTGTCTGACTGGACAAGTGCTTTTTTATGTAAAGAAGTCTCGAAATAATAAAAAGAACGATTGGTGAAAAGTTCATTGGTAGTTCAAAGTCGGAAGCAATGCGTGAAAAATGAACTTCGATCCCGATATCAGTCGTTATGCAAATTAATTGAGTCATACTGGATCGGGATCAGTGTTCATTTATTGTGCCACCCCCCACCCCCACCCCACAGAAGCGTCAGAGGGTACAACAGCTACGGAATTTTCATTCCCCCTTTATTTAAGAAGCAGTAGACGATGTTCGACGGTTGATTATACCCGATAAATGGACTTTATTTCCAGTTCACCATGATGATGTGAGAGTCTTGACAGAGTTGCTTCTAAATGGCAGGAATATAATTATTATATAGAACTTTACACTGAAAACTGCAAGCGATGCAGCTGTTACAAAATAAAACCAAGATGGTGGTGTGACATACCTTGTGAATAGTTTGTTTACAAGAAGACAATTTTTTTTATTACGAATATTTAAAATGTCGAGTGCCTGTGATTTCATGGAATGGATCTTAGTGTTGTATTTCATTTCTCAATGTTGTACAGTTTTTCATACAGTTATACAGGGAAGAGATACATATCACTCCAACACTTTTACTTTCATACCCAACATCCCAGATCTTGTCTAAATTCAACTTACCTTCCCCCTTCAGTTCCCTGACATACTTTCTGGTGTATTTGTTAGATTTGAGTTTTTCTTCCAGAGTGTAACTTCTTTTGCCATCGATGTCATCATCATCTAAGTCAACATCTGTATAAGTCTTTCTTTCTTTCACTCTCTATAATATATCAAATCATTTATCAAATTACAATATACGTCTACATTGAACTAGCTTACATACACAATATCATTTTCTTACAATGCTCATTATCAATACGCAGCCAGTTTTTGTGACTGATAATTAGGAATAAAAATTTTTTTGGAAATTTAATTACAGGTAACTCTCGATAACTCATAGTTCAAGGGACCTTGAAAAACTTCCTCAAAGAGTTCAAGAATTTGAGAGATCAAATCTGGAATTAAAGATATAATCAAGATACTATAGAAACCGCAAGTGTACACTCACAACATCTTGACATCATGTTTTCCATTCCTTGGCATTCCTCTATATATTTTCAAATTACCATTGCATTGTAAAATCAAAACAAACTTTTCAAAATTACATGGCATAAAGCCATCTGGTTGTCAATGAAATTGCACAATACAAAATCAAACACAGGTATAGTGATAAAAGTGACCTATCAAACAATTAATTATCTACCCCAATAGGAGCACAGGTAACGAACGTGTCCATCATGTCATGTCTATTCCACACAGTCACACTTGCCCCAGACCCATGATTCAGGTCCCAGTGGAAATACTTAAAAGCTTCAATGATGGAGTGTTATATATTACCTTGCAAGAGCAAGTGTGAAAAACAATTAATATATTTAACAGGATCAACATTTCATTTCCAAGAGATCAAGAACTTCAAGACATGGGAAGATGAAGAGATCAAGAGTAAATTTGCTCAGTCACATAGGGAAAAATACTGGGACCATGATTTCACTTTGAGAGATAAAGTAGTTTTTGAGAAATATACGACTTACAACATATACAGCTTTAAACCAACTCTAGACAAATATGACTCTGCACTACATTGGAATGTTTGCATTTTAATAAATCTAATCAGATAAGAAAATTTTCATTTACAAAACTTTGATCCCATACGGAGGCCCCACACTATTCCCAACTCATGGTTTGTTTATTTATTTATTTGTTTGTTTTACGTCCGTTGAGAATTTTTCACTCATATTGAGACGTCACCAGCTGTAGGTGAAGTACCACAAATTTAGACCTATGCTTAGTGCTCATGGTTTGAGGGAAACTGAATCTGCAGTACTAACGATGCTTACATAATTATGATGACAAATGACCTTAAGAAGATTTTCAAATAAAGAAAATTCACAAGATATTGCCATGTATATAAATTTCATCCCCTACTGTGTCCTCACCCTACTCCCAGAGGCTATGATTTGAACAATTTTGAATGTTGACTCATTAAGGAAGCTTTCACATAAATTAGGTATGAGAAATTTTATTTTTCGTTTTACGGAGCCTCCAACTCTGTTTTTTCTGATTTGTAAAAAACAAAAAAGGATCTTAAATTCCGGAAATTTCATGTTAAATCATTTTTTCTGGTCCAGTGGTTCTTTAATACAAGATTTTTAAATGATGCCACCATATTTTCAATACTTCTTAATTATCTCCCATTTGAAAAGGGTGTGACCCTTCATTTAACAATTTTGAATTTCCTTTACCTAAAGAGGCTTAAGAAAAGTTAGGTTTAAATCGGCCATGTGGTTCTGGATAACTCGAAAATGTGTAAAGTTTACAGACAAATGGATAGAAGATTGCCACCAGATAACAGAAAAGTTTGAGCTTACAACTCAAATGAGCTAAAAGTCATCTTATACCTACATGCCAATTACTTTGGAATTTGTATTGATTTTTTTTAATGAGGATATTGTTTAAATTCAGCTTTGTTTCCAAGATATTTGCAGGAATGAACATTTTCCAAAATGTTTAACTGTTGAACTGATTAAGTGATAATTTAGGCATAATTAACATTTTTGAATCTCTTTCACTTGTTAAAACTTTCAAATTCATACCAAGGCTAATCATGTAGTGATCTATACCAGAGATGACTTTCTTCCCCCTCGTGAAGGGTGTACTTGACATTTCCGCAACAGGCTCCGACTGTCTTCTTCTATGTATGCAGATATAACAATATGGTGGTCACAAAAAGTTTTTTTCTGCGTTTGATGATGCAACCAAGATCGACATTGATAATAATACACAGGCAAAACCTTTAACTAACATAAAGAATGTATTCTATTAACATGCATACTGCCTGTGATAAACACGAATTGGGTCATTTCTTGTAAACTAGGTGTCAATAATTCAATACAAAACTTGTGCAATGCGTGATCACTCACGATTTAAATAAGTGTCGTTTTCTTTGAAATCAAGAGTTTAAAAAGGAGTCCGTATCATCGTAATAGCTGATAAAAAAAAAATACTCGTAATCAAAAGTGATTCTTATACAGTAAAATGAGAGAGAGAGAGAGAGAGAGAGAGAGAGAGAGAGAGAGAGAGAGAGAGAGAGACATCAGATGGGTTCTGTGTTCCTATCCCCTTTAGATCAAAATTTATTAAAATAATGGTCATTTTGTGCCATTTTATTTTGTGCCATTTTGGCTTTCCCCTTTAAAGGACGCAAAAGGTACAAACCCCGTAGAAAAATTTCTGGATCCGCCCCAGTATAACTAATATGATGTGGCGTTAAGAATATTAAGGTCACATCGTCGGTGTTTTTTGTTCGTTTTTTAATTTTACTTTTTATTATTTAGTTCCTTTTTCAGTCGTGCGTTCTAAATATAGCAACATTCGATTTCTATCGCACGTGGAAGTAAAATCACGATCGGTGTTGCCAAGAATTGCTGTTTCCTGTTCTGATTTTTTCCTACAAATGAAGGACAATTTTACAGACATCGTTCTGTTGCTACCATTTAGACAAAGTTCCAAACATTAAAGAGATAATTTCTTCCTTCCATAATTACAAATCTACAAATTAATGTAAAATCCACATCACAAACAGAAATAAATAAATAAAACGGTAATAATTATTACAAAAGTTCCCCCAAACTAACACTAAATGACACCCCCCCCCCCCTTTACGTTCACTCAAACTCAATAAATGGGTGCAATTAATACAAACATAAAATAATCAGCAGAATTGGAATTAACATGGCAATGTAAAGTTGGTGCATGTAGTTTTTATAAAGATCGAAGAAATTCGTTTATTTCCGTGTAAAAATTCATTGGACATAGATAGCTTAAAATGACATGTTCATTACTGTCGCCATTTTTATATTAATATTTACAAGAGCAATATTAGCTCGAATAACTAGATTATGAGCGCTTAATGTACCAAATTATTATTTTCAGCTCGAAAACTTAATGATTTCAGAGACAGTAAGTTAGTTTACAGGTTTGAGAATTTCTTTCATCAAGTTGGATTATGTCACAGTTTCGAAGCATTACACTAGAAATACCTTACCACAAGAATTTAAAACGTAGAAAAACTGAATTAAGACATTGTTAGACTGTTTTGTATCCATAAATGTCAAAATATTGAATGTAATTATTTTCATCTAGTCGTATCACTATGCAAACTGAAAAAACAGTAGTGTTCGTTACTGCCAGAAATACACATCCACTGTTTGAAATTCCCTACAAATACACGAGCGTACTTGCTGCCATAAGAAAATGATCGTTGTAATTTATTTCGGTTTAATTTCTAAGCAAACTAGGGGAGATTATTGTATGGTTTTGAAATGTTCGTTACCTTTATGTTCGTTACTGCATTTCACGAAACTATCGTAGGTCGAGCACAACCTTCGGGAAAGTTAAGAAGATTGTTTGTCATCGATAACGAGTATTGGAAAAGCTTGCTAATTTTTAGTTAAATATGTACTCCAGGTAACGGGCATTTCTTAAATTTGCATAATTTAAAGAGAGTACAACTTTTAATATGTTTCTAATCAGGTGCCCCCCCCCCCCCCCCCAACCCCTTTCAATGCTATTTGTTTTAAATGTGTAAACATTTTCAATAAAATGAAGAGGTTTCAACTGAAAGTTTAAATTCAACACTTTATGCATTTCGTAACGTACATTTCCCATCTGGAAGAAAATTACAATATCAATTTCTATTAGATTACTAACGATGTGTCTGTGTTCTGGATATCTATTTGGTTATTAATCCAATATATACTGTATATTCGGCAACATCTTATGTATCCAAAGAAAATTTGATATGTAAGTTTTTAAAGTTACAAAGTTGTATTTGTATAGGATGTTTTATACGCAAATACTTTAAATCTAAATATACAAATATCAATGATAACTGAAAATATAAATGGCATCAATCATGTTCGTTACAATAAGGGCAGTATTTTAAGAGATATATTTGATTCATCAATGTGTTTTATTTCGTTTACACGTTGGGTTTCTTTCTGGCGTGGTGTAAATGAATAAAATTTGGGCAAAATTCAGCTTTAGTCTATCTATTAAATATTTAAGGTTTCGTAGAAGCATGCTTATATCAGTTGAATGTTGATTTCCTGAACGCATGCTTGGGCTGTTTATTTTATCTGTCGGTACAAATTAAATATTGTGATGCATCAGTAACAGTCCTACTCTGGGACGCAGTCAATTTATATACCGGTAACAAAATAGAATATATCAAGCACATTTCCTAAATAATGTGTATAGCATTTTTAAGTTTCGGGCACATTGATAACGGAGATTTCATAGCCCTTTTGTCACAGAAAAATAATCAATATTTGAAATGAGCTCGCAGAAATACGCTTTATTTGATGTTTAAAAAAATCGAGAACAATAAACCTCACATATTAACCCCACCCCTAACCCCCATCCCAGTGATATCCACAAGTCCTAATATTATTTTTCTTCCCATTTCCCCTTTTATTTCCACCCATATACCTCACATATTAACCCCACCCCTAACCCCCATCCCAGTGATATCCACAAATCCTAATATTATTTTTCTTCCCATTTCCCCTTTTATTTCCACCCATTTACCGAGTGTGGGTGTTTAAGTACACTTTCTGCAAAATAAACAAACTGTATATTGTTTTTAGACTGGCACTCTTCTTGCAAAACCCCGGAAGTTACTTCCCCCGAAATGTCTCAAAATAAAACACGTGTAAAATATGTAGCAAAGGAGAAACGAGCTTTAAATGCACTATTAGTTTATGGAGACATTAATTTTACATATCAAATATGTTAAGGCAGCTGAAAATTATAAGTTTCAAACACCTATGATGGAAATATTGCAACCTTTTAACGCTTTAAAAAATGATACTACTAAACCCAATTACTGAATTTTCTATCATTTTTTGTTGTATCCCTTAGGACAGTCTTCATTCGCGACCCTCAACTACCACTACATACCAAAGGTTATTGCGATCGGACAACATTGAAAAACTGGTGCGTTTCCAGTGGCCATTTTGATTTTTAGTATTTATATGCCATCCTCAACTACCACAATTTAACAAATTTTGTTGAGAATAGAAAACGTTGAAAAGGGTGAAGATAACGAACAGTGGTCAATCTCACAACTCCTACAAGGAATACATAGAGTTAGGCAAACACGGACTTCTGGACATATGCACCAGAGGTGAGACCAGGTGCCCAGGAGGAGCAAGCATTCCCTGTCAACCGGTCACACCCGCCGTGAGTCCTATATTTTGATCAGGTAAATGGAGTAATTCGTAGTCAAAATTAGTGTGTAATGATATGAAACACATCAGAAACCATTTGACATAATGACAGGTTATAGTGGCAACCTAGATCGTTATAACGACCATGGAATTTGCGAAATGCTGATTTTAAACGATTTGAAACCCTTATAACACCAACTTGTTTGTCAGTAGCCTGCCTCGACTAGCAACATGATCATAAGTAGAACAAGCTGACGTGTCGGGCAGGGGTTCCCGTTTCATTATATCTTCAACAGCATGTGAAATGCTGGAAATGACTTCCAAAGCATTTTCAGAACCCCTGGGGGAAAATGGGTAGGGTTTTCCCTATACATTAAAGCTTTATTTAGAAAATTTTACGCGTTTTTTCGGCGGCCAGTTTGAAAGTGTTACGGTCACCATTTTATTCGCCATCCTCAACTTCTCCTACAAACAAAATTTTGTTGTGATCGGACGTTAAAATATTGAAGCGTTTTCTGTGACCATTTTAAACACTTCCACTTCGAAAATTTTATTCGCCATCCTCAACCACCTCAACAACCAGACACTAAAAAAAAAACTGTCTTGTTTTCGGCAGTCATTTTGAAAATTTCGACCATTCTGATTGGAAAACATAAAAAATTCGATGCAATTTTGGCGGCCACTTTTAAAATTTCTAGTTCATGGTTTTGAACAGCATGTGAAATACTGGAATTGTCATAAAAAGCATTTTCAGATTCCCCTGGAAATATTGGGCAGGGGTTCCCCTTTACATTAATGTTTTATAAAGAAATGTGAAAACTTTTAGGCGGTCGTTTTAAAACTGGCGAGTTCACCTTATTTGCCATCTTCAACTTCCCATGCATGCCAAATTTTGGGTTTTTCTTTTTCCTTATATGTAAAACTCTGATCCCCTATTGTGGTCCAATCGTACCCCCAGGGATCAGAATTTAAACACCCTGAATTTGAACTACCTGGGGGTGCTTGCATATTAAATGAGTAATCTAGGCCCTGCTGTTATTGAGAAGTTTGGGTGATTATTTCTGTATTCGAACAGACACCAGACTTTTGATCAGAAAAGCTTACTATAGAGCGGCTCAGGTGAGCTTAAAATATGTATAAATCATTTAAAGTGTCTTTCATAATTAAATCCGGTACTCTCTCTCTCATATATCACAATGACAAAGTCCATGTTATTCTAGATATTTGAACTAAACTTGGTACTTATCGTTTTCACCAAGTTCCAATCAAATCCGATATTTAATATATGAAATTTATAACTAGAAACAGATCCTTTGTGTTATTGGTATGATGCTACATTTAGAGAGTACCCTTTACATAAAATACCCACCAGTTTAATCGTACGCCAAACCCAAACGGAAGCCAAAATTCCGTAATAAGTTTCAATGGTAATGAAATTATTGAAAAGCATTCGGAGGTCTACAAAAAACCACTGCAGCAGACTATGGGAAAATGTTAACACATCTGCAAGTACTCAAAAACGATAATTAAAATGACAAGTGTAAAACGTTTTATCGTGGCCAAAATTGCAAATTATTACATTAAATCCTGATTTTTTTTAACTAAGAAAGTTGGACATTTCTCTCTTCTACATAGCTGCTTAAACAGTCTTACACTGATCTGTAACTGCAACACATAATTTTCTTGTTTTCGTTTAATAGTCCATTATTCATATGTTCGAACTGGTTTGAATTTTGAAAATTGACTATAAAATATTACATGTATTTACCAGCGCAACGAACGTCAATATTTACCAAGGCTGCTATATAACCTATGATGAGGGAACTGTTCTGGTTATTATCTAAAATAAATTTTGACAAATAGTATACAACTTCATAGATAAAATTTAGCAGACTTTATGACACTTTTTTATTTTCCAATGCTTGACACCCGAAGTATCCGACTTTGATCCTCATTATCTTATCTTTATATATATATATATATATATATATATATATAATGGTGTAAGCCATCTTTCGTTCTAATTTCTACGTAAAATAAATCTCAGGACTTCCGCTCTAAGGAAGTTGATAATTTGTCATCGTAGTTTAATCTATATATATATATATGTAAGCATTAAACTCCAAACAGCCTTCCATGGATTTGCCTATACATAAAGTTTTATTGGGGGGGGGGGGGGGGGGGGGCAAGTTCTGTGCTTTGTGTGTTACTCTTACTTGAGCTTCAAAATAAAAATGAATACAAAACACGAAGATTACTATGTACAAACAAACCCTAAAAACAAATTTTACTTCGCATTTGCAGAAACACATAACACTAACCATGCTAATGTAGGTATAACGGTAGAAAATGTCATACTTTCAATTTTTCAGTTAAGATGGAAAATCTGATATATATAGAACACTAAAAAATAAACCGCATGGCTTCAAATTAATGTTGATAATTTCCTAACCACAACACCAAAACCGACTACATTCTCATCGTAAGATATTTTCCATAGTACATTTTGTTCGATGCAGTAAATCTAATTTATTACAACAAATAAATTTAGCTCAAATCTGGTTTGAAAACTAAAACCAGTTTGTGTGGCATAAATTCGCCGTTATAGTAAATGTTTTAGTTCAAACGTTCCCCTGAAGATTTTAATTACGCCTTAAATGGTCATTAATCAATGTGGAAAATGTCCTTATAAATACTCTACGAGTTTCCAGATTTATCATGTCTTGCCAAAATTAATAGTGAATCGAGAGTATTCTTTCCACGGTTTATGCTGAGTTCAAAGAAATACCGCGTCCAATATTCTGCTATATATCAATTACGTCATCATATGACTATCCGAACAAATGTAATACTTATTGAGACCATATCGGATCCACGTCTTTTACCTGATTAGACATTGTGCATTGCCTTAATACTATTTATAGCTGCCCCTACTGCCTGTTTTTATATTTCGTGTTTTTTAATATAACATCGATAAATAGCAACTTAACTAGGATCAAAATTAATGAATATAGGTGTTACAAACAAAATTTATAAAGGACTAAAGGATACGTGACACTGAACAAATACCTTTCTGGGATCAATTACTTTACACATATAATAAACGAGGTGATGGGTGGACAAGTTGACCCTCTTCCACGTGTGTAATTTAGTTGGACTGTGCATGGTAAATCAGTATTCATAGCAAACCAAATAAAATACATCGCATTGATATAACCCGTCAACATCAAACCAGGCACGTAAACTTCAGGAGGTTAATTCCACTTGTTATTTTACTTGCAAAGTTAATCATTTTTGTATGCAAAGTATGATATATTGGGTAATCCCCCATCCCAAACTTTTTTGATATTACTGAATGGTAAGAATGATTTAAGTTTGAAGGGATGAACTGAACCAAAGTCATGCGCGGATCCGGACCCCCCCCCCCTCCAACCTTCCCCAGGATATACAAAGTATATGCCATCGTATTGATAACACCGAGTTACATGTATTACATTTGTGCGCAAAGTAATGGTGATAAAATCATATCACAAAAATTATCATGAAATATTTATGCACAAATTGTTCTCAGTGGAATGTATACTAGAACAATTTGTTTGATATCCTTTAAATTACAATTTACATTATTACCGGTAAACTGATGTAACAATTTTATTCATGTGCAATGTTTAACCATAGGTTAGGATTCGACATACTAATATTACACCTACTATAAACCTATTCCTGACGTATTATATGCTTCTGTATTGTCATATAGTCTATGACTTAAGTACAGTTTAGACTACTTCGTAAAAATCATCAGAATTACCGAAATGAAATTGTACAATTGTTTATCGGACAGGAAAACCGATTACCTTTGGCTAATATTAAAATCAGGCATGAGGTGAGAGGGAGCCCTATCTCCCCCTACTATTTTTGGAAAATACACTTTCCCCGTTATATTTACATTCTCAGACCATTATATATTACCTGCAAAGTTTAATTCAAATGCTGGGTGGTCCCAATCTCACTTTTTTATGGCAAATAGTGAAAGGTTAATGGTGGAAATGAAACTTTGAACCAATGAATTGAATTGATATGCTGAAGATAACACCCCACCTCCTCGCTACAGCGCCTTGCATTCACGTATATTAAAGGACGAATGTGTGCTGTATATTTATGGTTCTTGTTTTTGTGGTTGAGACAGGGCAACCTCCACGGTCTCGAAATGTTGTTTGAAATATAAACGCCCTATAACGTCTCAGCTTTACAACATTTCTCAATGATCTCGGGGGTTAGTTATTATTTTGCATTCACGAAAGCGTACTTTATTTCTTAATTCATCTGACCAAGCCAGGCAATCAAGATATTCTCGATTCCGCATCAAACGTATATATACGATTAATATATAGACACAAAAAGTGTTCAGTCATATACATTTGTTTCCCCTATGCATTTCATACAAAACGACGTATTTTCAGTAACTGATTGCAATTTGATTTCTTGTACCATTTCAGTGAAATCAACACCACAAAATGTGTAATTCTTCACAAATGCTTGATTTATATCGAAAATTTTCAGAATTAGAAATATTCATACACTAATTTAAAACAAAATGTCACTACACCCTATACACTTAATACGGTAAATAAAATCTGTCTTCACTTGAAAATCTGTACCATCTATGTCCTACATCACAAATAATTGATGTACAACCATATTATTCATCAAACAATATCATAGATACATGGAATTAAATTCTAAATTTTAGAATATGTAATTAACAGCAAAGATTCCTTTCCTGTATAGACATTTATACTGGACTTTAATAGATTCACGTGAAGTATATGCTGTACTTGTATATGATTTCTTGTTTTGTACATCACGATTTATGACATGAGAACCTCGTAAGTTTTAAGAACTTGTGTTCGAATCTTCTATACATCATATATAATGCGATAAAATATGTTTCAAACTAACCATTGGGATTTCTAATTAATGAAAATATAACAAAAAGTGATGAAATTACAGATGGTTTAGCAATGTTTACAAAAATATTGTTTTGTATGAAATATATATGGGGAAAAGCACAATTGACAGAATGTTTCAGAAAGTAGTGACTGTTCCTTCGACAAGCACCTGTCTTTCGACATGGAGTGGTAGGCACTGACACAATAGAGAACCCTCACTGCTACGGCCCCCAGTCTCAAGCTTAGTTAAAAATCAAAAAAATTTATTACTTCACCAAAAGCTCATGAAGTCTCTAATAGAGTAAAATATTCTTTTTAAAAAATCGACTACTACGACAGTCTACTCCCAATATCTCCGCAATATCCATTGCAGTGCCACAGACTCTCGGGCTTTCCCGACAAGCTCCAATATACTTCGATTGCTGGAGAGGCTCGAGAGAAGTTGCGACCTACGACAGACTCACAAATATATCAAATGTTTAAATTATCTAGTTAACCAAAATACATTTACATACTCATGATCGCTTTAAGAAACACCGTGCCAGTTTCACAAGTGAGGAATTTAGATAGTTATAGACTAGGACAATTCCGACGTTCGTATATTCACAAACGTAAGGATATCAAGGTGCGTGCGTGCCCGAGCGCGATACTTGTTATCTAATATCGCGGCACAAGGAATTTTAACACAAATTTCCCTCGTCATGAATACCTATTTTTACGATATTTACAATAAAATGACAAATATCCCAAGAAACCCAGTGTTCTGACATAGACGACAATATAGATAATTAAAAAATAAAAAGAATAGAAATATGAAAACAACCCGATTATGATATATTCTAATATTATTGATTAATTAGTAACTTTTCAGTAACTTGCCCGTCAGTGTTTCTCTTGTGGACTGTCCGTCCATGATGGTGATTGCGTACTGGAAAAACATATCTGAACCCTCTGAGGTTAACACAAATGCATAAATAAAATACTTACCGACGAAAATGAATCGCCATATATCCAGATTATGTACGAATTAAATGCACAACTATTGTATGATAACTTGTTTTAAAATGCACGCAATTTCTGCATTTTACAGCAAAACTCGACTAACGAAATTTGCACCACGCTTTCGTTTTAAAACGCCGAATCTAAAAGTCGTATATACTGCATTTGCTCCAGTACTTGCACATTTGTACACGAATATGCAAGTACTAAAACAAACACAGACTGCAAGAAAACAAACGCAGAGTGCAAGTACACACTAATGAAAACATATGCAGGACTATATTCATGGGGACTGTAATTTTCCTCGGTGTAATTAAATCGTTTATACATATTAAGGATGACTTTCTCAGCAAGGTCAGTATGCTTCGACGAATTTCGAAACATTTTTTTTTTTATGTCCATCGGGACAGGACTTTTATACACTGTTTTATGTTACTTTAAGGATATTTTCAATACATCACTAAAACGCCTAAAGAGAAGTTTTGAACAAAAATTAAACAGTCCTTGGGAGGTTATCGACGAGAGAGAGAGAGAGAGAGAGAGAGAGAGAGAGAGAGAGAGAGAGAGAGAGAGAGGGAGAGAGAGAGGGGTCTCCAGTACACAACAAGCTATTTGTTTTAAATCAGTCGTTTGGGATATTCCGAATCACTCGGATTCCAATCTCAGTAATATTTCATCAAGTCCGTATCGAGTTTAGAAAAGACTGTCCATTTCTTATTTTTAAGTGCGTGTATTTTTCTTTTAATATAAAACATAATTCATTGTCTTTCAACAATCAAAACTTTTAGAAATAGGTTCATTGTAGAAAGTCTTTTAATTTTATTACCGTCTTCAGTTTGGGGTACGGAAATTGCGTATCACACGCGCAGTGAAGGCCAGTCATTTAATCTGAATTCATTATAACTGAAATTAAAATATGTTCACATATATACACAATCAATCTTACCTTTGCAAACAGGGGAGGGGTTAAGGTTAGATTCAACGTGCACATTAAGTGACCCATAGCACACAAGATCAGTGGCCCGAAGCAGTACCCATCCAGCTTTAGGATAACAAGGGGCATGGATGTAGACTCCCTCTGGTTAATAGCACAGTTTTTGTCACTGCACGTCCGAAACTTGTCCGCAAACATTAAATAGTGTGCCAGAAAGTAACAAGTTTGGCTGGCTTGCGATTAAATCTCGCCATTTAATGGAAATGCAAAACTGTTGATTGTCCTACGTATTGAAAGCGTTAACTCTTGTAAATATCAGCAAAAATATTTTTGGTCACAGAGCTCATCAGATGGGACAGACAATATATTCATATATAGTTTTCACGAAATAACGGTATCCGTTTGGTCAACATCATTGACGTATTAAGTTCAATAACAATAAATGCCCAAAATTAATTAATTTATATTATATCTTGTAAATCATATACTAGGTAAGAACACTGAGTATTTTTTTTCATGTTCTCACCCGCGACTTTCTAAACACAAGACAAAATTTCTTCATGAAAAAAAGATCTTAACTGTATCGTGTTATTCTACCAAGTTTTCCTGTGAATTTCTGAAGTTTTTTTTTTTAATTCTTTAATAAATATATTTGCAAGATGAAATCCATGTTTTTTGTGAATAAATTTGGGAGATGGCGAGAATTTGGACGGCAAGCCAGTATATTGCATTATTTGGTCCATAGACGTATAACAAGTAACTTGTTATAGGTCAATGCCTTTGTTTGGACTGGTAATTATGTCCAGCATGCAAATTTTAGAAACTATCTCGTATGCCTGCAGAATCTGATAACCATTTTCATTGTACACACACAATTTATGTTACTATCTTTATTGTTAACAAAGAAAACAGATGCGATCTAAATAGTAATTCGGAATAACACCAAACGACTGTACAAAATGGCTGCTTGCAGAGGTTTATACACAAGTTGATAACTTTCATAGTATTGTGTCCTTAACCTACCAATTTGCGTCCTGCCTCTGGCGAATCGGTCATTTTGATAACCTCTGAAAAAAGTTAATTTTTGAGGGGCATATTCCTATTTGAAAAATTACATCACACTTAGCCGTTTGCAGTGCTTCTACACGTTTACAGATAAAAATAAACAGACCACGTGATATCAACTGGATTGGAAACAATAATATTTCGCTTCGTAAACTAACAATGAAGTTAATTGTAATAAAAATAACTTTTATGTATTATTTTGAATAACACAATATACAGTTGAAAATATGGTATATTAATGTAGTTTTATTATAACCCCTTTCTTTTTTTTTTTCTTTAAAGGGTTTTAAACTGGTCTCTAGTTGATAGATAGCATGAAGAACTAGTTTACTATACATTCGGTAGCTTCGGTGTCCAGTTATTTCGGCCTCTGACATATTCGGTGTCAAGCAGTCAACGAATGATAGATTGCTTATATATTATTTAATCCCGCTTTAGAATCTCTCACTTGTATGGAGACGTCACTATTGCAGGCGAAGGGCTGCAAAATTTAGGCTTATGTTTGGCGCTTATGGCCTTTGAGCAGGGAGGTATCTTTAACGTGCCACACCTGCTGTGACACAGGGCCTCAATTTTTGCTGTTTCCTCCAAAGGACAGCCTCATACGACAAGCAAGGGGTACTGAGGAACTTTTCTAACAACCCGGATCTCCACGGGGTGTCTATGAGTGTAAAAGAGAGACATTCTATACACAAAGGCATCAACTGCGATGTCTTATGTCAATGTACTTCTTCATGAAAAGTGTGCTGGTGTGAAACATTGCTGTTAATACCACAAGTATTTTCAAAAGTGAAATATTTATTCATTATTTTTTGAATATTATTTCTATCGGAATATTCCACACCGATAGAATAGTCGTACTGTGTTATCAGGATTCATACTCACATTGAAGAACACATATATGAGGAAAGGGCAATCAAAAAACAAAAAAAATATCGAAATGTAAATATTACTGTATGAATAATGATAATTGAATATTGTATGACATATCAGTTTATTTATTACAGGTCGCGCAAAAGCGCGATCTGTCCTGATATGGGTTTTTAAAATGTACATTAGTTTCTGCGGGATTAATATATATATATATATATATATATATATATATATATATATATAATTTCTTCCAAAACCAAAAATTACTTTAATGTAAGTATTTAATTGGGGATTGAAGTTATTGTTAATTTTATTGTTTGATTTGTATAACCATTCGGGACAATACACCAGATGGTGGTTTGCGAATTAATGGAAGAAGAAGAATCTCTAGACAGGTAAATCAAGCGTATATAAAATTTAATAAACACTATAGTTGTCGTCAATTTGTACTGCGTTTGTTTCGGGTTCAATTTATTTCATTTCTATCACTATTCGTTCATGAAATACGAAAAGGCTGTGCAGTGTTTTGTGGATTCGAGACTATTTTTGCGGATTCACACAACTGTTTAATGGTCTTGGGGTGATAAGGAAAGTCGAGTTCAGACAAGTAAAAACTACAAATATATATGCCTTGTAAAGTCGTTTACCCTCTGCGTAAAATTGTCTCTACTAACTAATTTTGCTGACTAAGAGACATCTTAATTAAAGTACGACTTCACAATTAACGCTTCACAAGTAGTGATCCACAAAATGCATATTGCCGGTATGGGCCTATCTGATATAAAGAAATAATAATAATAAAACAAGACATTCTACTACGGCCTGATACATGAGACGCTTGCATCAAATTGCTGTCTTGTATATATAATGTAAATGATTTTTCAATGATAATATCATTGATGAATCGAAATGTCAATGTTCGCAATATGAAAAAATGGAGATAACGAAGAGGGATCAGTCTCGTAAGCCCTATAAAGACGGAAGAGGGTAAACACGAACCCATGGACACACCAGGTGTGGGATCAGGCGCCTAGGAGAACTAAGTATATACTGTTGAGCTGTTACATCCGCCGTGACCCCAGTATCTTCATAATGTAAACGGTTGTTTGTTTGTTTTACGTCATGTTTGAGATGTCACCAGCTGTAGATGAGGTACCACAACTATAGACCTAGCTATGCTTAGCGCTCAGGGCCTCATAACCAGAAATTTGTTCGAAATTATTATTCACGAGCTATGACTATATCGAATATAACTTTCAATGACGTCTGCTAATGCAGTCGTAACTACTCGTAATTTTTGTAACCAGTTACGGAAAAGGACGAGTATGATTCGACTGGTCCGAATACGCATGTGACGGCATAAAGAACATGATGAATACGCTAATATATTTATATAAGCTATCTACACTGTTTATTACCAACATAGGATATTGTTACCAGGGACGCACAGTTGGTGCAAAACACAAGAGGGAAAGAGGTTAGTATTTGTGTAATATTTTAAGAGACTTCCACATTGTTATCAATTATATTTTAAAACACGTATAGATAAAAATCATATCGACATTGACAATGATAATTTGCTCACATCCGCGCTTTGAAGATCATCCGGAATTCAAAGGTTTTTTCATGCTGACTCGGACTTTTAAATGTATACAGGGGGCCTCCGTAGCCGAGTGGTTAGAGCATCGGGCTCAAAATCACAAAGCCTCTCACCTCTGTCGGCGCGTGTTCGAATCTCGGCCGCGGCGTTATGTGAGCAAGTTTGCCAGTTTACTTGCGGAAGGTCGGTGGTCTCTTCCCAGGTACATTGTATCTGGGTTCTCTCCTCCACCAACAAAAACTGGACGCCACCAGATAACTGAAAAATTGTTAAGTGTGGCGGAAAGCAATAAATAATCAATCAATCAATCAATGTATACAGCAACTGAGAAGGGGTCCACACTCGCTTTTCTAGTATGGTATTATTGCCTGCTTCTTATAATTGAGTATTACAAATCATTATTTTAACGGAGACCCTGCCATACCCCCATTGACCTTTTTTAAACGGGTCTAGATTTAGCAATTACTTTGAAAGCAGTGTCTTCGCTAGTCTCCTAGTTTTTGGTTTATCCAACGGTCATACTGATCCCCACGTAAATGTTAGTTCGCAAGAGTTTTATTTCTTCTATTTTTACCTCTTTTCTCGCAGAATCTGTCAACATTATGGGTCTACCAACAGGTGCTTGGGTTCAGGACCACCACCACCATCTCCCTCGAGTAACCTACACGAGCCGATTTAATAATTTTTTGGTTGAAAATATCTCTAAAGCATGTTAGCAAAAGTCCCAAATAACTCAAAATGTTCTTTTTATAACTGGATATCCAATGGGGGTAATTTTTAATAAAAGGGCTTACTTCGAGTTATTTTGGACTATCTTCTCTCAAGGATTTTAGAAATTCAAGAAATGTATCATAAAAATTAGATGTTAATTTTTTTTTCTTTTATATAATCCATTGTTCAGCAGTTAGCTATCAGGAATCCATTTAGCTATTTGTGCAAATTAGCAAAACGGTAAAATCAATGGTTTTTAAGTCATATCCAATGGATCCTTGGTTCTTACTTCTAAATCCTGAGCGTTGGCGAAGAAGTAATCACTCTTAGGCTTGGCACTGCCACGGTACAAGCAGGGCTCGAACTGATGATCTGACGGTAACGAAACGATCATTTTCACGGTAGCTCAGTGGTTAGAGCGTTCGCTTCGTAACCGGGAGGTCGTGAGTTCGAGCCCCGCCATGGCCGCGTCAAACCTAGACGAAAAATAAGTAGTGATTGCTCCTTCGCGAAACGCTCGGCATTTAGAAGTGAGAATCACGGGTCTTTCGGTTATGACCTTAAAAACGGAGGTCCCGTATCACGGTAGGCATTGGCACGTTAAAGAACCCTCACTGCTACGGCCCTGAGTGTTAAGCATAGGTCTAAATTTGTGGTACTTCACCTACAGCTGGTGACGTCTCAATATGAGTGAAAAATTCTCGACGGGACGCAAAACAAACAAACAAAACCAATGAGTCACCGCGTCATGTAGGCTAAACGAAATGATCCGTAGTCAAAATCAGCATGTAAAGAACGGTATAACAATTGGTACAAAACGCGTCAGACAGCATTCTATTTAATAACAGGGCAAATTAGATCATAATGCATGACGACCACAGGGTTTGCGGAATGCTGACTACAGTAATATTAAGGTCCAGTCACACCGAGCTAGTTACTTAATTGCGACCGATTTTTTTTTGGGGGGGGGGATTGTGAGCAAATCGTAGAAAGAGCGCCCGTTTAAAATCATGGGAGATCGCAAGAGCAAAATCGGTCGCAGCAAGGTCAATGATCATGTTCAAAACTTCGAACCTGCGATTCAAATCGCATGGTCGTACCACCAGTCGCGCATGAACGCAACACCAATCGTGCCAGATAGTGGGTCAAGTTGTCGGTCGAGGAGTCGTACAACTGAATTTGGCACCTGACAATTGGTGATGCCACCTCTCGTACAACCTCACGATCAGTAGTGCGACTACTTACGACCTACTTAGACTGGTTGCACGATCTTGCTATTGGTGGTGGCACCAGCCTAGCTAGCAGTCTAGGTGTTCTCGAGTGGCTTCTGAAGTTCTGATCATTTTCTTCTACGACGCTCGTATACTGCTATGGCGGTACCAGAGCTGCCGACAAAACTAGAAATTATGTTGATTCGATTGCAAATGCAGCAGTAACAATTAGGTGCTGCCGCTGCAGTTTTGTTTTTCCAACGACGAAACCTGCGTCAACAAAGAAAACGACGACAGTTCTGGGTACGTCCTGGGATCAAAAGCATTCTGCGGCAACTATTCCAACCTGATGCAGGAACTGGAGAAGGGGTCAGGGTGTGTTCACAAACACATGTGCATGGAACCAAATATTTTCCATGAACTTCTTTTACGAGTGACGCTCAGATTGACAAAACGGAAAACTATCGACGTTCTCTTTAACCAGGACTCAAGCTTGCCATCATCTTACGATATATATGATTACTAAAAACAGCTGGGATATCTTATTCCTTCCACGTGCCCCACAATACCATCTCCTGCGTTGTCAAAGAAGAGTCTGCTGCCACTGTGGTCGAATACGTAGACGAGATGTTCGACTTCCCATCCACGCCATAGAGGTGGCGTCAGATATTTTATATTCTATTGTAACCATTGTATATTCTAGTATTGCGTTGAATACATTCTGGTTTGTTGTATTTTATCACTTTAACCAATTTCTGTTTTTGTGCTTTGAAGATTTCGGAGCAACTTGGGGGGGGGGGGGGGGGGGGGGGGGGGGGGGGGGGCAATGGAATTTCTATCATGCGTGTGGGACGTTGTTGGTAAACACATCACCATCAAGGCTCCCAAGAATTTTGGTACCCTGTTTTCTACCTACAAGGGATTTTCCTCCATTGTACTCCTCGGCGTAGTTGAATTCGGAGTACAAGTTCATTTGGGCAGACATCGGCTGTAATAGCTCCTTCGAACAATGGAATCTTCAACGCTAATTCCCGTCTAAAGGCTTGTCTTGATTCTGGTGACGTAGGATTCCCGCAAGCCAGTTTAATTAAAATTAGATGTTACGTTAGATCCGCTCGCAGAATGTATGCGAGCGAATCTAACATAACATCTAATTTTAATTAGATTGCTCGCAAGCCAAAGCGCTGTCTAACGCCGACCGTGAAATGCCATACTTCATCGGTGACGACGCGTTCCCCTTGTGGACATGGATGATGAAACCTTTTCGACATATGACCATGGCCGTGGAAGGGCTTATATTTACCGTGCCCGCAGAGTAGTGGAGAGAGCTTTCGAAATATCCGCACATCGCTGGAGACGCCTTCTCATTAGTCTGCAACAAGAACATGAGACTGTCAAGGAAATCTTGAGTACTTGTCTTTGGCTGCATAGAAATTCAATACCTTGCACTACAGAACCGGGACGTTGACCAGGAGGAGAACGACCACTAGATCATCCCTGGCGCATGGAGGAACGAGGCAATACTTCAAGACATGCAACGCGGAAATTATGCAACACGGGAAGCCAAGGTTGTGCAGGTTTAACAGCAACGTTAGCCGCGTCCACTGGCAAGATAACGTAATCTAGGACCTGTTATTTGAATGTGTACTGCAAATAATGACATTTTAGTTTATTACATATGTGTTATTAAGATATTAAGATTATGTTTTGCATAACTTATCTATTTTGACGTGATCTGGTTCAATAAACGTGTTCGGTCAATAAAGCCTAGAAATGAATACAAACGACCACTTATTTCAGTGTATCGTCATTTAACTGATAATAAAATGTATCTTTCATTGTCTCAAGTAACAAAAAATATTTTTAACCAGATTAAAAGAAAAATGAAAAATTATATTAAATCTAGTCCTTCACTCGTTCAAATGGTCATCTCCGTGAAGAATCTGACTGCTCAAAACCAACTGTGCTCCATTGTCGAAAGAACAGGATTCAGCAGTTGTTGCAGTCAAAGTACTTGTTTCACCACTTGACTTATGAGAAAACTGGGGTCCGCCTAGCCATGAAAAGCCGGAAACGATAATATCGTAGGTGGCTACAACGGAGTTGAGGATTGGTCGTTCTGCTGGTAAGTCGTCCCCTGGGGCCATTTCTGGGTCGCCACGTTAGTAGTCATCTGGATGGCCATCTGCAAGGCCATACTGATAGGCTGGGAAATCAAGACTGAAACCTCCAGAATGTCTCATCAGACAAGCTCTTCGTATCTATCCGCCACGATCCACTGGCTGAACAGAGCACTGGAGTTCCAGCTGGGGTGCATCGACCTCTCAGCAGAATTGTGTTCCCAATGCTTGCTCTTCATGTGGCGTCATCGACAGCGGTTGTCGACTGGTGTATCCGCTTTTAAACTTGTGCTGGTTGCTAAATGGCCTGTCTAGAACCACGCTGGTCGAATTCAGTTGAAACGGAGGGGACGGCTGAGTCGTTATCCGAGGGTGCTCCATCAGGCTCTGACCATGGAAGGTTTAACAGGAAACAAATGTATGGAAAATGAACTGAAATGGGTGAAATAAGTTTGCAAATGCTACCTTGCCCAACTGTTAGGTCACGGTGCGGACGGCGAAATGCGACTTCATGAAGCTACCCCCCCCCCCCCCCCCCCCCAAGTTTCATTTCTGACGTTTGGTAAACCGCGCCGCCGCCTGACCACTCATTTCCTTTCGCAGTCTCCCACACATAGTTCTCTGCGACTTCCTCCAGTTCCTCACCTGTAAGTTTGACAAATAAATAGAATGAATGAAAAAAGAACAACATAAATGCGTGATAATTTCGGAAGCGCAACAGTTATATGCGAGTCAAAATACTCAATATATTTATGTACCCGTCATGTTGAGTTCCTTTGCTCTCTGGTCTAGGAGACAGTCTTTTCTATGGCGATTTCTGAAATTTACGTGGCTCAGATCCTAAAAGAGTGGATTGTCCTTGACTAGGAAATGAGTGGTCAGGCGGCGGCGCGATTTACTAAGAGTCAGAAATGGAACTTGTGGGAACTTTAGCTTCCTTTAGTCACATATCACCATCCACACCATTTAGTCAAGGTAGCATTTGCAAACATTTAATCTACCCAGTTCATTTCGTTCCCACAAAATAAAATTTGATCCCACGAAATAAAATTCGTCCCCACGTATATGACATATATTTGCATATAGTCATGGATTTGTCCTACCTCCGGAATCCATCATTTGAACAAACTCGAATCTACACTATGTCGGGAAGCTTTCATCTAATTCTCGCTTTTCTGGCCGAGTGGTTCTTAATAAGATTTTTAAGGGACCCTACCCTAGTGCCCCCCCCCCCCCCCCCTGATTATGCCGTTTTGAAGGAGGCATGTACCATTATTTTTTTTAAGATCTCATCCATCTGTCCTAAACCAGCCACCGTAGCATCCAATACTGTAAACAAAGCTAAGATACTAACTCGTTATAACGAAATTGCCAACTCGTTATTACGAGATAAATACTCGTTATCACGCGATGCTAACTCTACATTACAGGTTAGATTTTTGTTCTTTTCCAAAAATGAACCTATCCACCTATCCAACTTTCGTAGAAACCCGATAATGGCCAACGTTTGTTAAAAAAATAATAATTCTCAAACGTACAGAAATTAAAACCCGTGTTAATTTCCATAGTTCTCGCTCATTAATCTTTCGTTTTACATGAACTGAGATGCAAGTTGTGGGGGAATTAACTCAGATGGTTTAATCGGCACATCACTCGGCCTTTTTCAGAGAAAAAACAGACCAAGTGATGTTCCAATTGTAAAAGGAATGTCCCAGTGAAAACCGTTATGTATATATAAATATATATTTTGAGTGCAAATAGGTTAAGTTTTGCACTGTAGCTCAATATAAACAACCATATGACCCCAGTTTTTCTTTTAATTTCATAATTCCCCTTATATAGAAATTCAAAGAATATACCATAAATAAACAAATAAAATTGACAATACTATAAAACTCAAGTGCAAACATCTTTGAAAACATGTGCCGAAAGGTCCTGATGTCGAAACGTCCAGGCGCCGAAACGACTGCACAATATGGCTGTTAGTGTTTAAGTGTTTTGTAAACATTACACGCGAACGACTATTCTATGTTCAAGTGTTTGCCTTTTCGTGTATGCTTTCATACATTCCCAATAGAATTTACTCTGTTTATGAGGATAATTCAAGATTTTCTCCAACACTGGAAGTTTTTCGTGGAAGGATGAATTCACATCCCAATGCGCCTCATTGGAGAAAACTCTATCTGAGTAGAGCAAAATTAAAAGCCTCCAGCAACACTTCCGCTTTATTATCAGGATTTGCCATGGTAATATTCTTTTTGTGAAAACTATTATTGCATCACAGGTATAAACTCCTGAATGTTTGAAACTTCATTTAATTATTTCAACACGGCTAAAATGAGTACTCGTCTCCAGCCTAGAGAGGTTCAGCGGTAGGGCGAATTACCGAAAACTAGAGAAACTACCGAAAACAACCAAAAAGACATAAGAATTTGGGTCAAATGCAGATGTCTGGTGTATATATTGTTAACGTAGGTACAGGGGAGTTTAACATTTGCAGGTTTAGCGGCGACACTTCTCGTGTACATAATATGCTTATTACTATCCCCACCCCCCCATTACATTTGTTGTCATTTCATTTATTTATTTCTATACAAAAATATGTTAACCGAGAGTCTTGCTTTCATGAAGCTGAAGGAAAAACCAATACAAAATGCAAATTCAAATACATTATGGCTTTATATATAAGATAATTATTTTCTTCGTTTTAGCTTGTTTTACTTGTAAAGTGCTTTAGAGTAGCCTAATTATGTTATTAGATACAGCGCTATATAAATGTAGTATAATAATTATATTTTTATTCCTGTGGCATTGGAAACATTTACAAAGTGTAAAAGTTGTTTTTCTTCCTAAATGGATAAAAATATATAACTCGGGTTTATCCTAAATTTTGAATTTTATTTATTGGGTAGTTCTAATTTTTAGAATAAAACTTCAATTCTAATGTTGAAGTCATACATGATTAAACTCTGCTGATGATTGCATGTGAATTCTTACATATGATGTTTGAAGACTGACTTAAAAACATGTTTGCATGCCCTCTCCTGAGTTTTTAACAACCAAAAAAATCTCGTGAAGAAGGTAAAATCATTTTATTCCTTAAAGAATTTACTGTATATATTAATATTTAAAAAGAACTGTAGAACCTGAGGAAACAATGACAACAAATAAAACAATTTTTAAAATCAATTTTTAATGTATTTACCACTGATCAGATAATTAGAAGATTCCAGATGCATACAGGAACACAATTTCAAACCATGCTGTATGGAATCTTGCATATAGAATGAACAGAATATGAATTATTATTTCAGGTGGCGCTTGTGGAGATTGGGATTGAAAGTGATGTACCAACAGGGCTTGTAATAGCTTTCAGTGTGTGCACTACGTTACTAGTCTCTGTGCATTTGCTAGCACTAATGGCTAGTACTTGTATTTTACCCCACATTGAAGCTGTTAGCAATGTCCACAATGTCAACTCAGTCAAAGAATCTCCACATGAAAAAATGCAGCTCTTCATACAGATGGCATGGGCTTTCTCTACTGGGCTTGGAATTATGTTATTCTTAGCTGAACTGGTGTTAATATGTTGGATGAAATTTAACACTGAGAAAGTTGGACACAATGTAGCAGCAGCTTGGGCATCTACGGGCATTGTTATCCCTGTTGGAGTCGTCTTCTTGCTCTTTGCCTTTCACTTTTATAAAAAATTGATTGCACATAAATTTGACAATCACGAGAGAGATCTGGCTGCCCTTGACAGAATGGCAGAGGAGATAGAAATGAATCATACCATAATGGATGTTTAGACTTCAATATGAGTCTGAAAATTTAATGTGGTGCTAAAATGTATGTGCAGTTACTTTAAATTTATCTGTGTAAAGAGTGGTTTACATGTGTAGACAGTTCATTTAAGTTGCTCAGCTGAGGAGCAGTTTTCTGGGTCACACTGGATATTCAACCAGGTGTCCTCAGGGTTTTGCACACAAGACCCTATCAAATAATTTTTTCTGATGATAAAATCACAAAAAAGTATTACACACCTGCATGTTTTTAATTCAGTGCAGAGAATATATTTAATTTAACACACATTTAGAGGTCATACTAAATTGCAAACATTATTATTCAATATTTTATATTCATAACATTCATTGTACACCAACACATTTTATGAAAAGGAGATCCAGTGCAATGCATTGGAATACATATTTTAGACATTTATTCTATATTATTTATTGAATTTTATATCATAATCATTTGCATTTTTGTTTGTTAGAAATGTGTATTTTTCATTAAATTTTATTTTTCCTGTGTATACTAAAGATTTCCTACTGCAATATGCTTCTTATCCACTTTATTGCGAGAGGTCATATAGTAATGGTACCGTTCATGTGTATAACACTGAGGTTGTAGACACTAGATACAGGGCACATTTTTGCTTGATTGATTTGATAGCTGCGTTATTAAGAAAAGAACTCTGGATCAAAAGATTAAAGGTCAAGGTCACTTCAGGATGCCTTAGAAAAAGCTTGTAGACATTCTACAAGCCACATATTTTGCTTGATTGATTTAATACTTTACTGGTAGCATTGTTATAAAGATAGAAAGAACCCTATTGATTTTGGGATTCAAAGGTCAAGGTCACTATGAGACTTCATAAACAAGAGGCCCACAGGCCTTAGCAGTTACCTGAGTATAAGTTAAACGTATCAATAGTGCCAAGGATTATGAAATCTAGAAAAAATTGCATATCTAAGCTAAATTCTAATACTTAGCAACAGTATAAAACAAGATATGTTCTTAAAACTTAAATGCCCCTGAAAGTGTTTATACTGATGAAAGACTTTACATGATATATGTAACATTAACACGATATGACTAATTTGGACCTGTCCTAGAGTCAAAACCAAAAAGTTGAAAAATTCACAATTTGGTATGTCCTTTCCTGCTTTTCCTAAATATGTACTTAATTTTTATACAATATCTGCAAACTTAAAGAAGTCTTTTAAATGATAAAGACAATAATCACTATAATAATTTTGGCTCCACCCTGGAACCCCTGGGATTATGAGATTTACCGTTTTAGTAAAGGGCGACCTAATCCATGTAAATATCTATTTAATTTCAATTTAGTATTAATAGCATTAAAGAAGATATTATTTAAGTTTTACACATATACACTATATAATACTAATTTGGCCCCACCCTGCAGGGGTCAGAACCTCTACTCTGGGGATCATGATATTTAACACTTTTAAACACCCGTTAAAGATGGTATGGTGTAGTCTGTCTGCCCGGACCTTGTAGACAAAATGCAACATGAACGTAAACTCCAGGATATTGCAACATTTGATCACCATGATAAGTTTTTCAAGGTCAAAGGTGAAGGTTGTAGTATCAGTTTATAAGAAAACCTTGTAGGCAGGATACGAACTGAACTACTGGGGCTAGGACCATCAAACCTGGTATATACTCATGCCAAGTGGAAGATGCCCACTGTTTTTCAAGGTCAAAAGTCAAGGTTGTAGTATCACTTAGTAAGAAAAACTTCCAAGAAAGATACAGACTGAACCATTGGGGCTAGGAGTTCAAACTTGGTACACATACACCCAATGACAAGTTGAAGATGCCTATTGTTTCTTAGTCAAGGTCATGATATCACTTAGTGGAAAGTGAAGATGGTGAGTTGACATGTATCACTTGAAAATTTGGTGCCAAGTATAGCTTGTGAACTTCAAGGTATGCTTTATAGAAGAGATATTTCTATACAATTTGAAATTCTCAACCCCCCAAAAAAATTTTTAAAAATGTGATTTTCCTCTACAAAAATACATGCTGTCAATAGCAATGATGCATTTCAGTAGGTACTGTATGTGTAATTATTTTAGCACTAACTATTGAAAGTAAAGGTGAGTGGTATATTAGCATATTAAATAAATTAGCTTAATCTAAACCTATCCTTCTTTGTATGCATTTTGTATTAGCACAATAATGAACTAGGGCAGTGCCAACTCCGCTAAATATAAATCCCACTAAAATATGCTTTAATTCATCAAAATTGATGGGTGTATTACGGCATTCCTACTCTACATTACAATGCATTTAGTTTTTCATCAATCTAATTAAAATTAGATGTTTGATCCACCTTGATGTTGACATCACTCCACAAACATTTGTGTGTGAAGTGATGTCAAAATCAGGGTGGAATAAGATTGGTTTTTCATAAAGCTGTAGAGAAGATTTTTGAAAATTAGTCAATATGTGGAAGTTTTTGCCATGGCCTCAGGGGTGCAGGAGTCCTGAAATTTACAATTTTTGTCCCCCGTGTCCCAAAGATGCATCATACCAAAGTTGATAAGAATTAGAATGGAAGTTACCAAGAAGTTAAACATGTTCAATTGTCAACAGATTTAATCACTGATCATTTTGGCCCCATCCTGATACCAAAACCCCTACCCCTGGGATCATTAAATTTACAATTTTGGTAAAGGGCTACCTTCTCCTAAATATCTATTTAGCTTCAGTTCAGTATCAATAGCATTAAAGAAGTTTTTTTTAATGTTTTACACATAAACATTATATACCAAGTTTGGCCCCCACCCTGGAGTTGGAACCTCTACCATGGGAATCATGAAATTTACACTCCCTGCTCTACATCACTATGCATTTAGTATTTCTTACACATGTGCAGTTGTAGAGAAGAAGATTTTTGAAAATTTATCACTTTTTGACAGTTTTTGCCCTGTTCCAAAGGGTGTGGGAACCCTGAAATTTACAATTTAGGTCCCCCTTGTCCCAAAGATGCTTCATACCAAATTTGAAAAGAATTAGAATGGTAGTTATCAAGAGGAAGTTAAAATGTTCAATTATTAAAAGATGAAAACTGAATGGCTTCGAATTTTGTGATCAAAAGCAAAACTTATTTCTTCTTTTTCTGAAGATGTCCAGTTTTGGCCAATCCCTGGTATCCATTTCATATTGTTTTGCTACCCATTTTACCATTAGGAAAAGAACAATCGGTGATACTAATAATATCTATAAAAATACAAATAATTTATAATTAAAACTTTCAGCAAAGACACATTTTACTACCCAGCCAAGGTTTTACTATCCATTTTACCAACACTCACAAATTAGAAAAGAGTTGAATCAGTACTCCTGTACCACAGTTTACATTGAATTGTGATGGTATCCTTTTACCCCTTCTGTGGCCTCACCTTTAACTACAGGACATGTGAAGAAACTCAAATCTACATTACATGAGAGTGCTTGCAAATTGAGAAAATCTTCCTTTTAGGATTTATATAAGATTTAAAGTTCCTCTTGTAGCCCCACAAACACTCAAGAGGGATCAACTTCCATCTGCACTACTTGAAGATGTCTGCATACAATTTGTGATGCTTGAAAAGATTTAAATAGAATGTTCCTATTTCTTAAGTAAAACTTTATACTCTAACATTTGTTAAACTCTAGAACCATGGTATAAGCAAACTTGTATATACACGTTATGAATGTGATTGCATATTAATTTAATAAAATGTACCTTGTTGTTCTTGAGAAAATTTTCTAAGAATTTTCCAGTACATTCTTAGGTAAAACTTAATACCACCATCATGGCTCCATGGATTTTAATGATTTTTGAGAGGAATTTTAATTAACCCATCCTATTTCTTAATGGCCTACTTTTAGAAGGACGTGTGGTCCTTCATTTGAAAAAAAAGAAAGAAAAAAGACCCAAAACTTTATCCCGTTCTCCAGAGGATGCTTTGAGACAGATTTGTTTGATACTGGTCCTGTGATTCTTGGTTCTTTAGAAGTAAAGACTGTTGGAATTTGACAGGTGAAAGTCAAATGGGTGATGGACAAAAAGATTACTCGAGCTTTTGGCTCTAGTGAGCTAAAACAGGTTCTAACTGAAAAAAACAAAACAAATAGAAAATCACATGTAATAAATATAAGAATTTTAATCACATTTGTTTCAGCAGTATAAATAAGTTACAGTTTATGTGTGACAGTCTGACTAACTGATGACATTGGTCAGATGCAGTATCTGATCAAGAATCATGGATGGTTGCGTGATTTCAGATATACATCATCCATGCAAGTTTGAACCACTCTGAAAATAAAATTAATGAAAACTGCTGTGAAACAACAGTCTCGTGACTCATCTAAAAGATACTGGTCATATGCAAAATCTGAATTGTGCATGATCATGTGCATCAACAGATGCATCATCCAAATAAATCACATACTGGTAGATGTTATAGTAACTTTAAAATGGACTTGAATTTAGCTAAAATTTATGGGCATGTTTATGAAGCTATCCTAGGATGTAAGTATTCTTAAGACACATCTTAGAATAAAATTCTTGAAACCATCATAAATTAAGACAAGTCTTGAATATTCTGTTATCTTTAAGACTGTTCACAACATCTCTTGATAGCATCATAAGATAAGTAATCATTGACAATACTTGTATGTATGCAAGGATGGAGAGCAGGTGTATATATCCTCCATAAATGTTGTATCACTTTACCAAGTTACCAAATACTGTATAATAGCAAGTATATTGACTTTGTTTCCTGTCCAGTATTTTGACCCATCTCTTTTTCCACATTCAACAATAACTGTCAGCTTTCCTTAATGGTCATAACAAAATCCGACAAATGTGTAAAATGTGTATATGTGGACTTTACTTTTGCATACTTTCATTATATCTATTATATATTTTTGTCATAAAACAAATATTCAGGTAAATCTTCAGATGCCTTTGTAAACATGCCCACTGGTTACTATAGTTCAGGAAATACTGGTCGGATATATATTTATAATTTCTAGCATTCATCCATAGATGCATTATTTTTGAAAGTTTGAATCATGCAGAATCCATAGTTTCTTGGAAATGAATCATTTCAAAAACTTTTACCTGGTACCTCATTGGGAAAATATCAAGTATATGCAACATCCAGATCATAAATGGTTGTGTTCATCAATAGAATGTAGGGTTAAATATGAATCAAATAAATAACATGCTGCATGTCTATGCAATATTTGACACTTTGGGCATGGCATTTGCTCTAAAGACATTCATCCAGGCAAGCTAACATTATACTAGGAAGATGTACATACGATAAAAATGTATATCTATTTATTTATACAATGACTATCAATTTTTCCTCCCCAACATGGCTGCAATTCGTCTCCTGGTTGTTTCCAGTGTGTTTCCTTTGAACTTTCCAGCAGCTTTAGCCTGTTCTCCTTGGTAAGATACTGTACTACTGCTGCTTACTGTGTACTCACGAACTGGACCTTTAGGGGATGGGGAAAAAAGTTTGCTGTCTATTTCCTGAAGAGACTTGGGCTCAGTCTCCCTTGACTGTGTGGGAGGAATATTGGTCCCAGGGGTGGTGGTATCAGAGGAAATGGACTCACTGCTTTTCACTGATGAATGACGACTAGAACTCTGTGAACTATACCCACCTACCAGAGGTAAAAATAGATTTATTTTACTACATGTAATTATAGAAACAAGACCCATAGGCCTTTACCACTTAAGTATCAAAGAATTAATGCTTCATGATAGCATAATGGAAAGAGATCCCTATATACCAATAAAATTTTGTTTGCAAAGGTCAAAACTTGAAATCATATGTTAATTGGATGTGAAAATGAAAAAAAATCATTTTCACTGAATGATCTATATCGCACAATCTTTGGTTAGGGCCTGAAATCTTCACCCATGGGCCAGAAAATTCACACTCTGATAAGAGGTCAGTTCATTCAAATCATAATGTGCTGGATATTTAGGTGTTATTTTTGGCAAAATCGCTATGTTTTCACACATAATTTTTGCAGATTGATTTCAGTGCTAAAAATTAAAATGAAATGCTTCTTTTACAAATGAATATTTTATCTGTGAATTTCATGCAAAACGATGTTGTGAGTTATAATTATTACAAATCTCAAATGTCAATTCCCATGTTACCTTCAAAATGATTAAATTTGACATCACCTCTATTATTTTCATAATTCACTGTGCTTGTGGTTATAATTGCATAGGACTTGAAACTTGTTAATTGATAAAAATTTGGACTTGACCTAAAACTAATTGTAAAAGAAAATATTTTGTTGATATCTTCAAAGCCTGTTTAAGTTATTAATTGCCATATCTTTGTCTTTGCAGAATGTTATATAATGACGGGTAAATTTTCCATGGATATATTATAATTAATAGGGAAAAGGATGCAACTTGTAAAAATATAGCTACAAAACTGTAGCTGTCTTAGTAAAAAATTATGATGGACTTGATGGCTGAAGATCCACTCTTTATACAAACCTTCCATTTGCAGTGCACCTTTTTCATGCATATTGAGATCTTATAGATACATTGTCATCAAAAAACTGTCTACACCAGTTTTGATAAAAGTTCTTCCATGTAAGCAGTACATTTAGTGGAATAGATTGAACCTCAGTGAGGAAAATGATAACATGTATTCTGTTTAAATATATAAATGAAGAAAATACAAAATCCTATCAAAAGATATGTTTTATTAAAGTGAAAACAAAAAAACAATTTTATATTTGCAATATTCTAGATATGTACAAGCAATGAAATAATGTGATGTGTATTTATTTACTCCCTGAATATTTATTACTTACTTAGTATGTGTATCTGTTGAATTTGGATAATGAAACTGCATATAAGAAACTTACTGAACAAGGCCTTTTATTTGTCCCACTCTCACATGTAAAACCGGTCTTGGTAGCTCAGTGGTTAGAGCGTTTGTAACCGGGAGGTCATGAGTTTGAGCCCCACTTGGCATCAAACCTAAGACGCAAAAATAGGTAGTGATTGCTCCTTCGCCAAACGCTCGGCATTTAGAAGTGAGAATCACGGGTCTTTTGGGTATGACCTTAAAAATGGAGGTCCCATGTCACAGTAGGCATTGGCACATTAAAGAACCCTCACTGTTACAGCCCTGAGCACTACTCATAGGTCTAAATTTGTGGTACTTCACCTACAGATGGTGACATCTCAATATGAGTGAAAAATTCTCAGCAGGACGTAAAACAAACAAACAATCAATCAAACCCACATATAAACAAATTGTTTCATGCCTACAGTGATTGAGAATTTTCTAAAGGGAAATAACTCAGACATATCTCAAAACCTGCATATGAACTTTGTTTATTTTTAACTGACATTACTTTTAAATTCTTTAGATCCAGATGACATTGTTATCTGAAAAAACAGCAATCATTTCATAAAATCATAATGAATGGTAATGTTAACATGCAAGGGATTACAATTTCATTACACTCACTACTAATAACAAGTAATGTGGCTTTGAACTAATATTTGTATATTTTACTTTATATTCATTAAATATCTTTCTCTCTTTCTCTCTCTCTGATTGAGCCTCATTTTGAGAAATTCTAGACTGTAGAACTACTGTCTATTAGCTATTTCTAATGATCTGACATATCTATTCTTGAGATAATCACCTGAAGGTTTCTTAAGTCGTAGTAATTCTTCTCTTGCTTCACTTAATTTTTCTGTAAGTTCAAATCTTTCTTCACATTCTTTTCTTACTGTGTCTTGAAGGAATACAACCTGAAGAAATATAATTTGAAAGTCAAATGGACCTAACTATATGAAATAAAAAAGCATTGTAAGCCCATGAGCAATTATAATCACCAGAGTATTACACCATGAAAAACACCAAGAAAAGGTCCATGGGCCTTAATGGTTATCACAGAATATAAATTAGAAGAAATGTTACGTGTAGATGATGTAAGTATGCATCTTTAAAACTTTGAGAAATGGAAGTCCTTGTGGTATAAGTCACTATTTAAAGATATTACCTTGACCTTAGTCAAATGGTCTTGGTTTAACAAAACTAAATCTAGAATACATATCAGTTTGAAATATTATATACCCTTGTGATCCTTGAGAAGACTTTTAAAGAATTTTTTGCATATTTCTTTGCAATCCATATTATGGTCACACAAAAGGGCCCAGATGTCATGATGTGAACAATCTGAATCTACACAAAATGAAGATGATTGCATTAATTGATTGGAAAATTTGCATTCCTGTGATTTGTGAAAAGAATTTTGGGAAACAACTTCCCATTTATTCCTATGTAAAACTTTTAAGCCCTCTTGCAGCACCTCCTTGACCCCAGAGAAATACATACATGTATAAAACAATGATATAACAATACAATATTTTTTTTTCATTTTCAAAATGTCACTCAAAAAGGAGTAATTCAGATACAGTTTTTGACATTCTGCATATGAAATCATAAATTTCTACATAAAATGTCTATGTATGACTGAGATAATAAGCAGAAACCAAGAATTGTTTCAAAGTCCAAAGGACATAATTCTGCCAAAAAGTATCTGACCAGAACCATACAGTAACAATGTATGTTCATGTATGACTGAGATAAATGAATGGAAACTAGTAATTCTTTCAAATTTTCTAAGTTCAACTGACCAAGGGGCATAACTCTGCCAAATTTCTTTGACCTGAACCACATACAAACTTGACCTTGTATTCTCACGATGTATCTTTATCCTGAATATCTATGTATGATGCCCTTTGAGGATCCGGGTTGTTAGAATATAGATCCTCAGTACCCCTTGCTTGTCGTAAGAGGCAACTAAATGGGGCAGTCCTTTGCATGAGACTGCAAAAACTGAGGCCCCGTGTCACAGCACTTTCTATATTTTTACATGTAAAACTCTGATGCCCTATTGTGGTCCCACCTTACCCTGGGGGCCATGATTTAAAAAAAAAATGAATCTGCACTTTGTAAGAAAGCTGCCATGTAAATTGAACTTTTCTGGCTCAGTGGTTCTTGGGAAGATTTTTAAATGACCCTCCCCTTCACCCCTATTTTTGCATTTTTGTGATTATCTCCCCTTTGAAGAGGTTATGGCCCTCCATTTGAACAAACTTGAATTCCCTTCACCCAGGGATGATTTGTACCAAGTTACATTGAAATTGGCCTGCTAGTTCTGGAGAAGATTTTTAAAACATTTCAGTGTATTTTTGCTTTTTCGCTATTATCTACCCTTGGAGAAGGATGTTACCCTTCATTTGAACAAAATTGAATCCCCTTTACCAAAGGATGATTTTTGCCAAGTTTGAATGAAATTGGTACAGTAGTTCTGGAGAAGAAGTAAAAAAAATGTGAAGTTTACAGAGAGGTGGATGGACAGAAGGATGACCAACAACAGGTGATCAGAAAAGCTCACTTTAGCTTTCAACTCAGGTGAACTCAAAACTGATTCAGTACAAAATGAAGAACATGGTTTGTCTACAGGCATTTCTGCAGCATTTCATTTCAAACCTCTCCAACAATTTCTTAATTCTCAACTTCTAAAACTTTCAATGCAAGTTAAAACTGGAGCATGGAGTATAATATCACAGGAACTGGTGATTTTGTCTATGCCATACCACTCGCTAATAAAAAACACTCATATGTTTTGGAGTTGTTTTTTTTTTATTAGGGGGTGGAATGGAATAGACCCTATCTATTATTGTTACAGACAAAATTACCATTTGTTTTTTATTAGAGGGTAGTATGGTATATAGACCCTTATTATTGTCACAGCAAAGATAACTGGTTCTTATGATAATATAAGTGCATGAAAGTATGTCATCTATCTGTGTTAGCCTTAACGATAGCTCAATTTCAAATAAACCAATAAATAGGCCTGCTTTTCATTCTGACTGTCCGTTCCCCGTTTAAACCACCATCTCCATCCCCCTTTTCTGTTTTTCATGGGGGAAATCAAACCTTTAAATATAATAATACCTATCCATTAAAAGAGCACATGTTTATATGTTCCATCTGCACATAGAACCTATTTAAGAACCTTGACAAAAATGAGACTGTCGTTGACACTATTTATGAATTAGATTATATTACGTGTAAATCTACAGTAGGGTATTAATGAACTCAGGCTCAAGATACCTATCAATGTAAGGGTCATGGTCACTAGGTATAAATTGAGTGTAGCAGACATTTTCTTTTGAAGTGGAATTTCTTTACCAGCTATTTTGTGAAATGCTCTCTTGATATGTGCTAATTCCTTGTGCTTTTCAACATCGAGAGTATTATCCGTCGTAATATAAAAAGACCCCATTGCATAAACTGGGACTTAAAAAGGGGGGGGGGGGCAAGTTGTGTTAAAGGATTTATTCACAATTGTTGTGCAGCAGATTTGAAGACAATGATGACGAAGAAAAACTGAAATATGTCGAAAATATTTCCATCACTCAACTCTTCCAAAGGACTGAACCTGTTAAGGATCCTCCTTGTCCTCACAATCATTATAGATTCTAATCTCTTCACTGGTAAATTATCCAGCCAAACCGAATCTTGGCTGAGATAAGTTAAATTCTTACATTTGCATTGACAAAGTCGTCTGGCAGCTCTTTTTTGTGAGTAAATACCCTTGAGATTTTACTTGAGGTTGCTATTTACCAGTATCTGGATTTTCTGAGAAATCTCAAAATATTTTTTTCAGCTGAGTTCAGAAATATTTTGGTGGCACATACATTTGAGAAAATTCTCTAATGTGAAAAAAACTCAAAAACATATCCGAGTTTGAGAAAATATTTATTTGGTGGCACAATGTGTGATCAAGAAAAACTCAAATTTTCTGAGAAATCTCAGATTTGAGAAAATCTCAGCATTGGTGGCCCTGAAGTAAGGATGTTTTGAAAGAAAGATTTATAAATATCTCACCCCATTTATTATTTCAATCTACCCATGAAAGGGTGTGGTCCTTCATTTTTTTTTTTATGAAACTTTAATCTTCAGTCAAATGGATGTTTAGTGCTAAGTTTGGTTGAAATTGGCCCAGTGATTCTTGAGAAGAAATTGAAATACTCTCTACTAAGATGAGTTAACATGCTTATACAAAATACTGCTACTTCTCATACCTCTTGTTTCACTGCCTGAACCTGTTCCTCCTTATTCCAAAGTTCTTGCTTTGATTGTTCTAACTCCTCATGAGTTTCCTGTAGTTGTTTTTTCAGTTTTTGTATCATTTCTTCATTTCCTGAATCCAGACGGGCTTTAAACATAACATGATAGATATCACATAATATAAAATAATTGAAAAAAACGTTGACTTTAAAACATATACTCTGAGTTTTTCATTTAATTCTTTCAACACCAAACAGGAGTCATCAAGCACATGTAACTTTGTCACATCAGAAGCCAAACTCATGTTCATTATCAAAAGAGGCCAATGGACTTTAATGAGTAGATACACAGCATATAACATAAATTAGACATGTTGTGTGTAAATGGTTTTAGTGTGCAATTCTATAAATCTGAGATATGGATGCCCTTATGGTAAAAAAGGAAATTTAATTCTTTTGATTCTGGTCATAAGCAATCTTTATGCAATATATGAGGTAAACATTCAGACGTATAGTCCTGCCCTGTGGCTGCAACCACTAACCATCTGGAAAATGAGTATTCTAGTTTTGGTAATTACCAATTTTTGATGTCATACAACACAAATCAGGGCCTACACCAGAGAAATTAAAATATAAGCCTGATAGCCTTAAATAAATTCAAAGCAATGATTGATCTTATAAAATCATCAGATAAGGGAACGATTTATGCTTGAAAGCACATGTTTAAAAACTTTTAGAACTAGTCAATGCCATTGGTATGTATTTCAAATGAAGTGCTACAAATTTTGACCTATGTATGGTGCTTATTGCCAAAGCAGTAAGTGTTCTAAAGTTATCATGCCAATGTTTACCATGATAAAGGTCCTCTGTGGAAATGAGAGGCTGGTGAATTTCACTTCTAATGCCAGGTACTTGTTGAAGGAACAGTCACTACCTATGTTAAACATCTTAGGTTTGATGTGGTTTCTGGATCAAGAATCTAAACTGCACCTCCTAGTTGTAAAATGAGCACCCTAATCACTAGGCTACCACTACAGAAACCCATATCAATAATGGTATGTTTAGTAATGCACTAGTGCATTTGCAGCTTCAAAAATAAATATCAGCTAATTACTTTGTGCTCAGGGGAGACAACGGTAGGCTGGGATTTCCTGAAATTTCCCTGAAGGTTATTCTATATATTCCAATATAAAATTTTAAATGTTTATTGTGACCCTGCCAAGACACCAGGGGTCATGGTATGAATTTGATACATTTCTCAGGTGAGTTAACCGTAACATCACATTGTTTTTACAAGAGCTCTGCAAGGCAGGGTATATCTCCTTACACTAAGTGTCTACAAGCTTTTTTAATGAAGTCCCATAGTGACTTTAACTTTTGACCTCAAAATCAATAAGGTTCTTCTTTTCTTCATAACAAAGTAATATGTGAAGTATCAAATCAACAGGCAAAAAATGTGGCCTGTAGACTGTCTACAAACTTTTTTTTCTATGAAGTCCTGCAGCGACCTTGACCAGTTTGACCCCAAAATAATGTTCTTCCTCTCACAAAGCAGCATGTCAAGTATCAAACTGATTCGAGCATAAAATGTGGCCTGTAAAATGTCTACAAGCTCAGTGTTACACATGCTCACTCACAAACTCGCCCCCACACAAATTCATAATATTATCATGGATTTACCCAGTCGATCCTCTAGGTCTTTGATGATTAATTTCAGACTCCCTACTTCCTTCCTGAGAGACTCCTCCGTATCTTTTGCTCTGAGTTTTGAATCTGTGAGAATCTGCTGTAGCTCTTTAATTTCTGATCTATATTTGTTTTCTAGTGAATTGAGCTGTTGCCTCAGCTGTGAAAAGTAAAACCCATATCAAATACATAAGTAATGTGAATACCTTCTATCAAAGATAGCACGAATTCATAAATATGATAAATGTAATCTCTTCAGCCATGATTTTCGATTGCCTGCCTTACTCATCTCTTATATACCCTAATTGCCATAGTTGCATGCAAATAATTTTCTAGTTGACTAGACATCTCCAATGAAACATGAGACACAATGTTTAAAAAACCATGCATGGCTAAAAATGACAAGAAACATAATATTTTAAACACCATTCATTGCTTAAAATGATTCTAAACAAAACCAGTTGGTTATTTTACATTGTTTTTTGATAGTTAAAAAAAAAAATGAAGGAAAAGTTTCTTTCACATGTATGCACTTGCATGCAGGTATATGCAGTGAATAATTGTATTAAAAGAATATGTAATAAATGTGATGATACCACTTCCCAATTATTTACTGATAGAACAGACAAACAGAAAGCACAAATTCATCTTAAAATCCAGAATCATAAATGTATAGCATGCTCTGATTGCTCTCCAAGAAAACTAATTGAGTGAGAATTTGTTTACCTGAGAATATACTACTAAGGACCAGAGGTATACACATGTCAAAACTATTCTTCAATTAATTCCATTTCACTGAGAATTTTTACAAAATCAAATGAGAACAATGATTACTCTAAATTTCCACATCTCACACATACCTGTCATATTTTTCTGATGCCAATCTGGAATTACCTGCATTCAATAAGCTTTCTTGTCAAGTATGGAATGCCTATATCACCTGTTCTTTGTTAATTGTTACATTTTCTACTTTTGTGTCACCAACATATATTTTCTAAATAAGCAAATAAATATATAATTCTCTTTAGTTTGATTTTGACTTGCCCACACAAAATTATGTGTAATTTCTAAAATGTGTTCTGAAAATTTTAACAGTATTTCTATAAGTAATATCACATGTGAAAGTATCCAATCTACAATTTTTACCAATCATTCATTTTTTCCTCACACATTTTTTTGAGAGTGTGACAACTTACAGTAAATAGACATATAGATGCTGAAAATACATGCAGGCTCAATTATTATGCAACTCTGTATCCATCAATTGTTAATAAGTATATCTTTTATATTAAAAAATTTATTGATTTTCATCTGCTTTGCATTTGTGTTGGCATGTATCAAGCATTCTGCACCATGCCCAGTTTTGAGGCTACAGAATCTTCACAACATTGTTCATGAAATGATGTATGTTCTTATCCGAGATGATATACACACTTTACAAGCTAGGCAAGCAAATTATTGAGAGCAATGAACACAGTAGAGAGTATATGGTTTTCAACATATTTGGTACATTAAAGAAATATGGCACACAGAGTAAGGCAATATGGGCATGAGCAAAAACAATTTGAAGGGCATTTATAACCTCATGTCAGCTTTAACCTGCTCTAACAACTTTAACCTGATTAATCACCTAGAAAATATGTGATACGGTAAACTCAGCATCCAAAGTTGATGTGGATTTTAAGTATGTTGTCAGTATCCTCAAGGATAAACAGTTTGCAGGCATTTGAGGCAAAAATCATTGACATGCAATCCAAAATGGCAGACTGGTGGAGGCCTTGGAGTAACCTCAGATGCCTGTGTTTAGCAATAATAGCAAGTTTGGTCCATATAAGGCCAATACTTGCTTGGGAATTTGTCAGAATCCAAAATTTTACCTAGTTCAAAACCTGTTATAATCAAAGTAAAATATCAAATATCAAAAAGAGGATGGATTTTTAATACATCTGGGCAAATTTATTACCACAGATAGAAAATTTCCCTATATACAGTATATAATGGTTGAGTAAGACAGTCTATCTGAAAAAGTATGGAGAGTGGGATGAAATATGCACTGTATTTAAGAATTATGTACACTTTAATTCCCTTAAATCTTAAATTATTTTTGGAAATAGTTTCCTTAGATATATGTACAGACTTGATTTGGAATTAATGTAATGTGTACAATGCATTACCACAGTCTCATGATCCTTATTACAACTCTGATATTTCTCCAACAATTCTTGATATTTCTGCTTTTCTATTTTCATTTCCTGAAAGAAATATTGAAATTATAATCAGCATATATACAACAAAAGTATATACATGAGAGTCATGTTAGGAACATTAAAAGTACCCCAACAATAAGCTAAGACCACCAATGGAGGACTAACTATACACTTCATGTCTCAGGATGCCAGCACTGTGGCTTAATGAGCTGCATTATAATGTATTTTATTGCTATTGGAAAGATTCTAATAGATTCCCACTGATAATAATTAGATCTCTATAGTAAAGCCAAACATGCACCTGTTCTACCTATAGATGCTTAAATATTATTTTGCTGAATTGTACAGTCCTGTGTTCAGAATTTTTTTTTTACATCCATAACCTTTGTTATCCCATACCAGTGGTTCCACCCTTTATAGGGGTTGCACAGTTTAAAATGAATTAATCTGCTAGCCAAACAATAGTGTTTTCTTCTTCTGAACTTAGCTGGTGTAGGAGTTATAGTTTGAACAACCTGTAATCAACATTGGGTCTTGCACAAGAATATGCTAGCTTAAATATTTTGAGAATTTTCAAAAGATTCTTCCTTGAATACAGATATACCTGATAGTACAATAAAATTATTTTCAAAGTTTGATATCTGGTTATTTTCTATTTTAATAGCTTCATTCATATACAACATTTATATAGACAGTTTAATGCTTTAGTTATACTTGAAACAATGAATCAACACCAAGCAGTGTGCTTGCATATTAATAAAGCCTTGTTCTTCATTTAAACTTTTTGTACATATAGGTTAAGAACAAATCCAGAAAACCTTTAAAAGGAGGGTTCTACCAAAAATGGTACCTTTATTGCCTAAAAATGGGGTATTGTAGACCTCAAAATGGATTATATTAGTTAAAAATGTTCAAACAAAGGGAAGTTACAACCCCTGTAACACCACTTCCCCAAGATCATTCTCTTTAGACTTTAGACAAATTATTTATTTGCTGAATAGCACTGATAGGACTCCATTCATTCTGCCAGCCAATAAATGGCTTTTATGATAGCTGCTACCTTATACGGTTCTTAGACATGAATTGCAGCATCTGTTAATACTTCCAAAAATTTTTAATTCAAAAATTCATTTCATTGTCATGGCTATTTATAAAACTTATTAAAACTTATCATGATATTTATACTTGAAAAATGTAAAGTCAAGGGAGTGATTATGCCCATTCATTTCTTAATGAAATATCAACTTTACAAACATTAAAGATGCCTGGATACACAACAATATTTCTATCAATAATTTTTTTGGATACATCAATGACAAATTATTTCTTGAGCAGATTAAGCCCATAATAAAAACATGCTACTACACCTCTAAAATGAACTGAACTGTACCATGCTAATCTTCCAGTGTTCTGTTCAAGAAATGTACTGAACTAAACCATACCATACAAAGTGAATTTTACAGGCTATGTTTTCCAAGATCAAACAATACTGTGAAAATAATGCCCACCAAAATATAATAATAATAATAATAATAAAAATAAAATACAAGGAAAGAAAAAAGAACTGTGCAAACATCCTGTCACTAAACTTATTTTTACTGCTTTTTTAAATTTTCTCTTTCTGTCCATTTTAAATTGTGTCATTCAGAATTTCTAAACTTTTCTCATCCATATAATCTTTCAGTTGGCCTCTCTTTCCTGGCTTGATATCATGATAATAATCCATGTATATCTTATGCCATTGGAATACTAAAGAGCAAAGAAACATTTCTGTGTGATTCTGTTCATGTTATATTCTTGTGTGTCTCTGACAATCCAAGTTTTAGGTAAAATCTTATAAATTCCGTGTGCCACCTCTGACATTGACATTTCTCTACAGACTAACATTTCAAACTGTCACAAAATACGTCATAAAACCTTTAATATTTATGACATAATAAAAAAAAAATGTGGAAAATAAATTGCAAAGGGATAATACTGAATTTGTTCACACTTAATTTGTTACTATGCATGTATGCAGATCCTCAAACACTTTATTTTGAAACACATTCAAGTGAATAATGATTATCTAAAAGAGGCCCATCGGCCTTAACTGTCAATTGAGCATCATGTGCCTATCTACATACGTATATTGTAAGTAAATTGGTTGTAGTTTCTTCATAATTTATTGTCAAAGATTGGTTATAAGTTACAATACAGATGCTCTGATAAATACTGAAACATCATCCACGTAAGTCAAAAATAAAACCCTGCATATATCTCTTATGTGTTTAATTAAACCCCTTAAACATATCTAGTTTGTATTCACAGAACTCCACACTATTTTCAATCATTTTCCAAATACATATGGGGCATGATTTTTCTACAGATCTCCCCCCCCCCCGAGAAATCTCCCATAATCAACAATGGGAGAAGAAAAATATTAGTAAAACATGTAAACTTAGGGGCATTTGTATAAGTCCTAAGAAAATATGTTGGCAACCTATTAGGACATAAAACCTAGTCCTTGTCATAAAAATATTTTAGCTATGTATACTGTGATACAAGGCACAGTTATTTATTGGAAAAGTTGTTACTCATTATTGTTCTCTACAATGTGTGCAATATTGTCAAAACTTTACACAAAAACTTGCATAGTATTGCCCATGTGGCCTATTTATAAATTGTTTGAATTATTATAACCAAGCAAATAAACACAAATAATTATCATGTGTTCACCTAGTTTTATTAAATTGTGACAACTCTTATTACCTCTACAATTTTCACAGAGTGACAACTCTCACTGTGACACTTTTGTTTTTAAGCTGAAAACAGCAAGAAGGCATTTTAAATACTTTCTTCAAATTATTGCTTGTAAACATGCATAAGTGTTGTATTTCATATTAATGCACAAATATATGTGATCTGTCCATATGTCTATGCTATATACATTTTTGTTTGTCAAGAAATATTACAGTATCAACCAACAAGTAATTTATTCTATCAGAAAAAGTATTATCCCTACTCTGATTACATATCTAAGTCAGCAATGTATCATATAATGATGCCTGCATATTACATCTATTGAGGTAAACTAATGCATGTTCTGTTGTTCACTTTTACTTCTTGATATGTATTCTTATGTAAAGTTTGGACCCCTGTTTTAGACCCACCCTACCCACAGGGGTCATGATTGAATAAACTTCAATCTGCACTACCTGGCGATGCTTGTATGTCAATATGAGTAATTATGGCCCTGCTGTTATTGGAAAGATTTTTTAAAGATTTTTCTTTAATGTTCAGTGGTTCAGGAGAAAAAGTTGAAAAAGTGAAAAGTTTATGCATGACGGATGACTATGGACAAAAACAAATAGGATGTTTCTAGCATCAAATTTGGCATTGAATATTAATGTCAGTTTTCATAAGACATCTCTGTTCATGTTTGGTACCAAGGACTGATGAAAATCTGTTACTTCAAAGAAATAATGCATTTTTACTTATAAGCTATAAAGCCTTGCCTTAACCTCTAAGTCAATGGTCCATTCAGAATTTCAAAATTTGGGCATATTATCACAATCCATTCAGTTTGGTTGTTTGATGTTCCAATAAAGACCAAATGGCAAACATTTTCAAGACTTTTTAAGAACTGTAAAATTAGGCAGTTCAGTTAGTGAAGTATTGTAGAATACAGCTGCTTTGGATCTTGTTTGTACATGCATTGAATTCAGTATTTACCAAGACAAAGTCTTCTTTTAAATGATCCTCCATCTGTTTCAGGGCCTTTGCATGATTCTCTTTCTCCCTCTGGATAGCCTGTTGTAACTACAAATAAAGATGCCCTCTGAGCTTTGTGAATATTGTACTTCTCTAGTAGCTAAATCATCATTAATGATCTCAATTATATAAAATCAGAAGTTTGGTGAGTGGAATTTTTGATGAATTCTTTGTACATATCATTGACATACATGTGAGAAATACAAGAGGCCAACAGGCCTTATCAGTCACCTGAATATTAGTATAAACTAAATTCTAAAATTCATCAGCAGTATAAAACAATATGTTTTCTTAAAACACAAATGCCCCAGAAAGTGCCCATATTGATAAAAGACTTTACATAATGTAATAAATGACATATCAACACTTTATGATGTATTTTGGACCTGCCCTAGAGTAAGAATTCTGGGGTTGTAAAATTCCCAATTTTAGTACATTGCCTTCTCCTTTTCAGTAAATTGAATTTCAGTTTTAATATAGTATAGCATCATAAAAATGAAGGAAGTTTTTGAAATGATAGACATTTAATCACTATGACCATTTTGGCCTCATCCTGGTACCAAAACCCCTACCCCTGGGATTAAGAAATTTATAAGTTTGGTAAAGAGATATCTGCTCCTATTAAAATATCCATTTAAATTCAACTTATATTAATGGCATTAAAGAAAATAATGTTTAAATGTTTTACACATAAACTATGTCAAATTTGGACCCACCCTAAAATCAAAACCTCTACCCCGGGGATCATGATATTTACAATTTTGATCAAAACCTTCCTTCTCTATATGACTATGCATTTAGTTTTACAGATGTAAAGGAGATTTTTGAAAAGTGGTTCATTTATGGTAGTTTCTGCCCCACCCCTAAGGCCGCTGGGTGCAAGAGTCCTGAAAATTACAATTTATGTCCCCTTGTCCAAAAGATGCTCAATATCAAATTTGAAAAGAATTGGAAGGATAGTTATCAAGAAGAATTTATAATATTCAATTGTTAACATACACATTTAATCACTTTTGACCACACCCTGATACCAAAACCCTACCCATGGGATCATGAGAGTTACAATTTTGGTAAAGGGCTACATACTCTTTCTAAATATCTATTTAGTTTCAATTTAGTATCAATAGCATTAAAGTAGATGTTATTTAAATGTTTTACACATACACACTATATACCAAGTTTGGCCCTGCCAGAACCTCTGCCCTAGGGAATATGAAATTTACAAGTTTGGTTGAGACATTCCTGCTCCACATGACTATACATTTAGTTAATTTTACAGATATGTAGTTGTATAAAAGATTTTTAAAAATGGGTCCATTTTTGGCAGTTTTTGTCCTGCTTCTAAGACCCCATGGGTATAGGATATCTGAAATTTACAGTTACATCTCCTTTGTTCCACAGATGCTTCATACCAAATTTGAAAAGAAATGAAAGGGTAGTTATCAAGAAGTTAAAAATGTTCAAGTTGTTCTTGCACAACAGATGACAGACACATACCAATAGTGGAGTATAAACTCAGGTGACCTAATAAATAGTAATACTGTACCAATGGAGTTCACATAGACCTTAAGTTTTTAGAAAGAGTTCTCATCTCTGTTGAATCAGTGAATGATCATCTACCTCTGACTTAAAATCATTTGTGAATCTCAAGAGTACACATTACATGTATCTAATGGTACATCAAATATGTATTACTTTCCATAAATATTCTATGTACAAAAATATATGCAAATTGCATAAAACCCAGTTATAAGAATATTCTTTACAAATTGATATACAGCCCTTATATAAAAATTCTGCAAAACACACATATTTCCCTATAATTTCCATGTAATTTGTATGTTGTATCAATGTCACATGGAATCTGAATTCCATGTAAAATTTCTTTGTAGCTACAGAAATTTTTCCTTCAAAAAAAAAATCAATACATTAGAATTTGATATTCCATATATATCTTATGTAAGTAAATGAGGATAATTTCCATGCACAGGATTACAATAATTTTCACATATTTTCCATATTGCATTGGAATTCCATGTAGTTCCAAAGCCATGCCTTTGTCTTTAATACTAAATGGGTATAAACACAGGAGTCTGAAGTTTTATCAATAAAATTCAAATAAAAATCTTTTTAAAAAAAAATTATCCACTGTTTTCTATAAAAATACATGCACTTTAATAAAAAAATGGGGGATAATTTTTTTCTGGATTGGATAATTTTTTTTTTCCAGATTGGATAATTTTTTCCATATTTTTATTTCAATTTAACTTCAGACTCCTGTGGTATAAATATGGGTAACAGTTTGATCAGATCAGTATATGGAAGGATTTACAAGTATGGGAAGTTGGCAGATCTGGAGTTGTGATATTTTGCTAATAAGAAATGCTAACACTAAAATACACCCATCCAATAGATTCAATAATGCAGCTGTAATCAAGGGAGGGATTAACCTCCAAATAAACCATATTCTGTCAAAAAATGTTCTCAGAATGTTCTTTCTCTCATATCAGAAAGTATCAATAAAATGTTAGTTCTGAGATGACTTTGTTAAAACATCGATTTGACTAAAGATTTTACTCTAATAAAGTGTGATGCAAAATTATTACTTTCCAAAATATTCTTGACACTAATACTATAATGTACACAAAGTTTGATGATCCTACCCTTGTTATATATAATATATAAAAATGGGGAATGCTCCAATAAAATTTGGGAGAGTTGACAAGTTGGAGAAAAAAAGATTAAAAGTACACAGATAGATGATAGCAGAGAGATGACAGAGGACATATAAACTTTGATCAGAAAAGCTCATTAAAACTTTTATTTCAGCTAGTCTAACATGCTTATATTATGTAAGTTATAATGGATTAACAATTTTTCTTTGTTATTCTGAATATCATCTATGAAATGTTGTAATGGCTACCTTCTCAGGCCATCCCTCTGATTCTGCGATTTTCTGTCGAAAACTATTCCTCAGCTGTTCTATTCTGTTTTGATGTGAAGTGATCATTATTTCTCTAAAAAAAAGTTTTGGATAAATAAAAGTTAGAATAATATTCAACAAGAGGCCAATAAGTCACCTGAGTATCAAATAACAAGAGAACCATGGGTGATATCAGTCAAACTAAGAGTTGCATTGTTTCTGTGTAATATATTAAATCCAAATTACAGTCCCACCCAGACTTAAAGGGGGAGCAGGGATCTATGTATGATCTGTGTTTTGAGACATAAAAGCTATTCTCTGAGGCAGCAAAGTCACCAATGGAAATAGCTTTTTTTGTTGAAGGGGTCATAAATTTGCTATTTCTAAAATTAACCATTTTCTAATGGTTTCATTATAATGAAACAATTTACATAGATTATTTATCAGACATAGACCATACTTTTACGTCTGCTAATAACATTATGTCACAGATCTCCGGATTCTTGGATATGCTCTATCTACTGAGTATTTTGAGTGGTTAAAAATATCAGTGAATAATAATGAGGGAGTAGCTAAGATTTTGCAAGGAATAGTGCATTTTAAGGGAAATAGACAGGTTCAAAATTTTGCTTTTTTATAGAGGAAAATTAGTTAAGGTATAATAATCTGACACATTGTATTATATATCCTTGTGGTTTAATCTTGAGAACAGTATCATTTAAGAGTTTTCCCATATGATACATATCCCTTTGTGAATTTCAGAGGTCATGGTTACAATAGACAATCTTGAACCTGATGAATTCAAAACTTGCACAAGATTAAAAGAGCATGTTGTTGGTGCAATGAGTACATCTTTCAAACTCCACCAGCTGGCTTCAGTTTCTATGATCATACATAATGTTCATTTCCTCTAATGTTTCCAACTACAAATATTTACATTCCAATGTTTTTGCCTTTGATATCTTTATCAACTGTAATGATTGCCATTTCCTTATGAATGCAATGTAGTTGTGAACAATGCATGTACAAAGCTTGATAAATATAGTACATCCATTTTAGTGACTGGGAATCCAACAGAAATGAAAGCAGAATGTAAATATAAGAAATAAATGTCATTTTTTAAAATGCATATAGTTATGAATTGCAACACTTCATGTTGGCATACTTTACATATAGCACAACATGGGATTTATTTTAGTTATTCTTGTTACACCAAAGATAGCTTCACTGAGGATAATTTCCATTGTCAATTTAAAATCTCATCTCAGAAAGTTTTCATTAATTAGATTTTCTCTATCAAAGAATTTTATTTCTAACTCATAAGTGAATTTAAGATCAATTTAGGAGTTAGGTTACCCTGTTCATTTCCTGACAAGGCTTAACCTGGTACCTTTAGAGTTTAGGAGTATAAATTCAGCATTATTTTTATTACTATTTCAAATCAGATTATTCCTAAGTGAGCAAGTTAACCTCATTCAGTGACATCCCTTCTCCTTTAACAATATATTTCAAAGTGTAAAGGTATGTAATTTTCATTTAACACTGCTGGTTTCTATTGTTACATGTGTTAATTGTTATTTAATGTAATTGATTCATACACTTCATTTTGTCAATTACTGCCTATTACAATTGTAAACACTCTCAGCTGTATGATTTATTTTGTAACAATTATTTTTCTGTAATCATACTGGAGTTTGTTCTCCTCACTACTCGGATCAGCCTGGTGATACTCACTCCTGGGATCAGCCAAAAGATCTTGGTTGTTCACTCCTGGGATAAGCCCAGAGTTATAGCTGATCAACTGCTCCAGGGATCAGCCTGGAGTTCTTTGTTCATATCATGGGATCAGTCCTGAGTTATTCTTGCTCAATCCTGGGATCAGCCCAGAGTTCAGTTGTATACATCCTGTGATCAGCTCAGAGTTAGCTTGTTCACTTCTGGGATCATCCCAGAGTTCTTGTTCTGAGAGATAGACAATATTGGGATTTGTCTACTCTTTAGTGTTCGTTATTAGTTGTCTGTGTATGCTGATCATAGATGGGTATATGAGAAGCCCCCAAGATGCCAAATAATATAATACATAGTGAAGTTATCTTTCATACAATTACCTTGTCCTTATTACAACATCAAGTCAAATACAGATAACGCCTGTAGCAAAAGAAATAAAAACTGCTCAAGATATTTTTTTTGGCCTCCTGAAAGTAAATTTAAATCAACAGCAGCAACACTGCTCTCAGTATATACGTACCTTTCAGATTTCAGCTGATCTATTTCATCTTTTGCCTTTTCAAGATCTTGTTTGATTTCTTTACTTGCAGCTGAAAGTATACAAGCATGGAACCTGATATGTCTGTACCTACATCTACACAAGAATTCTCTATACACCCTTAGAAACCTACAATGTATGTGGAGAATGATGCCTTGATCCATGAAGTGAATCAGAGTAATGGATCTGAACTTTCATTTGGATTGTAGCAGTACATAGATTTTACTTACTAACTGTACGTGTAGCTTTCTGGTGAAACTCCTCGCCCTTTGCCTGTTCTTCATGAAGTTTACTTTCCATGATCTTCAATTCCTTTATTCTAGACTGTAATTCTGCCTCCTTTTGTCTCAGATGACTTTGTAATCTGTCAAAGTTAGGAGTGCAACAGAAATGTAACATTTACAATCACTGAAGTAAAATGAGGTTCAAAATTTCTCTCAGGAAAAATACACAGATAAATGTAACACATCTTGATCTAGTTAGATTGCAATTAGCATCTACTGACTTTTTATTGTTCATTTCATTGTCCTGATCACGTTGTCGAAACTGTGATGTTAGTTCCTCGACTTCTTTTGCTTTATTCCTGAATGGAAAGAGTAAAATGTAGGTCAGTACAGTCAAATGCTATGTTGAACACCAGTATTTCTTGGTAAAACATAATGTATTTGTTTATATATATGTTTCAAGATTTAAAATATAATCTACCTGAGTTGTTCTTTAAATTGTTGTGCTTCCATTTGTAGACTTCTGCTTTTTGACAAATTTTCATTGAGCTCTGTCTGCTGTGCTGCATGCATGAGAGGGAAATTTCAAATTTTAAAAACAGTGGGTGTACTTGATTTGTCTACACTGACCACAAAGTATACACTTTACCGTAATCAAGTGTAAAGGTGTACACTTTTTGGCATATACCACCTACAACTTGTACAGGGCATGCATAAAAAAAAATTCAATATGGCTGAAAACTACTGAGGCAGAAAATTTGCAGATTTCTCTCTCTACTTCTGTTAATTATCAAGTATATAACAGGATAATTCCAGTGCACTTACAAGAGTTTAAAATGTATTTTAAAGAATAAATGAAAACTATTAATATTTTGTACAATCATCAAAAACATGTTCGGAGCCAAAAAAAATCAGCAAATATTTTGGAGTATGGTTTGGTATTTTTCAGCTGTGACTGTTTCAACATCCATATTGGATATACTACTACATGTATACTACACCAAATTGCACCTGATCATAAGGTGTAAATCAACTACACTGGATGTACAAAGGTATAGACAAATCAACTGACCAGTATTAAGTGAACTCTTAGAGCAATACAAACTCTAACTGACAGTAAATTTAAAATAAAAGAACAAATAGTTTAATAAATTTATGATTGAATATATATGATCTCATTGAATCAAAGTGGATCTGAAGCAATAAACCCGTCAAATCAGCAGAAAATGTCAATTCATGAATCAATGTCTTCCTGATAGTAATTCCTGTTCATAATCTCTGTTGTACAATGACTTTGAATGTCCCCAGTTTAGAAAAATTCCAAAGAGAGGCACTGTGCAAGTGTCAGATTTGTAAATAATTTATCCTATATGCCAATTTCATAGAAAATTTATTATCACAATTTTATTTTAGTGGTACTTATAATACTTAAGCCATTCATGGCATGATATACAACAAAATGTGTAGTTACTTCATGTCATTTTCATCTTCCATGACCTTGGTCTCAGGCAACCCAATTATATTCCTGTGTCTGATTATACAACGACTGCATTTGAGGCTATGGCAGTTTATATGAAACGCTCATTGTAGGTATGCTCTGAAGCAACACTTCTTTGTTTATTTGCTGAACTTTTCATCAAATCTTGGGATTGTATTAGTTATACCTACAGGTGTTAAATGGTGCATTTTTGGATAGTTGAAATGTACCATCAAAAATTTTCATGGGTGTTTAATATTTATTCATTTCATGGCAGCAACATATCCAAAAATTTAAATCCTCAACAACTCTTTATTCATAAAATCAACACCCCACTTTTCCAACCTCAAACATTTTAGCACAAGAACATAAATGATTCTACATGTACATATTATCAAATAATTTACATTTATCTGTCAGTCATACCTAAGAAAAAAATAATTTCACTTTTGAAAATACATGAGAGCATGACCTGTGCTCTTCATGTCAGCATACTTCTTGAAACATGTTAAAGCTTCATGAAAAATATGCTGATGTGAAGCATTGCAATTCATACCCTCATGTATTATCAAGTATGAAATTTACTGCTTATGTTTACATTTTACTTTAATTCTGCCAGAATTCCTAGCTGTTAAAATAGACATAATATATTCATTAAGATTCATATGCACATTATTCACAATTGCATCATATTCATGAAGAAATGGCTATCACTACAGTTTGTAAAGATATCAAAGGCAAAAACATTGGAAATGTAAATATTTGTATGTGCATGCATATTTATCAATGATGAAAATATTCATTGTATAGATTTTTAAAATAAAGAGAATCTCACTGAGAGTTTCACACTATAAAATACAAGTACTTAATTGGACATTTCCTCATTAATTTGACATGTTGCATTCTATACAAACTCATTTATAAAAGGTGTTCTAAAATTTTTCTGTCCCATTTTTTTTGTCTTCAGAAAAGAAATGTTTCATTTGTTGATGAACAAACAGAAGAAGAAATTAAGTACATGATGCACTGACAGCCCTCGATAGCCAATCAAACTACATCATTATCAAAATAACTATTTCATTCTCTATTCTCAACAAAAGAAACATGAATTTATTCCATCTTAGAATTTTTAACTAAACTATAAAGCATAACTATACTGTACCATTCAGTAAACTTTCCAGCTGAGTGATCTTTTGCTGTAGTTGCACACTCTCACTGACAACTCCTTGTAATTTGACTACTTCTCCTTCTGTTGATTTAAGTTTCTCCCTCAGCGCAACCACCATGACAGATGACTCAGACTTCTCTGACTCAAGACTCTCTATTTTATCAAGTAATGCTTTTTTACCTACAGAATAACATCAAGTAGTTAAGTTTTCTGATTATAGACAAACCTTTGTACCTAGTATGAACTGCTAATATCTCTCGATTACTAGGCTGTGATCCAAAAATTGACTTTTTTTCAAAATTTAAACTGTGATTATTTTATATGTAAATATTAAGAGACAATACAACATCAAATAGCATTCAGTAAAAACAAGAAAAGGACACTTGCTACCAACAATTCGAACTTCTCTGTTTCCTAATATTTCTGTGTAAAATGTGAAAACATGTAAATAATATCAACATTACAAACTGAATGACATCAAGTTGATCAAATTATTAGTGTTTACTGGGTATTGGTTTCCAGAGTTTTCCTGAGTAGAGACACTCTGTAATCACTTGATCTCTGCTCTAGTTACATCATATTGGTAATGTATCAATAAATACTATATAGTAAGGAAAATTTTCAAACATACCCAAATTTTGTCAAAAACTGTAAAAATGTCAAAATTGGAACTCTTCAAGTGGTTGAAAAATTTGCAAATTAGTAGATGTCTTTAAAACAGCTTTTTAACAGTGACCTTGGTCTTGGTAAAATGACCTTTTTTCAGGGTCTTGACACATGTGTAATCATAAGCGATTTTGAGCAAAGTACAAACTAGATACTCAGTAGTGTTTCATGCTTTTAAAGATTTGCATTTTCAGTTTAAGTTAAAACCCACCCTTAGGGCTAGAAATATTCACCCAGCAGTAATGAATTTCATAATTTGGGTAAAGGTCTCCATGATCATCATAACTATTCACCCAGTTTGTGTGCTAAATGTTCAGATTTAGAGAATAGATATAAGAATTTAATTCATTTTCACTCTGTGATATCCATCCTCCTGCTCCAGGGGCCATGTGTTTTGCAATTTTTGGTAAAATGATCAGTCATAATTTGGTAAAAGTCTTTATGATCAATATAACTATTGTGTGCATATGGTCAGTTTTTTTTCTAAATGGTCAGGGGTAGAAAAATAAACGTTAACACCTATTTCATCTTCATATTAGATCCATAGAGCCCTACCATGGAACCTAAACCCCTTTGGCATGAATTCCACAATTTGTGTATAGGCCTCAACAGTTTCACAGGTGTTCATGAATAGACAAAATTATTAAAGCACTTAGAAATTTCCACTAATTAATCCATATAGTCCTGCCCTGAAACCTGAACCTTATACCCAGGGGTCAGAATTCTCATAAATTTAATAGAGGACCCCATGATCAGTATAACTATGCACCTAGTTTTGGGGGTCCTAGATATTCAAAAATAGTCTATAAGATTTTAAAAATTTGATGCATTTTCATTATGTGAAGTGAAGATAACAAACAGTGATCAATCTCAAAAATTTTGTAAAGAATACAAATTTAGAGTAGAGCAAACACAGAACCCAAGGTGGGTTGGAGGAGTAAGCATACCCCACGGAATGGTCACACCCAACATGAACCCTACACCTTGATCAGGTACATGGAGTAATCCATAGTCAAAATTATATCATATAATCCATATACCTAGTCCTGGTGCCTGAATCCCTGATCGAGTGGCCACTTAAGCATAGCTTTGATATTCAAACACTTAATGCATTCTCACTAGATAATCCATATAATCCCACCCTTAGGTCTGAACTCTAAACCGTGGAGCTATAAATTCCCTAACTTCTATGGAAGATTTCATACTCAGTATAACAATACAACCATTCATTTATACAAAGTACCCAGTAGTTAAGAAGATTTTTAAAGACTGAAGTACATTAAGTTTTCAGTCCTACCCCTAGAGCCCTAAAAGGGCAGGTACCATGGAGTTCACAGTTTCTGTTCTCCTATCCCAAAATAATGTTCCAAAGCAATTTTTGGTAAAAACTGGCAATGCAGTTTCTGATAAGTTTATTATTGGAAATCATTAGGAACAAAATACAACCAAATTTTTGTGACATATGACAACACAAAGAAAATTCCTGAGAATTACATTTCTTATCAAAATTAACATTTTTGAAGAAATACAAAAATTTTGTTGAAGTGTTCACTCATTAAACTTGATTTTAATATGGAGACATTTTGCCCAACTAGTTGACCTAATCAGTACTGACCCAACGATACTATACAGTCAGGCATAGGTAATATTGTACCAATCCAAATTCTCATAAAATTGCTAAAAATTTATCAACAATTATAAACATTTTCAAAAATTACAATATTTATTTGATTATGAAATCAATGTATACGCATACAGAGAAGAAATCACCTAATTTGTCTACTTTACTTACCATTGATCTGACTAGAACACCTATCCATAACTGTTGACAGTAAAAGTTCCATTTCTTTATTCATTTGCTTGTCTCTCTGTTCTATAAATTTGTGGATATCTTTTATCTCATCACGATGTTCTTGCAATTTTCTTCTCACTGCTGGCAGATTTCTGTCATACATGGAGTGCTTTTGTCTGAAAAAAGCAAAAAATTACTCTAAACAACCGAATTTGACATTGAATGCTATGGTATCACTTGTAATGGTCTTTTGACTTAGTTACATAGTGAAAATAAAAAGTCAAAAGAGTGAAAAGTTTAACACAGCAATGAAATGACAAGAACCATATAACTTTTAATCAGAAAGCTGAAAGAAGTAGATGTGTCAGATTGACATGAATGTCCTCACCAATATTCAAATTGAAAAGAATACCTATTGTTGGTTGATGAAAGTTACAAAAGAATAGAATTTCAGCAATCATTAATATGGTATATTAAGCTTTTGATAATTATTGACTGACAAAGCACTTTGAATTTAAAACTGGTGCCCCTTGTAATTATCCCTAGAAGCCATGTTTCTGTGAACCCCTTTAATAATCAACTGTCCTAAAACTCACAGAGGAATATATAGTGAGTGACCTTATATCATGTACGACTATATATGATTTAGTAGTGTCTACTTTTCATATAGTGAGAAAGTAGACACTACCTTATAGTTATGTATAACTATATTTTCATCCTGCACTAAGGCCTAAACATCTGCCCTATAGTATATGACACATTTGGCACAGGCAAAATATATTGTGGTTATCTACAAATTCTTCACATTTAACTAACATCTAACATATGACCTGAATTTTTAAAGTCATATCCAAACATTGTAGTTGGGTGTTTATTTCAACTACTATGGGTTGCATTTGCAGCCTTGTGGTCATAGATTCTTGTGAAAAAGTAGACACTACTAAACCATACATAGTCATTCACTAACATCAAAGAATGTCCCCATCCACTTTGGGCAACTCTAATATTCTGTGGGTGGGTGTTATATAGCTGTTTTTAAGGTATTCTGGTCAGCACTACTGTTTACTGGAGAACCTACAATAGTTCATCACTGATTTGTCTAGATGCATTCATTATTCCATTCTCTAGTGATCATTTTTCAATTTTTGCCCTTGACTTCAGTGAATACACATTGTATGTCCATTGTTGCTTTTTTGGGTAGTTCTAAAGAATAATGGGACTGGGAGAAATTGCTCATGTTGCCTTTTTTAAAATCTTTTAACAAAACCTAAAATGGACTGTGTGACACACACATTGTGACTGCGTTATCACAGGGATATTGAGCAGTAGCATACCTGTGTACCTGAGTTAAAAGTCACTGCTAATTATATGTGTACTAGACTGACCAAATTGGACTGTGATCAAATTACAAAAATTTGCACTATGCACTTTGAAAGAACCATTGCAATGGTGCACTAAATTTATTTGTGTCCATGTTTTGGCATTTGCACTAAAAACTCAAGTATCAAATTTTCTTGTTTTATAGTATTTTCCCTCAAAACAGCTATTCTTTATGCAAGAGTTAATGTTAAGAAAGCCTTTGGCATGTTAACTACATTGTATAGCCTAAAATATAAATAGAACATTGCAAGTTTAAGCAACCAAGACCACAATTCGGCTAATTCTTCCACATGATTTTCCTTATTTTTAAATATCAAAGAGACTGACTTGGACAATTGACTAAGGGTATTTATAGACTAAAACTGTAGACTATGTGAGAATACAATTTTGGTGACAATTTGCCATGTAGTTTCTAGTAAACAGAAGTTGAAAATTTAATTCAAGATGATGAACAGGAAGTGATTGTAATTGGTTGCCAGAGTAACTCACATGACCTAAGAACCCTTCATACTATGTAAGTCAGAAAAAAATATCTTCTCCCCCATTTCATTTTAAATTACCTGTATTCTTCTTTCAGTTTCATTGCAGTTTCAAATTTGACCTTCAACTGTCTATTTTCATTTCTTAATTCCTCGTCACTTTTCAAGTTGTTCTTCAGTGTCGTGATACTGTAAATCAAGATAAGTAACAGCGCTATGGTAAATGAAATTAAATATATCAACAGTTTGATCTCTAATGCACCATACATGTCTACTATTAATGTGCCATACTCATATGAAATCCTTCATTGTATTGGTAAAATATTTGAATTATTTAATTTGATATTCTAAACTTGTTTGCAATGCTCACCATAGTCAGACATCATCAATTTTCTAATCATTTCTAGAAGACTGTAATGATCAGACAATATTTTCTACTCTCTGAGAATATTCTTTGTAATCATGCAAGAAAAACATTATAAAAATATTTAATAAATGAAATAGTAAATAGGTACCCTGCGTGGTACTTTAGGGTAAACGTTATTGTATTTAGAGGGAGCATAGTCTGGGCCCCATCCCTGGCTGCTGCCCTATTATATTAGTTAGCTTTTAAAGTTGTTATAGAGTAGGTTCTGGGTAATAAAGAAATTTTTTAAAAAAATCATGGAAGAAAAAAAAATTTTGATGCTACATGCTATCTTTCTGCCAAAAATTTAGTTCTAATTCTGTGATGAATGCATCCTAAGTCTACAAAAAGTAGAAAAAATATCTGAAAAATTGCATACTATGACAGGTTTTGGCAATGAAATTTATATTTTACTTCCAATTCTATTGGAATTCTTGGCCATTAAAATAGTTATACTAAATTTATCAAGATTCATACACACATTGCTCACATTCATGAGGAAATTGCTAACAGTGATATCAAAGGCAAGACCACTGGAGATGTAAATTTATCAAAATGCAGCATTTTCCCCACAAAATCTAGAATTTTCAAATCTTTATGCCCTGTGTTTCCATCAATATAACTATGCAATCTTTTAGTTACCAAAAATAAATGTACTTTTTATCTATGCTTAAAATTAAACAGAAATGAGCATTTGTTTGAACTGGATATTACCAAGAACATTTTAAGTATTAAAGTCAAACTAGTCCTTTCAAATGTCTCCATAAAGCTAAGAAAGCCAAAATTTGACATTACTTCACATTATCTGGAGGTGTAATTTAAGAATAAAATACAAAAACTGTCAAATTCTGCCTTGATCTGCATTGAAGTGGTTCCTAGCAATACTTCCAAATCTTTAAAGTTTACTTAAGTTATCACTCCAAAACTAATTCACCCAGTTGAGGATGTACACATGCATGCACACAATGTGACATGCACTCACCCACACATTTCAGTATCCCTGTCTTTGTTTGTAAGGCTTCCAAATGACTGAAATAGAAAAAGCCATTGTAACAAAAAACACCTACAGGATTTCTTTGGCTTCCAGATTACGTTTTATGTCGGTGTTTTCCTCTTTCAATTTTTCTATTCTTTCTTTTAATTCTTCTTCCCGTGCCTCACATCCTTTCAGTGTTTCTAATTCAGCTTCTGTCTTTTTCAGTTTCTCTTCAAGGGCCTTAATCTCATTATGAATTAAATAACTAACACCACAGTATTTACAAACAGTCTCATCACGTTTCATTTTCTGGATTTCGTGTGGGAGTGGGTTTTTTGGTGTATACTTTTCAAATTCCTCTTGATCAATTCCATTTTCCATATTGCTGCCTTTTTATAACAATTAGTCTAAAATGAAATCAGCATCTCACACGAATACACCCAGTAGTTATAGACATCTAAAAAAAAGAAAATAAACTTTAGTAATTCACTAATTAGATTCAAACTTTACTAAATGTCATGATCATATAATAATTTCATAAAATTTCAAACTTTACAATTTTAAAATTCCTGAACTTTATACTGATAATCTGATCAAAATAATAATCACAATCTTGGATTTAGTTCCCCATCTGAATGCCATTACCAATCAGATTCCAGAGCAGGATTTTATTTCAATCAGATTCTTCTTCCTCTTAATTGTCAGTTCACAATATGGCATCACTGTAACACTGAGTTAAAAGACAAAAATATCATGCATACAAAATTTACATTCCTGAATTATGAATTCATAAGAGAGATGATACACAGGTAAAGAAATACATGGTTGAAATACAATATTTCAGAGACTCTACATCTTATGACAAACTCGTAACAGTGGCTGTTGTCATTTTACTAACACTAACATCATTGCCTACTGAACTATGTTACATCTCCGAAGTAGTTTGTGACACTATAGCTATTTGGTACATTGTGATGTCACAATGATAATGGCTCTTAAATCCAAGAGAAGTGGAAAAATGAAACTTTTGGGATTTTTACTTTTCTCAAATTCTCTGCCAAATTTCATGTCAATTTGATGATATATTCAAAATAAAATTTCATTTGTGTAGTACATTACAATTTTAAAATATTAATCAAATTGAAGGTTCCATTTATGTATGTATGATGATAAAAGGCAATTTTAGTAGTGCAAAAACAGAGTTAAATATTGTTGTTGTTCAACATTGATTGTCAGTTTGAGTGCTTCACATTCCAATGACACATTAAATACATTGAAATATTTTATTTAATGTGTTTTGAAAAAAAAATTTCATTGATAGGGTTTTCTTTCTTTCTTATTTTTTTTTCTCAGCAAGATCATTTACATATGTCTAAAACAATAGCAAAAACAGGGTTTTTTTCATAGTACATGTAAATGTTCATGTATTAGACGAATTCAAAATTCTGAAAACTAAGATACTGAAAAAGTATTGAAAGTGTATCCAGTCTGTGTAGACTTCAGACAAAAATTATTTTCAGACAAAGTTTAAAAGGACTATGATGTAATATTAATCAGTTTTCATATATTATCAGGGGAGGTGACTCTTTTATGCCTTCAACTCCATGGAAGACAAGAACCTCAAAATGATGTTTGTATTGAAGATGCCCTATAATATGATTCTACCGTGTTTTAGAAGAATTCATTGACAAATATTTTTTTTCATATGCCACTGTCCTGCCTACCCTTAAAACAAAACTAATTAACGATTCCAAATGAGATAGTAAGAAAAGGATTCATTTGATATAGTAGTACACTTCAAGGTCCGTACTTTCAGGTTCTCGTGTTTCAAACTGACTACAAGAATTATATCAATAGTGACAGGATGACATATCACATGCATTAAGTCAGTTAGTACATGGTAGAGCACATGCCCAGAGATCCAGGGGTCCTGGTTCAGACCCTGATACTGTCAGTTGTGTTTTATTCTTTCCCATCACATTTAATGTCATAATCTATCTCTGGACCTGAAACATGATAAAATTGCCTGCAAGGGAAAAGTCTGCAAGTCATTTAAAGGTGCATGTACCAAACAAGCCGGTTCAACTAACTCACCACATACATGTAGCTCAGTGATAGTACACAGGTCTGATTGAAATTAAAATTAAATTCTGGGGATTCTATGTCTGAATCATAGTCTGCGAGAAAGCAAACTATTTACTTAAGTAATTGTAATGATTACTGATATTTGATATTGAAATATCAAAACAAGGGCAATTCTGTTGATATCATACAATGTTCATCACTATATTCATCCTAAAACAGCTAAAAAAAGGGGGGGGGGGGAAGAGGCCCATTGGCCACATCGCTCACCTGAATCACCTTGCCCCATATTTAAAGATTTTCCCTATTTATTCACATGCAAAACTTTGATCCCCTATTGTGGCCCCACCCTAGACCCCAAGGGCCAATATTTTAACAAACTTGAATCTGCACTGTGTCAGAAATCTGCCATGTAAATTTGAACTTTTCTGGACCAGTGGTTCTTGAGAAGAAGACTTAAAGATATTTTTTCTATATTTTTACATGTAAAACTCTGATGCCCTATTGTGGTCCCACCTTACCCTGGGGGCCATGATTTAAAAAAAAAATGAATCTGCACTTTGTAAGAAAGCTGCCATGTAAATTGAACTTTTCTGGCTCAGTGGTTCTTGGGAAGATTTTTAAATGACCCTTCCCTTCACCCCTATATTTGCATTTTTGTGATTATCTCCCCTTTGAAGAGGTTATGGCCCTCCATTTGAACAAACTTGAATTCCCTTCACCCAGGGATGATTTGTACCAAGTTACATTGAAATTGGCCTGCTAGTTCTGGAGAAGATTTTTAAAACATTTCAGTGTATTTTTGCTTTTTCGCTATTATCTACCCTTGGAGAAGGATGTTACCCTTCATTTGAACAAAATTGAATCCCCTTTACCAAAGGATGATTTTTGCCAAGTTTGAATGAAATTGGTACAGTAGTTCTGGAGAAGAAGTAAAAAAAAATGTGAAGTTTACAGAGAGGTGGATGGACAGAAGAATGACCAACAACAGGTGATCAGAAAAGCTCACTTTAGCTTTCAACTCAGGTGAACTCAAAACTGATTCAGTACAAAATGAAGAACATGGTTTGTCTACAGGCATTTCTGCAGCATTTCAAACCTCTCCAACAATTTCTTAATTCTCAACTTCTAAAACTTTCAATGCAAGTTAAAACTGGAGCATGGAGTATAATATCACAGGAACTGGTGATTTTGTCTATGCCATACCACCCGCTAATAAAAAACACTCATATGTTTTGGAGTTGTTTTTTTTTTTATTAGGGGGTGGAATGGAATAGACCCTATCTATTATTGTTACAGACAAAATTACCATTTGTTTTTTATTAGAGGGTAGTATGGTATATAGACCCTTATTATTGTCACAGCAAAGATAACTGGTTCTTATGATAATATAAGTGCATGAAAGTATGTCATCTATCTGTGTTAGCCTTAACGATAGCTCAATTTCAAATAAACCAATAAATACGCCTGCTTTTCATTCTGACTGTCCGTTCCCCGTTTAAACCAAAATCAAATTTACATTCCAAGAAGCAGATTAGAGTTATTTAAAAAATCTTACGTACCCGATTCAATAAAACTTTGGAATTCATTGAATTTAGAAACCAGAGAAGCCATCTCAATCAATGCATTCCGCAAAAACATAATACCACAAATTACAATTCCTCCTCCATACTTTTCCTTTGGAAAAAGATACACAAACATTATCCACACCAAGCTAAGACACAATTGTATACTTCTAAGTGATCTTCACAAACGCAATATTACAGATTCTCCTTATTGTTCATGTGGGCACATTGAAGATGCATACCATTTCTTCTTTGCTTGTAAAAATTACTCCAGAGCTAGAAATAATTTGTTCAACCAACTTTTTAGTCTTGATTTAGTTAGTATTGATACAAAATTGCTTTTATCTGGTAATATTGCTTTACCTGTACAAACGAACATAAATATTTTTACAGCTGTTCATAAATTCATTGATGCAACTTGTAGATTTAACAATTAATTACTGTACATGTATCTGCTATTTAACACATTGAAATTTCATGATTAATGTTTGTAAGAAATTGTTCGATATTTTGCATGGCATATTGTTATAAATTTTAGGAGAGGGACTAGTAAGTTGTAAGAACTTGTTCCCAATCCTATTGATTATATCAATAAAATATGTTCAAAACAAACCACTATCTCCATCCCCCTTTTCTGTTTTTCATGGGGGAAATCAAACCTTTAAATATAATAATACCTATCCATTAAAAGAGCACATGTTTATATGTTCCATCTGCACATAGAACCTATTTAAGAACCTTGACAAATTTCGGACACACACAATCACTGCACAGTAAATTTAATCACCTCGTACCTCTCTTTTTCTGCCTAAAGGCACGTTTGCATCCAATGAAAACAATATCATCCGGGAACTTACGAACGCAAGCCGGATCCAAGTCAAATCAGCACTGTGTTATTTCGGCACCATAAAAAATTACCACATATCAATTTCTGTGTCTGTAGTATGTCAGTATTCAGCACTTGAATTAAATTTGACATTAATATGTTGACCATTAGGATGGGCACAACTATATGTACATTTTTTTTAAAAGTTAATTTACATATTCTGAACCTTTAAAATTCATCTGTTTGTTCACGCAAACTGCTCGCCAATAAATCTGCAACACGGACGGGTTGTATTCTGTTTAGGCTTGTGATAGAGTATGACACGAGTACTCATGTATCGTCCATAAGGATAAAATCGGGTATCGCAGAAGTTACAAAACAACTGAAAAGTTTGTCCTAAACAATCTTTTAACATTAGTTTGTCCTAAACAATCTCTTAACATTAGATGGGTTTATTTGTATTTTTCGTAATTATAGAAATTGTTTTGGTGGTGTTAAGATTTTAAATATCGATAAATCATTATGACTTAATAAAAGTTATTTGATATGGTCGTGTCTGAAATACTGTTACTGTACACGCCGTTCCAAAGTTTTGATAACATTTCGGATAAAGTGATCCACTCTTATTTTGATTAGGGACGTGGCTTCATTAGGTTCAAGTAGGCACATGCCGAAACATAGACGTAACAGAGGTTTTTCATAACATTTCTTTTTTACACAAACTGTGCACATGATGAAGTGGAGCAGGAGCCAGCAGCGGCCGATCTATTTGTGATTATGTTAGAAAGTGTGTATGCGGAAACGAGAAATCATTATGTATACCCGCATTATATATATATATATATATATATATATATATATATAGGTATATTGTTGTTACCCTGGTCTTGTCCACCTGTCCAATTTTCTTCTTCCTCAAAGTATTCTTTTATTTTAAGCAGTAACCAATTAATTTGGAAATATGATAATTGTTGTCCTGTAGATGTGCTATAAGGTTTCGAAATGTTCAATTTTACACTGGGGGTAAATTGGGTCAAAATTATGTTTTTTAAAAATAAAAATAAGAAAAAACCTCTAGAACTCTTCATATATTTTACGCAATAGCCAAATTATATTTTGGAAGAGGATTGGTGGTGTCCTTGGTGTGCAATGAGATTTCAGAATTTTCATTTTCACCTTGGAGCCCAATTTTTTTAATACAAAAACCCGATTCCCAGAACTCCCCTTAAGTATCTTTTGGAAGATGGTTGATGGTGTCATTTTCACCCTGGGGCCCAAATAGGGGTCGCAAATCGGACGGACCAGGGTAACAACAATACACCTTAACTTTCTTTATAAAATGCATGTACGATAAACGATGTCATATTACAATTCCCACGTGTTTCCTTGGAAATACCTGTAGATTAGAATACTTAAATTTTCAGTGGTAGATTTGAGGCTTTTTTAAAAATTGGTGAAAAGTAGTTTTTATTTCGTTTGAATTTTTACATAAACTGTCGTATTATCAGTAATGTTATTCACACGATTATGGTAATACGGACTAAAGAACAACATTCATGCGTGTATTGATTAAGTTTACAAGCACTGATATTATGTTGCGCAAAAATTACAAACACAATTTTCGATACCTAGCATGAAAAGGCAAATTGGAAAATGGCCCCACCCTACCCCTTAGTCATAATTTTAACAAAATTGAATCTGGACTATGTCAGAAAGCTGTCATGTAAACTTGAACTTAATGGCTCAGTGGTCCTTGAGAAGAAGATTTTTTGAAGATTTTTCCCTTTATTTTCGCATGTAAAACTTTGATCCCCTGTTGTGGCTCCACCCTACCCCGGGGGTAATGATTTTAAAAACTTGAATCTGCACTATGTAAGGAAGCTTCAATGTAAATTGGAACTTTACTGGACCAGTGGTTCTTGAGCAAAGGGTTTTTAAATGACCCCATCATATTTTTGCGATTATTTCCCCTTTAAAGGGGACGTGGCCCTTCATTTGAATGAACTTGAATTCCCATCACCCAAGGATGATTTGTACCAAGTTTGATTGAAATTGGTCCAAAAGTTCTGGAGAAGAAGATTTTTAAAATTTGTCAGTATGTTTTTGCTATTTCGCTATTATCTTCCCTTGGAAAAAGCCGTTGCTCTTCATTTGAATAAATTTGAATCCACTTTACCCAAGGATGTATTCTGTCAAATTTTGTTGAAATTGGCCCAGTGGTTCAAGAGAAGACGTCGAAAATGTAAAAAGTTTACAGACATACGGACAGACAGGAAGACGGGCGACGGACATTGTGTGATGAAATGTTCACTGTAGCTATCAGCTCAGGTGAGTTAAAAAAAAAATCCACAAAAGAAAAACACAAAAAAAAAAACCCCAAAAAACCCCAAAAAACCAAAAAAAAAAAACACAAAACAAAACAAAAAACCACAAAAAAACAAACAAACAAAAAAAAAAAAACAAACAAAAAAACACCCCCCCCCCCAACAACAACAAAACTCCGGCTAAAAGTGAAGTGCTTCCCTATCCAGATCCAGATCCAAAATCCAGATTCAATGTCACAGCTCTTTGAATTTTATCAAGTCTAATACATTTCACGTATGTATGAACATTAAAAGTACAATTACCATGATTCGAAACAAACAAATTATATGAAAGTAAAAATTTATCACTTGAACAATTTTTATTGATTTATTAGAATTTTAATATTAAAGAATAATAATGATGTCATTACTGGGTGAATGTAAATACAAAAATTACATTTTGTAATTCTGTATTTACATGTAGTACTTAAAAATGAAATTGACGAGATTATATACAACGGCAAACTCCAGACCACGACTGATCCCTACGATCTAGAATGTAAAGTAACATAATTATTATAAAATGGGGAGGGGTTCTAGTGGACTTGTAGCATATTTACAGAATTTTAGTGCACGATACAGTTGTTGTCAGCCATCTTGGTTGACAGACCATCACTGGGTGCGATACTCTGTTTCAATAAAACCTGCGTTTTGTGCAAATTTTCATTATTATTTGACTTGAACATTCTGATTCAAATGAAAAATCTACCGCATCTTGTTCTTCAATTTTCATACCATAATAATGATAATTTATCTCTCCCTAGAAATAGGGAAGACCCCCACCCCCACCTCCCATTTCGACTCTTCGTGCCTCAGTGAAACCTACTGTTTTATTAAATTGCCTCACATCAAAGCAGTGATAGCTGATGGTCTTGTGAAGATGGTGATCAAACGGCAACATTATTTAATTATCTTTGAATTAGAACAGTGCGTATAAACGCAGATTATAGATACACAAGGTTGCCGATTTCGAAAAATTTAATTCACTAATTGAAAAATGCGAATTGAAAGCTGATTACCGAAGCTGAAAATATTGATGTGGCTGCAGAAAATTACGACACAATTGTTACTGTGTGTGCGGGGATTTGTGCCAGAAAATCAATAACAATTCGTCTACGATTTGATTCCTTATTACGAAAAAAGCACCAGGATTAGAAACCGACTACCAAATAAAGCGTTGTTCAACAATAAATATGGAATCCAATTGGTCAAATTAATAGGAAAAAATCGCAATAAGGTTAACAACATAATAAACATGCCATTTCAAGTATCGAAAATAGAAAAAAATAATAATTCTAGCTTTTCAGAATATGGTGACATTGAAACTTATTATTTTTTTTTTTTTTTTTTTTTTTTATCAATTTCAAATTTAGACAACTCAACACACAAGATACTTATTTTTTGAGCAGTGGAAATATGGGTGATATTTTAATAGAGGAGTGACAGTTATCGACATGTTATCCACTATCAATAAAGAAATGATACCTGTCAGTATAAATCATGGATGTTCTATATTCGGTTTCAAAAACCTCAAATTTTCAATACATAAATATTATATTCGGTTTTAAAAACCCCATTTTCTCAATACATACATAAATATTAAACTTTATGTTTTTTCCCCAGGCCAACCAACGGAATTTAATTATTATAGACATACCATAGTATCGTAACGAGTATCGATGAAAATAAATCATATTATATGGTATTTAGAGATTTTATCAAAAAGCTGTTGATAGGACGGGACTTTGTTTCGTTGGTTTTTTTGTTTTGTTTTTTTTGTTTTGGTTTTTTTTTTTTTGGTTTTTGTTTTTTGTTGGTTTTTTTGTTTTTGTTTGTTTCTTTTTTTTGTTTTTTTTTTATTTTTTTGTTTTTTTGTTTTTTGTTTTTTTAGTTTTTTGTTTTTTTCTTTTTTTTTTAGACTTTGAGTGGTTTAAATAAATCGACAAAAAAGAAGTTTACTGTCTATTAAAACAGTCTTTCTGACATGTACACTGTTGCATTATAGCGATGCCTTCTTGATCATGCGTCCGCCGCACTCTTCATGGGCTTAAAAGTGATTCATTACTTAATTTTAAGATATGATAATAACTATCCTGGCCCTTTTGGAGTGCCAAATTAACCTTAAAAACCTCAAATAATTAAGCAACAATTCAATCAAAGATCTCTTCAAATAATGAATGATATCTTCAATTCTGAATTATTGCATTAATTGAATTGATGATAGTACTAATTATTCTGTTGAATTGGTGCACGCTATAATTGAATTGTTGCTCTCTTCAAATTAATTAATGACATCAACAATTTAATTGATGCGCGCTACAATTCAAATGAAGAATGCAACAATTAAATTAATGTTTGCATCAATTCAATTAATGCGTGCAATGATTGAATTATTGCTCTATTCAACTGAATTAATTATATCATTAATTCAATTGATGCTCTCTTCAATTGGATTAGTGATATCAATATCATTAATTTAGGTAATGCGCGTAATAATTCTTTTAGAGAGAGCAACTATATAATAAATTGATTGACTGATTGATTGGGGTTTTACGCCGATTTGGCAATATTTCAACCATTTTACGGCGGTTAAGCATCTGAAATATGTTTGGTTGTGAAAGTTGAAGTTTCCCTGACGGCCCCCAGTGAGCCTACTCTTTTTCGTAAATCAAGGAACGTGCCAAGGGGGTTGTAATCTTCTTTCCGAAATGAACCGAGTACTGACCACATGGCAGTCTTATTAGTAAGCTACGTCTATTTTCCCAACAATTCTATCTAACTACCCTTATAGTGTTGTACACATGATCTAGCATAATGAATTTAGTCCGAGAGGTCTGATTCCTGTATGACTACGTAGTCAATGAACTCGATTTCAAAACTTTCCCATCAAGTGTGAAGAAGGCGCGCGCAGAGCATATACATTTTCAAATAGGTTAGGTAAGACTGAATCTTTCATCTGGGGTAAAATTAAATAGTTTACGTTCATTAGTCATTCTATACCGCCATTATAAATAAATTAACGATGTTAGCTTGGAAACTTGATTATTGGTATCGTATGTAAATTATGTGCTGTGATTGATATTGGATATTATTGTCACAAATCTGGTCCTTTATTTTATTATATAAAAATGTGGCCAAATACACTGATTTTTGACAAAACATGGCGTGTATATATTATACACGCCATGTTTTGTCAAAAATCAGTAGCTTAAGGAGATTTTGCCCTGGACTCAAAGGGACTTGAAGGCAACACCCCATCCCACCTCGACCCCCGGCCTTTTACATGAAAGCGCTTCTTCAGAAATTTCTTGATTCGCCACTAAAGAGCATGTGTGTATGAGACGCCCGGTTGAGCCGAAGTGATAGAGGGGCCAAATGAAGTAATGAATGGTTAGGAAATTTGAGCGGTACGCAGACTCGTGGTTCCCATACAGGCATAGCTAATCGTGTTATTGTGGATTTGTGATTGCAAAAATGATGAGCTATCATTCCTCCCTAACCTAATGATAGAGTCTTGTAACACCCTGGTGATATGCTTTTATATCTGATCGATATTGATTTCTTCTTCAAACCAGTATCTAACGTTTGACATTCCAAAAACTTCATTGGAAATTGAAGCTTTTTAATTTGGCATATTAACAGAGGAAAAGGGCCAAAAACGGTCTCATATGGAGACGTTACAGGCCTTTTATTGCTTAGGCAACAAGGGTGAATCCTTCTCATATCTAATGGTGGATGCGTTGAGATGTATACAAAAAATATATTTTTTTATCATGTAAGAAAAAAAAAGGGGGGGGGGGGAGTTTCCGTTCTTTTTTTTTTTTTCTTTTCTTTTTTTTTTTTTTTTTCTTTGTTTTTTTTGTTTTTTGTTTGTTTGGTTGTTTTTTTTTGTGTGTGTGTTGTTGTTTTTTTTTATTTGCTTTTTTATTTTTTGTTTATATTGTTTGTTTGTTTGTTTGGGTTTTTTTTGGTTTTTTTGGGGGGGTTTGTTTTTAGGTTCATACCAGGTAAGTAATGAAAGCACTTTTGAGGAGATAACATTGGTAAATTAATGTAGATAGGATTTCCTATGTTGATTTGAGACTTTTGCACTTGGATCGATATTATATCTGTCATACTTCTAGTGCTTAAATTTTTGGATATTTTCATATAATAACATTAATGTAACGAATGGCATTAAGTTAATCAGGAGTCGCGGATGATATAAGAAACAGAAATTATTTTCTCAATTTGTCCTTAAATGATAAGGGGTAGAGCATATAAATGGGTTCTAGAAGGGTAGTAGGTTCAAAATAGCGTGTATCAAACAATTTTTTTTATACGTTGTTGCTGCTCCAAGTAATACTCGTTTCCGTATGATGTTGTCATTTTGTTTCACTGGAGACAAAAGCTACTCTTAATTTTTTTCAGTTGAGTGAATAATGATGATGTCACCGTAAAAATAATCCCTATAATTCAAGTTCCTCGGATCTAATGTTACAACTGAAGGCAAGAAAGAGTATTGTGGCTCCATGGTCCACATGTTTCATAGCTGAAGAAAATTCACACATACTATTGTGGTCAATAATTTGTGTGAGCTGTAAAAGGATTCATCCTTAAATAACTTTCTGTTTGATTTATTAGTATGCAGCCTATGCTGTTTCAGATTTTTTTCGAGAATTTCTTACTTACGTAGAGACGTCACCAACTTTAATTTGTGGAGTGAAGTTCATTCGGTGATCTTTTGCTTTTGTCCCGCGTCTGTCGTCGTGCGCGTCCGATGTGCGTGAACAATTTAACGGTTTTAACAGAAATTGTAAATTTCAGGACTCCTGCACCCTGACTCCTCAGGGACGGCGCCAAAAAAAAATGCCATAAATTAACCGATTCTCAAAAGTATTCTTTTCCACCACCATCTGGAAGAACAACTAAATGTGTATTCATATAGAGCAGGAAAGCCTCTACCAAATTTGTTTATCCCTGGGGTAGAGGTTCCTGACTTTGGTGTGGGCCATACTTGGCATATAGTGTTTATATGCAAACCATTTAGATAATTCAGATAACATCTTTAGTGTCTATTGATACTAAATTGAAACTAATTGGTTATTTAGAAGGAGCAGGTAGTCCTTTACCAACATCCCAGGGATAGGGAATTTGGTATGCGTGGGTCAAAATGGTTATAGTAATTAAATGTGTGTGTTAACAATTGAACGTTTGAAATTTCTTGGCAACTACCATCCCAATTCTTTTCAAGTTTGGTATGAGCATTCTTAGGAAGAGGGATATTTAAGTTATAATTTTTAGGACTCCTATACCCCGGGGCCATAGGTAAGAGATAAAAACTGCCATAAATTAGCCAATTTTTCAAAATATTCTTTTCTATAACCATCTGTAAGAAAACCAATTATACTTCGTCATGTAGAACAGGAAGGCCTCAACCAAATTTGTAAATTTCATGATCCCCGGGGTAAAGGTTCTAATTCCAAGGTATTTAAATAAAATCTTCTTTTATACTATTGATACAGTTGGAATATTTAGAAGGAGCAAGTACGAGGGCTGATTGATATGTTGTGAGCCTCATATGCAAGGGTTTGAATTTTGGCGGATATATTGCATTATTTTTTCAACATAATCCCCTTCAGTATCTGTACACTTTTGCCAGCGATGGGCCTCAATACCACTTTTAAAATGGTCCTTTTCTTCATCGTTCAGAAAGTTATGTATGAGGTCGTCATCTGACTGAAAGTGGGTATCAGAAATGGCCATTTTCAGTTTTGGAAATAGATGAAAGTCTGATGGAGCGAGATGGCGCGGATGTTTAATCGAATTCAAGCTACAATCGTTAATGGCAGCCATGGCAATAACAGACTTGTGAACAGGGGCATTGTCCCGGTGGAACAGCACACCTTTACTGAGTTTGATATTTTCCCGTAACTGCCTCAGTATGTGCCATTAATTGTTTGTTCCTTTTGGAGATAATCTACCTTCAGAATACCACCAGCATCCCAGTAAACCGAAGTCATAACCTTTTCAGATGATGGAACAGTCTTTGCCTTTGACGGGGGCGAACCAAAGTGTTTCCATGTTTAGACTGTTGTTTGGCCTCTGGGATGAAATGATGGACTCACCCACAGTAACAAATCTCTGTAGAAAGTTAGTAGGATCTACCTCTAAAAGGTCTAGATTAGCACGCGACAAAGTGCTTCTGATCAACTGTCAGAAGTCTTGGTACCCAACATACTGAAAGCTTTCTCAATGCAACCTCCTCTGTCAGAATGGAATGTACTCTTTCCCGTGAAATGCCAACTGTACTGGCTGTATATCTGTACTGGCTGTATATCTGTACTGGCTGTATATCTGTACTGGTTGTATATCTGTACTGGCTGTATATCTGTACTGGTTGTATATCTGTACTGGCTGTATATCTGTACTGGTTGTATATCTGTACTGGTTGTATATCTGTACTGGCTGTATATCTGTACTGACTGTATATCTGTACTGGCTGTATATCTGTACTGGTTGTATATCTGTACTGGCTGTATATCTGTACTGGTTGTATATCTGTACTGGCTGTATATCTGTACTGGCTGTATATCTGTACTGGTTGTATATCTGTACTGGTTGTATATCTGTACTGGTTGTATATCTGTACTGGCTGTATATCTGTACTGGTTGTATATCTGTACTGGTTGTATATCTGTACTGGTTGTATATCTGTACAGGCTGTATATCTGTACTGGCTGTATATCTGTACTGGCTGTATATCTGTACTGGTTGTATATCTTTCTGTAACTCATTTGTCAGTTGTAACATCATGGACTTTGTTGACCATTTCTGGGGTTGCAACAGTAACAGGCCTTTCAGGACGGGGGTCATCCTCAAGGCTCTGTCTGCGACGTTTAAATTCCGCCGCCCACCTTTTTCCTGTAGCATGTGAAGGGACATCTTTCGCAAGCGCTACTACCATATAATTATGGATATCCTTGGGTGCTAAACCTTTCTTATGCAAATCTTGGATCATTGCTCTTCCACCGATTTTGTCTATTTTGCAAAAGTCACGTGTCTTGTTTACTTTAGAGTGCTACCTCGTCGATATAAAGTGACCAATGACACCAGTCTTCGGATACACGGCCTTAGATAGTCAGAGAATAATAGGGCTGAAAAGGGACATCGATGCTAACCTCCTTCAATACAAGGCTCACAACATATCAATCAACCCTCTTAACCCTTTACCAAAATTGTAAATTTTATGTTCCCAGGAGTAGGGAATTTGGTAACATAGTGGGGCCAAAATGGTCATAGTGATTTTAATGTCTTTATCATTTGAAAGACTTCTTTTAGCAACCCCAGTGTTCTGACTTTAGGGCTGGTCTAAAATAGCCAAACATTGCATATATCGTGTAAAGTTTTCATCAGTATGGGCACTTTTGGGGGAGTTGTGTTTGAAGAACACATCTTGTATATATTGCTGTTAAATATTAGAATTTAGCTTAGCTGTGCAGAACAGTAAAACCATTTTAGATTTTGCTGTTCTTGGGGCTAGTGATACTGTTAACGAATGTTCATGTGACCGACAAGGTCCGTGGACCTCCTGTTGTACAAAATATAGTTCTAGCTTCCTGTAGAGGTGGTGCTTTTTTAATTTGTTATCTGTTTTCCCCACATCGAACCAACTGTTACGTACTATAGACGAGTCCTCTCGTCCCGAAAATTTACATTTCACTGATCTTTGTTTCTGTCGTTAATCATAGTACTTTATATGATATATGTGCATCCTGTAAGTTACAAGCATACGTGAGTGTGTTTAGACGTGTATGTAATTGGGAATTATAAGTATTAAATGGATTTAATTAAATGCATGAATTCTCCACACAAATGCGGCGATCATACGGGTTCGATCGCCGGTGGCCAGATAGCTCAGTAGGCAGAGCACCTGACTGGAGATTCATGTTCGAATCACAGTCTGGTCCGTTGCATTTTCTTCCTTCCTGTTACATTTGGTGCCGTAGACCAGCCTCTGGAATTGACAGGTGAAAATGACTACCAGGGGATAAAAATCCTGGGTTGATGTCTTCGAGGTGTGAGGATATTTAAGGAGTGAGGAATGGGGCGGTCAGGCGGGTTCGGTCTCCGATAGCCGAATAACTCAGTTGGTAGGGCACCCGAATGGAGAATCAGGTGTGAATCCCGTTCTGGCTCGTTGCATGTTCCACCTTCCGGTTACAAATACACGACTTGCTGTTGCTTATAAATATGTATATGCACCGTAATTATAAATAATTTTCAATTTACTGACTGTGGGTCAAAGTTCACAGTAAAAATAAACTTATTTTGAGAAACGGAATGACCTCTGAGAAATGTCCGCTGCTAAACCTGAACAAAATGTGTTTGTGAAACACTGATGCCCCCTTACAACAAAGTGGAGCTGTAAGATATGTAAAAGTCACCAAGTCAATTATTTTGGTATCAGTGGAAAAGTCTTGCTACAAGAAATGCACAGACCAAATATGAAAGGATATGACAAAGGTTAAGATTTTTGAAAATTTCCAAAAACTAGGTCAAAGGTTAATGTATATGTCACAATGTCAACAAAACTTGTATCGTTTGGCGGTTTTCTCAAAAGTAACGCACGTGCGAATTACAAAAGCAGTACCTCTTACAATTTGAAAGATATTACGTATATTCAAATTTTCTAAAAGTATGTCAAAGGTCAATGTTAAGGTCTGCAGGTCAAAATCTTGTATGTCTGTTGAAAGGTCTTGCCTCGAGGATTGCAAATATTAAATATGACAGGTCTACCTCCTACGATGTAAAAGATATGACCAAGGTTGATTTTTTTTAATTTTCCAAATCTATGTAAAAGGTAATATCAAGGTCACAAGGTCAACAAAGCTGGTATTGTTGAAAAGGTCTTCTCACAGTAAATAATCATGCCAAAAGCGGTCACGGTAGCTCAGTGGTAGAGCGTTCGCTTCGTAACCGGGAGGTAGTGAGTTTGAGAATGTAGCTTATATTCGGATTTTTCTAAAAATAGGTCAAAGGTCAATGTTAAGGTCATCAGGTCAAAAATTTGTGTGTCAATGGAAAGGTCTTGTCACAAGGAACACACAAACCAAATATAAATGGATTACCTCTTATGGTATAAAAGAAATTAACAAGGTAAAAATGAACGTACTGAATATAAAGGCAGTGCCTCTTATCATGTGAAAAGTATGGCTTATATTGTATTTTTCTAACAATTGGTCAAGGGTCAATGTTAAGGACATCAGGTCAAAAATTTTGGTGTCGTTGGAAAGGTCTTGCCACAAGGAATACAGATTCCAAATATGATTGATTGATCGTTTATTGTTTTACGGCACACTCAACAATTTTTCAGTTATCTGGTGGCGTCCAGTTTTTATTGGTGGAGGAGAGAACCCAGATATAATGTACCCGGGAAGAGATCACCGACATTTCGAAAATGAACTGGCAAACTTTCTCACAAAAATCGGCTCGAGCGAGAATCGAACGCGCGCCGACTAGAGGTGAGAGGCCTTGTGATTTTGAGCCCGATGCTCTAACCACTCGGTCACGGAGGCCCCTTTCCAAATATGAAGGCTCTATCTTTAATGTTATAAAAGATATGAGCAAGGTTAAAGTTGGTTGGCTTTTTTGGTTGTTGTTGTTGTTGTTTGTTTTTTGTTTTTGTTTTTTGTTGTTGTTTGTTTGTTTTTTTTTTGGTTTTGTTTGTTTTTTGTTGTTGTTTTTTTGTTTGTTCGTTTGTTTGTTTTTGTTTCTGTTTTTGTTTTGTATTATTATCTCGTACGTACTACTTAGTATCTCGTACATACAACATATTATCTCGTACGTACGACACAAGAAGAAATGAAAAATGAGAAAAAAGATTTTAAAGAAAAAGCACAACTTTCCGAAAATAATTACTCGTGAGAGTTCCTTGATATTAAAAACGCTATGAAAAAAGCTAAATGTTTATTTTAAACTAAAGATGAATTCATAAACATACAAAATCGCATTTTCATTTCAAAAACCTAGTCATTACGGTGGAAAATAAAAATTCAAATTTCTTATAACATTTTTGTACATCAGAAAACTCTCTCTCTCTCTCTCTCTCTCTCTCTCTCTCTCTCTCTCTCTCTCTCTCTCTCTCTCTCTAACTTCTGGGGTATTGAGAAAATTGTTGCGGCTGGATTCTTGGATTCTTTTATGAAGAAAAAACTGTACTCAACTTAAGGAATTCTATCTATCAAATTTTCAAAAATATATTTAATGATTTCTATTGGTAAACAACAGGCATGCATTAACAGGGCAGGAGGGTTGGGGGGGGGGGGGGGTGGTTCCACTTTTTTGACAACATACATTTTCAGTATATTTTATATGTAAAGTTATTCATTTTCACATACAAAGTAAGATATATTGGCTGATCGTCTATCTTTTTATAGCAGTATTGAATGGTACAGGAAATATAAATATAATTGAACCCGTTCGGTGAAGTACCAACAATTTCCACCTCCAACCCACAGATTTCCGATTTTGAAGTTTGGGCAAAACTGCCGCTCTAGCTTTTTTTCTTTTGTTTTGTCCTTATTTATTTATTTTCGGTTGTCATGAATTTTTAGACAATCATGAGGTCATTTTCACCTTCAACCAACCCCGTCCCCTGAAATATGATACTACGTACCTGAACAATGATGCGAAAAGTGTAATAAATATCTGAATTAAGAAAACAAATGTGGCCATTAATTGTGCTTCCGTCATTGTCATTGAACCTTTTACATCATATACTATTGGTAAAGTCGATCTAGACCATTGTGTGTGAACTCATTGATGATCATTGAAAATTGCCTCTCAACTACGGGTGGACATTTTATTTCTTTTGCAGTATGTGACTATTGTACAGTTTATATTGATCATTGAAAATATTGATTGTATTGCTCTATTGAGCAGACATTGGTATTTGTATACATAGTATGATCATTTCTCAATTTATTCCAAAATAAAACCAAGACAAAAACTGCCAACATAACATTGTTTCTTGCTTTATTCTATCGAAAAAATATAATATCACGCAATGACTATATGACTTCATATATAAAACACACACACACACACACACTCTCTCTCTCTCTCTCTCTCTCTCTCTCTCTCTCTCTCTCTCTCTCTATATATATATATATATATATATATATATATATAATTTGCAAGTGTTATGGCAGTAGTAATCTGTTCTTAACTTTTGGCATATCTTTGACGGACTCCGTTACAAACAAACATAATAGAGATGTATCGTCTAATATCCTAGCTGTCTTTGTCTAGCATTTTGATATCTTTGTTCTATTCGTGTCAATAATATATCAAGTGAAAAAATCGTCATTACTTTATTTTTTTCTTCTTTCTTTGTATGCTCATATAGGTCCAAAGTTAGTCTTTGTATTTAAACCTACTGTAATCAAGGACTTTCTATAATCACTACAGATATTAGAATTCACGTATTTACTAAAATTACAACTAATTATGCGTATTTGTTGAATTCAATATAGACCGAAAAAATAAAATGATAATAGAAACGATAATGTTCAATTCAATTCTTTATTGGCACTAAAGCACCAAAGCACATGTAAATGTTGTTAACCACGTAAAATAAAAATTACATATATACTGTGTCACAAATATGCTGTGTTGCATTGTATTATACCCGAACAGTCCTTTGTTTCTAAGGTATAAAGAGCCTTTGATATACGCTTTATAAACAAATTTCTTTTGTAGACACAGTATTGAGAGGATTCAGTAAGCAAGATACGGGATTATTATTATTATTATTATAATATATATATATATATATATATATATATATATATATATATATATATATATATATATATATATTTTTATTTTTTTATTTTTATTTTTTTTTCTTATATGTTTGTATAAAGGACAATTAAGTAAAAAATGTTTTTCATCTCACACTGGTCTTACGATGGAAGCAAAATGTATTTTCTTAAAGAATGACAGGATTACAATATATACCTGTTTCTACATATAACTGATGTGAACTTTTCTTAGATTTGTAAGAGAAGAGCGAAGGTTCCTGTGAATTGGAAGACACAATATGGTTGCATATCTATTTTTTTTTTGTCTTCATAGTTAAATAATGTACTATAAAATTAAAGTTTTCCACATTGAGTGTTATTAATGTTTTGTAATTCATCAAAGGTTTTATTTATGAAGATATCATGAAATTTAGTTTATTTATTTGTATCACAGTTAATATTTATCTTTCTTTGTAATTGTTTTTTAAAGTTTTGCCAACATTTTTTATTTTTGTCGGCCAACTTTGCACCTTCCAAAGAATGTATTTTTTAAACCAAGGTTATCATTAAATATAATAATAAACCAACAGACATAATAAACAAATAACGGAAACGGTCTGTTTGTGCCTAGCTTTACACAATACTATGGAGAACCGGAAATAGATATTTCATGCGCAGCCTAGCGGTCTGACTCAGTAGAAGATATACGAAAATTAAAATTGTATTGATTGCTAATGATTTATCAAAAGTCTCTGCTGTTGTGTGAAAAGGGGAGAAGTGGCTAACATTTATGAAGTCAGAAAAAGCCGTCGTGCAGTTAATTTGGTGACTGAGATATGACTAAAGATCGTTTAGCAGCTCTCAAAGCGGTAGGTTTACATTGCTGACAGTTATTTCGGATACCACTGTTGTGGACTTCATTGAACATGTTTTGTGACAGAAGGCTTCTGTTGTAAATCGATCTTTATGACTAACAGAGTACAGTTTTATTTATCTATTTATCCTCTTGATTTTACAGCATAATCATATATTATTATATTCTTATTCGTCCAAATCATCGGTGATGGTACTAAATTAAGGGTAAACGCCCCTTTCTTATTAACTTCTTCAGTAGGTTCACTAAATGGGTCTATTTGTGAAATATTATTTGTTTTAAATCTTTGTTGTGTTCTTTGAATGAGAAAAGTGAATTTGATAGTATGTAGCCATAAAAGTAAATATTTTCTATGAAATTATAACAATAAATAGAACAATTTGCTACTCTTCTAGTTTGTTTTGTCTGATGCATGTATTTATTTATTATAATATTATATACACTTGAGTCTTAAGATCATGAGAGATACTTTTAGTTTTTCTTCATGCACTTGAAGTTATTAAATAAAGGTATATTTTTAAAATATTTCTTCAAAACAAAAAAGGTGGCTCTGTCACCAGAGAAAGTACATTATTTAAGCAGCAAATTGTAATTTTTTATGTCATTTCTACTAATGATATGCAACAGTGTGCAGACAATTCAAATAATGTAAATTATAAAAATTTGTATGCATACTATTGTATGTTAGCACAATAAAACATTAATTACGTATACTGATAATTTAGTAACTTCAAATTCTGACATAATTTTTAGCTCACCTGAGCTGAAAGCTCAAGTGAGATTTTCTAATTATGATCACTCATTATCTAATGTCTGTCAACTTTCACATTTTTGACTTCTTCAGAATTACTGGGCCAATTTCAACCAAACTTTCACAAAGCATCCTTGGTAGAAGGGGTTTCAAGTTTGTTCAAATGAAGGACAGCGCCCTTCTCCAAGTGGAAATAATAGCAAGATAGCAAATTATACTGAAATTTTTTTTTTTCAGAACCAGCAGACCAATTTGATTCAAACTTAGTACAAATCATCTTTCAGTGAAGGGAATTCAAATTTGTTCAAATGAAGGGCCATGCCCTCTTCAAAGGGTAGATAATCACAAAAATATGGTGATGTCATTTAAAAATCTTTTCAAGAACCACCGATCTAGAAAAGTTCCAATTTAATTTGCAGCTTCCTAACAAAGTGCAGATTCAAGTTTGTTTAATTCATGGTCCCTGGGGGCAGGGTGATGCCACAATAGAGAATCAAAGTTTTACAAGCAAATATTTAGTAATATCTTTAAAGTCTTCTTCTTAAGAACCAATGGGTTAGAAAGTTCAATTTTACTTGGCAGCTTCTTGACATAGTGTAGATTCAAGTTGTTAAAATCATGGCCCCTGAAGATAGGATGGAGCCACAATAGAGAATCAAAATTTTACATACAAATATATAGGAAAAATCTTTTAATATGGGCCATGAGCCTCTTGTTTAAAGATGTCATATTATCCCCATTCCGGGAACTCGCAGTGCTTGTCAATCAACATGAATACTTTCTTCAACATAATCGGTGGGATAATTTTGTTATTGTTTAGTGTGGTATTGTGAATTACTTTTAAATAAACTACAGCATATTTTTAAGACTTTCATAGCAAAATCACCATAAAATGTAAATATAACTGCTTTTTTTGAGCAATCAAAAAAATAGTGAAACTGAATTGTTTTTCAAAAGAAGACCAAATTCAGAGTTCCTTGTCCGTAAACTGTCTGAGGTAACAACTTGAACATCAGGGGAGAACTTGCATATTTATCCCAAGGAGATCCGTACAGTCTTACTCTTCCTATGTGAGTAATGGTTGGAGCAGTTGCATGTCCTTATATTTCAGTGCCCAAATTAAAAAAAAATATATAAATTAACAATTTAATTTTTGACACAGTATTGTGTTATTGGCTTATCTTAGCCATAAGCTCTTGTGAGTTGGTTTTTTTTTGTTTTTTTTTTGTTTTTGATTAAAATCTGTCTTGTGTTAAAGTACAGTTCTCACAGGTGAGTATTCTCGCACTGTTTGTGCTACATTGTAGCTCCATGCAAATATAATAGCAGAAAAAAGAAACTGTGTAGTTTAGTACTTTCATATACAAAATATTATGTGCATTATGTATATCATTATTTGATATAATGCATTGTCTTCCAATTCAAAATCAAATCACGGATTATGTCATGGTTGATATGAACAGCCACTGAAAGTAACGGGGTGCAAAAAAGTTTCACAAGTGTAATAGCGTGTATGACCGCCATTTGCACTTAAGCATTATTCACACCTAAGACACATTGAATGAAACAGGTTATGCAGAAAGGCCTGGGGAAGGTTCCATCATATGCACAATAAAGAAAGCGTCCAACATAGCAGGAGGTTTGGCTCTTGATGTAGACATCGTTCCATTTCATCCCAACCATGTTCTGTAGGTGATAAGTCCAGTGAAATTGCAGGTCAGGGTAGCACATTCATCTTTTGCTGCTGTAGTCACTTACAATGCATGCATGTGCAGTTGTGCATTTTCCTGCAGCAGAATGACATTGTGCTGGTTGTTGTGAATGAATGGAATGACATGCTGATGTACAAACTGGTCACAGTAATGTATGCCAGATAAATTGCCCTCCACTGTCACCAAAGAGGTCCTTCCATATGTTTTAATTCCATCCCAGACCATAATGCTCCCTCTGCCGAATTGGCAGCACTGAATAATGCAGGCATCAATGTAGCATTCTCGGGCATAACGGTAAGCTCAAACATTACCGCCACTGTTGAAATGAAACAGAACTTCCACCTAATCTCTGTTATTGAAATGACAATGCCTCCTTCACCATCCTAACATTGCAACAAGGTGATAGCAGAACAGGACAGATGTTGCGCAGTCTGTTCCTTATTGTACAAGGACTTATCCATCAATGTCCAGGGATGCTTATAGTGGTCACAGAAGCCGATTGGATTCGATTATGCAAATGTAATGTCTGTATCTTGCTAACGTGACATCACACGAGGGCGTCCTGATTATGGGTAGTCATGAAAGGTGCCAGTTGCTGATATTGTCTTCATAAAAACATTTAAAATGTTAATATGAACTCCAAACCGCCTTGCCACATTGCTTGGAGACATCCCAGCTTGCAGCATCCCAGTAGCATGCAAACATTCATATTCAAATTCAGGCAAAACACCTCTCAATCAAAATTTTACTTCTAAAAGCAATTTTTTTTCTGTTTCAATACTTTTAATACTATCAATATATGCAAGAAATTCTAATCAATTACTAACCATGTTTATCAAATTGAGTACTCAAACATGCGTTTAGTATATTAAACTATGCCTATCAGAAGAATCAATCAAAGAATTCTTTTTATGTTTTTACTTAACTTTTGATTATACATAGTTTCTTTTTTCTGCTAGGATAGAATAAATGTCTGTGCATTATGTACAGTGCAGATCTTGACAATTAATATAAAGCTGGATGGATTGCACCTCCCATTTGAATGCCTCAATGATGGTGAACTTCTCTGTTTGCTGTGTTAGTCCATTCCAGTGTGGAATTGTGTCCAGAAAGAAGGACTATTTGTATAATTCGGTCCTGGTTAAAGGTACTAAATAACACTTATAGTGGCCCAGTTTCATTCTTGATGTTAGAGGGATAAGGTATGTACTGGATGGTAAAGCCTTAAATCCATGAACAATTCTATAAAACATGATAGTTTTGGAATGCCTGTCTTTAGACAGGACATATTATGGTACAGTGACATCTGTAGGTCTGTCCATTGGTCTGGCCATCTGTTATGGGTTTTCTGTTTCGATTTTCATATATGTTGGTTCTTAGTGGCACTCTAGATCATGTTACAATTTTGATCCATTTCAACTTCTGTTGGGGGAGTTTTGCATCCTTAGTTGAAAACTAGTTTTATGAAGGTTACATAATTTGTCCAGCTAACTACTCCCTCAATTTTCAAAAAAATGAGGACCTCCTTATTTTACAGAGGCTTGTATGGGTATTGAAGATCTGCATGCGGCAAGGATTTTGATTTTCTTCAGTTTTTGAGAAAATTACATGTTGAACTTGGTCAGTCTTGAGGAAATGTTACATAGAGAGTACATGGTTTGTCCGTCTAACAAGTGAGGACCTTCTTATTGTACAGAGTGTTTATATGGGTATTGAGGACATGCATGTAGCAAGAATTTGTATTTTCTTCAATTTTGGAGAAAATTACATGTTTTTGAACTGGTCAGTTTTGAGAATATTGCAAGGATTCTCAACATAAGGGTGTCTTGCTGATGGCGATTTAAGGGGATATGAGAAACCCAGAAATTTATAATAAATTGAACTGATGTAATAGATTTTGCATAAACTCTTGCAAAAGTACATCTTATTGTTACATTACAAAATCAAATTTTGCAAGATTCAAGCCAATGATCCACAGATTTATAGGTTAGTCCATATTTTGAATAAACTACCCTGAATAGATACGACAATTTGAAAGACCAGGTAATATATTGCTGACCTTCCTTTATTCATACATAACAAGACAAAATGTGTCACAGCTTGATGATGGCTGATACCTCCTGAAGTAAAGTTCTACAACTTCTGGCATTTTTGCCATGTCACAAAACAAACATAATAAAAACACCCTATATAACCTTCTCACAGGCATATTATGTACTGTTTACGTTTCTCTTGTTGTTCATGCTCTCTGTTTTTGTAGTGTATCCCAGTTAGTGGTGCCCGTAGTATAGATACTACACTTCTGGTTTTCTGTAGTCATTAATAACATGCAGATCTGCAATGGACTGCTTATGATTTCTGAATGTTTTCTCTGGTTGATGAGTCATAGATTACACTGGAGTATTCCACCAGCAGTCGAATCAGTGTCTGATAGTAGATCACTGTGGTCATATTTGGACAGTTTTTAAAGTTAATTGAAAGAAAGCTATGACTGAGGGGACTTGGGCTTGTTTAGTGATTTTGCTGATGTGTTGGTTTCAATTTAGTGTTTTATGGATGATAATACCCAAAAACTTCACTTGTGTCATCTTTGTATTGAATGTCAACATTAATGTTTTAGTCAACATGAATTTAGGTGGATTTTTTTTCTTTGTTATGACTTGAAGAAGCTGTCTTTTTTGTTGTTGTTGTTGTTGATGGAATTCTCCCTGCCAGTTTTTTTTTACCATTGTTTCAGTCTTTTTACACTGTAAATTATGTTGCAAATATGTAACATCCTGAACACATTGCCTGTATGTGGTAAACACACAATCATCTGCAAAAAGTTTATATTTCTATATAATCGAGGTCATTGAAGAACATAAGAATGTAAGTGGACCTAATAGACTTCCTTGTGGCACACCAAACTACACTGGTGCTTCACCATCAAGAAGTAATCTCTGCTATCTCAGGTGTAGAAAGTCTCTTAGGTCACCTAATTCTCTTAGATGACCTATTGCAAGTGATTGTAGTCTCTCATGCATTAACATTTGAACATAACCAACATTTTCTTTGAAATTGTGTGGCCATATTTCATAAAATTTGGTATGGAATATCACTCGAATAAAGTAAATTAAAGTGTGAAAAACCCTTGGAGCCTGAGGGGTGGGATCAAAGCTAAAGAAATTATGCCATTTTAAAAGATTTCTTTACCCATGAACATCTAGGAGGGTCAGGGGTTCTGTTGCTAGAGTGTGACTATGGTACAAATAGTGAAGGTGCATTGATTCTTTAAAAATCTCCTTCTTTACCCCAGCACAGATTAAAGATAACTTTGTGCATGGTTAAGAATCACATGGATCTCTCTACCAAGATTGTGAAATTCATCATCCCAGGGCCATGACAGGAAACAATTGGGTTAATAGTTCAAATGCATTTGAGATTTAAACATCTTCATCACTTCTGTATATTGTAAAAAAAAAAAAAGAAATAAATACTGTATACATGATTATATAAAGCATGTACCTGTTTACCAAAATTGTGAAATTCCATACCCCTGAACCAGTGGTCTAAGCTTTAAGGTGAAGCCAATATGGATATATAATGAAAATGCGTTTAATCTTTTATTTCTGTGCATTATGAAAAGAATTGTGTGCATAGTTATGAAGAACATATAACCCTTTACCAAAATTGTGAAATTACTTACACCAGGGGTAGATCTAGAGCAGAGGTGAATAGATAAATGAGGATACACCAGTGCATTGTGACAAAATATTACATGTATGCTTATGGAAAGCTACTACCAAGGACGAGTTACTTATGCTTCATGTTTGTTTTAAAAAATCCTCTTCTACTTTTGAACATTGAAAAAAAAACTGAATTAGGAAAGCTAAGGACAATTTGTTTTCATTTGATTAAGCTGTCCATTGACAAGTTGTTGCATGTTACTTGGGTGATTGTTGAGGCCCATGGACCACTTGTTGGTGAGTCCATCTGTGCTTATAAGTGGTATTATTCCATCATTATTACATCTCCTTTTCTATGAATAGCTAGGATTTTTTATGATATCATCTCTTTCTTTGCATTGTAGTAAGCTCTGTATTTCTTTCAAGTGATACACTTAACGTCTTCTTCATAATCCAAGGCTGATGGAATATGGTAGATCACATCTTTGATAGTACATTATTAAATTGCATCATTTTGATACATCATGGTTATAGAGCTTTGTTGATTTCTACTCCAGAACCACTGGCCATATTTCAACTTCACTTGCCACAACTAATTGTCCTATAAAGGCAGAGTAAAAAAACTCACCATAAATCAGACATGAAGGGCGGACTTCTTGTCCATCTTGAGAAAAATTACTACTGTAATAACAAATGCTATTATACCAGTGTAATAATTACAATAGTGATCATTACTGCTGACAGCAGTTATGCGGAGCGGTGGCTATTGTAATGATGGGTACTATTGTTATAATAGACAGTTGTTACCATGTCAAAAGCCATGCTGTGTAACAGCTATTGCTAGGATTGTTTCGTATTTGCAAGATATACATTTTTAAATATAGAGTTGTATGTAACAGTGTAATGTATGATTTGTGCTACACATGATTCTAAAGACAATATACCTTTTGAATATATTATGTAAATAGTGCATGCAGTGAGGGTAACATTGAAAAATTTTCAACCTGAGAAAACTATTGTCAACCAAGGGATGAAAATTTTCAATATTATGGTCAACTACATGCACTATTTGTTTTATTACATTTAATGTCATATATTATTAGATATATGTAACAAAGCACAAAGATCACAGAATTTTTTTTTATCTAGATTGTTGTTAATATGTAACAAGGAAATTCTAACATTGCACCTCTATATCTGCACCAGGCTGCCATATATCATTTGTTTCTTTTAATCAGTTGCTTTCATTCAGTGGGGTGCTGTAAAACACTGCAAACCACATCCATTTCAGATACTCAAGCATCATCTTTCAAAAATCTATGGTGAACTGTATGTGCATCAATTTGATGCATGTGATATTTTTAGCTCACCTGAGCCAAAGGCTGTGTTGAGTTTTTCTGATGAAAATTTTTGACTTCTCAAGAAATATGGGGCCAATTACAATCAAACTTGCCACTAAGCATTCTTGGGTGAACAGAATTCAAGTTTGTTCAAATGACGGGTCATGCTCCTTTTCAAGGGAAGATGATCGTCATTTTGAATCCTCAAGCTGACAGTAGTCAGGTGGCTGTAGCTGTCAATCAAACCAAGCTCCCTTGTGTTAACTTTAATTGACTAAACATTGTTCCTAGCACAGGTAAATTTTGGGGATGTTAACTTAAAAATTGGGTCTTTAATAAATAGTAAAAATGGGTTGGATGTTAAAAAATATTCTCAAGAACCAAAAAACAAAAATTTGTAGGTAATATATCTTGTATACAGAATGTACATACTATGATCCTCAGGGCAGGGCAGGAGTTCATAGATTAACATTGGTTATACGTAGGAAAGCTCTTTAAAAAGTAGGAGGCAAATGATTGGACACAAAGAACTATTTAAAGCATTGTCACTATTTGTCACATGTAAAACATAAACGGTACCAATTTTGATGCACCAGATGCGCATTTCAACAAATAATGTGTCTTCCGTGATGCTCAAGTCAAAAATGTTGGAAATCCGAAATAAGAACAAACTTGGAAAAGCTGAAAGAACTGAATTTTACCAAATACTGGAGCCAAATCCAGCTAAGGATCAGAGCTATGCATGAGGGAGATGATCCTTGATTTTGAAATGAATTTCTTAATTTTATCACAACAAATTTTTATCCATATTTTCATGCTAGTACCAAAGTACTTAGCAACTGGGCTGGTGAAAACCTTCGGGGACTAATAGTCCACCAGCAGAGGCATCGACATGCAACAGAGGCATGAACAAAAATAATATTTCTGGGGGTCCAAGCTCACTTGTTTTAATCTGTCTCATAATTGCTTGTTTCTCAGTCTTTGTACCAAAGCTGTAAATTTCATGACCCCTGGGTTCAGGACTTATGTCTCAGGATGAAACTAAGTTGGTCAAATATTGGAAATACATTATATCTTATAAAATCTTCTTTACTTCAGAACATCAAGCAGTCAAAGTGTTGGCATGATTATCATGAGTCCTATACCAAAACTACGAAATTTATGACCCCAGGGTTCAGGGATTTTGCCCCTGGGTGGAGCTAAGTTGGTCACATATTAAAAAAAGCAATTACATCTTAGAAAATCTTTTTCTTTACTTCTGAATATCAAGGAGACAAAATGTTTGCATGATTATGGGTATTGAGCCCTCTACCTTTCAGGTTTCATAGGATTTGAACATGAAACCGATATACAATTTTAACTTAATAAGTCCTCTATTTAAAATGAGAATAATTTTGGTTCCTCTATTTCCATTTTGTTTATCCAGCATTATTACTTTGCACTATTTAAAATTCAAAATTCAAGTTTTCTTTTGTATTGTAATATCTGTTAAATTGAATGTGCTTTAAAAAATTGATTATGAAAAGTAAAAGTAGTTTTTTCTCTCATTCCTGAAATTGAGAAAGGAAGATATATTAAAATATATTAAAACTATGGCTTAAAAGATTTGTCGAAATATTGATACTGTTCAATATGAAGGTTCAATGCATTGCCTCAATTTTCAGTTTGATATATTTTTGTAAAAATTGGGTTTGGTAAAGTACATTGGGCTTGACCTATACTTATTTTTACATGCATGAGGGACAAAATAGCATCTGATAATGGTCAGAATGTTATTATCCTTAAGTGTGACAAAAACAATAATAAACTTAATCAGTTTAAACTAGAGTCAACAGGTATCTTAATGTTTGATGATTTGGAAACATTTTGCTTCAAGATTTGTGACTGTGAATCTTTGTAATTATATTACATTGAAAATATTGAATAGTGGCATAAGTATTGCAATACATATCATATCGTGAAGGGGCTCAAGAACTACAAGAGTATACAATTGTCAGATATATAAACAAGCATCCTCATGTACTGTAGATTGAATTATGTCCACAGCAAGACCCAAAGGGTTTACTATGCAATCAGGTAAGCAATGTGGCCTATAGGCTTATTGTTCCATTTATAATGAAAATGATCTATCTTTTCTTTTAGGCTCAAAGTGACAATGAAGAACAAGATGATGTGCACACAGTTAGTATTATGGAACCACCTGGTGGTTTTATGGACATGTTTTTTGAACAGGTGAGATATTTAATGATGAAAGCTGGCAGACTCAAGAAATCCTTGAGCAAGGTCAAACGGTGTAGTTCAGGTGATGTCATACTGTATGCAGTGTAAATCCCTTAACCCTTTTAATTTTGCCCATTTCACATGATCAGAAATGAGAAAGGTATTATTTGGGAAATGTATTATTAAGTTAATAGAACTTGTTACCAATCCTTGTGTGTGTGTGTGTGTGTGTGTGTGTGTGTGTGTGTGTGTGTGTGTGTGTGTGTGTGTGTGTGTGTGTTCAAATCAAATCAGAGAATTTAAAACTGGGCAAATGTAGATTCATATATTACTCTAATATAGGAAAAAAAACCTGAATTGTGGACCAGTATATGATAACAATATACATGTGAGGCCTGATAGTATGCATATCATGTGGTCATTCCAGAATTGTGGTACTGGAAATTGTTCCTTGAACATTGGACTAAAATTTAGAATGACCTGTTCAATTTGCAAGTAATTCTTGATAACTTGAAGTTCAAATGACCATGATAAAACTTAGTTTGAGAGATCAAAGGTTGAATTGAATCCAGAAATTAGAGGTCCAACCATTATGGTTAAGATTTGATAGTTACTGGAAGTGTTCATTCACGACATCCTTGGATTGTATTGTCATGTTTTCCTTCTTTTTTTTCTTTTCATTTATTGACATGTCTTTGAATTATTATTTCAAAATTATCATGTTATTGTAATTTTAAAACAAACTTTTCAAAATTACACAGGATCATACAGCTATCTTGTCATCTTTAAAATTATACAATTAAGCAGTTGATTATGTGCATCTACCCCCATAGTAAAGCACAGGACAAGTGTTGGTTAAAATTGACCAATTAAACAATTTGATCATCTACCCTGAAAAGAAGCAGAAGTGTGGTATTACCTATATAAACAGCTAATTAACATAGCCACTCTAGCCCCAAGATTTTTCTCCATTATCTAGGTAAGGTCCAAATGGAAATAATTATACACCTGATCAGTGGTATATGTTACCACCACTTTAAGAGATCAACAGTGAAAAACCATGAAATATGTTTTATGCGACACAAATTTCACTTTCAGAGATTGAAAAATTCTAGAGATCAAGAGTAAATTTGCTTGGGTATATAGAGGAAAAAATTGGGACCATGATTTCACCTTGAGAAATCAAGAACTTTATGAGATGAAGTCTGAGCCATGGAGAGTTACCTGTATGCCAAAGCATGTCAGATGATTAGTTTATCTGAACATTCAGGTGATCTAGTTGAACTGTAACATTTAAACATTTTCAGTCTATTCTCAGATAATACTTGACCATTTTTACCAAAATAGCATCAAGTGAATAAGGGTAGCAAAGAATGTGTGGTTTTGTTACCCATGTCTCGCATAAGGGATGAAGGTCAGAACTAAAACTTAAAGTACATGATGCAATCTTTGTCAATCTGGGACATTCTGCAGGCAAACTGCATTTAATTCATGATGTGTTAGGAGGTGAAATTTATAATCCTTGGTTCAGGGTATTAGAGGTCCAATGATTTAAAGAGGAATATAAATGAAAATTCTGAAATACTTTTCTTTGTAGACTTGACCAGTTGAGCTGAAGTCTTGACAGAGACTTTAGGTTACATACAGAAGAGTTATATTAAAACATGTCAATTTTGAGATTTTGTTCAGTTGAATTACTCTCAGCAGAGTTATTGTCCTTGGACTTTTAAGATTTCATTGAATTTAGTGCATTGTATGATATGTTAATTTAATATATATTAACCCTGATATTGTTAAATAGTTAAGGTCATGTGTACATTATTTAATTGTACTAGTATGTTTCTGACATGTGAAAATTTCAAAAGTGACACGGCAGAAATTGTATGAAGTGTGCTGATTCATGAACAAAATTCCAGTGAAATTGTAGCCTACTGGTGTAGGCTGTGATGTCAGGAAAATTGATTTTTCAGTCCGTTTTATATTTATGGTTGGTTGGAACACTATCTCCCTAGTCTGCTATTGATTGTAGCAGGCAGATCAATAAATATAAATAATGTATCTTTATTATGTTGCTATTTTCAAAGAACTATCTTTTCGTGTATCAGTTTGACACAACAGCAATCACTGCTTCAATCACAGAGACTCAAACTAGCCAATTTTTAATGTTCACTAGAACTGCTGCAGTCATAGGCATCCTCGTATTTGTACAGTTATTTCTGCCCAACTGATTTCAATGCCACTGTTTGCAGTAATCAACAATGCCTATAGTATGTAAACATTCCAATATTGACTTCCTCATACAGCAACCTATATAAACCAGATTTAGGGTCATTGAAAAGAGTAAAGTTGTGGCTGTGACTTTACTCAATGTATTTTACACAGTCCTCCTTGATCAGGAGTTTTAGGTCACCTGAGTTACTCAAGTGACCTATTACCATTGGTCTGTGTCTGTCATCATGTGTCCTTAGTTGTCCGTTGTATGACAACAATTGAACAGATTCACAACTAGCATTGCAATTCTTTTTAAACTTGGTATGAAGTACCTTTTGGACAAGGGGGGGGGCATTTTTAGGATTCCTTTGTGCACCCATGTAGATGTAAATTGTAATGAATCACATGAACAAGATTACTGTAAAAATAGGATAACACTGCATCTTTGATGCTGGTTACTCGATGAAGGTTGTAAAAGATCCTCAGTCTTTTTCTCCACCTGCAGACCTTTTCACAGAAAATCTTACAATTAAGATAAAATTTTTAAAACTCTGTAATTCTTCTGTAATTTTTTGCTCACATATTCCTTAATGAGAGGAACTAAGTATGTACATTAGTGATGACACTTTATTCTTATTCGAGCCAGTTGCCTGGATGTGTTCCTTTCTGGGGTGGAGGGATCAGACATATTGGGAACAACATCAGACCTTGAATCAAACTTCTTGTATAGTCACTTTTTTTGCCACCTAGAGATTGATCATAATCTGATTATCGATGAAATATTTTGAACACTACAGAAACATGTTGACTTTAAAACAATCTCACCAAAGATTTTGTACCTATATTTGTCAGAATTTCAGATCCCTATGGAAAAGGTACATAAAAAGATATTACAATTAAATGCCGCACACTATGGCATTTTACTATGATCTCTGAGACAGAAGTTAGGAAACACAAATTAATTTTACACAAACTACAATATCCTATGCCCTTTAAAATGTTAAATATACTTTCAGGTGGAAGAGATTCGTGGGATGATAGACAAAATAGCATACAATGTGGATGAAGTGAAGAAAAAACACAGTGCTATCCTCGCAGCTCCTCAACCAGATGACAGTAAGAGATCCTTACCAGTTGAACAATATTTAGGTCACCTGAGTCATTCAGGTGACCCATTGCTAATCAGCTATTGGTATGAGTCCTTTGTCATCCATTGGGCATGAACAATTGAACATTTTTAACTTCTACTTGATAACTACCCTTTCAATTCTTTTCAAATTCAAATCTCAGGGACAAGGGGGACAGAAATTGTATATTTCAGGACTCTTTCCAAAAATTTACCAATTTTCCAAAATCTTCTTCTCTACAACCGCACATCTCTAAGGAAAATTATTTGCATAGTCATGTAGAGCAGGAAGATCTCTACTAAAATTGTAAATTTCATGATCCCGGGAGACTCAAGAATGGGGCAAAACATGGCATATTAACTATTTATGTGTATAACATTTACATAATATCTTCTTCAATGCTATTGATATTAGATTTAATCTGCATAGATATTTAGATGGAGCAGGTAGTCCTTCACAAATTGTAAATTTCCTGATCCTAGGGGTAGGGGTTTTCATACCAGGTTGGTGCCAAAATGGTCATGGTGATTAAATGTATTTATCATTTGAAAGATTTCTTTAATTTTACTGATAATATATAAAAACTAAAGAAATATTAAAGAAAAACAAACAAGGATGTGCCAAAATAGTGAATTTCGCAACTCCAGGGTGGGTCCAAAATACTTGTAGTCATTTAGAAGTAAAGTGATATAATGTAAAGTCTTCCATCAGTATGAGCATTTGGGGGGCATTAGTGTTTTAAAAGCACATCTTGTTTTATACTGCTGCTGAAAATTAGAATTTACCTGAGATATGCAGAACAGAAAAATTGTTATAGATTTAGCAGCCCTTGGGGCTAGTAGTATTACTTCTAAATATTACTCAGGTGAGTGATGAGGTCTGTGGGCCTCGTGTATTATAAAATCATCATTACCTTTTCAATATTCATTTATTAATCTCGTAGACAATGTTGATCAATGTAGCATCATAGTAATTTTCATTTAATGATGGGGCACTGATCACAGACTTAACATTACAGCCGTAGCTGTCCTTGATTTACTAGCAATACATGTTGTAGTTTGATGTAACAGTGAACAGTGATAGCCTCTCAAACCCAAGTGTATTTAAAAAAAATTGTTACAGTGTGGCATGTTTTTTTTATTAGTTTTTTTTTTTTTTTTTTTTTTTTTTTTTTTTTTAGTGAATTTTCCCACCAATTTTTCCTGGAGAAAATTGGAATCAGGTTTTAAAAGCATTGACCTGTCTGTATTGCAGGTACCATTTTAGGATATATGATGATAATATGCAGTTTTAGTAATGAGAGTGCACAAAAGTTCATTGTCATCAACATTAGATGGCAATAAGTGAGTCATCAAAATGACCAATGCCATGTGTTGCATTACTTCCATTTACAATATTTGATAAAGTAATTAAGTTGATTATTAGTATCTCAAATTTATTACATTGTTGCATGGCCTCTTGACCTAATTACTTGAAGAGATGTTTAGAATGGAGGCAGTAATTTGCTGTTTTCACAATTTTGTGTAATTAGAGGCATGTACAGGGGCATTGTCATCTTGAAACGAGTAATGATCGTTAGGAAAATGGCAAGTTAGAACAGGCCACACAGTTATGTCTAGAATATCTTTTTATATCTTGGGAGTTGATATTTCCTTCAGTAATTGTACCCTATCCCGTGATAGGTAATGCATCCCCAAAATATGGCGAAGATATGAAGAAGATCACAGACCATAATTAACAAAATTGGAAATATACAGCATTCATGATTGTTGTCTGCTACAATCATAACACTTGACATCACAAATGAAAAGTGCATGTACTATTCAGCACTGGTGACTGAAAACATTGGAAAAATTGTAGTTTTTGAGATGAATCTTAATCCACTGGGCAATTGCATGTATCATAACCAGATAATGGGTAACAGGCACATACTTATCTTCTGAAATGCATTGATGATCATTAAATACTTGTAAGACATATTTGAATGTCATAACCATTGTAAAAATGATTATATGTCACTTAACGAAAATAAAAAAATTAACCAAAGGTTTTTGAAGAGATCATTAAAGACATATATATGATGTTTCTTACATTCTTCTCTAAAATTATCTTTTCATCTCCTCAATATGAAGAGTTCTTTTATGATTTCTGAAATAAGTTACTAATTTTTGTATTATAGTAATATTACAATAATTTATATATCAACCAGGGTAGCTCATTGCTTAGGTCACCTAACTACTAATGTAAGTCTCCTGGGTTTGATATCCAATTGTTCCAAAGAGTTTTTTTCCTTCTTAATGACAGTAATGTCCATTTATACAACTGCTGTAATACATAAGAGCTGACTTCATATTTTTACTTGCAACAACCAGGAACTATTAAGATACACTAACTCTAAAATAGACATCATAATATAACCCAAGATTTTGTAGAAAAGAGATCGAATGTAAGTGAACTGTACATGAAATATGACAAAAAATGATATATTATTGAGAAACATTGCATATGTCCTTAATACCACAGAACATTAACTTGCAAGACTGGGAAAATACTGCATTCATGATTGTTAAAGCATTTGAAAAGGACAGGTAGTTATGATTCAGTGAAGACGACTGTAACAACATTAAATTGAAATTATAGTCTCAATCTACTTTGCAGTTACATATATCATAACAAATGCGATGGATATCTGATCCAGGTAGACTATTTTATATAGGGACCCGCAAAAATATTATCCTTGTAATAGGCACTGTCATAAATTTTAGAATTGTTGGGAGTCATATTCTTTGATATATTCAGGGAATTCTGATTCATATTTAGTATTTTGTTTTAATTTCTTATATAGCATATTTATGGTTTGCATCATATGTCAAGGGTTGAATTACAGTGAAATTATGATAACTACTTTTAATTACAATACCAGTTCCTTTAATTAATTTTTAGCTCACCTTAGTCAAAAGCTTAAGTGAGCTATTCTAGCAAAAATTTGTCCATTGTCATTCATGTTGTCGTAAACTTTTCACATTTTCATCATCTTCTCCCAAACCACTGGGCCAATATTAATCAAACTTGCTTTAGTACAAATCATCCTTGGGTGAAGTCGATTCAAGCTTGTTCAAACGAAGGGCCATGTCCCCTTGAAGCAGAGATAATCAATAACAGGCAAAAATAGGGTGGGTCATTTAAAAATCTTTTTTTCAAGAATCACTGGGGCATAAATTTTAAATATACATGAAAGCTTCCTAACATAGTGTAAATCAAGTTTGTTCGAATCAATCGACCCCAGGAGATAGGGTGGGGATTTACATGTGGATATGTAGGAAAAATCTCTTTAAAAATCTTTTACTCAATAGCCACTGGGTCAGAAAAGATGAAATTTACATGAAAGCTTCCTGACATAGTGCAGATTCAAGTTTGTTCAAATTGTGGTCCTTGGGTGTTGGTTGGGACCACAATAGGGGATCAAAATATTATATGTAAATATATAGGGAAAATATCTTAGGTTTTACATGCAAATATATAGGAAAAATATTTAAGAATCTTCTCAAAAACAACAGGACCATGATTAGTCTTGTTAATATGCAAATATCCCTAGGTGGTGCAGATTCAAATGTTCAAATTGTGGCCCTCTGAAGTTGGGTGGGGCAATAATAGGGTATCAAAGTTTTACATGGGAATAATAGGAATACATGTAGAAACATCTTTAAAAATCTTCATCTCAACAAAAGCAGGGACATGATTAATCATAGTTATATTGATATGCAAGTATTTTCAGGTAGTTCAAGTTTAAGTTCAATTCAGAAATATTTTTTTTGGGGGGGGGGGGGGGCACTTTTTCACCTGGATTCACAATTTAAATCTGTCTGAGAAATAGCACAACTTCCACCATTCACTACCTTGATCTCTGTATCACTTCAATTTTGCTTTCATTGAAAGTATGGAGTTCAGATGAACATTTTAAGGTCTCTTGAGCTAAAAACTTGTGTGAACTTTTCGGATCAAAGTTTTTCTGTAGTTCATTTTCACATTTTTAACTTTTTTTCAAAAGCATCTTTAAGTTTTGTTTGTTTGTTTGTTTTACGTCCCATCGAGAATTTTTCACTCATATTGAGATGTCACCAGCTGTAGATGAAGTATCTTTAGACCTATGCTTAGCGCTCAGGGCCGTAGCAGTGAGGGTTCTTTAATGTGCCAACGCCTACCGTGACATGGGACCTCCATTTTTTAAGGTCATATCCGAAAGACCCGTGATTCTCATTTCTAAATGCCGAGTGTTTGGCGAAGGAACAATCACTACTTATTTTTGCGTTTTAGGTTTGACATGGAAATGGCATGAGTGGGGCTCGAACTCACGACCTCCTGGTTACGAAGCAAACACTCTAACCACTGAGTTACCGCATCTTTAGGTATAAGGGATTATAATTTGTTCAAATGCAAGGCCATGTCTTCTTTGAAGGAAGGATAAGAAAAAAGTCTGAATAGGAGGGGGGTGTTTAAGATAATGGTTAGGGTGTCTGCTTCACAACAGGGAGGTCTCAGGTTGAATTCTTGATCTTGGCAGCCACATCAAACCTAAGGCATTGAACAGGCTTGCTTGGATGCTAGGTTTAGGTTTAAGTCTTGTGCCAGAATTCACAAAAACATGTTACCCTTGCAGAATTCTCAAGGAATCCTTAGAAAATCTTGGGATTTTTTCCAGGGACTTTCAGGCAAAAATCCCTGGAAAATGTCAGAATTTATCAGGACTGTATTTGGACAGGACTTCTTAAGAAATCATAGGGTTTTAGGACCAAAAAGAGAAGCAAAAACCCCAGAAAAATGTCATAAGATATTCGAGCCATAAAGACTCAAAATCAGGATTGAGTTTGCCAACATTTCTCTAGTTTTTTTATGAGATATCACGAAGACATTTCAAAGCCAAGACTTCTAGGATATTCCAAAATCTCCCAGGAAAGGCATCAAGATCCCTGAGTGACAGAATGCAAATTGGGATCTGCCAGTTTTTGAAAAAAATATCTCAATCTCAATCAAATTCACAAAACTTGGACCTAATTTTTATGCAGATCTGAAAGAATACTCTAAATATCGAAAACTCTTTTTCATTTTGGAGAAAAATATGGATTTTCATATATAAATATATACACACACTGAAAAGTATCAACTGCATCTCACAATAGTTATCTGAAGATAGCCTAATGTCAACTGCAGTTAAAAAAAAAATTAAATAATCACAAAATCAAGAATTCATCAAGATCCGGTATATTTGTGATCATCAGTATACATTTAATTTCTATGGAGCATTATATTTAAGCACGAAGTGAGACATATTTCTTCTTTTTCATTTCTCCCCAGTCATTTATTTATATACACCCATAGTTAGACCATCCTTCTGTCTGTCTTTTCATTTTCTGTTTCTATTTTCATTTCTCTGTCATATATCAAGCTGAAACTTGATATGTAGCTTCTTTGTGGGTAATTCCTAGGATTTCCTTAAGTCCAAAAGTGAGGAATTCTCAGGAAATCTTAAGGAAATCCTTATGGAAGATTCTACAGGCTATATCTATAAATTCACTGTATCATTTGAAATGATTTTTACTGTATATAATATGGCAAATATCTGGAAATCATTTATAAAGAAAAATATCGTGTGTGTGTAAGTGTGTGTGTGTGTCTTGTGTGAAATAATTCAGATCTTTTGAATTGAACACTTTGTGATCTGATAGATCAAATATGAGTAATTGAGAATGCAACATGATTTCACTTGAAAGACTGTTGGTTATGTAGACACTTAGAGGAGTAATACGGAAATGGGTCCTTGAAAAAAATCATATTGGGTGAGGCGTAAGCCTGATATGCTTTTTACATGGACGCCATATATTTCCATATTACCACTCCAAGTGTCTATGTAACGAATTTATCCTGTTTGGCATTATTCATTCATGTACAACTTGCAATGATAAAAGAACTACAACATTTAAACCAACAACCATGACAATATGATAAAAGCAAGTTTTTCAACAAGCTGTAAATTCAAACATAAATTCATTTGTTTTAGTACTCCAAAATGTTTTTACCTATGATGTCATAATAGGCACCAACTACTTTCTAGTGATAGGGTACAAATATTTTCATTAGTACAATTATTAGTAATATTGTCATTAGTACACATGTGGTCAGTAAACCACATGGAAGGGGCATATTGTCAATAACAGATTAGTAAGAGGCATAATGTTGTATGTAGTATTGGTTTCAGCTAATGAAATTTCAAGATTTTTCTTCGAGGCAGGATAAAACTCCATGAATTAGAGTATTGACACACTAAAAACTAATATTTCTGGGAGGAGGGTGGGGAGATATCAATGATTGCATCATGATATTTTATAAAGGTACTGTGTTTTCATGGACCGTGTTAATTAGGTAAATTATTTTCAGAAACAAAGGAAGAATTGGAGGAGTTGATGACAGACATCAAGAAAACTGCAAATAAAGTCAGGGCCAGATTAAAAGGTAGTTTTCATCATCTATAATAAATGTTTCCACTGCAAACAAAGTTGCAGGATAAATACTGGAATCACATATTATATATGTATATTATATATGATATATATATGATACTATACTATTTAAAAACAGTAGGGGATATTAGATTTAAAAGGACAATGAAAGGCAGATCATGAGGTCAGGAAGGAAACAAATGACAGAAAAACATTAAGGAAACATATGTCAATTTATTTGAAACCCTGTGTACAGTCAGAAAAGGACAGATTCTCCAGAATAAGGGTCAACACCAACACAGGGTCACACAGCAAATTTACCACCATTGTGAAACAGAGTCAGTAGCAGGTAAAATCCCCTCAGTTGGCCAGACAAGCTTGGATTTGGCATAGCATACTCCTAACAAGACATACCAGGTCATTTTGGGGAAGGTTATTCCATTTCTGTTGCAATACTGCAGCAAGTTCTTGGTGGTTGACATTGGCGTAGCCGCTGTCCAAGCATATCCCAGACATGCTCGATGGGTGAAAGGTCTGGACTGAGTGTGGAGCATGGTAATGTGGTGATATTCTGCTGTTGGAGATAATCTGTAACAATTTTGGTCCTATGACATCTGGCATTGTCATCTTGAAAAATGAAATGGTAGCCATAACAATGTGCAAACAGCACAACATGGGGTGCCAAGATGTTGTCCCAGTAGTACTGCCCTGTGACACGTCCAGCAACAACATGCAAATCTGTTTTGTCTGCAACAGTGATGCCTCCCCACAACAGTACAGGTCCACCCCATACCAATCATGTCTAATGATGTTAACGTCATGTGGAAACATTCGTTATGTCTGCACCAAACCCTCCTACGTCTGTCCAGGAAGTCCACAGTGAACCTCAACTCATCAGAGAACATTATGTGGTTCCATCGGCGATTATCCCAGTGTTGATGGTGATGACACCACTGGAGTCAGGCCCTAATGTGACGATTCCTCAAACAGGGAATGACACGAGGACGTCGGGCATGTAAGTGAAATATGTGCAGTTGATTCCTGATGGTCTGGCCACTCGCTACCAAGCCAGTATCCCTTTGAAGTTGAGACTTATCTGATTTGCTGTTACCAGAGGATTTCTCAAGGCATCAGTGCAGCTGAATCTGTCCTGAGCCTGAGTTGTTGCCCTTTGTCGACCGGTTCGTGATCTATCCTGAACAGACCCTGTAGCATGACGTCTGGACCATAATCTGCTAACAGACTGGGAAACATTCATTGCCCTTGCCACTGCAACCTGTCTTGTGCCAACCTGTAGCATGCCAAGGGTATGTAACCTCTCATCCTGTGTTAGATTGTGCATGGTCTCTGTTTAATTAATGACTTCAACAACTGATAATCAGATGCTTTCTCTTCAAAATATTCCTTTAGAGTGGCTCTAACCTTCCAATTCAGAGGCATGCAAATTTGTGGCAAAACACTCTTGATCATCTGCATCCCGTGCAGATCGTAAGAGTGCGATTAATGTGTTTGGGTGATGAATTTCTTTGGAAAGGCTTCCTTGTTAAGGAACTTTACAACATGGTTTCATATCCCTTTATATATGTGAACATTTTGATCACAAAATACAGTATCCCCTACTTTTTTTGAATAGTATATCTATATTGTATATAATCACCATTCATCCTTAATATGCACTTTTAGATCACCTGAGTGACTCAGGTGATCTTTTGCTATCTGCTTTTTTCTGTTTTCATGTTTCATTAACTTTTTAGTACTTTAGCTCACCTGAGCTGAAGGCCCAAATGAGCTTTTCTGATTAGGATATGTCTGGTTTTTGGCATCTATCATCTGGTAAAAGTGCATTAAATGTTCTGATTTTTTTGTTTTCCTGTACATTTAGAAAACAAAATTTATTAGGCTTATAGTTATGTATGGTGTCTTCTTCCAATATTGTGAAAATTTGTAACCCCATGGGTTTGGGGTTCTGGCTCCAGGGTAGGTTTATACAGATCCCTCAGTGAGGACATAGTATTTGTTTTAAAATCTTTAAAAGCTGTACATCTACAGTATATAGATATTATTGAGCATGGAGGCCTGTATCAAACTTGTGAAATTTATGGATGATTGTATTCAAATTCAGTCCCAAGGCTGAATGGATTATATGGTGAAAATGCATCAAACGGTTGAAAATCTCTACTCGTGATCATCAAGGAAACAAACTAGGTGCATAATTATGTTGAGCATTGAGGTCTCTACATATTTGTAAAAGTCATGGACTTTATACATGTACTCAGTGTTTCAGACTCCAAGGTGGGATTTTAGGGATGACAAAGAGGAAATGCAGTGATTTAAGTTTGTAAAAAAAAAAAAAAGAACCAAAATCTTTACTCCTGAATATCAAGAACAAAAATAGGGTTTGTAGTGATTACCAGAATTTTGAAATTCTTAACCCTGGGGTCAGGGGTTCCACTCCAATGAAGGGTTTTATGGCTTATAAGCAAGGTATGTATTGTACTCTTTACTCTTGAACTATTAGCTCATACTTTACACAGTTGCTGATGATTGGAAAAGGTGCCATGACCATGGGACTAGGCCATGTGATTAAGATCATTCTGTCTCTTTCAATCTCTGTCTCAATCTCTTTCTCAAGAAATTCTAGAGCAAGTAGATTTGTTTCAAGAAATCCTGCATCAGTAGAGCTATAGTTTTGAAAGAAACTTATTTTTTGTGATCTCTAATTGATTTTTTATTTTAAATTGTGGTTCTCTGTTTAACTTTGCTAGTTTAAAGTATATTGTAAATATGTTGCAAAAGTCTTTACAAAAATTAACCACAATTTTTATGTCTGCCTAAATTCATTCATAACATTTCAAGTTGTGGATCACTGTTGGTTTTTTGTGGACTTTAACTGAGGAAGACCAAATAAGTCCTACAAAGTTCACCAAATTTCTCATAATACTAGAAATGTGAATTTGAGCGATGAAGACGTTTGTCAACTAAAAGTCCTGAAAAAGAAGAGAAAATTGTAGAAAATCATCAGTACTTGTAAAATGGAAAACTAGGATTTTTATTATCCAATATTTCATACCAAATCTTTCTTGAAGAAATTGTAAAAATCCTAGTAGGGATGTCCACAGAATTTTCAGAACAATTTGTTGTGTTAAGCTTAAGAATGCAATATATATATATTTTTCAGATATTGAACAGAATATTGAAAAAGAAGAACATTCAAATAAAACTTCAGCAGATTTAAGGATACGCAAAACACAAGTGAGTAACAGAATTCAAACAGGATTTTGGGATATTTCCTTATTTTCTTTTGGCCACCCTGTTATGCGGTGGTATATTTGGAGACTCAATCAAAAATCTACTTTTTGATATTGAGTACATGCACATGAAGAAAGTTTAGTTCATGCCCATTAATTTTATCAAAAAGAAGTGCATGCTATAAAGTTTTCAAATATATATGTTTTCTGGGATTATAATTCCAACTGAATTTTGAAAATAGATTTACTCGAAGTTATAAAGTTGTCATTTTTCTACTATAGTGCTCCTCTCATACCAAATTTAATTTTGTGCTTTTATTAGCCTTCAACAGAAAGTATGGGAAAATGTACTCTTAACACCACACAAAAAGTCTTTAAATGCCAGAAAATACAAATTTTCCTTTTATTTTTTTATTTTAATTTTTTTTAATTTTTATTTTTTAAAGATTTTAACCTAGATCAAAGCTTACCATTGCATGCAACATTGTAGTGAATTATGTCTCTCCTCTTCCAGGGGAAGACTATTTTTGTACTGTGAACACTTCTCCTGTATGGCTTATCAGATTAACTTGAAACTTTGTACAATGTTTCATTGTCATTTGTAGATGTGCATATTGTTGGGAGGTGATTATCTAAATATTTTCCTCAAAGTGAAATTGGATCTTAGAAAGGTGGAGGATGTAAAATAGCTTTGTTGACACTTCTCCTATATGGCTTATCTAATAGACTTGAAACTTTGTACACTGCTTCATTGTCATTTGCAGATGTGCATATTGTTAGGACAGGAGAATCCCATTGTTATCTTTAAAGTTGTAGTGGATCTAAGAGGATGGAAGGTGTAAAATAAGTTGTGAACACTTCTGTATGGTATATCAGATGGCTTTGGAATTTTGTTTAATACTTCATTATCATTTAATGATGTTCACATCGTTGTAAACCAGGGATCTAATATTTTCCTACAATTTACGGTGGATCAGAGTAGTGCTTTATTGCTCTTTTTTTTATGTACAAAGATATGTTCACTTTCATGTTGGTACTTCAGCATAACAGTCATTATTATTGTATCATATGTATCAACGGTATTGGTCACATCGATGTTGAATCTTTTCTTCCATCTTTTTTTCCTTAATGCACAAAGTGCAGTTTATAATGTCTATGTTCCTGCTTATGCTTTCTTCTTCATACCATGTAGTACATCTAGAGGAGGGGGGATGTAATTTGGAGCACTTTCAATTTGAAGAGTTGGGGAGGCATTTGCTTTTATACACCTGTCATCAGACAAAATGTATTACCATATAGCAGGTGTAAAATTTAGCATGTATGCCAATAATTTTGGTGGAATGTTTTTTGGGGGACACAGATTTTCAAAACATTTCATACAGTACCTGATTTTTACCTCCTTAATAGGAGAGTGCTCCATGTACCTTAGATATGTAAAGAAACAGTACAAGAAGTTATAATGATTTTTTAACTCTACTTAACAGACTGATCAAACTTTCTTGTGTTCAGTACTATACTTAAGGGTACAATTTAGTGATTAAAATTTTAGCAGACTACTACCAAACCACTAAAATTAGCCAGAGTTAGCACCTTGCTTAAAAAACCCACTATACGTTATGTTATGGTGCTGTCTATGCCTCTGTCCAAGGTCATGTTTTCTGGATCTTTGTAGATTAGATTTAATCAACAGTAAAGCCAGTTATCATGTCAATGGCTTGTAGATAACATTGCATTAGGATCTTTTGTGCTGCTTATGGGTGTACTAGCTATCAGAGGAAGAGATGTGAACTGAGGTTTTTTCTTCAGTTTTTCAAAGTAAGGGGTGAGGAAAAGAGTTCGGTAATTTTTTGTCAGCGCAAGGACTTTGCCATTAAAAAAAACCAGTTGCCTTTGGTCATGCACTGTACCAAAAACCATTTGGACAGAGAACCAATTACACTGCAAGAAAATGGTAATAGAGAAGCTAAGCACAGCTACAGGATGTGCACTATGCTGTATTAGTTCTCTTCCCCTTTTGACAAAATCAGATGTGGTACCGCTCATTCTGTTTCATTCCTTTATCTAGCCTTGTCAGTGAAACCCAAAATTGGTTGGTTGATAAAATAGGAAGCTATTTTAAACAATTACTTTTGTTTTCATTTTCAAATTCTTCTAGGATTTATTTAGGTTTGACAAGTGAATATTAGGTGTGACTGCTTCTTGGTATTATTCTACCAATACTAAAATAACAGGGCTTCCTTCACCACTGTACATCACATGCATGTCTGAAAAAAAAAACCAAAGAAACAAACAAAATGTAAATGTTGGTAAGTAAATCATTGTACATTCAGCAAAAAAAAAAAAAAAAAAATTGAAGGAACTGATTTTCCTCTCTGTGTTTTATGGTCTTCATTTTTATGTAGTTTTGAAAGTTTGCTCATAAAATGAACAAAACTCTCCCCAACCCCATCAACTGGGAAAGGGGCCACAATAGGAATAAATCTCACTAAAGATCCACAAAGATACAAATGGGGAATTATGGGGATTTTTTTCCTACTGTATGAGAATGGTACTCATACCCATTCAGTTGGAAAAAATAGCAACAAAATAGAAACGAGTTGGAAATTTTCTTTCATATCAACAAATGGTATTTGTTTTGAAATCAATACTGTGTTTTAAAGAATAATTAAGTATTCAGTGTTTACAATTTTTTTTTCTTGACCGTTACTGTCTATTTAAGAAGAATGAGAAGTTAGTTAACTTGTACATGTTTCATGAAAATAAAGAATTAACCATGAAGTACGAAAAGTTAGCAGTTTGTTACTGGATATTTTTTACCTCAAAGTTGGGAAAAAGCGATAATATTTGACAATGGGAATGGTACTGTTTATCAGTACCTTTAATAGAAGGGGAAAAAATGTCGAATCATGCATGATATAGATCCAGATTCTTAATTCACTGGGCCATGTAAAGGATGCTCAGATATGATTTGAAATTTTTACAAAGGAATAAATAGGAATTTTTTTTATTAAAAAAGAAAATTAAAATTACACAATCATGAGAGAAATTAATATGCAAGCAGCTTCATTTAATGTAGATTCATTTTGTTTACACTATGATCCCTGAGGCTGAGGCGGCATGGTTTACAAGAGGTTTGAATTCAATGTTTAGGAAGATAGGGGTTTGTACACATGTGACCCTTGAGCCCCTCCCCCACTCCCCCCCCCCCCCCCCATCTCTCTCTCTCTCTCTCTCTCTCTCTCTCTCTCTCTCTCTCTCTCTCTCTCTCTCTCGATCTTGAAGAGAAGAGGTACAATCACAACAAATACTTCAGGTTGCACTAATTGAATTTCGTATATTTTTGTAGCATGCAACGCTTTCCCGTAAATTTGTGGAAGTTATGAATGACTACAATGCTTGTCAGATAGACTACAGGGAGAGGTGTAAAGGGCGCATTCAAAGGCAACTGGAGATCAGTAAGATTTTCTTTCTTTAGGCAACCATTACACATTTATTTCATTGTATAAGACTTAATAAGGAAATTCACTGAGGAAAATTTTGGAACAGTATTCAAATTTGTTTGTTTGTTTGTTGTTTTATGTCCCATTCGAGAATTTTTTATACATGTAGAGGTGTCACCAGCTTTAGGAAAAACAGACTTGTAAAGAGTTTTTGTGATGATACCCAAGCCTCCAGTACAGCAATTTAAAATGTCCAAAATATTTCTGAGTTATAATGAATCCTCTGCATCAAAATACATGTATAGCATTGTTTTACATAGTGAACCAACTTGAGTCACTTGACTCTTGAAATAGTTCATTGAAATGTATTTTGGGAATTTTAAGCAATATCAAATCCTAATTTAGTTTGTTGGATTCATTGGAAATCCGAATTATAATATTTGTTAAATATCTTGGCTGCCCTTATCTCAAAAAACACCTAGAATTTTCATTACAATATCCAAGTTTTAGAGGATTTATTCATAGCCAAATCTAAAATTGATTTGATTGATGGAAAAAAAAGAAATCTGGTATGATGGTAGGTTAGCTGTACATAAACAAAGACAAAATGCAGCCAGACTTGCCCTGGAAACGAAAGGCATAAATAATATTCTGTGGTTAAATTTATGTGGGGCTCAAACTGCACAATCTTTTTTTTTTAAGAGTGGTGTAAGAAAATCATCAAGTGGGGACAATTTTCTCTTTGAAATAGGTAAAATCTACTTCAAAAATTTACTGTTTTTGTGTCGTCTCTGGTAATTCAGTGCAGCTCATGCATGGGGCTTGGGAACACAAATGCTGCTTCATTGCACAGATCTGGTCAGCAAGAAGTGATAGCATCAAAATAATTAGAATTGCAGTGAATTAGTCAATATAAATTGATTTATTTAATTAATTGTTTGAAATCAAAGTGAAAAAATACTTAAAGCTGCCAGGGTTTTGATATCATTATGATGTTCCAATTAGAAAAAAACTTATGTGCACAAAGATTAACAATTCTGTGGTTGATATGAACTGGGAAAGCATTCAAAACAATTTCTGGACATATTTCTTTATCTTTTATTTGGTATTTGGTAACACTGATTAATAAAGAAAGAAGGATTTTTATTTTTGGTTTATTCATCTTTTTAATATCTATTTTAATTTTATTGCTAATATTGTAAGTGATAAATGGACAATTACCTTCAGGATAAATAATTATAATTATGCAAAACAGTGTGTATTTGTAATCATGTTAGAAATACAAAAGGTGATCAACTAAAATTGGGATTTTGATGCCACACCAGACAAGATCAAAAACAAAACTAGTACTAATTGGGAACAGATTTTCCTCAAATGTGCCCCTTTTTCTTAGTTATGGCATTTGTTTAAGTAATTCGATCTAAATCATACAATATGAATGCTACTTTCATAACAGAACTATAGATGTTCAAGTACAATCAATCAAAATTGAATGTATGTGCAATTAATGTGGCTCATTACACCAAAATTTTAATTAATGGGTCATTAAAACATCTTGTATGAAGTATGAATCTCCATCAAAAGAGTGATACAAGCCTTTAATTATTTTGGATGAATGTTTTTGGTTTATTCTATGAAAAAAAAAAAAAAAAAAGGTCTTTTGTTTGCAAATAAGAGATTTTAGAGTCTAAATTTTCTTGTGATTTGATGTATGATATGAATATCTTGGTTTGGTGCATATCTATAAAAAGAAAAACAGCAATATTTCTGAGATTTGGTAAATTCATTTCAAGTTCCTTCTAAAATATTTTTGTTAAGGCATTGAGCTTGCCCGAGAGCCTTCTAGCGATCATGTAGGAATTTGCTGCTATACTACCCTTCAGCTTATCACAATAGGCAAAATCAAAATAGTGCCTACTGTCTTTGAAAGTTTCTTACAATTCAAGGACTTTGAAACATTAGATTTAATTAATATTGTAAAAGCAGAATAGCAATTCCGTTGAAGATGTTGTTTATATCATTGTCCAGTAATTAAACAACGACTGTCTGGTAATAAAAGTTCATTATTCGCGGATGAATTTACTACAAAACAGATCAATAAGTAGTCTGGTCCCCTATCCCACAATTCTGTTTGCTACTGAAAACTGAGAGTTAATACTGAAATTGTTACATCATAATGAAATGGAAGATATGACTTTTGTAAACTAGTTCTCACTCTGAAGCAGTGATATTCTTTTCAGCATTTTTCCTCTGCATTCTGAAGTTATTGATTATAGCCTTTGTAAAGTAACTAGGCTTGAGGGGATACTATCTAGCAAGAGGAGGGTACATGTATGAATTTGTTAGGATAAGTAACTTCAGCCCAAACTCTCCTCTTTATTTCTTTTCATGTAAATAAACACATTTTGCAGATATTTTACAATAATTTAAGTGCCTAAAAACAAGGAAATGTCTCCAGCAGTACTCAAATGTTTTTCCTCCTACTTTCTCTAATTTCACTTGCTACCCTCTAAAGTTATTGAGAACCCTGATGAATATGACATTGCATTTGACGCCTTTGTGGCCCTTCAGGCCTTTGAGCTAATATATCTTTTTTTCCAAATGATATGCTTTATGATGATTTTAGTCATAGATTTAAAGTATTTACCCCCCCCCCCCCCCCCAAAAAGTTATAATTTTCATAAATATTTTTCATTTAAAAAATTAGACCATTTACATGAGTCTTCTTTGCATGTTTTATTAGATATTTATATCATGCATCAAATCAAATCAAAGTTTGGATTTTAAAATCTCTTATTTACAAATAAAACACCTTTCTCTTCATTGTGGGGGAAAAAACACAAAAAAATTCATAAGATAATTGAGAGCTTGTATAACTCGTTTGGTGGTGAAATCATGCTTCAAAGGAAGTACTTCATTGTAAATTTTTGAATAGAAGGTATAAACAATAAATTATGATTGGTGAAGTTGTCTCTCAGATAAATACATCACTGTATCCTGGAGAAATCTCATGAAGTGATCTACAGTAGTTATCTTAAAATAGCAAATTATAAAAACAAGGCACATTCATTAATCTTTTATGTATTAATAATTCCTATGACATTTGTGAAAGAATATACTTAACAATAAAGTTTGATTACCACATATTTGTTTTTCTTTCTAGTTTGATGTGTACAAAATGTTTTTTTCTGTCTTTTTTCTTCATTTGACTAGTGTTAAGTGGACTTAACTCATATTGGTTAAGTATCTCCTCTGAATACTGTCTATGTAGACTTCATGTGAGTAGTAATTACTATCACATAGCAGTTTCAATTCTGGTGAAGATTCAAATTTAAAAAAAAAAAATGTTATTTTGTTCTTCATTCCATCTCATTGACCCAACTTTTATAAACTAAAGTTAAAAAAAAACCAATTGGCCTTATGAATGCACATATAGAGCAACAAGCACATAAATACATATGTTAGATATTTTTAAATCTTCATCAGATCATTGAATGCCTGCTGTACTGTAGGTTGACTGATCCCTTTATTAGCTGCACTGTTGATTATCTGATCCCTGTATTAGCTATACTGTGGGTTGAATGACCCCTTTATTAGCTGTACTATGGGTTGACTGATCCCTGCATTAGGTGTTCTGTGGGTTGACTGATCCCTGAATTAGCTGTACTAATTGTTGACTGATCCCTACATTAGTTGCACTGTGGGTTGACTGATCCCTTTATTAGCTGTACTGTGGGTTGACTAATCCCTGTATTAGTTGTTCTGTGTATTCACTGATCCTTACATCATGTGTTCTGTGGGTCAACTGATCCCTACAATAGGTGTACTATGGGTTGACTAATCCCTGTATTAGCTGTACTATGGGTTGACTGATCCATTTATTAGCTGTTCTGTGGGTTGACTGATCTTTACATTAGGTATTCTGTGGGTCAACTGATCCCTACATTAGCTGTACTGTGGGTTGATTAATCCCTGTATTAGCTGTATTGTGGGTTGACTGATCCTTACATCTTGTGTTCTGTGGGTCAACTGATCCCTACACTAGCAATACTATGGGTTGACTGATCCCTGCATTAGGTGTATTTTTGGTTGACTGATCCCTTCATTAGCTATACTGTGGGTCAACTGATCCCTACATTAGCAATACTATGGGTTGACTGATCCCTGCATTAGTTGTATTTTGGGTTGACTGATCCCTTCATTACCTGTACTGTGGGTTAACTGATCCCTACATTAGGTGTACTGTGGGTTGACTGATCCCTACACTAGCTGTATTGTGAGTTGACTGATTCCTGCATTAGCTGCACTGATGGCCATTTGATGCCTATATTGGTTTTACTGGTGGTTGTCCAAGTCCTGTATAGGCTATGCTATGGATCACCCAATGTCTGACTTGGTAAGTTATCCAGTGCCAGCATTTGCCAAACAATGTCTGTTTTAAGGTTAGACTGGGAAGGTTGATTGTTAATGTAAGTGATTTATTTATATGCTTAAGCACATATCGCTTGTTGTTCCATTCAAATGGTGTGGAAGGTGTTACCAACACAGAAGATTCCACGAAGGAAAACTAGATATCAAAACCTTTGGTTTTACTTTCAGAGGCATCAACATGCAAAATGATCAAGATATTTTTTGAAAGATAATCATGTACTTGAAAATATTGCTTAATTAATTTAACATTCTACCCTATGAGAAATACATGATACAAAAGGTGATTTCTTAAGTAGTCACTTGGTTAAAAGATGTATAAAATGATTTTTTTTTTAAAACTATTGATCACCTTGTAAAAAGCTGATAAAGTATAGAATTTCTAATTTTTGGGGAGGAAATACATGTAATAAAAAAATAATGACATTGAATTATAATAAACCTCTCTGACATTTTGTATCACGTTAAATGATGTTTACCGTTTACCAGTATATTGTTCATCTAAATGCGAAAAGCTCTGTTATTATGTGTCGCATACCTTATAGCATGCATAGAATACTCAGATTATTTTCTGACCAGCCTTTTCAAATTTTGTTTGGATTTGTAGCATTTGTATTTCAATGTTCTTGACAAGTACATTTAGAACAGTATATGCTCATGTGTAATAAGTATATAGACATAAATGTGGGGACAAATGTATTGAACATTATGACATATTTTCTACTATGTCACTTCATTACTTTAGAATCATAAAGATATTTTCATTTTAAGCTTTAAATTTAAACTGTAAATTTCATCACCATTCAGACCACATATGGGTAATGTTATCATTCGAGTCTGTTTTGGTCATTTCAGGAATAAGTACATCAATTAAAACAGGTTGTGAAAACCTGATACTAGTTAATGATAGATGGGATAGGGACATGGAAGAATTTGTCTTTGAATTTTTTTCATACTTGATAAAATCTTGACATAGGGGACCTTCAATACAAATATATTAAAATCATGTGAAGGTTCTTGTTATTGAAGGGAACTATGTACATGAAAGAGTTGTATCCCCTGAAAACCAATGAAAACTGATTAACATTACTTCATAGTTCTGTTAAACTTCCTCTGAAATTCATTTCAGTCAGAAATTTTCACACACTTTACGAAATGAGTACCCTTTCAATGATTTTTTAGTATCTATTAAGATTTTGTGGTCTAGACATAAATATAATCAATGATATACTGGACAAAAAAAGTTAAGGATCATGATTTCAGAATTATTTTATTCATAACAAAACCAAATAAATTATGTTAAATATATACTTAAAATGTTCAATGACAATCGAACAATACATTTTAAACCTGTTTTTACAAATTCATCAATACGTTAAGCAGCCAGAGCAACCATTGTCAGGTAACCCCCCAAAACAGTTTGAAAATCGGTATGAGCAACAATAACAAATTTCATTACAAATGATTGAATCTTTATAAAGGCAATATCAATAGGGTGTATGTCCACCCTGAGCCTGTATAACGGCACGACAACGCCTCTGCATACTTCTGATGAGCCTGCGGAACGCAATTTGTGGCAACCTTGCCCATTCCTGCTGTAAAGCTAACGTAAGCTCCTGGCGGTTTGTCGGAAGTACAGGGCGTCTGGAAACAGCTTGCTGCAACATGTCCCAGGCATGTTCTATTGGATTTAAATCCGGAGAACAACTCGGCCAATCCATACGTTCAATTGTCTCTGAGCAAGGTAGTCTGTCACTATACGTGCTCTGTGGGGACAAGCATTATCATCCATTAACACAAAGTCGTTGCCTATAGCTCCCGCATAAGGTCTCACAATTGGATGCAGTATCTCGTCCCTGTGAATTGCACCGGTAAGATTGCCATTAATCACGTGCAAGTCAGTACATCCACCAATACAGATTCCAGCCCAAATCATCACAGAGCCACCTCCAAAACGATCATGCTCTGCTACACAGCAATCAGCATACCGCTCTCCACACATGCGCCATACACGCCTACGACCGTCATGAAAGTCCACGCAGAACCGTGACTCGTCTGTGAAAAGAACAGGTGTCCAATGAAGCAGTTGCCAGTTTATGTGATTTTGAGCCCAATTGAGTCGTGCTACACGATGTCTTCTCAAAATGGGACGAACAGCAGGTCGATGAGCTCGAAAGTTAGCAGCATGAAGTCTCTGTCTGAGAGTTTGTGGTGTTATGCGCACCCCACTTGCTGCATGAAAGTCAGTATTGAGTTGGACAGCACTCTGAAACCTGTGTCTACGAGCCATAAGTGACATATAGCGATCCTGGCGAGTGGTTGTGGACCTTGGATGACCTGATCTCGGTCTCTCAGAAACATTACCTGTCTGCCTAAAACGATTCCACAACCTTGAAATCACACTTTGGGACACATTAAAATGTCTAGAGACAGTTCTCTGGACTTGGCCAGCTTGAAGCATACCTACTGCCTGACCAGCTTCCAGAGCAGTTAAATGGCACCTCATGGCTTTTAATGTCAATAATTGTTCACCTAAGAGTCGATTAGAGCAATAAATACCCACAATAAAATGAAAATCACAATTTTTCAATTTCAATATACATGTTGGAACACTTTGATTTTATATTATATTATATTTATTTTATATTATACTATTTTTATATAGCGCCTTATCTAATTATATAATTACTCTAAAGCGCTTAACATATAAAACAAGGGCAATATAAAAACGAACATTATATAAATTGAAAGGTCACAAAATTTTGACCCCTTGCTTGTGTTTGGGGGAAAAAATCGTGCATGTATGACGTCAATATGAAACCAGGTAAATCTATTGTGTTAAGGACACATTGGAGAAACTATACATGATAAAATTTGTCAAAATAATTATTTGGTTAATAAAAATTTTTGAGGTCAAAATTATGATCCTTAACTTTTTTTGTCCAGTATATATAAAAATTTACTATTTACGTCTTCACTATTGTTACAGATATATTTATATGATTTTATGAGAAAATGCTTCTATGAATATTCTCATAACATATTAAATAAACCATTTTTATAGACTGAATACATCATGACTATATGAAGTACTCAAGCTTACCATCAATGTTAAATTATGGTGAGATTTAACTTTGTGCGCTCGTACTACTATAACTGCCTTTTATCATCATATATACTTAAACAATATCTTTAATGCTTATCAATATTAAAGGATTGCAAATACTATGCAAATCAAATTTATTCTGAATATTTTTTTTTTTCAAACTGGAAGGATAATTGATAAATAGAAGAGAGAAAAAAAATCCTCAACATCATGCTTCAGTGATCCTTATCACTGTTGCATTACAATGAACAGATGTCTATAACAATATAGCCTCCTACGAGGTGCAACATAGTTTAGTAGGCTGTGATGTCATAGATAGTAAAGTGACCAGCCACTATTATGATGTTTATTTTCAAACGACATATTTCAATCACGTGATCACTGTTCTGTCTAGATTAGATTACACTCCATGTAGTATGATGTTAGAAATGAAGCATTTTATTATTTCATGTCATTTTTTGACAAAAAACTTCATACTAATTAAGAGTTTGATTCTTCATTTCTGATTCATCTATATCGAGTGGATTTGTGAACAAAAATTGTATTTCTACCATTGATGTATCTTTGAAGGATGAACATGTAGTAAAACATGAATCTTGTTCAGGAAGTTGTTTTAGCTGCTTTATTGTCAGAAATGAAAGTGTGCAACTTTTTCAATAAAATCAAAAACTATGGGAAAAGTCTAACATTTATGATAGTTTTTGTTTGTTTGCTTGTATTATGTCCCTTTGTAGAACGCTTTATTTGTGTGGAAACATCACCAGATAGAGGCAACATCTATATGTCTGTGTCTTACAGTTACTAACTATATATAATGCACAGTCCCAGAAACCTTCTACTACTAAAAGATTGAAATGTAAATGCTGTATGAAATTATATATGAACAATACCCGACAGAAAGTAATGTAAGAAATAAATTTCATTTTTGAAAATACAGGAGGGTATGAATTGTGACGCTTATGGCATGAAAAGTATGATAGTGATGTGAAACGTTGCAGTTCATACCTCATGTATTTTCAGAATTGAAATATATTTCTTATATTTACACTCTACTTACATTTCTGTTGGAATTCCCAGCTATTGAAATAGACAAACATATTTATCTCTTCATATGTGCATTCTTTACAACTGCAATGTGTTCGTTAGGAGATATCAAAGGCAAAAACATTGGAAGCGTAAATATCAATGAATGAATAGTGAATGTAATAATAGTCTGTTTTAATTCATAGTCATTAATGATGAATTGACAGAAATTTAATAGCCTTGATCTCTGTTAATTAAAGAACTGACTGTAATTGATCTGTATATATGCCATATACACAATGGCACTATATCTTCGGTGATTATGAAATACTTCACCAAAATTTAAAAACATACTAATTCAAGGAACTGATATCCTACACTAACTTAGGAATGCTGAATACACTGTTAAAAAATCAGTTTTCTTACTTTGTAGCATGTGACAGTGTAATGGGAACTCTATTGCATCGTGATCATATTTTGTACTTTACATAAATGGTTGAGAAATCTAGCACATGTCACATGCTACTATCTGTACAAGATTTGGTTCTGCAGTTAAAAGAGTTCAACTCTATGCAAGCTGGGGTAGAAATGGAAATCTTCATTATTAGCAAATTTCTCTGTGCTTTTTTCCTTCTAATGTGACGCCTAAATCAAATTTATTATTTGGAAATCGCTATTAGTCATATACCAATGTATTAATTGATTTGAAAGAATAAGTGAAAATGCATTGAATCACTCAATTTATGTATGTATATGATACCTATGTTATGTGTAATCAATCTAATAAATATCCTCAATGCAAGCACTGGTATTGTTGTATGTAACAACAACCCCCCCCCCCCCCCCCCCCCCCCCCCTTTCACTGTGCAGTGATAGTCATTTGACAATGATTATTTTTCTGTTTTAGCTGGAAGAACTACAACCAATGATGAATTGGAAGACATGTTAGAATCTGGAAATCCAGCAATATTTACGCAAGGGGTAGGTTCAATTGCACAATGAAATAAAATCAATTTAACATATAGTACATAGCTTGTGGAAGAGGGCTGCCCAATCCTTTTCATTATTTTGGAATAAAATTATTATGAATAAAATAGCTATTGCATTCAACTTGCTGTTTTCATTGTCAAGCTAGAAGAAATGGAAATAAAAAAGGATAAATTATATAAGATATGAAGTAAACAAAATACTTGGAAAAAAATATGTAAGTCCAAACAAAAAAATTAATCAATAGTTTCTCAGGCACTGAAAAGGTCATGCATCATCCATTGAAAAGGTCATGGTATGGTGGTGGTTGTTGTTTTTTTTTTGTTTTGTTTTTTTTTTAGGAGGGAGGGGTATTTATGTAACTGAGGTACCTCTTTTCCTATAGATTTTTATGGAAAACTTGCAAAAAGCTTTAATAACAGTGTAAGTATATTTTTTATCAAATAATTATTGAATGCATGAGAAAGAAAAGGCAACTCATGTGACAGGCAACATGAAAAGGAAAGATAACTTATATGACAAGTTAAAAAAAAAATAATAAGAAAACCAATACAAATACAAGTTACATGCTACAAGAAGTTTCTCTGACCTAAATTTTTATCAATGAAAGAGGAAATGCATATCTGAATAACATGGTATAGCTCTTAGGTCACCAACCTGAATCTACACTTAACTAGATAAAACCAATTAATTGTCCCAATAATAAATGGATGAATGAAAAGACAGTCAGACATGGTAAAGCCAATACCTCCAAAAATATAATTACAAATTGCCATTCTTTCTCAAACTTGAACAAATCAATCTGAAAATAATCAATATTTCCAACAATTTTATTTATGGATGGTTTGTCATGACCCAAATATAGGTCACTGTGATCTTCTTCTGGAATTTTATGAATATTCAAATTGTATCCAGTTCATGTATTCCACAATTTAAGGAGGAATACTATACCAGAGAAATTTGATATGGATGAAAAGTGGAGGATATGTAGAACAGTATTTTGAAATTAAAAACTTTCAAATTTACTTTATTTAGTCAAAAAATGCACTTTTGATAGAAAGTAATCTGAAAAAAAATTTAAAACCCTGTTGGACCCAGACTCATGTCCTACAGATCAGCAGTTGACTTGATAACCAATTGAGCTACTCAGCTAGTCAATTAAATCTAAAAGGAATAGACAAATTTTGGAGGGGAAGGTATGTTGCAAACCAAATATAAGTCACCTGGCCTCCTTTTCTGAATGTTATGACTATATATCCTCAAATTGTGTCCACAAGATGTCTTTCACCCTGTGAGGCAGTGGACTTGGTCTGCTAGTGGATGTATCTGTGTGGAAGGTGTGTTGTGAACCAAGAATTAGTCACCAAGTCCTGATCATATCTTTGAGCACTGAGAGATGTAGGGACCATCAGACATGGTCCATTGTAACCCAAAAGTAAATCACTGTGATCTCAATCAGGAATGTGACTTCAAGTATGCAAACATAGATTTACGTCATGTACATGCAGATACAGATGGGCATATCAGGTACCCTTAAAGGGACATGGGCATGATTTGAGCTAAAAATTTTCTAAGTGCATTTTTCCATTTTTAATGTTTACATTGCTTAACTGAGGTATTTTTAATGGTCAACCAACATTTGAATGTCAGTCATTCAGTTACAAGTGAGATGCAACACTCACAATTCTTTGTTATGTAAACAAAGCTTGTGCCATGTTTATGACATTTTAAAAAAAGATTGACAGTTTACATATAGATTGGTTGATAGAAATAACATGTTTAAAACAAAATGATATGTGATAAACACTAATACTGTTTAATTGTGTTCAGAATTGTCTTGTTAATTGAAAAATGTGCTTTAAACAAAATATTTTCTTGTATATTTAACCTTTGTAAAGAAAAATATGACATGAGCCTTGTTTATGTAACAAAGAATTGTGAGATCTTTGTCTCTCATGTAATTTAACAACTGGCATTCAAATTTTGCTGACCATTTGAAATATCTTAGTTAAACATTACAAAGATCAAAAATGGAAAATAAAATTTGAATTTCAGCACAAACCGTGACCCTTTAAGGTGCATTTTATTTTCTCCATCATTGCCATAATTATCATAATGCTATGGTACAGTTTAATGATAAAGTGTAGAAATTTAATCAGTTCTAAATATAGTGAATATATAGAGGATTTTAATTGTTTGTTTATATGTTGATGGATATGGAATTTATCGGGACAGGAATTTTTTTTCATTTTCACAAGTGTCAAGCACAGTCATCCCTGGGACCAGGGTAGAGCCATGATATAGGATTTCAATTTTTACTAAAGGAATTATAGGGAAATTTGTTCTTTAAATGATCTTCCCAATAACCACAAGGATACAACATGCAAGCATCCCCAGTCATGTAGTATATACTGTATAATCAAATTTGTATGTATTTTATGGGTCTTGACAGGGTCAAAAGAGGGTTTTAAATAAGAATGCATTGAAAAGATTTTAAGGACAAATTAGGTATCATCATAATATTTCAAAAGGAAGTATGTTACATATAGGTAAATAAACATCAGTAATAAATTCCGTATTTTTATCTATTTAATTTGTGCAGTGGATTATTAAAAATGTTAAACTACCAATGTTATAAGGATCAAGTCCCACAGTGGTTTTAAATTCTAGTTCTGCTTATCTGTTATATCTCAATTAAATCATTTCTGCTTTAGTTTTAGCAGTGTCATCAATCTGAAAGGTGTTAAGAAATGTGTTTATGGATGTGAATAAGATCGTGTAACATTGGAAAATTCTGATGGATAGCTTTTTTGTGTGTGTATGATTAATCAAAATATAATTAAGAAAATGACCATTCAGTCAGATCTCCTACAATTTTTGAAGTTCTACATGTAATCATGTAGTGTTCTTTGTTGGTTTTTTTTTTTTTAAATGAAGATTAGAAGATTTTTATCTTTTACAGTATAAACATTATATTTAGTTTGAAATTTTCAGAAAAGGTAGATACACTTCCCAAAACATTTTAACATTTACATATATTGTATAATATAATGCATACACAATATGATAGGATCAACACATGATATGACTAGATAGGATTAACACATTATATGACTAGATATATATGATTTTCACAATAAACACAAAACCTGGTATATGTAGGGTAAAACCTGATGAACAATATTCACAAAATACACAAATACTAAAATTATGCACAATATATAATTGTGTAATAATGATTTATGTACCCATTAATATGCATCCTTTAAATTTTTCTTAGATTGATTGATTGATTATATATTGTTTTACGTTCCGCTCAAGAATTTGTCACTCATATGGAGATGTCATCATTGCTGATAAAGGGCTGCAAAATTTAGACTTATGCTCGGCACTTATGGCCTTTGAGCAGTGAGAGGTCTTTAACGTGCCACACCTGCTGTGATGTGGGGCCTCGGTTTTTGCAGTTTCATCCGAAGGACTGCCCCATTTAGTCGCCTCTTACGACAAGCAAGGGGTACTGAGGATCTATTCTAACAACCTGAATCCCCACAGGGCAAATTTTTCTTAGAAAGTAAATTGCTAAAAGTTAATTTGAGAATTATCAATCTAGCATCATATTTTGAATTTAGGATTTTAAATATTCATCATTTGTATACTTCCAAAGTCAATTTACACTAACATACAAGTATATATTGTGGAAGAATAGGAACCAGTAGGTTGTAGACTAGCATTCCATTTTAAACTATTCAGCTTCCCATTCCAAGGCAAAGCATTCTATTGTCATTTAAAACCATTCACTCTTAATAACCTTTCCCTTCTTAAAAATCATTACAGAAAATTTTCAATTTCAAATGTTGATATTGTGTTTAATTTTCACACTGAATATCACAATAAATTACACTATGTATCTCTACATCATACATTAACCCATCAATAAAGTTTTCCCACTGTTTGCTAGGTACTTGCTAAAAAAAAGATGTTTAGAAAATGAAAGTAAGTCTAATATTTGTTGAACAGACTTAAACAAAGTAAAGAGGTTTCATTGTGTTTTTAGATTCCCCTTGACACCTACACTAATTTTGAAACAAAAAAAAATTATCAATTAAAAAAGTATCTTAATCAGTCCATGTTGGTTCCATCCAATTGGAAGTGCAGTAAACTAATTCTATGTACAAACATTTGTATTTTATGGATTATCTCATTTTACATCAATGAATTATACAATGCATTTGTACGCAAATTGAAATGATTTAAAGAGGTATAGAGTTTTTAGTTATGAGTCACTAATTAAAAGTTCACAAGAAATAATGGAATGCAAATTGATTGGCTTGAGAAAAATATTCCCCCATTGTCATTTTGGCCCATTAAAATGATTTGTTGTACATGTATTTCAAAATTATTTTCCAAATAATCATTCTGTAAGTTATAGATTTCAGACTTCACTTCTATATGTAGTTGGGTAAAACAATACCCTTTATAGAGATTTCATTGTATCAGAAAGCATAGTAATACTATGTATTCCAACATGCATGTAAAATGGAGTGCCTCCAATTGAATAGCAAAATGATCTAAAACCTTACAACAATAAAACAAAGTGCAAATTGGCATACCACACAAAAACAGAAAACAATGCATTTTCTAGTTGCATTTGGGTAAACTTTGATATAAAAACCTGAAGGTTTCTAAATGATGTGCTTTACACATGACAGTTAACAGGGGATGCTTACTCCTAGGCACCTGATCCCACCTTTGATATTGTTTGCCATAATCTCAATTTTGTATTCTTTATAGTATTTATGAGGTTGACCGCTGTTCGTTTCCTACAGTTCTTCACTTTACATACATGTAGTTTTGATATTATCAAGTAGTTGCCACCAAATTTGATGCATGTGTGTTTGATACTGCTGCTAAATATTAGAATCTAGCCTAGATTTGCAGAACAGGAAAATTATTATAGAGTTTATAGCCCTTGGGGCTGGTGATACTTTTAACTAATATGCAAGTGACCAATAAGGCCTTTAGGCCACTTGTTTTTTATGCCCCTTGAAAAAGTTTGCACCTGTCAGTTGGTGGGTTGATCTGTAGATCAAGTGTTGTCCAATCAATATCTTAAGAACCCTTTGCGTGACAGACATTAAACTCCCATGAAAAACAGATGACCCCTATTTGTTTTGAGGTCAAAGGTCAATCTACTCTGGATTAAGAAAATATTGTTTGCTTAATATCTTAAAAACCCTTTGCCTGACAGACATCAAATTTGGTACACTGGTTCTTCTTAAGAAGTAGATATTCTCTATTGATTTTGAGGTCCAAAGGTCAAGGACCAAACAAGATATGGTAAGGTATTGTCTGCTCAATATCTCTAGAACCCAATGCTTGACAGACACCAAACTTGGTACACTGTTACATCCTAAGGGGTAGATGACTCCCATTGATATTAAAGTCACAGGCAATTATATCGCCTGGGGTCGAATTTACTACTCTTTAATGTAAATTCAACCTCAAGTGATATAATGGCCAGTGATTAAAGTCAAAGGTCTAACTACTCTGGACATAAGAATATATTGTCTACTCAATATATTTAGAACCCTTTGCTTGACAGATATCAAACTTGTGCATTAGGACTTACTAGGGAGTAGATGACCCCTACTGATTTTGAGGTTACAAGGTCAAGGTGAAGCTACTCTGGATGTAAATATTGTTTGCTCATTAACTTGTGAACCCTTTGATGACAAAAAATGAAACTTATACACTTGTACCATCCAAAGAGTTGATGACCCCCACTGGTTTTCAAGTCACAAGGCATGACTTAAATGACTGATTATTTGTAAATGTCTGCTCATTATCTTGAGAGATCAAACTTAGCATTGTGGTTGCCCTTAACTAGTAGTTGTTCGAAATTTAAGGTATAGGTAAATTCAGTTCAAATAGTTATTCTTTCCATATTTTAATGTTTTTGACATTAAGATTTATACAAAATGAAGAGTACGTGATAGTAAAGAATATATCAGTTTGATTAAATTCTAGTGAATCTGCTCATTTTATTACTTTAAATTTGAAAACTTTAATAAATATGCATTCCATTTCTGAAGTTGACATTTGTATTTCATAGGACTAAGAAAGAAAACCCTTACCATTAGCCATGACCTTCAGTTGGCTTACAATTATAAAGTGACTATATAATTTTCATTAACCAATGATTTTGTTTTGAGAGCATTTTTCCATATTTTACTGTTAGGTGATCATCTATATGTACTTACATTGGTTGGAACTTGTACACATTATATGTTAGTTCCAAAAGTTGAAATAAGGTTTTATTTAATTAGGTGACATGTCTGATGAGATTGATTACAAAAAACAGTTTCAGTGTCTTGTGCATTTGACATGTGATTTCCCTTGAGCCTTGTTCTCTCTTTAATTCATCAAAATGACTTTAAATAAATTTAACTCCAGAATGAATCTCCAGATAATCAGAAATTGAAAATATTAGTTTTGTTCACAAGATTCCTAAACTCCAACAATTTTCCTAAATGTTAATTTACACTGTACTTAGTAAGGTCAATTACAGCATGATCAGCACAAAAGGTTATCCTTATCCCATCCCTACACAGAGAGAGAGAGAGAGAGAGATCAGGATGCATGTTGTATATTGCCTGTCTACATGTCTTTATGCTTGTTTGAAACTTTTAACTTGGTTATTGCTTTTGTACTGTACAAGATACAGACTTCATATTTTGTGAACTTAAAAATGTAGCTAAAAGCTATAAAAATGCTAAAGGCCAAGGCAATTTACCAAGATCAAGGGTATATTTATAGCAATTGAACATTTTCAAGTTCCTGCACAGGGTTAACAGATTTACCTTGTTTTTGGTCTAAAAAATAAAAATTAATGATGGTATGTTTATTTCAGATCATTATGGAAACTCAAGCAGCAAAACAAACTCTAGCAGATATAGAAGCTCGACATAATGACATTATTAAGTTGGAAACTAGTATAAGAGAGCTCCATGATATGTTCATGGATATGGCCATGTTAGTAGAACAACAGGTATGTACAGTTAGTAGAGCAACAGGTATGTACATGTTAGTAGAACAACAGGTATGTACATGTTAATAGAACAACAGGTATGTACATGTTAATAGAACAACAGGTATGTACATGTTAATAGAACAACAGGTATGTACATGTTAATAGAACAACAGGTATGTACATGTTAGTAGAACAACAGGTATGTACATGTTAGTAGAACAACAGGTATGTACATGTTAGTAGAACAACAGGTATGTACATGTTAATAGAACAACAGGTATGTACATGTTAATAGAACAACAGGTATGTACATGTTAATAGAACAACAGGTATGTACATGTTAATAGAACAACAGGTATGTACATGTTAGTAGAACAACAGGTATGTACATATTAGTAGAAGAATAACAGGTATGTACATATTAGTTGAACAATGGTTATTTATATTTGGCATTATTCACTCTGTCAATCAATCTATCTACAAATATTTGTAAGCACTATTTCTCTAACAGTATGCATGGAAATGCAATGAAATTTTGTACAATGGCTTACCATCTATTACAAATGTGCATGTCTTTTTTTTTTTATGTTGATAGACTCACAAAGTAGTTTGCAAGACTACTCCTTGTTCATTTGGATTTCTTGCCTATCACATCTATAATTATATATTATTTACAAATGGCCCTTAAAATTATACCCCTGAGATTCTAATTTTTAAAAAATTTGTTGAAGATTAAGTATAAAAATAAATATTGTGTATATTAATAATGATTTCATTCATTTAACATGCATAAGAAAGTTCCAGAATTTCTTAATAACTGGAACACATTTTTCCTATGAATGTTGTATTTACCGTGTACATTGTGCTAATTTGAATAATAATGAATCTTTAATAAATATGAATCAATATAACAGATATTTGAATTGTATCTCATTTATCAGTGCTGAAAGTACCAATCATTTGGTTTGTTCAGAACTTAATTTTGATGGGGGATGTTTGGAAATATGTGTAATAGTCCCCATTACAATGAACACTAGTTAAAATAGCTTCGATATGACATATCATTTGTCATTTAGACTAGTTAATGATGAAAGCACCATTCTAAAGACTCTTACATGTAGAAGTTTATTAATGATCTGGATGGACTAAAAATAGGGTCAGTTTTGATGCATGCAGTAAAAAAAATTTAGTTTGCAGTATGTCAAATTTGATTTCAAAAATTGAATTAACATTCTTCTTTTACTTTCTTGTGTGTTTTTAATGTGAAATTTTGGAGATGATATTATCTGTGCTGGTTTTTCCATATAAGAATTATAACTCCTGAATTTGCCCTTGCAATATACATGGCATAATACTGATACTGTCATTTCAACCCCCACCCCACCCCACACCCCCCGTTATGTATTATTTACTTACTAAAAAAGTAATTAACATTGCATGTTGTTTCTGGTTTGTTTGGTTTTTTTTAGTGAAAGTTAATTTTTTGTTTATCATGTTTATTATGGGTTTTAGACTGAGGCGCGATATTTCAGCCATATACATGTATCATAAACGGTAATTAATGAAATCAATAGGCATTAATACAATGCTACACTGATGACATGTAAGGTCATTAATGATATAACCATTTTACTGTATTACTGAATAGTCAAAGCTACTTAAATATATGCATGGAATTTAATTCTTTTATCATTAGGCTAAGCATGTGTAGTAGAATACATACATCAGTTTCATCTTCTCATGTAATGTGTCACAGAAATGCACTGGCATCAACAGTAATACACACTGAATTTTAGAAAAGAATTGTATTTTTGATTCATGATTTATTTGACAGGGAGAAATGATAGACAGAATAGAATACAATGTAGAACAAGCTGTGGATTATATAGAAACAGCTAAAAGTGATACAAAGAAAGCTGTCAAGTATCAAAGTAAAGCTAGGCGGGTAAGTCAACAATCAGTACATCTAACAGGCACCAGTAACTATTATCATTTGTCACAAAGTATAATATTTCTTTTATGATTTTGTTTTGCTTTGATATGTTGTTATTATATATACATATATCTATATATTTTTATGAGTTTAAAGATAATCAGAGTTGGTGAGTGAAGTGAATCAGAATTTTTTTTTTCACCCCTGGTTGGATGGTTTAGAATTGAACCTAGAAAGATTTTAGTTGTTTTTAAGGAATGAAATTTTTATCATAATTTTCCAGAATCCCTTCAGCAGGAATTTAAATCCTTACAGAGAATGGTTGTGTTAATAATCTATCTAACAAAGGATCACAAACAGCACCTACAAAGTCCACTTCTGTGTTTTGATTTCTGTCAATTTACTTGTTTTTTCTGTCAATTTATTCATTTGTTGTGTTTGTTAACAGTGTTAATAAGGAAAGCAATACAAGCTGGATTTCAATCAAATATTTAGCCAAGATAAGCCTCATGACTGCCATCAAGTTAATAAATATGACGAGAGAGAGAGAGAGAGAGAGAGAGAGAGAGAGAGAGAGAGAGAGAGAGAGAGAGAGAGAGAGAGAGAGAGAGAGAGAGAGATCTGGTCAATGGTTTCAGGACTCATAGTAAATGGAAATAACTTTGAAAAGTTCTCTGATTAAATGAGGAGAGACTTGGTGGAGGTTTGTTGTCTCTGAATGCTGTAGTTTGGTGTAATGAATGGTGTATATAAGAAGCAGTTTCACCATCCCTTGAGATTTGCTTTAACCTTGTTTTCTTTTACTGGCATTTGCTTCATACCAAACATTTAGTATTGTTCAGTCATGTTCTGGCAAACATTTAGTATTGTTCAGTCATGTTTTGGCAAACATTTATATTGTTCAGTCATGTTCTGGCAAACATTTAGTATTGTTCAGTCATGTTTTGGCAAACATTTAGTATTGTTCAGTCATGTTCTGGATCTGTAATTCCCTATTCAAAGATGTGCAGATAGTATATAAATAATTGATTACCAGTAACTTATGTGCTTCTTGCACTTTGATTTAATTTTAATTCTTTTTTCTTTTCAGAAATTAATAATGATCATCATATGTGTTGTTATCTTACTTGCTGTAATTGCAATTATTTTGGCTACCAGCCTGAGTTAATGCTGCATGTTTATGAAATCAGCACAAACTTGATGTGGACACTTCATTCCCATTGTGAGGAGCTACTGCATGACTTAAACATGTATGTCTAATGTATTGACAATGTCCACAGCAGTGATGACGTACCACAATTATAATTAGAGACTGTGTTCAAAGCAACGATCCAAGGCAGTTTTAACAATTATATAGAGGGAAAACTTTTGATTTTATGCTGAGAAACTGCACCATATAGATGTATTTGTTTTCTTTCATTGTCTTCTAGAGAATTGACACAAGACATAGTACTGTAGCATGGTATTTCCTAATTTAGAATTTTGTTGTATATAGAGACTTCTTTAGTGTGAAGCTGACAAGATTCTAAATTAGCATTGTTGTTTTAACTATAAATTATTTCAACCTAAATCATTCTTACTTGATATATATGCGAGTAGCACTAGAGTAAACAGTGTTGATGTGAATTCTGGTGAAATCTTTCACCTCTATTTCATGCTTTTTTTAAATGAACTTCTTTAAATAAAACATATTTATTAAACTGTTTTGAGTATGTTTATTTCATTTTGTTTTGATATATTTATTCCTCAGGGTTTTGTGTCTGTCACTTCAGTAAATAGTGTAAGAATTATACCCCTTCCCCCAAACAAAGTAGTGGGGTATATTTGGTATTGGTCTCTCTCCATTTGTCTGTCTGTCTATTCATAGATGCATATAACCCATCCCCCAAACAAAGTAGTGGGGTATATTTGGTATTGGTCTCACTCCATTTGTCTGTCTGTCTATTCATAGATGCATTTTTTCCAGAGATTTTCATGTACTTTATACCAGATTTTGTGAAAATGTTGAATATTCTAAAAATTAATCTGTACACATGGTATTATCAGATTGATTTGTTCAAGTTTAAGAAAGTTGCAGCTATTTGTAGTTATTTTATATATTTCTTTACATTTTTCCTATATCCTCCCCCACAATCAACTTTGCGGTGTATTGGTTTCACCATATCTGTCTGTCGAACTGTCTGTCTCTTTACATGCATCACCATTGGTGACAGCAGGTTTAGTAGCTGCTCCACTCCATCTCCATTCGTCCGTCCATCACATTTATGGGTGCATACTTTGTGTAATCTGTAACTCAAAAAGTATCCAACTAATATTATTCAAACTTTGCACAGTGTTTGTATACATACTGAATATGTGCACCTCCTATTATAAGCCAATCTGGTAAATTTTTATCACAAATTTTAGCAAGTTTGACTTGGCCTTCTTTATGCAATTTATGCAGTTGATGGTAGATACTTTTTTAATTGATGCAGTTGATGGTAGATACATTGCGTAATCTGTAACTCAAAAAGTATCCAATCAATATCATTCAAACTTCGTACAGTTTTTGTATAGATATTGAAGATGTGCACCTCCTATTATGAGCAAATTTGACAAATTTTATTGTGATTTTTACCCTGTTTGACTTGGCCTTTTTGCTATTTATGCTATTGTTGATGCATAGTATGTGTACTGTGTAGCTCAAAAAGTTTCCCATTAATATTATTCAAACTTTGCACAGTGTTTATAGACATATTAAAGATGTGCACATCCTATTATGGTGAAAGTTGATGAATTTTTACTGTGAATTTAAGCATGTTCAACTTAGCCAGTATTTTGCAATATATGCTATTTGGCAAATTCAACTTTTTATGAAATGTGGAATCTGGAGTGGATATACTTTGTGTGCTTTTATCTGATATGTCTATGATGACACAGGTCCAGACCTGTAATCAGTCTTGTTATTCATCTATTTGTTATTGAGAAAATTAATTGGTTTTACCTAGTTAAGTGTAGATGCAAATTAGTGAACAAAGAGCTATACTGTGTTACGCAGATTTGTGTTTCCTCCTTTTCACACCATGAATATTGATAAAAATCAAGATTAGAGAAGTTTGATTACCTATAACTCAGGCTTAGTTCAACTTGCACTCATGAGAATGAGAAACTTGATTACTGTTGGAATTCGTGCTTCTCTGGTCTTCAGCTATACAATATTTCAGGTATGCCCCAATATGGATCTAGAGGTCCCAAAACATGCTGGCCTACCAGGCATCCCTTGTAAAGTTTGAATATGACAGATATGGTTTAAATTTCAGTGGTCTAGTTGTCTGGTAGAATTTAAATCCAGGTGGTCAAAGAAATTTAGTGTAGCCTGTAATTTGTATTCATGTGAACAATTAATTTTAAAACTTGTGAAAGGTCTGTAGTATTTCAGAAAGGTCCAGTATGGATGAGTCCTGTTGGGGATATTAGTCCAGTTAGAACAAGTTCAGTGACTTTTTTTATTTTTTTTCTTCAGATTATGACTTTGGCTAGTCAGTTTTATGATTGTGAAGAATTTAGAAAATGTACACTAGTATCAGTATTTGGTTCATTGCAAACATATTGAAGTAAATAATTTGATTAATACACAATTTCAAAGATTAGATTTTCTTTGTAGTTTAACATTTTAACACAGTTGACATTTGGTCAAGGTCATGGTTACTAGGATACTTGTCACAAGCCATAACCAAGTTTATTATTAAAAAAAAAATAAACCTAGAAACTAAGAAGCAGTATAGTTCTTTCTTGACATAAATTAGACCATTTATGACCTTGAGTCATATCGTTCGACAAGATCAAGGACACTGCAAAACTGAGACCAAGACTTTGAAATTGAGAAACATCAGAAGTTCCAGTCTGATTTGAATCGAATCCTAAGATCTGCTCACTTAGATTGCTACACTAGGATCTGCATAGAGGACCATAGGGTCATGTCATCATGACCTATTGGATGGAACATTCATGATATCTATCAGCCAATCTGACTGTGCCATATAGAGAATGATGGCAGTTTAGCCAGTTTCTGGCAATTCGTAAACAAGTTGCATAATCTCTCTCTGATGAAGGTTATTTTACAGGATGAAATTGCATTGTGACAGCAGGAATTTTAATTTATAATAATGCCTCCTCTATTCCATTTGCACAAAAAACAAAACATACGATATAAAATTCACCCAAATTAAATTGTGATTTATGTATGAATAGAGATGGGTACAATATGAATAGTTTTCAAGATGGTTTACTTATCTAACATGGGGGATATAACACCAGCTGACATAAACAGTGCATTGTGACATTACATCTAGCTGTGATGTGTTTTATTTCAAACCAAACAATCGCAGTCATTTTTTCTTGAACTGTATTCACCAATGGTTTCAAAGACGATGCGATGTGCTGATTGACTAAGATAAAGGTCATGGTGATGAGACCCTCTATGGGGTTAAGTCAGATCTTACTGTAGTGATGTAAGTGAGCAGGTCTAAGGATTAGATTTTAATCAGATTGTAGGAGTTCATACTTAGCACACAAGTTGCTTATGACCAGATGATGAGAAAGGTGAAGAGAACAAACGCTGCTCAATCTCATAAATCCTATGTGAACAATACCAACATTAGAAACAGGGTAAATGGATGTCTAGAAACACTAGGGGGATCAGGTGCTTAGGAGGAATGATATTTCATGAACTGGACCATACTCGTTTAACTGTAAGATCACTATGAAAATGATGTAATTGTGCTAGACCACAACTTTAATATCATGGGGTGATATTAAAAGCTCACACTTGACAGAATTGTTGTATATGATGATTGATTGTGTTATGACCTTGAAGCAAGGTCAGTCAGTTAAAATAAAGAATACTAATTAAAAGTTCAAAAGATTTGTCTAGGCCATTATTTTGTAATTGCAGAAATATTACAAATAATGCTCATCATTTGAGAGAAATCAAAAACATACAACCAACATCTAATTATCAGAATTCAAATGCACCTTTTGATATGCAATTGGTGGTATTATTGTGCTGTGACACTATCATCTGTCCATCTCTCTACATAACAGATTCAAGTGATATAATGGATGTATGTGATAAACTGGGACTTGTTGTGCATGTGGGTTTGAAAATTTGGGTCCCTGCTAGGGGGGGGGGGGGGGGGGGGGGGGGGGGCAAAAATTTACAAATGCAAAGGTGGGGGGAAATGGGTTATCAAATAATGGCATGTCAAAAGATATTGCATGTAGTTGTGAATGTGGTTGAATTTGGTGTATGATCACATGCATGGCACTTGGGGATCATAGCAATAAGGATTTGATGTGGCACTGGGATCCAGTATCAATCCCAGAACCATCTGATCTCAAAGCAAGCACAGTTACCATTAGACTGCTTTAATCAGTCATTCACCATGTAATATGAATGTTGTGACACAATGATGGTGGAAAGGGACAAAGGAAAAGATCATCTGCAAAGGCGGCATGATTGTTAAACCTCGCAGCTTGTGTGACAAAAAAATAAATCTTTAACTGGTATTTGGTTAAGATGCCAAATGCCAGGATAGACCATGATAATTCAAAAGTTTATTTCCAATGGGGACATTAGTTTGGTGTTGCACAAATATTCACATGAGGGACTTGAAAAGTTGTAAGGAAACAGGAATACCTGTAGAAACTTCAGGAAGGGGGTTTCCACTGACAAAAGTGTGTGGAAAAAATATAAATTTTCTATTCAGAGAATTATTTCCAGGTCATGTGAGTCAGTTTTGTCATGATTTTCAACTTTGATACTACTATCGAAATTTTTATCAAATTTCCTATAGAGCATCCATAGAGTAAGGACAACAATAATTGTTAATTTGTGCACCATCGTACAGAAGGGTGGTGCTAAAACCTAAAACCTAAAAATATACTATATACAGAGAAATATTCACCCTCATTTTAGTTTTGCCCTCATTGGTAGATGAATTATGAATGGTTACTTTTGAGTATAAAGCAGTCAAACTGGTCATAGTCATGATGAGCATGAGCCCTCTACTAAAATTGTGAATCTTGTGGTCGGTATTCCTGGGGCTCTATGACTAATATTGTAAAAACACATATTTCTTTAAAAATCGAAAACCATGATCCTTGGATCAGGATTTCTGATGCTAGGGTAAGGCTCTTTTGCCCTTTGATGCTGGGGTGTAGTTCTCTTGATGGCCGTGAGGTTGCGAGTTCTAGTCATTTGAAGACATAAACAGATTGGGATTATTCCTTCGCCAAACGCTCTTCCATTAGACGAGAGAGTCGCAGGTCTTCAGATATGACATTAACAACAGAGGTCCAGTGTCGCGGAAGGCATTGGCACTATAAATTGCGACCTCTATTAACGGCCCTGAGTGCCCACCGTAGGTTTATAAATTTTGTAGTACTTCACTTACAGCTGGCAACGTCTCATTATGAGTGAAATGAGAAGGGACGTAAAACAAAGAAACGAATAAATTCCTTCTGAACATTAACATTACCGTGGATAGCTAGAATTTGATTAGACAATGGGTCGTCTATTTTTGTACCCCGCACGGTTTCTGATACGTTTTTGTCTTTCCTCTGGTGTCCACTTCCTTACAGAAAAAGAATTTTGATGAATTTATCGTTACAAAATCAAATAAAAATCTCCCCTTTTGTGGATTACTTTCAGTTAATCGCGAATGTAATCTGAGTTGTCATTTCATTTAGGTCTGTAAGCATGTCCGACATAACGGAGTCGAAATTCTCTCCGATTTCTCATCGACCAAGTGCAAATTGAACGAACATTCAAGAATAACTAAACTAGCTCACATCTGTGCATTGGTAGTTAGATAATAGTATACTGCATGGTTTATTTTATGGAAGAACGGAATACAGTTTTTTGTCCCTGTGTATCTATAACGTTATTAGGCTATTGGAATTCAAATGAAAAATTCATACATCAACTTATATTGGACGGTTCCCGGCAAGGGAATTGAAGCAGGTCAATATACAAAAGAGTTTTATGAGAACATCAGGATATTTCACAAAATTCCAACATCAGATAAAAATACGTTCGACATATATATAGTTATAGAAACACAACACACACACCCTTCCCTTATCGAATATGAACGAAAATATGGTGCAAGTTTCATTTCCGAAGAGAACATTTTTGTTTGCGATGGTAACAATTTTGATTAGCTAACTAATACATTGGAGAGAAAAAGATGAATGTCACACTTGGAAATACCTTAGACTTCATAGATATTTCAATTTCATATCTATTGTTTTAAAATGAAATCCACAGCTATTAATTAACAGCTTGTTATTTTATTAAAATAAAAAGATTAGGGACCATCGTACGCAAATGCACACTTATTACGTCAACCCCTAATTATGCCGTAATGGGCTGGTATTAACTATTGATACTATGTGCAAAATACAATTACATATCATAGACCTATAATTTTATTAATTCGTATAAATGTAATGCGTTTTAAGATAATTTATAGATAAATTTTACATTGTGACATAAACTACTGCACGTTGTGTATTTTCTTATTAAGGTATCATAATGAATATACGTATCAAAATTTAAAAATCAGCAAACAGCATCAGAATTTGCTTTGTCTTACTTGCGCATCAGGAAAGTTAACTCCTCTCCCTTTTCCCCCAGCAAATGATCAGCAAACGATGTCCGCTTCAAGGGGATTCTGAGAACGTGATCTCAATTCTTAGACCATATTCAATTACCACCAATTTTAGACCACGTTTGGTATCAAAAGATGATGCCGAAAACTGACTGGTCATATGGTCTATATTGTAATTGGACAACAGGCATGTGACGCAAGTAGTTTTTCATTTAACCACTTTTTTTTCTCCATTTATTTATTTTATTTTTAGTAGCACGTTTCGTTTATAAATCAGAGCTTACACAAATCAATAAACCACAATCAACAGTTATTTTTTTCCAACATAGATATTTTCATGTACTAAATTAGAATTCTCTGTAGATTCATTTCTATACACATTTACTTACTTCAATAATATTTCCTAAAATTACATATCAGAATACTATTACGTATATATGAGCCCCATTTCTCATAAGTTGATTTATATGTGACAATTTATACGTGACAAATCATGCATGTATTCCATTAGTTAGCCGATCATATTATTTTCTCCTTTTGTAAAAGGTGGCACACCGTATAATATACAAGTGAATTGGTAAATATAAACGTTGTATCTTTTAAAAGAACTGATTTATAGAAAAATTAAAATGAGAAGAAATTTATACACGAACAGTAAATTAGAAACACACACACACACACACACACACACACACACACACACACACACACATATATATATATATATATATATATATATGATTATATATATATATCATATATATATATATATATATATATATATATATATATATATATATATATATTTATATATATATATATATAATTTCTCTTATCTTCTTATAAAAAGGTTACTTTCGGAAGCCCAGTAGTCTCTTCCTGGGTGCATTGTATCTGGGTTCTCTCCTCCACCAATAAAAAGCTGGACGCCGCCAAATAGCTGAAAAATTATGGAGTGTTGCGGAAAACAACAATCAATAAGTCAATCTTATGAAAAAGTAGTGTAACGCATGTAAAAAAGTCGAGATCGATTTTGACCTAAGTAGAAAAATTGGAATAAATAAAACACACAAGAAGTTAGAAACATATGTATACACCAGGCTATCATTGAGTATAGATATATTTGTCTGCCTGTTCACGTCCTTGTCTTTTCATGTAAAACGGACTATTTTGGGAAAATGTCGATACCTGTTTTTATTTGTAGGTCACACCGATTTCGAATTTCACATATTTTACGAAAAGAGAAAATATGATCAACCAACTATCAGAATATATGCATGGAATTGTCATGTCTAAATTAACGAAAAATGAGGCTCATATATTCTTAAATATTCTTCTTTATTGAATAAAAAAATCGGGGACCAAAAACTGAAACTGGCAGCGGGTTTTAGTCACTACAATATTGACCTCAATTTTCCACCCGCAAATCACAAAAATAACGTATACCAAATTGAAGGAGAAAAAGATATTCAGTTGCATTTTTCGATGTTTGATCGTTTTGTACAAATACTGGGGAGTGTAAAGTTTCTGACACCAATTTCAGATTTTAAATGCTATATGCGTATTGACGTCAACTTACAAATTGTTGACGTATACCAAATTGAAGGAGAAAGAGATATTTAGTTGTATTTTTAATTTCGATGTTTGGTCATTATTTTATAGAAAAATGCAGATGTAAAAATGTGTAGAATTGTTGTTATTGTTAATGAAATGGGTCAAGTTCAAATGTCACAATACGTCATATAAGAAATTCTCTGTTCGATTGCTTCTTGGGTAGCTCGAGTATTAACTGAAGTCGCCCTTAGACCTTCGACCATGGCACGAACGGGACTAGAACTCATGACCTCCCGGTTACGAAGCGAAAGCTCTACCACTGAGCTACCGCGACCGGTCGAATTATTTTGTAGTCTTCAAACAAATGAAAACGATTTTTCTGTCTTAAATCGTTACTTCACAACACCAGTTATGAGAGTTCTGTCTAAAATCGTCAAAAGCCGACTAGTCCATGCCATTGCATGGAGACCACATCCTCCCTCTTCATAAAAATGCACTAACTCTTTAAAAACCTCCTTTTCTTAAAGTATAGCAGACAAACTGGTGCACATTCAGAAGGAGCAAGGTCTCCACCCAAGTTAAGAAAACCATTACCCTTAAATCGGAAATGAGTCCTAAGGAGATGCTAAGGTAGTTCAGTAAATGTTTAAATGCATATTTACGTAAATGCATTCACTGCATAACTATGGAATCGAAAGCATGTCGCGAGGTATTCATTTGGAGTGCCAATTTAACATAAACTCAAATAATTAAAGATATCAGTCGATTATTGCTCTCATCAATTGAATTAATGCGATCTTCAATTCAATTATTGCTCTCAGTAATTGAATTAATGCGCGCATCAATTATTGCTCCTATCAATTCAATTGATGAAAGCATCAATGTGGTGGAAATATTGCTTGCAAAAATTAATCTAGAGTTTCGGTATAAATGATTTGACGATCTCTTTAATTTAATGGAAGATATCTTTAATTAATTTACAATTTTTAAGGCGTCGAGCTTGCTCGAGAGCCTACTAGCAATCTTGCCACTACGCCGCCATTCAGCTAATCCCAATGGGCGAAATAAAAATAGTCCTATTGGTTTTGTACGTTTCTTACGATTCAGGACTTTTAAACATTGAATTTTGATTGATTGATTATATATTGTTTAACGTTCCGCTCGATAGTTTTTCACTTATATGGAGACGTCACCATTGCCAGTGAAGGGCTGCAAAATTTAGGCCTACGCTCGGCGCTTATGGCCTTTGAGCAGGGAGGGATCTTTACCGTGCGAACCTGCTGTGACACGGGGCCTCGGTTTTTGCGCTCTCATCCGAAGGACCGCCCCATTTAGTCGCCTCTTACGACAAGCAAGGGGTATTGAGGATCTATTCTAACAAACCGGATCCCCACGGGGTCTGAATTTTGATATTTGAAAGGCAGAATATCAGTTCCGTTGTTGATGTCATCATTTATTATTATATTATCGTCCAACAGTTAAATGACGATTGTTTGGTAAGAAAAGTTCATTATTCGCGGATGGATTTACTACGAAACAGATTTTCCCCAAGAAATTTGTACCGCAAATCTATAAAATACTTACAAAATAACCTGTTCAAATTTGGTTTTCATTTAAATCTATAGTCTCATATTTTCATCAAGAATCCTTATTTCGGATCAGCAGAAACAGATAAATACTAAAGTGGTGAAATTGTGATGGTAAATAAATTCTGTGCAATGTCACGGTTCAGCTGCTATTTCAAAAAAACAAAAAACAAAAACAAAAACAAAAAAACAACAACAACAACAAAAAACAACAAAAAACAAAAAAAATACCCCCCCCCCCACACACAAACAGACTATTTCCGGTTTTGTTTTCGGTAATACCGATCCCGATTTTCTGTTAAGCAAACCGAAAGTAGGGTGTGCATCGCGAAGAAAATAACAGGTTATTTTGCGAAGAAGACCATGGTAGGTAACATTCGATGGGAATTGAATCTTGTTCAGATTTCCAATAAAATTTCTACATATTATGTTGAACTTTTGAATTGTTAGACATTATTGAATACAGAGAGTTTAGATACCGTATAATTGTTACATCATACATGAACAGAAGATATAACTTTTATAAACTGGTAGTCTCACATTGAAGCAGTGATACTCTTTTCAGCATTTTTCATCTACAATTTGAAGTTATTGATTAGAGCCTTTGTAAAGTAACTAGTCTTGAGGGGGATAATATATAAGGGGGTGGTGTATGAACTTGTTAGGATAAGCAACTTCAACCCAAGCTCTTCTTTTTACTTCTTTTCATGTAAATAAATACATTTTGCTGACATTTTACATACAAATGATTTTAATGCTTTGTTTAAGTATATAAAATAAGGAAATTCCTCCTGCGGCACTCAAGTGTTTCTTCTCCAACTTTCTCTAATATCAGCTGCTACCCCCAAATTTATTGAGAATCCTGATGTATATGATATTGCACTCGACGCCTTTCGGTCCCTCAGTCCTTTGATTTTGTATAAGGAATTAATGCGCGCAACAATTGCGGATATGTTGAATTGAAGATATCTCTAATTATATAGTCACTAGATATTGTGAGCTTCAGATGAATTAATGATATCATTAATTTAATTTAAGATAGCAACCGTTCAATTACTGCGCACATCAATTGAATTAATGATATCATTAATTCAACTGAATAAAGCAATGGTTTATTTATTGCGCGCATTAATTGAATTGATGCTCGCATTAATTGAATTATTGCTATCTTCAATTGAATTGTAGAGTGCATCAATTCAATTGTTGATATCTTCAATTCATTTGAAGAGAGCAACAATTCAATTTTAGCGCGCATCAATTCAGCATAAAAGATTAATGCTAACATCTATTCCATCAATGAACGCAATAATTTAGAATTGAATTGTTGCGCGCATCAGATGAATTGATATCTTCAAATAATTTAAGATATCTTCAATTATTTGAGTTTATGCTCCATAAATTTATGCACTTATTTGAAAAAGAATGAGCGGTCCATGAATGGCTAGATATCAGACATTAGTGTAAAGAATTAGAGTAGAATTCTAAAAGGTAATCCAAGGCGCCTTCACGTTGTAATTTTCGAAAGCCTTTACAGAGAGGAATTCTTCGAAACACTTTTCTTTCCCGGGTAGAAGTCACTTTAGTTGACTGCGCAAATGAAAATGGCTACCTACTCCCTAATATCCATTTAGTTTCTATCTAGTATCAAAGATGTTTTTTTGTTTGTTTGTTTCTTTCTTTCTTTTTTTGCCCCTTCGAGAATTTTTCATACAGAGACGTCACCAGCTGTAGGTGAAGTACCACAAATTTAAACCTGTGCGTAGTGGTCAGTGCCATAGCAGTGAGGGTTCTTTAAAGTGTCAACGCCTGCCGGGACCTCCGTTTTTAAGGTCATATCCGAAATATCTGTGATTCTCACTTCTATATGCCAAAAGTTTGGTGTAGGAGCAATCGTTACCTAAGTTTACGTGGTCATGGCACGAGCGGAGCTCGAAATCAGCGACCTCCCGGTTACGAAAGAAGGTATTATTTAAATGCTTTACACATAAACATTACATGCCAAGTTGGACCTCTGATTCGCCCAGAAGTCAGAATCTGGAATCATGAAATTCACAATTTTGGTAGAGGCTTTCCTGTCCTAAATGACTATGCAGCTGTTGAAATAGACGTACTTCATTTACCAAAAATCATACGCGCATTGTTCAAAAATCATACGCGCATTGTTCAAAAATCATACGCGCATTGTTCAAAAATCATACGCGCATTGTTCAAAATTGCAACGCATTCACGAGGAGGCTATCATAACAATTTGTAAAAGATATTAACTGCTAAGACATTAAAAATTTATATATTATAAATTGGCTTGAAATGAAACATTTACCATTGCTATAGTTTCTTCGGGGGGAAAAGAGTTCTTCTCAGGTACGACAATTCAACGGTAGGGTCGTATATTAAGAAACAAAGTGGAACGAAATCTTTGTAACGCTGCAATTTAGCGGGGAGAATTTTCGATTGGTGACGCCTTTACAACGTCCACCTCAGTGCAGTGCACATTCCTTGGAAAGGGAACATTTTAATGCACAACATGCAGAGGCTGGAGAGGGCAACTGGGAGTTGGCGTGACAGAATGGATCTTGAACAAGGAAACGATGAACTTATTATTTAACCATACTATCATCCAAACATCGATCTTTCTACAACACTAGCGCAGTACTGGAGAACAAGACACTTCCAGTAATTTTTTCCCTTGTGTGACAGAGACAGTGTATGCAACAGATGCACCAAGTGTAGATTGGACATAACTATATGTTTTTCCACCTCCAGCCGTACTTCAATCAATACTCCAAGAAATTGCACAAGACCGTGTGTACTTTAATAGCTCCCTTTGTTCCATGCCAATCATTGTTCTCATTGCTGCTGCATCTTCTAACAGGTTATCTAAGGGGACTACCAGCAAAAACAAGGAATGATGACTTCAAGAAGTCATATATAGCTTATCTATATCCAGTCTAAAACTGGAATATATCAAGTATAAAGAATCTAAGAGATCTCTTTCATCAAAGGTTCAGAATTACATTAGTAAGATCAGAGGAGATTCCACTTACGGAATGTATGAAGCCATATTACAAATATATCCTAGCTAGAGTATAGAATAAGGTGTCAATAATCCAAATCCTGCCCCTGTAGAAGTTCATGGTATTTGTTCATGAATTCAAGAGCTGCAGGGCATCTACTTTTGCGAGTTACAGGACAAGCATTAGCAAATGGCTTAATTAGTTCAGAGAATAAATTGTTTAACTTGAGCAAGGGGACAGTGAATTCAAACTCAGCTCTGGAGCCCATAATACTAATCTGGGACTTGTAGTTTGTTTTGTGGACTCTTAGTGAACATCCATTTGAACCGACAGTGACGAGATGCTAAAGTATTAAACTTGGAAACTAGTTTTTCTGGTTGTTATTGCGCTTGCAGTCAGAGCAAGTCTTCATACTTTATGAGTGAAAGAATCAAATTCCAGGCAATGGAATACCTCTCTAAAGAATTTGCATAAACCTAAGTTTGCTAAGTTGTTCCATTTCAATATGGATTATTCTTTGATGAAATATGTGTGTGATTCATTATTTAACTTAAGTGATTGGTTAGGCTTTACCACTCAGTTCGATTCTTGATCCTGAGCGATGTACATAAGTAAAAATTAGTGGCACTTCACCTAACACTGGTGACGTTTCTACATGAGTACAAAATTCTCGAATGGGACGTAAAACAACATTCAAAACAAAACTTAAGTCTGAAAGAAGTTAGAATCCATGATACCAGGTGTTTGGCTTCGTCTTTTGGACTTTTTAAGATAGCTTTTGTAAAGGAAATTCTTCAAGCAGCTCACTGGGTATTAGAGAGTACATTCTTCTCCTTCACCTGAAGGATTTTTCACAGGGTGATGAGAATTTTGCCAAGTCTTCTATTTTAACGACGCCGAAGTGGGCAAAGAAAAAGAGCAATTAAAGTGAGTGAATATGGATTATTCTTTACCCACCGCCTTATAAGCTACAAATTCTGTAAACTGCAAATAGTTCATGCATATAGGAATAAATATTGAAATAAACTTTGAGTTTTCAAAGTAAAACCCCTGTATATGAGTTATCTATACCCCTGCATATTCCCAACTCACCTCTCCACTAGATGGAATGTAGGAGATTATTGAGTATATCTCACATATACTGAATACCCGGATGTACTGGGTACCTGAGAAGTGTTGTCCTTTTTGACATATTTCACTTTTATAATATGGCTACTTTAGCCATGTTGCAAATTTTATTTCTAAAATTGAAATATGCCAGAAAGGACAACACTTCTTCTGTGAACATCCTCAGTGCACCAAGAAACAAAATCAAGGTACGATTCAAACAAAAGCCCTGGGACTAGAGTGAATTTTTAAATCTTACACAGTGAAAGTGCAACTGTTCAGATGAGCGATGTGGCCCATGTGTCTCTCGCTTTTCATGAGGCAAAATGCGGAGACACCAAACGTGCAAAAAAGGGTTAGAATATATGGAAAGGGCTATCATAAAATTCGTACTAATTAAATTTGTGTAATAAGAATACTTCACTTTGAGAGATTAAATATGTTAATTCTAACAAAGTGAATTTGAACTTTCACAATTTTTAGTTTAAGCGCAGAGGTTCAATTTCTGTACTATATAGGGCATTGTTTTCTCCCTCGGAATTTTTACTTATTCATAACTGTAGATATCCATTGCGATCTGTTTTCTAGGATCCATCATATGTAATAATTCATTGCATTTAAAGATTTTGTTTCTCTTTGCAGAAGAAAATCATGATCATGATTTGCCTTGTGGTGTTAATCATCACTCTAGTCGGAATACTTGGCGGTTTTCTCGGATGAAGAAGTAGACACACGTGTTAAGACTGAACAACTAGAACATATTTTTTATTTCATTGTAAGTCGTGGAAGAAACTAGTGGATGATTTGATTATATAGTCACTGTAGTGTAATCGATCATTCAATAAATATTACACTTTTCACTGCTTCTAAATATACTGTGAACACAGGAGAGATCTTTGTACAAAATTATGAAATATTATTTGGTGATGTCAAAACCCAAAGTAGTTCACGTTAATACCATCATCAAATCACAAGAGGTCAGTGTGTCTAAATGCTCATTTTGGTTACACTGATCATTTCAACGTGGTGCTAGTTATGCATCACATCACACTGTCCTGCCATGACGTCAGCTATTAAAAAAATAGCGCCTTTATAAAGAAGCACATATTTTTATAATAGTGCTTATTGTTACATTTTTGACAGTGAACTACTATAATGTTTTGTTTATTTGTTTGTTTTCGGTCCCGTCAAGAATTTTTTACTCATATTGAGATGTCACCAGTTGTAGGTGAAGAACCACAAATTTAGACCTCTGCTTAGCGCTCAGGGCCGTAGCAGTGAGGGTTCCTTAACGTGCCAAAGCCTACCGTGACACGGGACCTCCGTTTTTAAGGTCAAATCCGAAAGTCCCGTGATTCTCACTTTTAAATGCCGAACGTTTGGCGAAGGAGCAATCACTACCTATTTTTGCGTCTTAGGTTTGAGTCCCGTGGGGATCCGAGCTGTTAGAATAGATCCTCAGTACCCCTTACTTGTTGTAAGAGGCGACTAAATGGGACAGTCCTTCGGATGAGAGCGCAAAATCCGAGGCCCCGTGTCACAGCAGGTGTGGCACGTAAAAGAACCCTCCCTGCTCAAAGGCCATAAGCGCCGAGCATAGGCCTAAATTTTGCACCCCTTCACCGGCAATGGTGACATCTCCATACGAGTGAAAAATTTTCGAGCGGGACGTTAAACAATATATAATCAATCAATCAACCAATCTTAGGTTCGACGCGGCCATAGCACGAGCGGTTGACTTCCCGGTTACGAAGCGAACGCTCTAACCACTGAGCTACCCCGACCGGTGAAATACTATAAAGTATCCATTGAATAAAATATTTTCCCAGTGTGAAAATAAGAGACATTACTTTCACAGTGTGAAAATAACAACTAATTGTGACGTTATGTATGACATTGTGCATTGTTATATATCCCTTATAAAAGATTTTAAATAAACATGTTCTAAAACCAAAGAAAATGTAATAAACAGAAAATTCATTAATCTCATCCACAAATTGCATTTGCAGTTTTTTATCTCTATATTGTCAATATGAGCCCCGATGATTTTTTTTTGATTTTTTTTTGCATTTTAAATCTAAGAGTATAAAGATGTTCAACAGAGTCAAAGATTTTAAATGTTTATAGCATGACAGAGATTTGATAATTAAAATTAACATTCCAAATGTAAAGTGGTCAGAGCATCGCGCTTAAAATCACAAGGCCTCTCACCACTAGTCGGCGCGGGTTCGATTCTCGCTCGCGCCGATATAGAAAGTTTGCCAGTTTGCTTTCGGAAGGTCGGTGGTCTCTTCCCGGGAACATTGTATCTTGGTTCTCTCTTCCACCAATAAAAACTGGACGCCACCATATAACTGAAAAAATGTAGAGTGTATTGGAAAACAATAAACAAACCAAATATTGAATTAAAAATGCTATTATATATTAATTCTTATTGTATTCTAGTCTCTGATTGATCAGATTCAAATTGAGGACCGTATAATATAGCTTAGAATTAAAGCCAATCCATAAATATGCTTGTTAAATTAGATTATTTTAGTATATTTATTATGTGAATTTATGTGCTATATATAATCATTGAATTACAAAATTGTTGAATATAATTGCAAAAAGGTCAAATTCATGTCCTTCGTCTCATTAATAAGCATAGAGAACTTCACTTTTATTTTCAATTTTGTAATTCGCCATGTATGTAGATATGTAAAAATTTCTGAAAATTTTCATGGCCAGGAGCGAACATAATTGATATCAGTTCGGTCAATTTAGTTCCGATTTACATCGAAAATTCCATTTGGCTTGTGTGTTACTTTTATGTCTTCATTTGGTGTGTGTTACATCAGTGACCCAGAAAACAAAACAAACAAACAAATACTGACGGTATTCTGATTACCTTAGATCCAACAAACTAGAACAAATTAAAACGTTATATTCACTTCCGCGTGCCTTCGAGGTGGATATAACGTGATTTTTCCCAAGATCGGACCAAAATTACAATTGGGAATTACCAAATAAATACGACTAGTCATTACTTTTGGTCGTCCAATGAAAACTTTTATCTATACCCACCTTGCACCGGTTGCGGTAGCTCAGTGGCACGTAAAAGAACCCTCCCTGCTCAAAGGCCATAAGCGCCGAGCATAGGCCTAAATTTTGCACCCCTTCACCGGCAATGGTCTCCATACGAGTGAAAAAATCTCGAGCGGGACATTAAATAACATATAACCAATCAATCAATGAACCCACCTTCGTCTAGGACTTCCATGCTAGTCGTAAGCAAAGATGGCCGACCAGGTATCAATGTTTTGAAATATTCAATCATTAATGACCATAGCTACATATATTCCCATCGCCCTCCAAACTCAGTGAATGGGATTAGCTTAGTATGAAAACGTCAAAGCTGTCAATAATTGTATAATAATTATATACGTATTTGCTAATTCAGTTTTCCACCTTTCAAGTGGAACTTTAAAGAATTACATTAACAGCATTTTTCAGTGGCCTCACAATAAAATTCCTTCGCTAAATAATATGAATTCTAATATAAAGAATACAACTATTTTTTTCCCCGATGATGATTTTCGCAGGAATGTCATTATGCATTATAAAGAACTTTTTAGAGAACGACCACAGTAAATGAAATGATCTAGGATCTCGCACCTTGACAGCGCTTCACTGGAATCTAACCTGTTAATACGAGATGGAAGTACTGAAAAGTCATTTAAGGTCGCAATGCAAGATAAAGGGGCAAATATCTAGTATTGATAAGAACATGAACGACCCATCTCCTAGACTATAAAGCAAAAGTGCTGTGTCAAAATCAGATTTGGGTCAGGATTGGACGAGCGGCGATAAGATACGAGGGAAGGTCCTGCGGTACGCCTCCACAGTCGACACAAAACGGTGAACAAATTTCCAGAGCTTTCCAGCAAATATATTCTTCTGCGTCTTCACCATTTTCTATTATGTAAAAAAAAAAAGCAAAAAAAAAGCACCATTCCAATTTTCCTTTGAAAACCCAAGGCGTAGTGTATGAAATCTGGAATCAATGTATCCGGTAGTCAGGTTAATTTATTTGTTGATATAAATGAATTGTAGAAAAGTAAAATATACAAAATAAATTACAATACAAAGACACGAAAAAATGACATGCATAAAAAATGACATGTATTTACAATGAATTAGCTAAACATAATGACGTTGTACATATGTATGCTATTATCACAATTAAGGCTGTCACGTTTACAAAATTTTGTAAACGTTTAAACGAAGCATTGTAAACGAAACGTTACCGTTTAAACGAAGTGTTGTATAATTTAATAAAATAAAATACGCACAGAATTTTAAGACCCATTAATGACCATTATGTTTGTGTTTCAGTTTTCATCGTTCTATGGACGATGCAGAGATTGTCACCGGACGTTCCGGAGTATAAATATAAGACAGAAAAAAAATACACGAACATAAATATCCGGATAGCATTTAAATTGAATTCAATTTTATTCACACTGTACAACATTTGCACATTACAGATAACAAATTCACAATAAACTTCATTTTTCAAATTTTCATTTCAGTGATTTCACATTAGATTGTCCAGAGAGGGCAGAGCTGGTGCCGCGGCTTCTTCCGTCGGTTCGGTTTTAACATGGACTTCACGTGCAGCCGGTGCAGCGCAATTCACTTTATGTTTTAATCTTTTGTTCAAAAAGATCAGTTTGTCCACGTTCTCAGCGTCAAGGGAGGAGCGCAGTTTTGTAACAGTTCCACCCGCTGTGGAAAAGACGCGCTCAGAGGCAACGGACGTTGCCGGTGTGCATAGCAAATTGTTCACCGTTCCTATAGACTATAGTCAAACTTTTATAAATTCATTACTTCCCCTCGCAATTTGTTTAATAAGTTTATTCACTTGAAATAATTATTCAAATAATTTAGATTGTAATTTGAACCCTGCAAGATTTGTGCCACATATATAAGACATCGTTTAAACGTTTAGGGATTTTGTAAACGTTTACAGCCCAAACACGAAACGTTACCGGTTACACGTGTACACGTGACAGCCTTAATCACAATACATGTATTTGTATTTACAAAGTAACATATTTTGCAGTAAGATACAGGATTCTGAAAAAAAAGAAGACTTTCTAGTGAAAATTTTTACACTGCAAGTAGGAATATTGAATAAACATGTTTATTATATGTATTTTGGATAACAAGAAAAATACGTAATATTAACGAAAAAAATTGCATGTGAATGATTAACTAACCGTAACAAATTTTTATTATCATAACTGTCCTGGCTGACGAATTTACGATCAACTACTATATGCTTTAACGCAGCTAGTTCGAGCTTGTAAAATTGCGGAAAGAAACACAACACTGTAATGACGAAGTAAAAAATGACATATAAGTTAAAACAAAGTGAAAATAAACTAATGACTAGAAATTTGACAAAATATCACAAATAATGATGAATATATATGTGTGTGTGTGTGTGTGTGTGTGTGTGTGTGTGTGTGTGTGTGTGTGTTAGAAAATCTACACAGGTAGCAGTATAATAAAAATATCACAAAAGCCGATTCAGTATATATTCAATCGGCTTTGTGACATTATTATTATTATTATTATATATATATATATATATGCATTACAAACAGTGAGAAAATGGCGTATAAATCTGCGCAGCAACGGAAACTGCTTTCTCAAGCAGTTGATGGCGTATTATTTAAATGATATCAATACCACTCATGGGGTTAGTTTGATTTTTGTTGTATCATCTCTGTTCTTATTGTAAAGCGTATAATTTTTTGCTGCCGTGTAGTGCAGAGGCTTTCCAGTCTTCTGTATGCTAACCGGGTTTTCGCGCCGCGCGAATGAATTTGCCGAAACTTATAGGTGAATCAATCTTAAACATTTCATTCCTGTGAGCTTCATTTCTGTAGAATTTATTATAATTACTAGAAATTGAGCATGTTCTCACGAAATTTAACTAAGAAAATGTCAATTGTAATACATTTGAATGTATTCACATATCAGGCATGTGAATTTCTTATCTGGAAAATTCTGGTCCATTGCAAAATCTGCAGTAAGCTTTATGTTATATATCCTTACATAATTCTTGTAAATTTCGTTATTATAGAACATATAGTTATTTAGGGTTGAACCTGTCTTCAAAAACTTTGTCAGTCATTTGAAAAATATAGTTCACGGTAGGAGTTCCAGTGACAACGATGCATGTAGGACTTTAATCTTTTTATACGTCCCAATTTTGGATCTCGCGGACTTACAACCAACTTTAATGAAAATCAAAATTCTGACACACCACTAATATCATCCTGATATAAAAAGTCTAAACAATTCATAATTTCACTAAACATGAAAAATCTTAACTAAAAATATTGAAGAAAAACTAAAATCCTGACAACATGCACGATAGTAATATGTCTACAGATATCCTGCACAGTACAGAAATCATATCAGTAGGAGGGGCCGGATAGGGTTAAAGGAATATACCACTGACATCATTCGCTGGGAATCAAAAATCTAGTCAGTATGCGAAAATAATTGAAGAGACAGCATTTTTCTGTATTTTTCTTCCCAGATGAAAAGTGGAAAGTCTTGGCGCTAACACAAGCACTCAGCAATATACATGCTGAAGATAGCAATAATCCATTTCCCAGGCTATGATATGACGTCACTCATTTTGCTTCAAAGTGAGTTTTCTTTAGGTAAAGGTAATTTATCTAAACACAACAGTTAATATTTCCTTCTAATAATTCAAGGAGAGACGACACAAATAAACACTTTTCTCAACTATTCAATAGAAGACAAAAAAAATCCCGCATATGTACATGTGAATTAAATGAAAAAAATGATATATACGGACAAATTCTACAGTGATTTAAACTTGTATGTCTGTGTTACATAAATGTAGTCCAGCAATGAAAATAATGAAACAACTCAGAAATGGGGCTTATGAAAGGGATATGATAAACAGTGCTTTTCAGGATCTATATTCCATTACTTGTAGATAGTTCCACGGACAACATCCTGTATTCTAGTGTAGTAATTTATAATGTATTGTTATTACGTGGGGAAGCTAGAGAAACTGCTACTTTATGCGAATCAACTATATTGAACAATTTCTGTAAATGCTAGTAAACTGAAATTATGTCTTATAATATTGCTTTTAGAATTGAAAGGCAGTTTCATTGAAATTCTGGGGAAAGAAATAACTACCCACGTGAAAAGTCAAGACAAAACAATCCAAAACAGGTGAATTTTGTTCAGATTTCATAAAAATTAAAACATACATTGGGGGCAACAGTTATTATCGAAGTCATTCATAATTACGATGATTACAGCTCGTAAACAGACATCTGATATCTAGGATCAATTTACAATTCTGTTTTTCTCAACGGTTCTTATTTTCTGTAGTTTGATAAACTTCAAATGTGTAAGTCCACGATGTTACCGTACTGAGTGATATTCTAGATGATTTCAAAACTTTCTTGCCGGTAATCTTGGACTTGCACTTCAGTAACATGGATTTATAATAATTCCCAACTCTTCTGTTGCAAATGAATGCAAAAAATATAAACAACCCTTGCGAGCAATTAAATATGATAAACAAAAAACTTAACACATGCAAAACTGTGCAGATTGTGAACGTTGGGGTTGCTGCAAAAGCACTGACGATAGAGGAAGCCAGACCGGAAATCCAAGTAAATCCCATCATTGTGGACATGCGCACGTATAGTCTAACATCCGACTTACCAGTGACGTGATTTAAAGAGGACCGCCTTGTTTTGATGTTTGCAAGTTTCAAAGTTTTGCGAATACGATAAATTATTCTCACAAACATGACGCTATTTGAGAACAGAATAAGAAGCATTGGAGACCCGAAGGCAACAAGGGCAGCAACTGGCTCCTGTATCCAACAGCCCAAATTTTCGTCCATGGATTCCATTCGTCGTGATAAGGTTGTGTTCTCCGAGGTATCACTTAAGCCATAGTCCACAAAACCATTAGACGAAAGTGAACCACCGCCATACTTTATTTTCACATATGGCAGTAGATCTGTGTAGTCAACAACTGCACATATAGCCACAATTAAAGCTGGCGATCCCCAAGCGTAGAGAGCATATCGGGGAAGGTATTTCTCTTTGTTTCTTACTCGTGTAAGGATGCACTTGTTGGCAAATGTTTTGTATAGATCATACGACATAACGTTCATCCAGAAAAAGGACGATAAAAAGAGATAATGAAGCATCATACCGATTACAGGGCACATCCAATCTGGCTTTGACACCCCCGAAACGATGAAAAGTAGCTCAGCAAGAAAAAGGGCGAAGGTTAAATTTGCAGTACTTACACCAGGCAAATTCCTCATTTGTTTAAAAATGAGATATGTAATCAATGACATGAATGTGACCACGGTTGAAATAATCCCTAAAACAAAACTCAAATAGCTCTCAGCCACAATGACATTCTGAAATTCCATACCACAAGACGTTTTCAGAATACTTGAAGAAACACCCTGGCTATATATACATATCCTGATGTTGTCGTGTGTATCGTCTATATATTCATATCTATCGGAATCAAATACTTCTCCCTCGTAAAAGATCGAATTGTTATACAATTTCTCATAGGAGGTTGAATTCAGAGTAAGCTTTGCGCATTCACTGTTTTGAATACGGGGCGTATCGCAGAGAAAAACTAGAGCATTTACAGTCATATTGTTAATGTTTCCAAATTCACCCAAAATATAAATATAAACATCATACATATCAGGCCCATAAAACTTCCCAGTTTCATTCACAAATACACCATGGACCATTCGCCCGGTTCGGGTGTCAGTTGAATTCATCATGTCCACTTCACTTCCCTCCTTCATGGTTTTGGTTCCATGATTACACCACGTGATAATATGGTGAGAAACATTGTGCTGTTGCTGTTTTATTTCAGTTATCTTGAAGTTGGAATCATTCAATTCTAAGCTAAAACTTTGAGTTCTTATCAAATGATTCATGGTATATACCATATTGGACAGAGAAGAACTAAATTTTCCTGACTTTTTCATGTTCTCAAGAAGATCAAATTTTAACTCTACGGTATACAGTGCTTCGCTGAAAGATTGTTCTTTAGCAGTATTAGAGTCATTGGAGCTATTATTTTTGAATAGATATTTGGTTGTTAAAATTTCCGCGGAACCGTGTTCGTTTTCATTAAAAGGTCTGTTTTTAGGAAAGAGACGTGGGTGAGCAATCTCTATCATCTGGGACTTCGTAGTACCGTTACGAATTACAATTGTAAGGTTTCTGATGCGACTGGAGCTCACGTTCAGAACAAACGCAATCTGATCTATAAGCAATGTTTCTGCATTGTCTTGCTCTAAAATTAATAGTTCCTCCTTACTAGCATTAAGTCGGAATGTCAATGACAACATTTCCTTTGCATTTTTCAGTTGCTGCAAGGAATGTTCTGAATTAAGTGTTATAGGATCAGGTTGACAGACGTTGTTTTCTAAATGATAGCCCTCATCACAAGATACCTCGCGGCAGTGACTGTTGTAGTACACCTGGTTTGGGGGACACGAGACCTTTTCAACTGGGTGCGTAGTTTCTGTGCTGAATATAATGTGACCCTCACCGTTTATCCCAAAATTAATCAAAATTTGAAACGAGAGCGGAATTTTTGTTTCTCCGTCTTTCTGTGGGTATGTTTGCACGTTACGTGCGCGGTTCTTGTGAAAGTGATTACTAATGGGGTTGTAACAATGTTTGATAACATTCTGATTATAGGGGAATATTTTCTTCGAACACATTGCCATTTCATCCATGTTTTTCAGGAAATTGATGGATGTATTGATGGAGCCATCCATCAGTTTAAGAACAGGTATGTCATTAAATGTTAAATCGGCGGTCCAAGAACTTACATTGTGTGCTCCGTGACATCGCGAACAATACACATTTTTATACACAATTCCATGTAGATCTTGAACAGGAATATGCTGTAGATCTATAACACACTTATACCGCTCTTCCTGTAAGGTTTTATAGTCGCCATGACACAAGTGTTCGGCTTGTTTGTCGATGGAATGACGTGGACACTTGGTCACCATATAAATAGGCTTTGGTGAATACATCGGAAAATCGAGACATTGTCCGAATCTTTTGTAAACTAAATGAAATATTAGTTCATCGAGAAGGGGTGCCTTTTCTTCCACAGCTGGGGGAGATTCCTGGTCAACGTCAGACTCCTGTTCCACACCCTTAGTTTCGTACAGCTTCGAAAATTCTCTTTTGAAGAAAAGGTGTTTGTTTGACTCTTCCCTATTGCTACCCTCTTTCAGTCTATGTAAAATTCCTTGTACTTTTAACTTCAGATTCTTCAAGCGGTCATCCTGTGGTTTATTTGGTGAGTTGAATGCAGTGTGGGTTGTCGATACAGGAGGGTTACTTGATGGATGGAAACACTGAACAGTAACCAAAACGAAGACAAAAAAATTCATCATGATACAGAGATCATTCATGCTGACAGCAGTCAGTGTGGATATTGTTGCGATGCATTGCAAGTACACTATGTTGTCAAACTAAGTGCGTACTCTCAATTGGTGGCCCGCTTATGAAATAAGATTGACGCTTCTTGGAGTTTATCTAAAGTTTGAACATATGGTGAACTCTCACAAATTTGTGGTGACTACGACTTTGTCCAATAAAATGTTTATGTGAATCGGGCAGGTAAATGACAGGTCTCTGTGTTATCAGAGGAGGCTCTGCAATCATTCGGACTTATTGTTAAGGATTACAGCAACAATCACTGACTCTTAAGATAACTTTGTTTACATTTGGTATTAGAATCAGAAGGGAATGTTGAGTGTCCATTTCTTCACTTCCTTCCAAATCGTAGTAGCAGCTTTTAAAATATTTGATTAGAGGCGCGGTGATATTAATGATTGCTAAAAAACTAGGGAGTGTAAGACATGGTTGACGTTTGGGGTTGGAAAGAGGAGCAAGATATAACAAAAAACGCAAACTGTTCGATATTGATTGCATATTTATAATAGTGTTTATTAATTATTTAAATTAATACATCAACACAAATGTATATGTATTTCAAATTAAACATTATTTGAATAACCATTACATTAAAATGTGTTTTTTGCTCACCCAAGTAGAACAGGCAGTGCTTTTTTTCTGATTTATTGCTTTTTGTCTTAGGTCATTTATTAAATTTTTGTAGATAGGTTTGATAGTGTCCATAGTTTCTATTGTTTTTTTTTTAATTAAGAATTGTTAGTTGGTGTTTTGTTTTATTGGGTTTTTTTTAATTAAGAATTGTTAGTTGGTGTTTTGTTTTATTGTTTTTTTTAAATTAAGAATTTTTAGTTGGTGTTTTGTTTTATTGGGGTTTTTTTAATTAAGAATTGTTAGTTGGTGTTTGTTTTATTGGGTTTTTTTAATTAAGAATTGTTAGTTGGTGTTTTGTTTTATTGGGTTTTTTTAAATTAAGAATTGTTAGTTGGTGTTTTGTTTTATTGGGTTTTTTTAAATTAAGAATTGTTAGTTGGTGTTTTGTTTTATTGGGGGTTTTTTTCTTGGTGGTTTTTAGCCATTCTGTGTCTAGTTATTTATTTCCGGAGAAGTGACCGACATTTGGCTGTTAAACTGATTGTTTCTTATTTAGGGCAAACTTACTTCCTAACTTTAACATTATTTCTGATTCGCAGTAAACTTAATAATTTGGCAGATTTAATTCCGTAGTATTTACACAGTGAGAATGATATTTTATGGGGCACAAAACATCTAGTTTAAGATGAGTAAGTTAAATTTATATGTTTCACAGATTTGACATTTTTTAATACACGTTTCATATTTTCATAATGAAAGTTTATTAATGTAAAACTTAATAATTTACAGTAGCCCTCCATGGACGTATTTTGTTATTGATCGATTTTGTTACATTACTTGTTCCCATAGAATAGTGTGGTGTTCATGATATATTTTGTGATTCATGAATAATAATGATTTTAGAAACATCACATAGTATACGTATTTTAACCTTTTATGATATAATGATATCGATTTTTAAAAGAAGTGATCTATGTAAATAAGTAGCTCTTTAATGCATATGATTGTGTTTATATTTGTTTGATATGTTCTATATGTAACAAGATTTCGCAATAAACTGGAGGTGATCGATCTATAAGAACCCAATATAGGACTTTATTGTTTAACTGGACAGAAACCCTGTCACAAAATGGTGTCCAACGTGGGGGCATTTTGTGACAGGGTTTCTGTTGAAATAACTAACAAAGTATTAGATTCTACCTCCAGTTTATTGCGAAATCTTATCAGATACAGATCCATTACTCTGAAACATATGAAACAAATATAATTTCAGTCTTATACATCAAAGTGCTACTTAATTATATAAATCACATTAATCATCATGCATATGCGTTGATTACAGACAACTGAACTTGCGGTCTGTGAGGGATAATTATGCACTATTAAAGAATAGACGACATTTTAGATTCGCTAGATGGAAATTGCTATTTTTCTGTATTAGACATGAAGTCTAGGTACTATCAAATCGAAATGTTAAAAGAACATAAGCAACGAGCAATCTTTACAGTAGGACCATTAGAATATTGCGAATCTAATAAAATGCTACTTGGACCTGCCAAGGCCCCAGACACCTACCAAAGACTACGAGAACAATGTTTGAGATTTTCATTTGGAAATGTGCTTTATTTATTCAGATCATGTAATTGTTTTCTTTAGGATATTTGAGGAACACCTTGACCTCCTCAAGCACGTTTTTGACAGGTTTGAAAATTTAGACTGAAGCTGTCCCCTAAGAAGTGTTCTTTCGTCATGAAGATAGGTTAATCATATAGGTCACAATGTTTCTGAAGATCGGGTAAAGGAGGACCCAGAAAAGGTAGATACGTCTTAAACTGACCAACTCCTAAGACTTCGGAAGATGCATGACAATCTCTAGGATTTGTGGGATATTACAGGAAATATATCCAGGAGTTTTCGAAGATTGCAAAACCATTGATAGAATTATCGCAACAGGAAAGAAACTAAGAGGAAGAAATAACTGTCTCCACTGACATGGCACTGGGGACCATCTCAAGAAGAAGCATTTTCTATAATGAAGGAGAAATTCGACTCTTCTCCTGTGCCTGTTTATCGATATTTCAAGCGTCCATTTGAGTTATATATTGATAATTTCAAACTGGACTTGGAGCAATGCTATATCAAGAACAGGGTTGATCTAAACGTGTCATTGCATATGACAGGAGGAGACTTAGCAAATCCGAAAGAAATTATCCTACTCATAAACTTTATTTTTTAATGGGCAATTACAGAAGTTTTCAGATTACGTTACAGGATAGACATTTTCGGTTTTTACAGACAGAAATTCCCTCACATGTTTTGACTACAGCGAAATTAAATGCTACTGGCCACAGGTGGTTTGGTGCACTGTCTTCTTCAGTATAATGCACAAGGAGGGTAAACTAATTTGTTGTCTAGATTATCTGCAAAGACTGAGACTATGGATACAGAAGCTGCCAGAGCAATAGTCAGTTCTGATGATAAGCAATCATATATTAATTAAGACATTACCAGTTTTGCCTGCTATGTGTCAGCAATTTCACCTGCCTTCAAATATCTTAGACATTGACACAATGACATTCAGCAAGTTCAGACTGAGGCTGCTAACATTTCATCTGTAATGGGTTAAGTAAGACTAATGAAGAAACCTCTAAAGAACTCTAGATGTAGTGAGGTGGAGGCAATACTTCTCCAGAGCTTTCGAAAGGTGGAAATGAAACATGACAGAGAAACACAAAATGCAGATGTTACCCGACATCACCAATAAGAATACTCTTAGTCCTGTGATCCTGCACTATTTGCACAATGATGTGGGTCACCTAGGCAGAGACAGACCTGTAGCTCTAGATTGTAGTAGATTCTACCGGCCAAGGATACATACAGATATACTGAAGTGGGCTGACGAGCGTGGAAGGTGCATAACTTCAAGACTTCTAAAAACCAGAGCATCATTATTACACAACCCTTAAAGTTAGTTTGTATGGACTACATGACACTAGAACCATCCAACGGAAACACACAGAACATTTTTTTGTTTTGGACATACCATTTTGTCAATTATGCAGTGACAGTACCAACGAAGAATCAAACAGCGAAGACTGCTGAGACGATTTTCAACAACTCCATTGTCCATTATGGTCTGCCACAGAAACTCTATTCAGACCAAGGAGCAAACTTCCGTCGTAATTTGACTTAAAATTATGCCAAATTACTGGAATAGCCAAATCTAGAACTACAGCATATCTTCCCATGGGCAACGGAATTACAGAACGTTTTAACAGAACCATTCTTTCTATGTTAGGCACCGTGGATCCAGAACAAAAAGATAAATGGAAAAAGTTTGTCTTTCCTCTAGTCCTCGTACAACTGTACTATACATGATTCAACAAGATTCTCTCCACATTATTTGATGTCTGGTAGAGAACCAAATTTTCCTGTAGATATCATTTTTGGAATCGAACAATATTGCGAATTCAAACTGATTTTTCAGACATTGAAACATTGAAACCAGGAAAATCTCAGAAATACACATTATCAAACCCAAACAGCAATCAGGAAAATCCCAGATGAAAGAGAAGTTGCATATAACACCAAGATAAGAGGAAGGAGACAGGGTTTTAGTTAAGAATGTCAGTTTTGATGGGAAATACAAAATCCATGATATGTTTTATGATTCATGAATAATGTCTGTATAGTCATTATAGAAATATCATAAATATAGTATAATATATGGTACAGGTGCTTTAACTTTTATAATATCATAGTGATATCTATCTTGAAGAAGTTATTTATATAAATAAGTAGTATTTTAGTGTATAGGATTGTAATGATATTTGTTTGATACGGATGTTTCAGAATGACATCTGCTTCTGATAAGATTCCGCAATAAAGTGGAGGCGATCGACCCATAGGAACTCAATATAGGACTTGGTTGTTTAATTCGATAGAAATATCTTAACATTTGTCACAACTTGGCCCTCTTGACAGGTTGCGATTGCATACGCTTCGCAATCGACTTCGAATCTCGATTGCGGTGTAAAGACGAATTATGACCCCCATAGAGTAATGACCGGGGCTCACTTTTCGACGTAGAAAATTTACCTCCTGTCATAATTCACCGTAGAAAAATTACCCTTTTGCCAGTAGAAAAAGTGCCATTTCATTAAAATCAACCCGTTCTATATGAAGAAAATGACCTTATAGAATAATGACCCCTTGTAAATTTTATTAAGGATTTTTTCTGGGGTAATATCAAAGGGAGATTATTCAATATTGTTACATTAAAGTAAGTGAATTTATCATTTCTATTTTAATTAATTAAATTTTTAAAAATCATTAAGGAAGTCATTTTTTTTTCGTAGGAAATGAGAAATTTACTTGTTATAAGAAGATACTGACTTGTTGTACCGAGATAATTATTTAGTCATAACGAGTTATCTCGTCGTTACGACTGAATACATGTATATAGTTACATCGAGTATAAAGAGATTCTGGGTTCTGGCGTTGGAAGGGGGCTCTATTAGTCATATAGTGAACATGCATTGATATTTGAAGATCTTATTTTCTAATACTGGGCATAGAGTATGCAAATAGAGTGCATAATATTAAGATGAACAATGCAGACTCTACCGTAGATGTGAAAATTTTTGTTGGGGTTTTTGGTGTTATAAGGGGCTCTATGGGTCATATAGTACTAGTTGACATGCATTATTATTATTATTATTATTTTTGAAAAAAAACCACTTCTCTATTACTGGACATTTAGCAGACAAAATGAGTGCATATTTGGGATGAGCAAGGATTCCACTAACAAAATTGTGAGTTCTGTTATTATGGCGGGCTCTATTTATTATGCAGATAAAGTTAATTTGTACTTTGATATGTAATTATACCTTCGATCATAATTTTGAGTGAAGGGAAGAGTTTAACCATTACAACCTCACCCTCATCCTATCCCCAATATTACACCAACTGACCAATGTTCAGATTTTCAGCCCATTTTAGCTCACCGAAACGAAGTCGGGGGGAGCTTATGCAGTAATAATAATGATAATATAATGATTGGTTTTTATATAGCGCTTTTCCAGCATATGCTGCTCAAAGCGCTTCACAATACATTATTACCCCAACAGACCATATAACATTCCAGAGCTTTCTCACTGCAAGCTGCCGTTAAGGCGATAGAGCACTAACATTCTAACAATATATTTCACTGTCTATAGCCAGGTACCCCCTTTAAACTTGAGTGGAATGAGGAAATTCGTGTAAAGTGCCTTTCCCAAGGAGACAACGTCGGTCCTGCTGCGGCCAGGACTCGAACCCACAACCTTTCGGTTGAGAGTCTAACAGCCTAACCACTAGGCCACCGACCCCTGGCATCGGCGTTTTTGGAGTAGGTCCCATAAAAAAGGTAAAGATAGCGAATAGTGATTAATCTCATAAATCCTATAATAAATTCAAAATAGAGAGTTAGGCAAACACGGACCCCTGGATATACCAGAAGTGGGATAAAGTGTTTAAGAGGAGTAAACATCCCCTGTCGACCGGTCACACTTGCCGTGAACCCTATCTCTTGATCAGGTAAACAGAGTAATCTGTAGAACGGCCTAACAATTGGTATGAAACACGCCAGACAACATTTACCCACTGACAGGTTATATTGGCAAACTAGATTGTTATAGCGACCATAGAATTTGCGAAATGCTGAGTTTAAACGAAACTCTTGAAAACCAATCCATGTAGCATCAACTTGTTTGTCAGTAACCTGTCTCGATTTAAAAACTGATCATACGAAGAACAAGCTCGTGCGTATTGAATCAATTGAGAGAGATTAACACCAAACGCAGGTGAGACTGGAATACTGCTACATAAATATGGGAAATTGACAGTAGACAAGTTGAAATCATCCTGTTTGTCATAAAATTTGAGTTGTTAGTTGACCATTAATATTTATTTTAAATAAATATCTAAGTACGAAACAGATGTAGAGGACTATATTGAATCAACATATAAGTGAGAATCATTATTAATACATAAAACATCGTCGATATGTCTAAATATGGAGTTGAAGGACACAGCAAGAGAATTTTTGAATAAATGCTGCCTAATATGAATATGAACTATAATTGATAGTGGTATTGATATCGTGGTAGTGGTTCTATACATCGATTGTGAACAGACTGTACCATTTCCATGTAAGTTCTAAGTCTGAGGTCTATCCACATCGTCGGAATAAGAGTGGTGCATATTCATGTTTTATTCAGTAGGACTGTAAATGTTTTGATAGATAACTTATGACTGTAATTTCCCTGTAGTTAATCATATTACATTCACTAGCACCTGACGTTTGGATCCACACTCATCTGGAAGTACATGTAGTATCCCTCCCTTTTTAATGTGCGAAACACATCTAGTGCAAGCATAGCCTCTGTTGTTACGGCATGTTTCATTTAATATAACTTTTTTCTACAATAGTGATATCCGTCGGATAGGACGTTAAAAGTGCGCTGTGTCAAGGTTCACAATCTTGTTGGTAGGGACCATCAGGGAAACTCGCAACACTCACAATCGAACATCGTCGGAAACCCACGGTTGATTACGCATCGTTCCTCTCTCCATCACCCGTGGGGCCATTGATTCCTTCTAGCTCTGTCTCATGAATATCATAGAAATATCGTCCAATCAAAGTAATCGTTTTAGTAATGGAACTCTTCTGTTTTTAAAGGTAGCATTACCCTAATTTGGCAATCAAAACAATATGGCTGCGCCCATAAAACGGTGCGTGTTGTGCAAAAAACATATCATTGACCGTTAGTACAGGTCTTTATCATCAAGCACAAGTTTCCTGAAAATTCTTCAATTTGTTTATTCCGAATCGTTCGCGACGGCCATTTTGGTTTGTACACTAAGAAGGCACTGAAAGCGTCTTTTTGATTGGACAAATAACTCAGGGTTTCCCATGAGCCACCAATCACAATTGTTTTCATGAAAACGAGTTAGTAGGAATCAATGGCCCCACGGGTGATGGAGAGAGGAACGACGCGTAATCAACCGTGGGTTTCCGACGATGACAATCGAACATATTTCAGTTAATTGACTACCGTAAAATGGCTGAAATATTGCAAACACGGCGAAAACCATAAACAATCAATCAATCTAAAAGGATGAACTGTAAGTTTTTTGTCTGTTTATTTGTTAACAAACATAACACGTTTTACCTTTAAAATATCGAAATCCTTTATAGTGACTGTGATTGGTCAATAAATGATTTTGTCATTTCATAAATATTCATGAAAATCGAGGGCTGCCACGGTTGGAGGCAGGGGAGGTACTCCTTTACTCAGTACGCGTAGCTAGCGACGGTGGTCCAGCAAGAATTTAAATTTTTTTTCCCAAATTACTTTCAACTCAAAATAAATTAGAATTTTTTTAAATATCAAAATATTATTGTACATCAAACCTTGTGTACATGTCATGTTATTCCTTTCAAGTTCATGGACCGTATCGTCATCAAGGAATGAAAGTGCAAGGCTTTGATAGTACGTACTTCTGAGTAAGGCTTTAACATGACGAATGCAGTTAGAGTTGAACCATCCCCAAATAGCGTATTAACCGACTATACATCCAGGGCTTGCTGAGTAAGGGGTTGAAATGATTTACCTTAGGTAGGGGAAGAGCAGTATTTGTAAATGATTATTCACCAAACATTTTAGAGAGGGAAATCATATTGATGAAATTTCTTACGCCGAACATTAGAGAGAACTAGGTTCGAACCCCTCAACATTACAGAATATTTTAGGAGTTTTTCATGGGTACAAGTATTATTAATGATGAATTCTTTACTACAATAAGGCAAAAATACATCATTAAGAACTTCTGAAGATGTTCCATAATTCCATGTTCTAGCCATGCTATCAAATGTACTTACGTAGTTTTCCACTATGCTTTGCTATTGGGTCACGACCGACATTTCACTGATAAAATTTATACAGGCGATATGTCAGAAAAATATAGAATTCTCGACATGAGTCATACTTATTTTCCTGAAATCAAGACTGATATGAACCAAATTTCATTAATTTAAGTAGTGATTGTTCCTTCGCCATGCGCTCAGCATTTAAAATTGAGAATCACGGGTCTTTCGGATATGACCTTAAAAACGGATGTCCCGTGGCCCTGAGCGCTAAGCGTAGGTCTAGATTTATGGTACTTCGTCTAAAGCTGGTAACGCCTCAGTATTAGCGAAAAATCATCTAAGCGACGTAAACAAAGAGACAATATGAACTAAAACACAGATTCTTGTGGACAGGATTCATGTACCCCCCCCCTTTCCTTGTATTTTTTAATATTCAATTCTTAGGGCATTTCGGGTACCTTTTTATTAAATTATGTAACTTAAGAGTGACTTTTTCAATGGAATACACAAATTTCACAAAGAAACCGGTTGTTTGTGATTTTTTAAATGTCATGATAATAATAGATGAGAACTCTTGCTCATTTCAAGAAACCGGTGTAACAACGAAAAGTGACCCCCTTAGAATATTGATCGGGGTCATTTTTCCATGTAGAAATTTGACACCCTGGTCAATATTCTACGTAGGAAAATGACCCACTTTTTTGTAGAAATCATGGCCTTGGGGTCATTTTTCTCCATGTGGATTGTAGAAAAATGACCTCGTAGAATAATGACCCTGTGTCATTTTTTTTTTATACAAAAAGCTGGTTTTGGAAGGAATATTATTGTTAGGCAAATACATAGGGGTAAAGTCATGCAAACTTACGATATGAAATGTTCATTTTCAATAGCTTTAAAGTTTAAATAACAAAATTAAAAGGTTATTCTATACCTTAGATCAATAATACAAAATATTTTATCCCCTTTAAAGGAAAACAAATAAGTCTTTGATCTTATTTTTTTAATCCTTAAAACGAGAAATATTTCAATAGGCAATATTAAACAAAATATATTGAAATAATGTTGCAAACAATATGATAAAAAAAAGGAATAACCCTTTGAATTAGAGGCTAGCGGGGCTGAAAGCTATTCCCAGAGTATTCCACTGTTGTCCTTCTTGCGAACAAAGTTGAATTTGTCCCCATGTCGATCCTCTCTCTTTTATCTCTTTAAAATGACTTCACCCATCGTATACTAAAAGATTTTAGTGAAGTCGACTTTCAACCATTTATGATATTATTTTTACAGCATACTAGTATATATTAATCAAAATAACTCACAGAAAACTAAAAATCCACATCGTGGAGAAGGGGGATGGGGATTCGAATTTTCTGTAGACTTTATAGTGTTTATTTATATTATGCGTGACTCGACCGCCTATAACAAAAATAGATTTGGAAACTGTTAGAGTTATGCTAATATTTCCATACCGAGTTCTGGGCTAGTTGAATCAGCAGAATGAGGGAGTTAAAGAAATCAAGTTTTGATAAGAAAATGCTGAGAGATTAAACGCCAAATACATTCCGCTGCTTAAGAACAATGAAACTGTTGAGTGACGCGTCGAACCATAGTGATGTGAAATATTGCGATTGTAGGTGATTTATTAGTATGTTTGTTTGTTTGACGTCCCGTTAAGAATTTTTTTCTCATACTGAGACGTCACCAGCTGTAGGTAAAATACCACAAACATAGACATAAACTTAGCGCTCATGGTCGTAGCAGTTAGGATTCTTTATCTTGTCAACGCCTGCCGCGACACGTGACCTCCGTTTTTCAGGTCATGTCCGAAAGACTCGTGATTCCCACTTCTAAATGCCTAGCGTTTGGCGAAGGAGCAATCACTAGCTATGTTTGCGTCTTAGGTTTGGGTGCCATGGCACTAGCAGGGCTCGATCTCACGACCTTCCGGTTACGAAGCGAACGCTCTAACCACTTGAGCTACCGCAATCGGTTTATCGATGCGTATTGCACTAATAAAGTGCATGGTACGACTGCCATCATACGCCTGCCTGATACTTCTAAAACATGACACATGAAGTTGCAAGCTGTGACATTGTCGTTTACAATTTCAGAACGGGGCTATTTTGACCTAGACATGATTCAGCAACTGTTTGCAAATTTATCGCCATAAAATTTTAAAATGAGGGCACATTGACCTAGTTTTGGTTTGTGACACTTTTCCCCTCCCCCTGCATTAACTGACGAAATTTGAAGGTTCTTGTCTCATAGGGCTCCAGATATGATCCTGATACATTCTTAGAATGTATTGTTGTGTAATACACTGTACTTGATTGGCACCTGTGACCTATACAATATTCTAGACATTCTATTTTATTATTAAATCTTGAATTCTTTATTATTGATTTCTGCTGGTCTGACCCATATAGAATAGCCATGAATTTCCAGAAGGATGCCACAGTAACCTATATTTGAATCTTGGCTCACCTCCTTCAACCCCCACCTCAAATTTATCAGCCAAAAAGGAGGCCACAGTGACCTATTCTTGGGTCACAACACACCTCCCCACCCAAGATGCACCAACTTGAGATTTTGATGATTCTAGTTGTCACAGTGCTCAAGATATGATCAAAAAATTATTTGTACATGTTTAGCTATAAAATTCCTAGTGGGGGCCATAGTGACCTACTTTTATTTTGTGACACATCTTTCCCCCAAGCCATCAACTGACAAAGATTGATGGTCTGAGGCCACACAGCACTCAAGATATGAAGTTGTAACTAATCAACAGGGGATGCTTATTCCTCACTGGCACTTGATCCCATTGGAGAATAGACTCCAGTCAAAATTTTGATTATTTATAAGATTTATCTAGCACAGGTGTTTAAAAAAAAAAACCGCTGGTTTAAAAAAAAATATTCAAATACAAACATATAGTGAAGATTTTGTTTATGAATATTATTTCAAAACTTAGCTGGATTGGAGTCTCTACTCGGTTTATGGTTTTGAGGCCTGGTATATCCAGCAATGCATGTTTGCCTTTTCTTAATTTTGTATTCTTTATAGGATTTATTGATCACTGTTTGTTATCTTCAATTGTTCATGATCCAGACACAATTTGAGCATGTATAACAATAAAATTCAAGAGGATGTGCAGTGACCTATTTTTGGGTCATGCCTCACCTTTCCCACAAGAAGCATCAGATGACCAAGTTTGGTAGTCCTAGGCCTCATAGCGTGAAAGAAAACGTGAAAAAGCTAAAAGATGAATGGATGGACAGAAATACAATCTGTCAAAAGACAAGCATATAACTCTGTCACTAAAACACTATTAGTACTACACTCAGCCCTTGTACTGCAGCTTTAATGAAAACTTAAAACTATAATAAATAAAACATTATATTGTTTTATTCTAAATCTAAACAATTGAGTAATCCCTCATTTTCCTGCTTTTTCGTCTGACATAATCGACTGACTTCCTTGCTTCAAATTCTGAAAGTCCATATCTTTCTTGCAGCAATTTGGCTTGGTATTTGTAATACTTTTCACTTTTTTCTTGTTTTCTGCGTGCCACTTCTTCATACTTCAGAATCCATTTGGCCATCCATGGTTCATATTTAGAGTGCATTAGTCTAAATTTCCTATTCATGAAGCGTGGAATTAAGTGTTCTGTTTCAGTTCGATTGTATTTGATGCCCAGAGCATTTCTGATTTGATAAGTTTTTGGGGCACCACTTTCTCCTCCTTCCAGCATATTATAAGCAATGTCCCTTTCTTTCACAACATATAGAAGGTTTTCCATGCTGACTTCCACCTGAAAATACAGTATAGTACCTTCAGCTTTAAAGAGCTTGTTTGATTTACTGTAGAATGGGTACATTTTGCTGCTGTTTATGAAAATAAATTTAAAATTCATGATACATTTACAAAATTGTTCTGTGACTCCATATGTTGAAATGACATGAATGCACCCACTAGTTGCCAATCAATTCAAATATATCGAGAAAATTATTGTGTCTAATGAAAAGGAAATCAGAAAAGGTTTGACCTTCAAATCATCAATATACAACTACATTTTTATTTAGTATTTTTTATTAATGTTACTGTTACATGTTACTGGTTTTTTTAACCATTTCACTTGCATGCCACCACTTTTTTTTTTTCTTTTTTTTTGGTCATTTCACTCACATGTTGATGGGTTTTAAAAAACATTTTACTCACATTATTATTATTATATTCACTTATATAGCACAAAATTATGTATACTTTCTATGCGCTTTACAGAGGTTGTCCCAGTGAAGATGAAACACTTATAAAAAGAACTGTTAAGAATAAAATTGACAAATTATTACTAAAATAGCGATAAGACACCAAAATGCTGTGTAAAAGTATGGCAGTCAGATGTCGAGACAAGAAATACATATGTAGTCTATGATGTGATATTGACATGTCAATGGGCTTTTTTTTAAAACCATTTCACTCACATTTCTTTTTTAGCCATTTCACTTACATGTTACTGGGGGTGGGGGGTTCAACCATTTCACTCATATGTTAATGGATTTTTTAACCATTTCACTCACATGAGGTTTGCTTTAACCAATTCATGTAGTTGAAACTGCTTCCAGATTTTATAGAACATATCTGCCTCAGCTTTTAACAGTAACCATGAACATAAAATTATGGACTGTGTAACCTAAGTGCTTGGAATTTGTTCATATTGCAATTTAAGAGATCATGGCATCAATTTTCATGCTATTTGACTGCCCTAAATACCTGACGATGAGTCTGGATATTGTGTATTTCATATGTCACGATGTTTACTTACTACTAAGAGATTTGCTGAAATTTTTGTACACTGATTTTTGAGATATACATGTATATGCAGTTTCCTTTTACTGTCTGCAGAGAACATTAACAAATAAGTAAAATGCATTGTAACACTAAAGTGTTACTTTCATACCAGCAATATGGTACCATTATTTTAATTACAGTACATTTTCTAAAATCTAAGACAGTGGATAAAATTTTTATCTAGAAATTCAAAGTTTCAAGTGATTTTGTTGATGTAGCCATGTTAGGGTGCCAGTCAAATTGAATCCTATTGATTTCAAAACTGTAGGTTTCAATACTTTCTCTATTTAAAACAATAATGTCTGTGTGAGCTAATTTCTCTACAAATATTCCGGTGAAATATTTTGAAACCATTCCAGTTTGGTTAAATAACAATAGTTTAAATAGGTATAAATATTGAACTAAATTCAAAGTTTTCATAAGTCTGGTCCCCATCCCCACCACATTTTTACATTTGCCATCAAAAACAGAGTGGCAGGACCAGACCTAGACTCTCATAGCATACAGTCCAGGATTACTTTTCAATACTCGACAGTTTATGTCTACAGGAATTATACCTCTGGTATGTCTTATATCCCCCCCTCCCTACGAGCTACAGTTTTGCAGCTACTGAATTGGATGGTCGAGTCTACAATGATACCCTCAAAAACTGGTGTTCAAAAAACAAGATATCAGACACATGGTTGCAAATTCCAGTTACTTATTTCACTCAACATCCTAGATTTTAAGATAATGATTAAACTTCCTTCAATTCTCTTGTGTTTTGACTTTTGTGCATGTTTTCATGATAAAGAAAACTTTGTGAACTTTAAAGTCAATGATTTATATGGAATGACAACTTCAAATTCTGATCCCATTGTGAGAATAGCAATATGGATTTAGGAAAGATAACTGTTGATGCCATAGTATATTATATGACTTACTTTTTCCATTCTCCAGGAATCTGTTAAATATAAGCCCTGTCTCTCAAGTTCTGCTTCTAGAGTCATTATCCTATTTCTCTCCTTCAGAAGAACATGCCTACAGTCATAAAACGAAACAGCTCAATAAAACATATATGTCCCCCTTCCCCTAAGTTGTACCCCATATTATAGTAATAGAAATTCTCTGCATTTTTTTTTCTTGAGTGTGTTTGTATGTTGTTCTATTGCTGAACAAATCAATGAGTCCAAACTCACTATACCCAAAGCCACTGTATCAATGTATGAGTGAGCTAGCTTACTGACAATTAATAATTAAAATATCTGGTTGTTGTGATTCACAAAGTCACTTACCATAATTTATGAAGATCTTCATTGCTTTTTATTCTGAGTTCATCCTTTCTCCATGGTCTACCTATAAAATGACTGAAATATCATACTGTTCTTCAGGTGATTACTGACAATTACTTACGCATCTTCTATGATTTGTATTTCATAAATATCCTCATCAGCACCCAAGTACAGAAGCTTACTGACAATAAATTGCCAAACAATTGGATCTAGACCTTTCGTAAAAGGATTATAGCTTGTAATGTTTCCATGGTACAAAATAATAATCTGGACAAAAACTGTTTGCATATCTTTGACCCTGTGAATTTGACATTATCTATATAATCTTCTTGCATCCTGGCACTTGCATAAGTCACAGACAACATTTGTACAAAATATGATTTATTTTAAAATCTGTAATCAACAGAGTTTTTTTATTTTCTTTTTTTAAAAAGAGATCTTTAATTGCATTGTCAATTTGTAACCATTATTGAATAAAATTCTACACAATTGAATTCAGCGATCTGCCCCTCACTTTTTGTAAACAATAGAATATTCTCTTTAAAAATTTTCCTAAGATATGAAGATTAATACCCCAGAATAAAATTATATGGATACAATAGTTGTCAGAAAACAGCATAGCTCACTAGGAGCTGTGACTCACTTACCCTATCTATTCCCCTTGGTTTAAAAGATCAAGGTTAAATTTTGAAGTCAGTCTATGTTCAGGGTCAATCGATCATAAGTCTTAGTACAAAATGAAAGCCCTGGTTATGAGGAATCTACATGTAAAATATCAAAGCCCTACCCACTTTGCTTCAAAAGATATTTCCAGGGTTAAATATTTTGAATAGTAGGTCAAGTCAAAGGTCAAAAGTCTTTGCACTAAATGAAATCCCTGGTCTTGAGGAATTTATATGTGACAAATAAAAGACCTGTCCCATTGGTTCATAAATCAGAGCTAACATTAAAGAGTTTGAAAGTAGGTCAAAGTCCAAGGTCAAGGTAAAAAAAGTCTTTGTATCAAATATAAGACCTGGTCATGAGAAATCTACATGCAAAATATCAAAGCCCTATCTCCCATGAATTAAAAGATATAAAAATTCAAAAATAAGTCAAGGTTAAAGATTTAGAAAAGCAGTCCTAGATCAAGGTCACAAGATCAAATGCCTTGATACCAAATGAAAGGGCTGATCATGAGGAATCTATATGTGAAATATCAATCAAGCCCAAAGATATAGCCAAAGTTAAAGTTCCATTAAAGTGTGATGCTGCTGCTGACACCAGGGTCATGACAATAGCTCTCCAGACAATTGTCCTAGAGACCTAAAAGTGCCTCCTTTCAGAAATTTTTCACTTACACAGTGAAACTCTTGAATACCAGTCAACTGTCACTCACATATTCACCCACATATGAATAGATCCACTACTATATCCCCTCTCGCAATGAATTCGTTGGGGATAATAATCTTGTCAATTATTTATTTTACTTTGATGAAAAATAAACAGTACTAGATGTTCACAGACTATGTGTCAGTAATGTACACCTCCAGTCAGAGGAATTCAAACATAATTACAAACATGATTACGAAATGTTTGAAGGAGTATTCTTGCTTATCAAGGGTTAACAATAGATTTTTTTTAAAATTGGGCTAATATCCTGTGTTCTGGGATGGTGTATATCACGAGATTTTCTGTATAATGGGGTGTCCGGGTAGTGTAGTATTTAACATTGTCAGTCTATTAAAATTTGTTTCATTAATGTGCACAACATAATATTTGATTTACTTAACAAATCTATAATCAATCTAAAATGTATGATATTGTTTTCTTTTATATGTCAAAATTCAACAATTCTATCATTTGATAGTGTCTAAAAACTTCTACAATGATTTACTTCTTTATTATATTAACTGTCAAAACATTTAATTGTTGTCATTAGCTATGATGTTCATTTCGCCCCAGTACTGACTGAAATATTATATGTCATGTAAAGATAAACTGTAATGATCTTGCAGACTATATTCTGAAATCGTGAATTCATAGTCAGTGCATTGAACAAATGATAAGAATTGCAATTCACCGAAATTTTCTGTGCACCGCACAGCCCTAGTATCTCTGATGGTGACACAGAAACTATGATAACATTATGTACATACCACAGATAACAGGTCCATCTTGCCAGTTAGCTTCAGGGTCAAAAAATTCCTTCAAGTCATTGTTTCTTCTTGTTGTATGAAAAAACCTTGAAAAGATAAACAATATACAGTTGATTGATTGATTGGGGTTTTACGCCGTGTTGGCAATATTTCAGCCATGTTACGGCGAACTTTAGGATCTTCAACATTAGTATTTTGAATACCATGGATATGTTGAAGTGAGTTGGAAGTCCCAACTACATTTTGTTTACGTATTTTAGCCTCAGTATCTTGAACCTATATATGCAGATCTATACTGTATAATTTTTAAATTGTACTGTATCTGATAGATTGTTTATTTTGGTTTGTCACAAAGGATTTCATTGGTTTAAACCATGGTTTGATTATTAAGCCATTGTCTATCTTTATTTATATTTTACTGAAATTTCCCTTGCTTATCAACATTGTGTTTATCTACCAAAGTCCTTTGTTTGTTTTAGAAGTCCTATGCTAAGAACTCGATCAGCAGTGTGGGTTCCTTAATAAGCCTATGCCTGTTGCTACACAGGATCACCGTTTTAGAGGACATATCTGAAAGACCCATGATTCTCACTTCTAAATGACAAGCGTTTGGCAAAGGAGCAATCATTACCTATGTTAGCGTCTTAGGTTTGCTGCAGCCATGACACGAGTGGGACTTGAACTCATGACCTCCAAGTTACGAAGCAAATACTCTAACTTGTCCTACATGAAAACCTGTACAGAGAGAGGGAGCCAGTTTCATCTTGTTTGTTTTCAACACAATACATGCTAAGGCCTATCAAGACCCTTGAGGTTATAGTATGAAAAAAACTCGAATTTACATTACATACCACCAATACTTGCACATAACAACTACACAAGAAGGTTGCGTTTTTTTTTGTTTTTGTTTTTTTTAAAGAACTTTCTTAGATCGGACTTTTGCTCCTCAACTGCTACAGCAGATTTTTTGTAATTATTTGCTGTTTTAACATATCCTTCTAACGCATTCAAACGGATTTTTAACAGTGTCAGGTACTTTATCACAAATCATAGCAAATACTAAAGTAGCATATCCTTGTGAAGTTAGAAACATGGGCCTAGGTCCAGTCTATCGTTAAGTATACCGAAAAATCAGATGTGATCAGGGGGTAAGGGTTATTCGGAATATAGAGCAGTAAACACGAAAAACTTACAGTTTGGTTGAACATATTGCTTTAAATCTGTTGACATTTGTATCAATTTTTACTCCTTTGCAAATTTGCTTTCCAACAAAATGAGCCACCTTGACTAGCCCACTAGTTGATACCTTCAGCGCCATCATCGTTTCGGTTCGGTCGTTTCGGTTTCTGTAATATTCGGTGCTGAGTAGTTTCAACCCCAAGATATTTCGGCCTACTCAATGTATGCGACTATTTTCACTTATGTTACAATTTAGATTTACCAGTGTCTGATTAGTAACAAACCTATGTTGTTGTAATGCACATTGTTTCGCAATTAAAGCACTGACCTTTCAACCAGACATTACAACCAGTAAGGACTATGTTTGATAATTTGTTGTTTTACGTCCCTTCGAGAATTTTTCACTCATACTGAGTCGTCACAAGCAGTAGGTGAAGCGGATAAATTAACCAAGCCCTACTCATGGCGCTTAGAGCCGTAGCGGTGAGGGTTTGTTATTGTGTCAACGCATGCTTCGACAAGGGACTTCATCCAAATGACCCGCAACTGCCGAGCTTTCATCACCTATTTTCTCTAGAACCACCATGAAAAGTGACTCCAAGAAAATGATATCGTAATAATCAGATCTTTTCTCGCAATTACGAAATAATTATCTCATAATTACAAGATATTTTCTCGTAATTACGAGATATTTTCTCATATACGAGATTTTTCTCTCTTGTAATTTCGAGATAATTATCTATAATATTATTATATAATTTATCGTAATTAGAAGATAATTGTTTGTTGTAACGAAATATTTTCTCGTAGTTTTGAGATAGTTATCTTGAAATAACGAGATCTTTTTTCAAAATTACGAGATAATCAAATGTTGATTTTTTTTTTTTTCTTTTTACATGATACTAATGGAAGGATATGAAACCGTCAAGACGATGAAGTAATATCATTGAATTTCCTGACTACTGAATTTTTTATTTATTTTTTTAAACAGTAGAAGCTAGTGCTCTATGAAAACATGAATGCAAGCTAGAATAGGTTACTTTCATTTAAAAAACAAAACAAAACAAACAAACAAACAAAAAAAAACCCATTCATTTTGTATTAAGTGTACATTTTTTATACATAAATTCGGCAGGAATCAGATTTGGTTCCATTCGGACAGGTAATTTCAGACTAGTTAAGTCAGACAAATTCCGTCAAATGATTTTTGTGCAATTATAGTATATATACATACGCCTAAAATTATGAAAACCTAACTGTCCTGTGTGTTGAATTTATTATACATCACAAGGTTTAATCCACTGTAAATATTTGTTTACCGTTTCCTGTCCACTATTGTATACTCACCCACATTCAATCATTGTGATGCATATGCGTGCATTTACATTTCTTTGGTACATATATATTCTTATATCACTCATCTACATGTATTTCTTCAACTTTGTTAAAAACCGAGGAAACTCGGTTATTTTGCACATGCAACCATGTTATTACTGCCATGTACTTATTTACGTTTACTTCTTTCATGCAAAGGTTATTTAAAAGTAGTGCTTTTTTTTCACTACTAAGCTGTTAATTTTTTCCAATGTTTTCTTGCTATTTTCCTACGATGTTAATTACTATTTTTGTTTTTTGATACTGTAACTGATCAACACATGGTCTATTGTCATATAGAGATTTCAATGTTTTTCCACGTAATGTTGAACTTTTTGTTCAGAAAGAGTCTATATACGCTTTGTATTCGTCATGCTACCAAAGCGATTGTATATTCACAGTTTAAAGTTGAATCTTCAGCAGCAAATATTTGTTCTGATTGCAGCCGCTCATTTTCAAATTACATTTATTACAAAGTAGATAATGTTATCGAACAGTACGGAGGAGCAATTGGTTTGTTTTATTTATCAGTCAAGAGTGTATCTAAATCGTATTCATTTTTGCTCTTCCACATCTGTATATACTACATTTTCTCAAACACGTTTTCAAAAATGATCACCCAATGTATGAAATTCATTGCATATCATTCTGTGTATATTAATTATTATTTTCAATTTTTTACTTTTATTTTACTGGCATGCGGTGATATTGAAGATAATCCAGGGCCTTCTCTTAAAAACGTCCTTGACATTCTTCACCTAAACATTCGTAGCGTTAGGCTACCTAAATTCTTTCATCCACGATTTCAATATACTATGTTTCACCGAAGCACGTTTAGATTATACTGTTAGTGACGAAACTTGACTTCTAGATAGTTTTAGTAATATACAGCGAAAAAGACAGATCCAATCATGGGGGAGGGATTATTATATCTATTTGTCAAATAAAATACAAGCTAAATTAGACGAAGAGATTTTGAACCTGCTGACATGGAATGCATGTGGGTTGAAATAGATGACCATTCTTGTAAGTATTACCGCTGTTGTGTGTATCGTCCTCCGAGTTCTGACAATAGTTTTTGGACCAAACTTTCATGGAGTATGGACAAAGTTGGTGAAAGTTCGGATAAAATAATGCTAGTTGGTGATATTAATGTAGCTCTCCTTAATCCCCCACAAACACACAAAATCCATGAACTCATCACATCACACAGCCTTGTAAACCATATCCACGAACCAACTCGTATTTCTCACAAGATCTCCTCGCTTCTCGATCCTATATTTAGTTCTATTGTTATTCAAGTTCATGAGTCTGGCACGTTAGAAATAGACCCTTCTATAAGTGACCATAGGGCAACTTATGTCTCAATTTCACCACGTGTAAGCTATAATCTCATAAACGCAAAGTGTGGGCTTATAAAAATGCAGATTTCATAAAACTTAATTTTTTGGTCTAAAACTGAAATTGGGATGAAGTTATTTTTGAATCAGATATTATAGACCTAGCAACTGAAAATTTTATATAAAATTTTTGCTCGCTTATTCGTGAATGCATACCAGAACAATAATTATTGACCCACGTGACAAACCATGGTATGACTCGGTTTTAAGGAAGACAATGGGAATTAGAGATATGCTTCGAAATAAAGCACTTAAAACCAAAAAGGATTCTGATTGGTGTGCATATAGAAAAATCCGAAATACAGTTAATAATATGAAAAAAAAAAACCACCCGACATCTAATTATTATGACACTATCATGATTCAAGCAAGAAAAACAGCAAGCTATTTTGGAAGTTGATGAAAGACTCGTTCAATATAAAGCTATGTACTGAAATACTCCCAATTCAAATCAATAATGATAATGATGCAAGAAAATTTGCTTATTCTGACACGGATTACATATTTTTCATACATCTCCTATTTAGATGATTCTAATGAAATACTACCAAAATTGTATAGTCTGTGTAGTAATTCCCTTTGCAGTATTATAATTAATGAACAAGAAGTAATCAATATTATCTCAATACTTCCCGTAAACAAAGCTGTAGGCCTAGATCTTATTAGTCATAAAATATTAACAGCCACTCTTCTAACTGTAGCTAAATCACTTACTCTGCTGTTCAACAGATCTTTGTCTGAAAAAAATGTTTCCGTCATTTTGGAAATGAGTTCATGTTATTCCTCTTTTCAAAAAGGACGACTCATCTATGGTTATAAATTATAGACCAGTGTCGCTATTATCTTGTGTAAGTAAAATTATGGAGAGAATCATTTTTAAAGATGTGTACAATTATTTCCATAGCAACAACTTTTTTTTGTAGATATCAAGCCGGATTTTTACCAAGACATTCTACTGTGTATCAATTGTTAGAAACGTACCATAACATTGTTCAAAATATTGATGAAGGTAAATCGTGTTGTATGGTATTTTGCGATCTTTCAAAAGCTTTTGATAAAGTCTGACACAAAGGTCTTTTATTCAAATTACAAACCTACGGCATATCTGGTGATCTTCTATAGTGGTTTACCAATTATCTTTGTCATAGATCACAAAAAGTAATGTATAAGTATCTGTTATCTTCAAGACTAAATATTTTTGCGGGTGTTCCTCAAGGATCTGTTTTCGGTCCTCTTCTTTTTTTTAATATACGTAAACGATGTTGCTGTAAATATGTTATCAATGTGTAGATTATTTGCTGACGATAATTCGCTACAACAGTCATCAAGTAATGTGTTAGATATTGAATATAAGCTAAATCACGATTTAGATATCCTGGAATTATGGTCAAATAAGTGGCTTCTGCAATTTAATCCATCAAAAACCAAAGTTATTTTTTCACAGAGAAAAACATTAATGTAACACCCAAATTATTTTTTAAAGGTGATATTTTTGAGTGCGTTCCAGTCCACCGCCACTCAAGCTTGTGATTGTCACGAAACCTCAGTTGGTCTGAGTATATTGATAGTATTGTAAGCAGTTCATACAAAAAATTGGCCTTTTGGAAAAATTAAAATTCAAAATGGGCATGACTGATCTTCCCAAGCTATACACTTCATTCATTAAATCCACACTTGAATTTGCTTCAACTGTTTGGGATGGTTGCTCTATACAAGATGCTGAAAAACTTGAAAAAGTACAACTATCTGCAACTAGAATTGTTACTGGTCTACATATTTTTGCGTCCAAAGAATCATTGTATTTCGAAACGGATTGGGAAACTTAAAAAACAAGACGCAATGTTGCAAAAATGACTATGATGTTCAAAATTAACATTGGAAACGTACCTGGATATTTACGCGATATTGTTCCCCCAAAACATGAAAATGTGTCCAAGTACAATATCAGTTTATTGTTCCAAGATATTTGAAAGGTCTTTTGTACCAGATGCTGTAAAACATTGGAATTCATTATAAATAGAAGCAAGGGCTTCCATCTCAATCAACTCATTTCACAAATACATCACTTCTAATGTTTCAAATCGGCCTCTTTACTTTTCATTTGGTAAACGTCATATCGACATCATTCACACTAAATTAAGATACAACTGTTTACTTAACGATGACTTATACAAGCAGTGGCGTAGCTACCATATATGCTTGTATGCTTAAGCATGCACATCATTTTGTCAAAAAAAATGAAAATTAAAAAAATAACAAACATAACACATAGCATAATTTTTTTATATATATATATATAAAACTGATCGTTACGTATATTCCGGATTCTTTGTGTCCATACCTGTTTAACTTTTCTTTTTACAATTCAACAATCAATTCCGGTTACGTGTTTAGTAAAATGGCGGGGGGGGGGGGGGATTTCTGATTTTTTTGTCGTTTTGAGTGGGTCATCGAATAAAAATAACGATAAACCAACCGAGACAGAAGTGACAAATAATACTGACGCAAAGAAGCCCGAGGCATCTCTATCATCTTCTGAACACCCCCCTTCCTATCCTGATTTGGGCGTAATAGGAGCAAACAATATTGTTGACAATCACACCAAACGCTGTCTATTATCAGAAAGATGGCAAGATGCTCATCTGTATGAATTTCCAGTCAGGTAACTATTCATAATTAATCATATATTTTATATGGTGATCAACGTAACCCATTGTTACATTTCTCTTTACCAAATCAAACCCAGTGTTTGTTTAATTGAAAAAAAAAGTCATAGTGTGTAATGAACTGTAAACACTTTTAAAAAATACTATATTAAATTTATTTATTTTTTGTATATTTCAGAATCATATATAATCGTCCAAGAAAGTTTAATCATATCTGGCTTGAAAAGTGTCCGTGGATGAGATATTCGATGTGTAAAGATGCTGTTTACTGCGTGTATTGTGTGTTGTTTGGTGCAAAAGACAGTAAGGATAAAACTTTTATTAACCCTGTGTCCGACTGGGTAAATCTAGCATCATATGTGAAGAGACACGAAAGGGACGATTCTTCGCACCATGGGTGTCAGATATCTGCAGAGTCATTTTTAAGCATTTGTGAAAAATCAAAAGAATCTGTCATTGAATCCATCTCTAAATCTCAGAAAGAGCAGATTATGCGAAACAAACATGTTCTTGAAAAAATCATAGAAGTTCTGATTTTGTGCGGTAAGCAAAACATAGCTTTAAGAGGTCATACTGAGCAAAGAAGTAACTTTGCGGCGATTCTCAATTTCAAAGCTCAAGATGATGATATTTTGCGAGATCATTTGAACAATCCAAATATCAAAACAAAAAACACTTCTCCAGACATTCAAAATGAATTGCTGAATATCTGTTACGATCAACTTAAAGAACAAATCGTGCGTGACTGTAACAAGGCAACCTGTTTCACATTATTGGCAGATGAATGCACTGACAAATCTACAAAGGAGCAAGTGATCGTTTGTCTTCGTTTCCTTGATTTATTGGAGGGTAAATCAATTCTAAGAGAAGAATTTCTTTGCTTTGTTGAGGCTGAAAGTACAACTGGTGAGAGCATTTCAGAATTACTTTTGGAAGCATTGGAGTCAGCTGGGGTGAACATAGATCACATGAGAGGCCAAGGATATGACTGAGCCGCAAATATGTCGGGGAAGTTCAATGGAGTACAAGCAAGGATCAAAGAGAAAGTACCAACTGCATCCTACGTTCATTGCAAATCTCATCAACTTAACTTAGCCATTGTCCACTCATCCAATATACCATGCGTTAGGACAATGATGGGAACTGTTCAGGATATAGGGTTTGCATTCAACTACTCTGCAAAAAGGCTTCTATCTCTTCAGAACGCAATAGAAAATAACCCAACAGCACGTGAACAAATGGAAAAACGCACCAAGCTTTGATCCTTATGTGAAACAAGGTGGTTTAGCAGAGCAGACGCACTTTTCACTTTCAAATCTGCATTTACAGCTATTGTTTCATCTCTAGAGATGCTACAAGAAAATGGGGATGAAAAGGCAGGACAACGCTTAGCGGCTATTGTTAGATTTGAATTCATCATTGCCCTCGTTGTGAGCGAACATGTTTTAAGTGGAACTGTGGGTTTGACGAACAATTTGCAGGCTAAACAGTGTGATCTTGTGGAAGCTGTTCGTGAAGCTAAAGTTGTCGTTCAAATGCTGAGGAATGAAAGAACAGATGAAGCAGTTTGGGATGAACTCTTTGAAGCTTCGCGCCAAATTGCAGAGTCCGTTGGAGTGGAACCATCCACACCCAGACGTGTAGGGCGGCAAATCCATCGGGCAAATTATCCAGTGAACGATCCAAAGGCTTACTGGAGAGTAGCTTTATATTTTCCTTTCATGGATCACTTAACCGGTGAATTAGAGAGCAGATTGTTGAAGAACGAAGAACAGTTCCTTGCACAGTATTTGATTCCTAGTCTCCTTGACGGTCTGACGGATGAAATCAAGATCAGGTTACATGAGGCATACAGTTCTGACATTCAAACCTTAGATGAATTTGGAGCAGAAATTCGAAGATGGAGGTCGCGTTGGTCTTTGGTTCCCTTCCACGAGAAACCGACCACTCTGATTGATACGCTTGACAACATACCACACGGTCTATACACGCAAATTGAACGTATAGTCAGAATCTTCTTGACAATGCCAGTATCCACTGCTACTGCTGAGAGATCCTTCAGTGCGATGAAAAGAATAAAGACATATCTACGGTCAACTATGACAACAGACAGACTTTCTTCATTAGCTATGCTTCACATCCACAGGGAAAAAGACATCGACATCCCAGCGGTGATCGACAAATTTATCAAATGCCAAACAAAGACGTCTTAAATATCAACTATAGACAATGTCAAGTTGGAAGTGAAGACTATGCTTGCTTAAAAATACAAAAGATATTAAAGAGAATCAAAAACACAACTTGAGTTTTTTCTTCTATTTATTAGTTTTGTGAACTTTTTATGCCCCTTCCCCTCCCACCCCGAAAAATACTATAGTAATAAACTATTTGTATGGGCAAAAAATGTATGTGAAAACGAGCATTTCCTTCAATTTCTGCAATGATAAATAAATAAATAAAGTAAATTTAAAACTTCAAAATATTGTTGTACGTATCTTCATCTTTTCATCCACATAAAATTTCTCTTGCGTAATATTCCTCCATAATATTACTTTGAATTCTATAACCTGGCACCTTCCGACTTCCCATTATTCGAACGTTTTTGTTTGCTTTCCTTTTCCTTTCCTATATATATATATATATATATATATATATATATATATATATAATTTATTTGATATTTATTTTTTTGGTTGCTTTTGGTGTTTAAATCCCTGCTGGACTGTAACCCGCAATCTATAGTTTAGCCGTCAACGTGCTAACCTACTGAGATACTCGGTAATGCAATAAAATTTGAAATGAATAGAGAAATATTGCTGATATTCATCTTTTCATTAATGGTTGAAAAGGAAATCAGCCATTATGACGGTGTAGAGTAACTCCTTAAATTATGAAATAATCTTTTTTGAATTACTAATTTAGTTTTATGTCTTATAATTTCAGTTTTTCCTCGCAATATTTTCGTTTTTAAATGTTCGTCATAGACGTACTGTGTGATGGGAAGGATGAAAATGTCACGGGCCAGACTGAGATTCGAACCCAGGCCCCTTGTTTATTTATTACTTTTCAATTCAATTATTCATTGCCCTTGAGTCGTACAACTCATCGGGATATATACAGTACATGTACATAAACAAAAAATCTTAACTGTTAACGTTGAGTGACTGGACAGACAGGAGGGGAAGGAAATAGATGTACAAATATAGAGCAATCACATTACGAGCATAATATGTCGATACAAAAATAAAAAGTAATCACATTACACTCATCTTCTATATCATTAAAGTGGCATAATTTACAAGGCCTTGCACTTCTTAACACATTATTATGTCTGCCTTTTTCAATATTTACAGAATGTGATGAGGTTCTAAATTTAGATTTTTTTTTCCATTTAAGTTGATCAATCTTTTGAGATATGACTGAATGCAAAAATTATCTATGAAATGCTGATACAGAAAAGTTTTCGGTGATTTTGAAAGAGACGACATAGTATTTTGTTTGCAAATATCCAATATTCAATTATCTTATAATCTCGAAATTGATTCACAGATGACTTATCAAGCAAATATTTTAAACCAATGCCTGACAGTTCATGTTTAAGATTAACAACCCAGTTATCATTGTTTGCAATGATATGTTCGTAACACTCTTTCATAATACAATTATTCGTGTTAATTAATTTAACCAGTATTTAAAAATTCTCAATTTTCTTGTAATGTGTAAAGGAAATCTACCAAGTTCACAATACACCATACTATTGATGGTTCTTTTGTTTACCTCTAACACTTTTTTACAAAAAAGAAAGGTGAACCTTTTCGATGTCCGGTGCCCTGAGAAAACACCAAATTTCACACGCATATGAAAGAATACTGTATGCATAAGTAAAAAATGTTAATAAATTATAATTCAATAGATGGACAGTTGTTACGAATGAAATTTATCTCAAAATCATTGATATAAAGAGCAAAAAGTAATGGTGACAACACGTCCCCCTGCATGAGACCCATGTCATTGATAAAATATTCACTTAAAACACCATCATATTTTACACATGATTTTACACAGCTGTACAGGGATTGTATAACTTGAAGCAATTTTCTTCGAATACCAACATTAAGCAATTTGAACCACAACTTATACCTATTACTAGAGTCAAACACCCTTTGAAAATCTACAAAGCAACAATATAGACGTTTTTTGTTATTTAGAGTTTTGTTAATTAATGACTGCAGAACAAATATTGCATCTACTGTAGAGAATCCTGGACGAAAACCAAACTGTGCATCAGTCAATATACTTTGTTCATTATCCCACTCTAAAATTCTATTATTCAAAACACTGGTCAAAAGTTTCCCAAAGCAGCTAACAATGGAAATACCTCTGTGGTTATTAACATCATCAATGTCCCCTTTTTATGTGAAGGTACAATACAACTCCTTGTCCAACGTTCTGGGTTTATCCCCGACATTAAAATCTTGTTAAATAATTTGTGTAACATTGGCATCAGAATATCCTCCCATTTGATAAATAACTCATTCATAATACAATCTTCCTTACAGCTTTTATTGTGTTTTAATTTATGTATAGCCTTCTTAATTTCATCGTAAGTGGTTTCCTCACCTAACTCATCAAAAATGGCATCTGTGTTTGTCATGTCATCAGTGTTATTAAACTTCGTATATCGGTCAGGTTAACTCGGTGCTCGGTTGATAATGCAAGGGGCTCAGGTTCCATCTCCGAATGATCCGACTATTCTTCTCCCAATTTTTGCTACAGTAACATAGTCATTTTCATATATATAACCTTCTGTAATATACAACAAATAACCTTGTGCTTACTTTAAAACAGAACTGGAAGAAGTCAGAGCAGTACACTTTAGTTATTTCGATTTATCTAGTAACAATATCTATAGATATGAGTCACTGAGAGTTTAGCATTTTGAGAATAATATTAATTTGCTTTTCGTAGATGATCTTTAGTTTATCTCCCTTGTATTGTACTAGAGTCAACCCTAAGTTTTTCGGACAGTTTATCTATAGATGAAAATATGAGGCACTTCTTTGTCATATCTCTTAATAAATAGCGAAACATATCTTTAGTTTCTGAACAATTTGAATTACACAATTACCAAAATAGTTTAAATTCTATTATTGTTAAGATTTTTTAATTGAATTATTGCTTTCTTCAACTGAATTGTAGCGCGCATCGATTCAGTTGATGTGGATAATAAATGATATATTGCTATGTTCAACTGAATCTATTTCATCGTTAATTCAGATGATGAGCCAATAATTCCTTTAAAGAGAAGGGCCTTCTTGGCCGAGTGGTTAGAGTATTGCTCACAAAGTCACAAGTCCTCTCATTTCTAGTCGGCGCGGGTTCGATTCTCGCGCCGATATGTGTGAGAAAATTTGCCAGTTTACTTTCGGAAGGTCAGTGGTACATTGTATCTGGGTTCTCTCTTCTACCAATAAAAACTAGACGTCACCAGATAACTGAAAATTGTTGAGTGTGGTGGAAAACAACAAATGAACAATCAATCCTTTAATGAGAGCAACTATCTAATTAAAGATATCTTCATTTGAACAGATCCACAATTAAATTAATGATTCCTTAAAAGAATTGTTGCCCGCATCAAATCGTTGTAAATAATTAAAGATATCTTCAATTGAATTAAAGAGATTAGAGTTGTGTGTGTAAACTTCCTAAATTCCAATGCAGATGCAAAGGTTTTTTGGTTTTTTTTAAAATGGATTTTGAACTGTAATGACCCTCGACACAATGGTAAATCGGCGCATAGTTTTATGATTATTGATTGATTAAATATTGTTTAACGTCCCCCTCGAGAATCTTTCACTCATATGGAGACATCACCACCGCTGGTGAAGGGCTTCAAATTTAAGCCTATGCTCGGCGCTTATGCCCTTTGAGCAGGGAGGGGTCTTTTACGTGCCACACCTGCTGTGGCACGGGGCCTCGGTTTTTGCGGTCTCATCCGAAGGACCGCCCCATTTAGTCGCCTCTTACGACAAGGAAGGGGTACTGAGGATCTATTCTAACAACCCGGATCCCCACGGAGTCATAGTTTTATGAAGTTTTATGAAATTTTAGATAAAATGCGCCAGATACGATCTTATCTTCCGAAAGATATGCTTCTTGGAAGAGCAGCCCGGGTTAAAACAATTCCGTCCTTCAATTGACCACACATCACAAGCTTCCTCCTTCAGTTCTCTGAACCCATGCTCTTCCACAAGGGTGTATGGATCGGCAAACTATCATAAATTCAAATAATTGAATATATCTTTAATCAATTGAGAATATCATCAGTCCAGTTATTGATGAGAGCAATAAGTGATTTGATGCGCGCATGAATTTCATTCATGCGAGCATCAATTCAATTATTGCTCTCACCAATCAATTCAGTTTGGAGCTCGGTATAAATGATTTGATGGTCTCTTCATTTCAATAGAAGGTAGCTTTAATCGTTCACAACGATTAATGCGCGCATCAATTCGTTTAAATAGAACAACAATTCGGTTAAAGCAATATAAGCTGTCAAAATTGTTATTTTGGGGTCCTAAAATTTAATCGAAAATTTTGTAAACATCTACCTTCTAATACCTGAATTTTATCGATTAAACTTTTGACATGTTGTATTTTTTGCATTAAATGCAAAAATGTTCAACAGTTGAAATTAAGTCTTCCCGTACCTTAATTTTCCCGACATTATTTCCGTATGCAATGACCTAAAGTTGAACTCATTCAGCAAAATCAAATGCGCAAGCGCAATATTTCCGGTAAGCACGAAAGATGTCTGACACGAAAGGTTCGAAGCGAGGGAGAAAGCCGACTTTGGAATTTTGCGTAATGTTTCGAGCGATCCCTTAAAACTATCATAACTAAAAAACATACTATCATAACTTAAAAAACATATAACATCGTTAACAATGCCAAAATAATGATGGTAACTAGAATTTTATCTCACCTCGCCGTCCATATTTTAATGACCCGGATACAACCCGATCCACCCCGATCAGCATCAGAATCATTCGTGTCAACATCGGTTATCTTCGGGATTGTCGCCGACGATTAATCAGCTGCCATTGTTAGGGTCAAACGGAATGTCGAGGAATATATTTTTCATGACGTAAAGGTGTGTAAACGATGCATAAGAGAGGAAATTCGATGCAGTTCTTTTTTTCCAATCATATCAACGTTCATTTAACCTCTTTTAATGCCACTATAAAAAATTGCAATTTTGGCAGCTTATATTGCTTTAAAAAGATCATTAATTCAATTATGGATATATTGAATTGAAAATAATCTCTAATCAAACAGATGCTCTCACTGAAAGAATTATTGCGCGCAATAATTCAATATTGGTGCGTATTAATTGAATTAATGATATCATTTATTAATGAAGAGAGGAATAATTCAAGGAATAATTTAACTATTTAATTCATGCGCGCATTAATTCAATTATTGCACCTTTCAACTGAATTAAAGCGCGCATTAATTCATTCATGTTAGGGGCAAGATCAAAAGATCGATGTCGGATGAAATTCTAAATTCCAATAGTTAGGAGAAGGGAGGGTAAAATTTTCTGTAAGTTTCTGTCATCCGACATTGATTACACAAATGATTTTGGCAGCAGCAATTTAGTGAAAAAAACAACAACAAAAAAAAAACAAGTGACTGTTAAAAACCACATAATAATATTACATTTTAATGAACATTTAATAGTTTTAATGTACACTATCATTTGTGAATAAACAGTAGAAAGGTATACAGAGTTTTATTTCTATTTGTATGATTGATTGATTATATATTGTTTAACGTCCCGCTCGAGAATTTTTCACTCATATGGAGACGTCACCATTGTGTGTTTTTGCTTACCAGTTAATCATTTAGTTTCAACATTCATCGTATCAAGTTGTGGGGGTGGGAGTCTTGGTGAAAACTATGTGAATTTAGTTTTTTGTCAGACAATGAACTTTTGATCTCGCCCCAACAATTCAGCAATTCAATTACATAGCGCGCATCATTTCAGCAGAATAATTAATTACTTAACGCCACAACCATTTAAATAACTGCACGCAAAAATTCACAATTGAAGATTGATTATTTGATGAGATCTCTAATTGAATTGTTGAGTGCATCAAATAAATTGATGATATCGTCAATTAATTAAAGATATCTTTAGTTATTTGAGTTTTTGTTAATCTGCTGCTCCAAAATAACAATAATTGACATTCTTTAGAGGTTGAAACAGAAGATAGTACACACACACACGGATATATATATATATATATATATATATATATATATATATATATATATATTAAAATTGCGTTCTTTTACCTGAAAATAGAGTTTCAAACCAAATTTTACCATTTATAGTTCAAATTTTATTTCTGTTCTTTACATATAAGAAATTTTCCTAGTTAAAGATAGTTTTCAAGCATATTTTTGTCGTTGTAAATATCGCGATATTATATTGCATGTAGTTTAAAATATCGAAAATTGGTTGCAATACCTAGAATTAAGGGCAAACAAGGTACAGGGCGTGTTTTGGAGGTGCAGAAGTCATTGTATTTAACACGCGTTTCTTCGAACGGACCTACGGCAAAATAGAACAAACCAAGTCAATACCGCCGAAGCCTCACGGTGCTTGCTATTCCGGATATAAACGGGAATTATGGCCACAATATTTTTTCGCCCTTGATAAATATGAATATTTGTGCATGAATTGCAATTTTTATTTAAATTTATGCTGCATATCATATTTTAGAGTTTAGATGCATTTTCTTAAACTTGATAACATATAGATATACGAGTAAATTACTCGATTATTTGAATGCGGTTATTTATTTTTATTCCAATTGCATGATGCAAAGCATTTCAAGGACGTAGTTGTCCGGTGCACATGTGAGAGAAAGATACCCGTCTAAAACACAGGAATGGATCCCAATAAACTAAGAGATTTACTTACAAAAGGTGGTAAAAAGGGTGGCAGGTTTGGAGCGGGTTTGGCAGCAGTAATTGGAACTGCTATTGGGATACAACAGTCATTTTATACAGGTAAAATTAAATTTATTGCATACTAAATCACAGTTTAGAAAGTCTTATGCAATTTCATTTCAGCTGCAAATAATTTATTCATTTTAATATCATTATTATTTTGTAGTCGATGGAGGTCATCGATCAATTTTATTCAGTCGCATTGGTGGGGTTCAAAGGCAAGTCTATTCTGAAGGGCTTCATTTCAGGTAAGACTTGAATTGTAATTTATATTACAAACTTACCCCCCCCCCCCCCCACCCTTTCTCAGATTCTCACGCAGAATGCATACGGTGTCAGTTTATACCCCCATCATGTAGAACCTAGAATAGACAAAATTCATTCTTCCTGCAAATTATGGAAAAATAAAATTAAAAAAACTCCCTCTGGACACTGTAGTAAACGGCTGGGTTGCTTTGTTCAAAGTGGCTGTTTCAGCCTCAACTTCTCATAGTAGCTAATTGTATTAATTCTTATAAACAGGTAGGGAACACTTCCCCTATAGCAAGATCTTCTCACTAAATTGGAAGCAATAAAGTAAACATTACCATTAACTGGTGTTTTGATTGAAAATAATGGCAAGTCCCTTGCAATGCTGAATAAGTGCGGTACACACTCAACATGGCAGGGATTGCCTTAATAACAAAGTCAAGAAATTTCATATCAACATTGCTGCATAAGGGAGAAGGAGGCTGAAATCTGATGCAAATCATGAGTACTCTAGTTTTGGTTCAGTATCAGACACCTTTTTCATGTTTATTTCTTGGGTGTTTTTCTTGCTTGCAAAGGATATATTAACTCTTGCTATTAAAAGAGAGATAATCACATTTTAGCGAGATCTTGCTATGATTTTGAAAATAATGGTTTTATCTAGCGAGCACAACTTATTGTCAAGTGATATAACCATTCATCCAACTACATAGAAGTAATTAGGTTTAACGAGCGACAGCATCCTAATGGATGGTTAGGGTGCTTGCTTCACAACTAGAAGGCCCAGATTTAATTTTCCATGCCATGCATCAAACTGAAGACATTTATGATAGTAGTGACTGTTCCTTAACCAAGCACCAGGCATTAAATATGAAAGTCACAGTTAAATACCAAGGTCCCATATCATAGTAGGCATTGGCATGATATAAAATAAAAAAAACCTGCACTTTTTATACAAACAAAAGAAAATAATTTGTTATGACTGTTACTCGTATCCGTAATTACTCATGATTGGAAGATCAGCTGTTTCATTTGTGTATATTTACTTTTCCATATTTTTGTCTTCAATGTTTTTAGCAACTGTAATGATTGCAGTTTCCTCATGAATGCAATAGGGGTGTGTATCGGTCAAGATTTTTCAATACAATACAATGCAATATTTACAGCAGCAATATGCGATATATTGGATTCACATATTAAAATAAAATGGTTCACTAAACAAAGTGATATTTAGTAATATATTAGGGGAGTATTAGTACCCTACCAGCATTGCTGTAGGAAACTAAGGTTACCCATGATCTGTCAATCCATCTCTCCATATGTCTGTCATTCTGCTTGATAATTTCTGGAGTTTTCTCCACCTTGGATAAATATATTCAATTGAAATTTGATGTGTGGCTTTGTTTTGGATAGTTACAGGTCTTGTTTGAGTTTCATTACACTTGGCCTACTTTTGACTGAATTATCCTACCGGTAGGGGACTTTGTATTGCCTGCAATACACTTGGAATGCTTGTTTTATAACAAGTTTAAGTCCAGGAAAGTACAGAGCAGAAAACTAAACATCAGAAACTAATTCTTCACACAGTCCCCCCCCCCATTAAAATCAGCTTTACATTCAGCATATCTACCATGTTGTTTGTTTATCATAATGTGTATGGTGGGCAGGTCATAGAAATGCTTTGAATGAAGATCACTCAGATCTACAGTGCAAAGATGACTGGAAACATTCAATAATTTCCAGATTTATACATCAGGGGGAAAATTGATATAAAAGATCAATAATATTTTTGGCAGCATCAATTTTAGCAAGTTGGCCACCAATGGCAAACAAATAAAATTATATTTTCAGCTTTATTGAAACATCAAGTTCTGAATACTTGAAAAATGATCATTGTGTGTGCAAACAACATTTATCATGACATAGGCAAGAACATTACTGAATGGGACTTATAACAACATATAAGCAAATATTGCTGATTACACATACTGTATATATTTCAGGGTGCCATGGTTTCAGTATCCCATAATATATGACATCAGAGCAAAGCCAAGAAAGATTACCTCACCAACTGGAAGCAAAGGTATCTATACAATTATCAGGAAGAAAAACATTATTAGCATTGTTGAACTAAAGTCATGCTCACCTTAGTCACCTATAAAGCACACTTTTTATTCAAATTTGGATTAAAAAGTGTTAATTCCCTCCCCCCTCCACTATCCATGAAACATTCCTTTTTACAAGTTTATACCAAATCTTTTGTGTGTCGTTACATGGGGGTGGGAGGGGGCTTAGAACAAATGTTTACAGACCAAAATGCAGCAGAAATATTCACACTGAGATTGATCTCAAGAATAGGGGGTTTTGATTCCAGGGTGGGGCTAAAATGATTACAGTGAAAATTGGTAAATCACTCTAATTGTCAGTAATTTGAAAATATTCTTGCATTTCTATTGAACATTAAATCTATCTTTGCACCACAATCCTCTTGCATTTTAAATTTCCATAATCATTTTTTGTAACTTTAAATTTATTTCAAGCATTGCCCCCTGGTGTCAGTAAAGACTGTCAGTAGTTTTTAATTGTATGTTGCAGATATATTTTTGAAAAGTCTACTTGTTAGTGTCATCAAAATCAATTAGCTGTACGTGCAAGCTTGTGGTCAATTTTGATTGGTTAATATTTAAATAAAAATGTCTGTTAAGAATGAGCAAAGAGTTGTCCTAACCCCGTGGGGATCCGGGTTGTTAGAATAGATCCTAAGTACCCCTTGCTTGTGGTAAGAGGCGATTAAATGGGGCATTCCTTTGGATGAGACCGCAAAAAACGAGGTCCCGTGTCACAGCAGGTGTGGCACATAAAAGATCCCTCCCTGCTCAAAGGCCATAAGCGCCGAGCATAGACCTAAATTTGCAGCCCTTCACCAGCAATGGTGACATCTCCATGTGAGTGAAAGATTCTCGGGCGGGACGTTAAACAATATTTAATCAATCAATCTTAGCTCCAATTAGACAGATATGGTGATTCTGTGGAAAAAGTCTTTATCAGTTGAGTAAGTTATTATATAAGCTAAATACATTTTCTTTGTTTGTTTTAAATGCAGATTTACAGATGGTGAATATCTCTTTAAGAGTCTTAGCACGACCAGATCAAACATTTCTTCCTCAGATTTACAGACAAATTGGAACAGACTTTGATGAGAGGGTATTGCCTTCTATTTGTAATGAGGTATGTCAGAGGTTAAAAGATTTTTAGGTCATCTTAGCCACTTACGTGACCTAACAAAGCCTGTTTTTTCCACTGTTTTGTGATGCGAGTCATACCGTAAAGTATCATGTATAATGCTCACTTTTGTATTTTACACACCTCCATGCTTGGAAAAAAATCCAGACAAAGTCTTAGTTTTATGTATTGTGTGCATCCAAAAAATCAAAATGTGTGTGCAGTTTCACCTATGAAGGTCAAAATTCCTCATATTAAATTGAACATTTGCTTTTGGAGACAAAGAGTTATAGTGACTTCCTTAATAAGCTTTTCTGTTCAAAATTTGTGTGTTGTCTGAAATTTTTTCACAATGTTGATATTTTCTCAAGAAAGGTTCAACCAATTTCAGTCAAACTTGGTCTAAAGTACACTTTAGTGAGGGTATTCCACTTTCTTAAAATGAAGAACCACAACCCATTCCAAGGAAGATATTATATATATATATATATATATATACAGTCAAACTTGTCTTAGCGACCCACCGTATTAAGCGACTTCCCGTCATATGTGACCGTCAAATTTCCCCCCCAAGACAATTTTCTATCATCTACAACTGAATTAAACGACCTCCTGTCTAACGCGACTAACGACCGTAATTTTTGGTCCCAAAATGCATGTTTTCATGTTATTTTACCTCCATTTAGCGACCTTGTATTTCCCCGAGAAATATTAAAAACGGCGTTTTCCTGAGGAGAAATGTGAAGTTGAACTTTCGTTATCGTTTCTTAGTAGGTAAAGGGCAGACAACAAAAGGTGTTGCTTCAATTAAATCAAATTATGTGCTCATCGTTATGTACTTTCCTGTTCCATTCTCACTAAGTAAAGGACCGACAACAACAAAAGGAGCTGCTTCTATTAAATCAAATTATGTACTCATTCATCGTTATGTACTTTCGTTTTTGTTTCTCGGTACGAAAAGGGCAGATAACAAAAGGCGTCGCTCTTTGAACATTGTCGGTAATTAAATGACAGGCCAGAAAAGGTGTTGTTTCAATTAAATCAAATCAGGTTCTCGATGATCATTATGTTCTCAACATCTCAATATTATGTTCTCAATGTTCTTTTATTTAAAAGGGTAGACAATCAACAATCACCGACTTCTTCTCTCCAAGAACAGTAGAGTAGACATTTTGTGAAATTAACATTCCTTTTACACTTACATATAAACAAGAAACATTATGCATAAAAGCAAAGTACATGTAATTATTTGTTTTCAATAGAAAATACATGTAGTTTTCATATCAATCTGTAATAAATGTCATTAACTGATGATGTCAAAATAAATGTACTACATGTTTAAAACATATCAGTTTTGTTTATCCTCTGAAAAATGGGCACCTGAATTAAGTGACCACCTGTCATATGTGACCTTTTTTCTTATGTCCCTTGAAAGGTCTCTTAATACAAGTTTGACTGTATATATATATATATAGGATGAATTGTTTTAAAAAAAAGAAGTCTTTTAAAGAACCACAGGACCAAAAGAGACATAACTTGTGTAGAAGTTTTCTTATATATAATGAAGATTTAAAGTCTGTTCAAATCATAATAATAAAAAATGGAACCACTGTTGGGTTTTCAAGTTTTAGATGAAGTGTTTTAACATCTTCTCAAGAGTCATGAAAGTGCAATTTGCCAAAATTAATATGCAAGTATCCTCATGTAATAGAGATTGAGGTTTGTTTAACATCATGACCACTCAGTCAGAATAGGGCCACAGTAGCTGGTTCAAAGAAGGACCACAAAGATGCAATATGCAATTATCCTCGTGTAGAGTATTTCTTGACTCCATGATCCCTCGGGTCTTAAATGTACAAGGGTTTTATATAGACATGATAGAGGTGGATAGACAAAGTCCTTAAAATCTTTTTAAGAACCTGAAGGATACAATTTGCATAGATGAAGTCCTTAAAAATCCTTTTTAAGAATCAGAAGGGTACAATTTGTCAAATTACTATGTCTGCACCCCTAATTTAGTATAGGTTAAGTTTTCATCAAATCATGACCCTTTTTGTGCGGGTGGGGCCCACAAAAAGGGGTTTAAACCTTCTCAAAACCACAATGACACAATTTTTCTAATTTTAGTATGCAAGAATCAAGTTCACATTTGTTCACATCATGACCCCTGGATTCTAGATGGGGCCATGGTAGGGGTTTAAAGATGTGCATTACTTAAATGTATTTGGAATATTATTTATTTAATCAATGAAGATTCATGCTTATTCAAACCATGAGTCCACAAAGTTGTTCATAATGATATATAAGAAAATTCTTTTTTAAGATCTTCTCAGGAATCACAAGGCATCAGTTTGTAAATTGTTATGACAGCATGCTCAGAAGTGTAGATACAAATGTTTTCACACCATGTAATGTAATAGGTTATAAGATTTCCATAGGAACTCTTGAAGATCTTCTCAAGAACAACAATGGTACAGTTTTTCATATTAATATGTAAGGTACCTGCAAGTTTGTTTACTCTATGACCCCTGGGTTCAAAGTGGGTTGACAAGATGGAGAATGGAGCATAATTGGGATTGAAAGTTTTATCTGAGAAAAGCCGGTAGCTCAGGTGAGTGATGTGGCCCATATTCTAGTGAAACAAAGAGATGTAACTTGTATTACAGATGAATGAAAATAAAAATTAAAAATATTTTGGCCTGAGAATCAAAAGATCAATTTTGTCAAATCTTTGTTACCAAATCGGGGTTTTTTTTCTCTCTCTCCATCAAACAGGTTTTGAAGTCAGTTGTAGCTAAATTTAATGCATCCCAGTTGATTACACAACGTCAACAAGTGAGTATGCTCATCAGGCGGGAACTGACAGAGAGGGCCCAGGACTTCCATATTATATTGGATGATGTGTCAATAACAGAACTGAGCTTTGGCAAAGAGTATACAGCTGCAGTTGAAGCTAAACAGGTAATGGATTGGAATGTCCTGGTATTTGAATACAATATCATATATACTGTGACTCTGAATGATCATCTCAAAAAATGTTTATTCACCTGTCATGAAATGGTCTTTATCTCAGTCATTCCATCATAGTTTTCTGGACTTTTTTGGCTATGCTTGCAGATGATGAGCTAATATTTGGTAATTTATATTTCTTTAATATTGATGACTTATGAATTAAATTGGATTCTCATGTTTTCTGATACTTTTTTAACCAAAGTTATTACCCTTAGACTGAAAATTTCCAATTAATTATTCACTGTTTTAAGAACTTTTTTGCTGTGTTTGTAGCTAATGAGCTAATTTTTATACACCCATCAATGACGGGACATATGGTATGGTGTCATCCGTCTGTCTGGACCTTGTAGGCAAAATGTAAAAGCTCCAGGGTCTCAACAACTTGGTACACTTGACCACCATGATGAGGAGAAGATACCTATTGTTTTTCAAGGTCAAAGAACAAGGTCGTAATATCAGTTAATAGGAAGATCTTGTAGGCAGGGTACCAACTGAACTATTGGGGTTAAGACTGTCAGACTTTGTATTCCTCATGTCAAATAGAGGACACCTTTTTTTTTCTTCGAGGTCAGAGGCCAAAGGTCAAGGTCAGTAGGAAAACTTTGTAGGCAGGATACAGACCAAACCACTGGGGCTGGGACTCTCAAACTTTTATTCATATGATGGCTAATACTACCTTGAGTCAAGTTTTACTACTCATGGCTTAAGAAAAACACCCTATATAAGCTTGTTATAGGTGTATTATGTACCGTTTTCAATAATCTTCTTATTATGTCTCTTTATATCAATTGATGACATACAGATCAAGTTTAAGTTATGTCAATCGACCTATTTTTGTGAGTCACTCTAAATCTTGTTGCATTTTTAATTCATTTCAACTTCTCTTGCAGGAGTTTTGCCCCTTTCTTTTAATTAATATTATGTTGAGGATACATTATTTGGACAATGAACCCCTCTCACAATTTAAAGTGAGACTTTCTTATTTCACAGAGTGTTTGTATGGGTATTGAAGATGTGGCATGTGGCAAGGATTTTGTTTTTCTTCAATTTTTAAGAAAATAGAGGTTGTTGAACTTAGTCCATTTTGAAGAAATATACTGAATAAAGGAGATGGTTTGACCTTACGAGTCATTCCACAGTTTTGAAGGTTGGGCCTTTGTAAATAATTTGAAGATGTCATAGTGCAAGGATGTTGATTCCCAACAATTTTTAATTTTCTTTGATGTTTAAAATATTTACAGGTTGTTGAACTGAGTCAAATTTGGTGAAATGCTTTACATACGGAACTCTTCATTTGTCTATGTTCCTCCTTTTAGTTTTTAAGCTAGGACCTTTATTTACACAATGCAAAAAAAGTATGTTACAGCCTGATGATGACTGATACTACTTGAAGCAAAGTTCTACAAATCATGGCATAAGAACACCCTATATAACTTTTCATGGGTGTATTATGTATATTTTTTGGTACTTTTATTTTCATTTGTACCCAATGTTATTTTCACATCCTTGGACTTACAAATATTTCAAACATCTTAGATGTGCACCTGTCTGTCTATCAGCTTATCTGTCAGCACCTTGTATCCAGATAAAAACAGTACTAAGAAGGCTACGATCATCAAACTTGGTACACGTTTCCAATGATTAGAGAAAAAAGTCTATTGTTTTTCGAGAGCTCTAGTTTTATTTATACCAATTTAGAATTAGCATGGGCTTTTTTTTCTATTCTGTCAGAAATTTTGTTTCTTGAAACACTACAATATGAATGAGTTTACAGTGAAGTGATCATGTTAGGTAATTTTAAACAGGTTGCCCAGCAAGAAGCACAAAGAGCTCAGTTCTATGTAGAGAGAGCCAAACAAGAGAAACAACAGAAGATAGTCCAGGCTGATGGTGAAGCTCAGGCTGCCAAACTGATATCCTTTTGCAGAATATTTAATGCCATAACACGGCTTGTATATTAAGTTTATGATCTGAAGTCAACGAGGCTTACACATCATATTTTGAATCACCATACATGACAAAATAATGGAGTCCCACAACTGCAAAATTTAAATTTTTTAGTTTGTCTGGAAATGAGGATTTTATCATTACCATTCTGAAGTCACCTGCAACTGGAATCATAATACACTGTTTCTAAATCCTTCTCTGCTCGGCTCCTCAAAATTATGAATCTCTGAAATTTGGAATGCATTTCCTTTTCAAACTCTTCTTTTGTAACAAAATCATGAAAAGGTTATGTCCAATTTTGCAACCTTTCCTGTAAATGGAGGTCACTGTGACCTATAATTAAGATATGGCATAACCTTTTTGGGGGGTTTTGTAGATTTGAGTCCAAATATTAACAATTCTATTGTCTTCTCTTTTTAGCTCACCAAATCCAAAGGTTCAGATGAGCATTTTTAATCAAAATTTGTGTATCAGCTTGGACTTTTCACATAATTAACTTCTCAGAAACTTATTGGCCAATTTCAGACAAAAAGCAAGGATTCAAGTTCCTTTTAACAAAGGTCGGCATCCTCTTCAGAGAGAAAATAATTGTAAAAAAGGATGTTACTGTTTTAAATTCTCAAAAATCACAGGGCCAATTTTAAACAAACGTAACAAAAAGAATCCTTGGGTGATGGGGATTCAAGTTTGTTCAAATGTAGGGTCACATTCTTTTTAAAGGAGAGATGAATAAGAATTATGAAAATTTAGATATTACATTTCAAAAAATCTTTATCTCAAGGCAAGGTAAAGTTCTTTCAGTGTTGTTTAAATAAAATACTGTGTCCCTTTTAAAGGGGAGATAATTTTGAAATGTTGAAAATGAGATGGGCTTAGTAAGAAATTTTCTTCTCTAGAATTGGAAAACCTAGGCAGAAACATCATTATATTGTGTAGATTCAAGTTTGTTCAAGTGATAGCCCATGGCTTAGAATGAGACAATGAAAGAATGAAAGGGACTTAAGCTGTCATAGGAATATTTAGAAGAACAATCAATCTTCTTCAGAAAAGCAACACTGCAATATGGTAAATGAAAAGCATTGCTGTGTAGATTATATTAATTCAAATTGTTTCACCAGGGGTAAAGATATGGGACATAATTAGGGTAAGAAAGTTTATGAAAATTTAATGTATACTAATGGGAAATGTCTTTTTATAATTTTTTTTTCAATTCACAAGATGGATAAAATCTATAGACATTAAGAACATATGCAACATTTCTCAATAATATTGAAGTTTTCATGACATTTTATGTACAATTCACTTGTTTTCATATCATTTGTACAAAAATTTTGGGGCATATTACAATGCCTGTTTTAGGTTAGCATGTTTTTATAGTTCCTGGATTTTCTAAGATATCAGTTCTTTTATAATTGAGACACATTCGGTATTTTCTTAAACATTTGGATGGATACAGGATGAAAACGTATAGTTATGAAGGCATGTCCATGTTTATATTAACTGATGGTGCACATTAATCTGACCATATCAAGAAGAAATTGTTTAAATTATGATGTTGAATTAAATATGTAATTATCATTCATTTCTTCTTTGACATAACCTGTATGTTTAGAAAGATGGGGTGAATTTTTAGTTTAGTTTCAGCTATTATTTTCGTATACTCGTAAACTTACTAGATTTGTGTTTCTTTGCAGCTCAAGTGGTTGCATAGTACCTTATAATCATTAAGCAATATATAACTATATGAACTCACAGCAATTTAATCATTTGTACCCACAATGTGTGTACAAAAAAATAATTCGTGTCTCGCCATATAAAAATTCTTCAAAGGGAAACAACTCTAGGGTAACTCAGAAGTTGCATATTCAATTTAGAATAGACAATACAACACAATTTATTAGGTAGATCTTTTTAATATCAATTTGGGTCCAATAATCCATCTTCAGTTAGATCTAAAATTTAGACTACAGCTATTTGTGATTAATTTGAAGATCTATTTTCAGTAATATTGATTATTACTTGCAATTCCAAAATGATTTATTCTCAAGGTAATGTTGTTCCGATTTTGTTGAGCTGTTTGTGATTCAAGTGTTTTGCAATCTGCATGCCACAGATCTACATCATCACATGACTACAGTTAAGTACACAGTACGTATGCAGTGTAAAAATCAATTTAAGGGTAATACCCAAGCACACATATTAGATCACTAAGAAGAGATTAGCTTATGTGATGATCCTTAACACAGAGAACATAGGAGAGGCTATTCAACAAAACCCTGGATTTTTAAAGCTGAGAAAAATTCAAGCTGCCCAAAAGATTGCCAAAACTGTAAGTAAATTTATTTGAAATAAACATTTGTGTCAGTCTTGGACTCTCTAATATTTACTATCAAAGTTTTGGGTTTTTTTTGTTTGGTTTTTTTACATCCAATCGTTAATTTCATCACTCGGCCAATAATTAAACATCTTTTATCTTTTGTAATTAATATCATTAATTCATATAAATATCATGTTGATTCCCTGTAAAGTTATGTAATTACTAAAATTAGCATTTGGGAAACTATATTATACAGCAGTAATGGAAATCATTTCATCGTTCTATCAAATATCAAATTATCTTCACAAAGCTCTAAAATAGCCTTTCAACAGTCCTTCAAAGCATCAAAAAACAATGATGGAAAGAGAAGAGGAGAGTGGTTATATTAGAAAGATATCATGTTACCAATATTTATAAATTTTCTCATAATTACGAGATTTGGCAACCAAATTTCTTTGGTATCACTGGTTGCAGTGTCCATAATAAAAATAATTACTCACCAAAGTTGTAATTTTTATTTCTTTGTTAAATGTGAATGAAATAAATTTTGAATAAAATAATTTAGGAGTATATATCTACATGACCTTTAGACAAACTTTCAATTAATCATTTGACCAAAATAATGCTAAGATAACTAGTATGTTCCTTACTATCGTACAGTAGAAGTAAACTTGATCTCTTTATACCCCTCTTTGAAAGACGGGGCATATTGTCTTGCACCTGTCGTCGGTGTGTAGACTAAGTCTTGTCCACTCAATATCTAAAGAACCTTTGTTTGACAGCTACTAAACTTAGGACAGTGGTTGCCCCTAGAGATTAGATAATACCATTAAATTTTGAGAACAAAAAGTCAAGGGTAAAACTCGACACAGTAAGATATTGTCTGCCTAATGTCTTCAGAGCCATTTGCTTTGAAAGACATTAAACTTGGTTCAGTAGTTCTACATAAGGAGTAGATAACTCAATGATTTTCAAGTCACAAGATCAAAGTAAACTTCTGTGGACTTAAGATATTGTCAGCTAAATATCTAAAGAACCCTTTGCTTGACAGTTACCAAAGTTCCTCCTAGAGGGGAGATAACCCATATAGTTTTTTCAGGTCACAAGGTTAAGGTCATTCAGGACATAGTAAAATATTTTTTGTTCAATATTTTGAAAATGTTTTTCTGACAGACATCAAAGTTCACCAGTGTCCAACCCCCCCCCCCCAAATTGGTTTTCAGGTCACAATGTCAAAAGGTCATGACTCGAATGACTGGTTATTTGGAAATGTCTGATAAGTATCTTGAGAAATCAAACTTATTATTATGGATGCCCCTGACTAGTAAATAACCATCACTACAGACGTTCTAAATCAAAGTTGATCCTTTTCAACATTGCAACTCGGGGGCATATATAAATGTTTTTAAAACTTTAATTTTTATTTTTTTTTATTTTTTTTTTTTATCTTTTAGCAAGTTTAAAAAATATTTCCCAAGGGCTGACTAACTGTGACATTTGGATATGCAGTATTTCAAATATCATATATTTGGAGTGCCTTGTTAAAGTATTATAGCTCCTCATTGCACTTTGAATTTAACATTTTCTACTTATCTTATTACCGATAACTATAATTCAATGGTAGAACATTTGTTCAGTTTGTAACTGGGAGGTCGTAAGTTCAAGTCCTGTTTGTGCCATGGCGATGTAGGTAATGGTTGCTCCTTTGGCAAATGCTCATCATTTAGAAGTGAAGATCACAGGTCTTTCAGATATGACCTTAAAAACTGAGGTCCCATGTCATGACAGACATTGGCATGTCAAAGAGCCCTCACTGCTAGAGCACTGAGTGTAGGTCTAAATTTGTGGTACTTCACACACAGCTGGTGATATCTCAATATGAGTGAAATAATTTCAAAGGGATCTAAAACAAACAAATTAAACTTTGTCTTATATCTTGATGTCCGAAGACCACACACAACATTATATTTCAATATATTTTGAATTTGAAGGCATCCGAGCATTTCAAGCAAAAATGTTGGAACAAGGTTAATCTGGTGAACAGTATGCTCTAACTAATTCCTGAAAGTGATTACATTTGTGATTGTATTTATAGGTATGAAAATAATTTGATTTGCAAATGAGCTATAGAAAAGTTTATAAAATCTTTTGTATTGAATTTCAGTTGGCAGTTTCACAGAATCGTGTGTACTTGCAATCTGGAAGTCTAATGCTGAACATTGCTGATAAAGACTTTGATTCAAACCTGGAGAGTCTTCAGAAGAAGCGTTAATTGGAAATGATTGATATTTTGGAAATATTTTATGCCTGTAAATCTTGTAAAACATGCATATTGTGTGCAATTCTGAATTGACCAATTACTGATTTTCAGAATTTTGTACAAAATATGAAAATAAGAATCATTAAGGATGTCTTTGAGTTGTCTGATTTTAATGGCTTACAGGCCATCCAGTGATCGGAAAATATCTTTACGGCAAAGAGTTCGCTATTTCTTTTAATGAATATGCACAAGACAATATAGTTCTCTTCCATTCTACACTAACTAGGTTTTAGGATTCCTATGTGTTTATTGGCTCTCTGCGTATGTAATAACATTTTGTTATACAAAATTATTAACACAAATCTACACAAGTCAAACGAATTAAAAACTGAGAAGTTAATTGAACCCCAAATAACAGTCTGCAGAGAACTCTAATATGAAGCCATTTACACACCGAATCGCTACTCAGAGTTATCGTTCCTTATACACGTGAGTGCAAACAACACAAACTGTTGCACGCTAGGAATAGAGAATAAACTTAATTTATCTTACAAGGATTTAAATTTCGGCAATGTCATAGCTGTTGGTAAATTTAAAAATAAGATAAAAGACATTCACTCATTTGAGTATTTCTTCAATCACCCGCATTTCGCAATTCTCAGGATTTCACAAAACAGTCAGCACCAGCACGGTACATACTAAAAAAAGGATATGCATTGATAAATTAGTTAACAATTTGATTAATGAACTTGCTGTTCTTAGTGAAAATATGTCATTGAGGGAAACGTTGCATGGCATTTCTCATCGGCGTCGTTGCGCTGTTTATGTATGAAGCATGATGTAATGGGCCAAGTATCGATAGGACTGTAATTCTAAAAGCTTTCAAGTACCCCTCCCCCAATTTATTATTATTTTTTTTTTGTCAACACTTCAAAAAAAACGGGGGGGGGGGGGGGGGGGGGGGTGATGACCACATTTGCAACCCACTTAATTCGAAATTGTGTGTGTACATAACCGCAGCCGAATAATGAGCAACTTCCACATGTATAATGCTCTTCTTTGTAGTGTCGGATAATTTTTTATTTTTTTTTGTTCATTCAATGTATGTAAAATTAACGATGTGACAATGTAAGAGCAATTTAAAGACTATTATGGATATACTATTGACCGTATTTTTATACAAACAAGAACACGCAATGTTACAAGTATGTGTGCAGGTTTCGCAGCGATATAATGTGAAGGACCCTTTGAAGGCAACATGAGCATGTTGCAGAGAAAACAAATTTTCTACAAGTGAAAAGGTTTGATTAATGGAATATTGTTAAATAAAAAGTATTCAACACAAGTTAATGGCTATATATTGGTCATGATAGTTTTTTGGGTTTTTTTTTAAATCTTTAATAAATTTTTTTTATTTTATAACCGTCATTTTGTTAGTATTTGCTATGAATTTGGGTAAAAGTTGATTTTGAATATTTATCAGATGAGCATAAAATAAGAAGGGAGGAAATGTTTTTGCATTCGAACATTTTAGTATGATCTTTTTAGTTCACCTCAAGTGACCTTTTCTGATCACCTGTCGTCTGTCCGCAAGTTTTTCAAATTTTCATCTTCACGAGAACTACTGGGCCAACTTCAATGAAACTAGGTGTAAATCATCTTTGGGTGACGGGGATTAAAGTTTGTTTAAAAGGGGAGATAATTATGAAAAGGCAATAATAGTGTGGGGGTCATTTAAAAATCTCATGGGCCAGAAAAGTGGAAATTTACATGAAAGCTTTCTGACATAGTGCAGATTCAAGTTTATGAAAATCCTGGTCCCCGGGGTTATGGTGGAGACACAATAGGGGATCAAAGTTTTACATGTGAATATATAGGGAAAATCTTTAAAAAGTTTCTCGAGAACTACTGGGCCAGGAAAGTGGAAGTTTACATGAAAGTTTCCTGATATGGTGCAGATTTAAGTTTGTTAAAATAATGGTCCCCAGGGGTAGGATTGGGCCTCACTGTGACAATTTAAGAGAAATTAAAGATTAGTATGGATATACTATTGACTCTGTTAAATACAAACATGAACACACAATGTGTACAAGTATGTGTGCAGGTTTTACAGTGATATCGTATATGATGGGATGATTCATTTCCAATTAAGGACTCTTTGAAGTCGGCATGAGCATGTTGCAGAGAAAACAAAATGTTTACAAGTGAAAAAATATGATTGGTAGAACGAAGTTAAATAAAAAGTTTTCAAATTGAGACAAAAATAGTGATGGTGCAATGTACAATTAACATAAGTCAGGGGAGGATCCAGGAATTGAAGATAGGGAGGGTGCAACTTCATGAGGTTCGGTACTTCCTTAAGGCCCCTAGTGGGTCCAGGGCGAAGACCTGATGGGGGGGGGGGGGGGGAGCTTCTGAATTTTCTAGATTATATATGGCTTGAAATATGTGTCCTATTTGACTACTTTCTATAATTTTTAATGAAGTGAAATAAATAAAATGGCACCATTTTTAAGGGGTTTTTTTTCGGAATAGAATACAAGTTCTACCAATAGAAGTTGCAATATATAATTAAAAGATTTTGTCATTTATTGCTCTGAGATTGGAAAAAAAAATCATTGCCTCTTTTATCGTTTATAAGTAATACAGAGGGAGGGGGTAAATCCACCATGGAAATTACTGTATATAGATCATGATAGGTAATGGTTTTAAAAAGATCTTTCTTGAATAATCATATTAAAAGTACGACATTTTGCCGTCAAAAGATTTATATAACCATTACTTTGTTGGTACTTGTTATAAATTTGGGTTAGTAGAGCTGATTTCCAATATTTTATATGATGGACATTTGTATGAATAAGAAGGGAGGAAATTTTGTGATTTCACATTCAGACATTTTAATATAATCTATTCTACAACCTCATATAATTCCAAGGTTTAAAGAGAGTTTGAGTACATAATTTGAATGATAACCTCCTACATGTGTAAGAATACGACTCATAAATTTATTGGAAACTGAATTCAATAATAACCACTAAGTCGGTGGGTTATCATTTTTAGTAATAAATTTAATTCTGAGTTTGTTAAATGAATTTGAAGTCACCATGTTAAATAATCAATTCCAAAACTTCAACTGGTGTTTAACGTGTAGCAATATCTTTCCTTACACCTTTCATCCTAGCTGCAGATACGTAGCTCTCTGGAAAAATATTGGGACAGACCAGAAAGCTACAGATCCAACCCTTATAAAAACCTTTGATTGACGGTGCTGAAACAATGCATACAGTCGAGGCCTTATATCACTGTATTCTTACATTGCCATATCAAAAATTAAATATACATATATATATATATATATATATATATATATATATATATATATAAAACTCTAACGTATTTTCCCATTATACTTGCATCCAAACATACTTTCAAATATTCATTAAGGCCGCATGTGACCTGAAAACTTGTAGCTTCAAACTATTTCGTTTGTTGAAGTAGTCATGCTAGGGAATCAGTACCTGGTCTGTTCCAATATTTTCTCCAGAGAGCTACAGATCTGTAGCTGCTTTCATTAATATCGAACCCAGAAGCCATTATGACCCTTCAGACCTTTGATTTAGGTCACTCAGGTGACCTATTGCTATCTGGCTGCATTCAAGATCGTAGCAGGTACGTAGTAAAAAGATTGATCAGGGCAGTAGCTGTGAGGGTTCTTTAACGTGCCAACGCCTACCGTGACACGGGACTTCCGTTTTTAAGGTCATATCCGAAAGACCCGTGATTCTCACTTCTAAATTCCGAGCGTTTGGCGAAGGAGCAATCACGTAGTGACTAGATAGTGCCATGATATCAAATGAACATCTAGGCTAGCCCTATGTAGGGATAACGACCATCAATTCATATAGTGCTTTCATCTAACCTAGCAGCTATGCTAGACGCTACGATCTTCAAAACAGCCCTGTTTTCACCCGACATTGTGCGCTTTTGAACATTTTCAGCTTCTCTGGAATGGCTGAACCAATTTCAACGAAATTTGGTATATAACATCTTTGAGTCAACATGAACAAATATTATGAATTAAATGGTCTCTGGAGCCCGAGGAGTTTGGCCAAAACCATAACAATGTAATCTTCAAAAATTTTCTTTACTTTTGGACATCAAGTAATTAAATTGTTACCATGATTATAATGAGCATTGAAACCTCTACCAAAACTGCAATCAAGCGGAGGATTTCAATAAGTTTATTAGCAATTGCTTCCCCAGTAGTTCTGCCAATATTTGCAAAGTCAAGAAATTCCCCTTAATGATGGCAGTGTACTAAAACTTCTTTGTTAGCGTACTTGTCAGTTTCCTCATCGGCTATGATGGAATAAAAACCCTTCAAAATTTTACCTGTGGTGTGATTTCCAGTGAGTTGGATAACCTCATTCTGAATGGTTTTGCTGGTCTATAAAGCATTCTTTTTTGCTTTTTATAGATGAGACCTGAGCTGCTCATCATGCTTTACCAACAGCTGTCATATTGCCAGGAAATTACCTTTCTTTGAGGAATCACTTGTGGTATCATCTCTGTGTCATCGGAGAGGAATATTTGTTTCTCACAAAGAATGATCGCATCTACTATTTTCTCAAGCAACTTTATGTTGTGCTGATACTGTGTCTGATTTTGCTGATTGAGTTTATACGGAAGAGACGAAGATGGCACTTCAGATGTCATCTTGGTTGTGTGATAAACAGATTTGGCACTCTTGTGGTGTTCTGAATTTTGATGCTTTAAAAGGGCAAATGTTTTCCCAAGGGTTGGAAGGAAATGATAATTGGATTACTGTGAGACTCAGAGAATTCTATTAATATTTACTTAGAATGATAAACACTTACTAGTCTGTCACATTGAGACTGAAGCAGACTGAGAAGTATACAAACGCCGATGACATTACAATACTAAGAAAGTTAATTCAGAAATATTCATAATATAATAACAGTCAACTAATTTTTCTTATAAATCGTTATATTGTAATTTTTTTTTTATCTTTGCAAATTCCACCCGGACCCCATCCCCCCACTCTAGATCCACGCATGTATTTGTGTACAAATAAAATACCTATTGTAACATATTTTCCCTCAGTCAATATTTAGCAGGGATATATGTTGTGGGTTCTCGACAAGACGTTTATTGTAAATTGGTATAAATGTATTATGTCTTACAATGTTCCAATGAAACCATATACCAACGTTTAACAATAATGAATATAAAACAAATATGAAGAATAAACAAGAATACTAGAATTTCGAATGGATGTACAATCAACATACAATTATCACAGTACTGCATGCAAGGATATAGGAGAAGATGGCAGCTGGGGCACATGCCCCCTCCCCCTTTCAAAATGACCAAACCCGTGATTCTCACTTCTAAATTGCCACGTTAAAGAAACCTCATTGGTACTTTCCAGCACTAAGCATAGTCTAAATGTGCGGTATTTCATCTACAGTGGGTGACGTCTCAATATGAGCGAGAAAACTCTCGAAGGGACGTAAAACAAGATAGCGGTTATAATTAAACCTTGCAATAATTTATAAACCCAGACAACCAAGGAATCTATATTCAGTAGGATGAGATTTATGATTGTTCTCGTTTCGGTATAGTTTAGTTTTAGTATAGTAAAGTTTAACTTTTTTTTTTTAAATTCTAATTGTTTATTTTCCAGACCTATTCTATAACAAAGAATTTTTTTCTTAAACTAGAGAAAATGGCAGCTACTGGGGATGGAGCCCCGACTAAGCTCCATCTAATACAGCAATATATGCCTATAACATCACACAGGATGAATAAGTATTGATAGATAAAAAAAAAAAATAGTAGCTATATGCAATGTTTACAGTGAAATATGCATATATAAAGAAAGAATTATCTACGCCACGCTGCCACAGTGAATCTACATCACATCACAAAACTTCATATTTGACTCATTAGGCAGCTCTATTAGAGGACTGAACCCTCTTGATAGTGTCTGGTTATAGAATACATAATATATAGTGTATTGCATTCATAGCGTATATATATATATATATATATATATATATATATATATATATATATATAATATATATATATATATATATATATATATATATATATATAAACAAACATTCTAAACACTTTTCAGAAATATTTCGACCGTGTTACCGGTCTTCGTCAGTCGTGTGTATAATACGACTGACGAAGACCGGTAATACGGTCGAAATATTTCAGAAAAGTGCTTAGAGTGTTTATTTTTAAATTTTGCTCCGGCAAAAGAGACTTTATATATATATATATATATATATATATATATATATATATATATATATATATATATTCAGTAGGATGAGGTTTATGAATGTTCTAGTTTTAGTATAGTTAGTTTTAGTTTTATAAGGTTTATTAACATTTTAGGCAATATCAATTCTTACAGCTTGTAAAAGAATCACGTGACAACAATCAACAATCACAGGCTTTTTACTATTATTTTGTACAATAATATCATGAAAATGTGACTGGGAAATGCTTTAATTTCAGTTTGAAATTTTTTTTCATCAGCTTTGAAGCAAAACTCGAAAATTCCTGGTAGTTAACTGGTTAAAAAGTGGTTGCTTACAATAAAACAACTTTTTAAAATCATATTTTAGGCTATTCGCGAAAACATTTTATGCGTAATTTTTCGAGACTTATTAAAGTCATGAAAATAAGGTCTCGCGGAATAAAAGTGGTCTACAGTACATTATATAGCATTTTGATATCGGTCAATACTTATTGACTTAATGAGATATATTCTCATTCGGTCGACCAAAATCTATACTGACCACATGCAAACGCTATACATTGTAATTATATAATACTATTCGTGTGTCAAGGTAAAGTCATATCAGTGTTTCTTATGCATGATCCAATCCACCAATCAAAATAGAGCGCGTTTAAAGTTTCAAATAAGCCATATGGAAAATTGATATTGTATCTTTTTAGCGTTTTATGATTTCACACACACACACACACACACACACACACACACACACACAATGTAATAAAACGAATAAATTAACAATAATCATTGAATGGCAACTCAGAAGATTTTTTAATAATTCTATATAATAGTATTAATTGCATCGTTTGCAAGACGATTGATAAAGATTGCTTTATCAAACAAATGGTTTTCGATAGCATCTATTTATATATTTTTAAAAATATAACATTAGAAAAGCAAAAATGTATTGACTTCCTTAATTTCAGCAATTTGCTTGGACTTTGATTTTTTAATATACTCTTCACATTGTTCACATAACCTTTTCCGGGGGGAAAAAATGAAAAATGCATGTGTAACCTTTTTGTCAGGGTGAATATTTCATCTTTATTACAAAGATATAGTCAGAAGACGTTATTTTCGTTTGATTTAAAACCATATTTTCTTAATGATCTTGACCTTATGCAAATTATCTTTGAAAGGGTCATGACACATTAAGTAATCTTTGTGCCTACTGTCCTTTGGTCTGGACATCATTGCAAAGACAGATAGCCAGAAAGACGGCAAGTCCCATATTACGTCCCAACCACTTAGTCTGAGGTGAGTATGATATCAATTATACATACCTATAATTTGAATACTAACAATTTTAAATGTTTCAGAATATCAAGTTTAAAAGAATCACGTGTGACGAGTATTTAAATGTGTCTCTCTTCTTTAGACAGAACATTTTGGAGCAGTCATTCATATTTTTTCTTAACAATTACAGTGGAAAGCAAACAGACAGAGCAAAACCATAATTTAACATATAATACGTTAACATGAGTGCTGAATTGTCCTAGTGCCGCAATGTCCTAGTGTCGAAACGTCCTGTACACTATATTCAGAATTTTGGTATCAATTTCGGTTTGGAAAATAGTTAATCTCAGTTTCCGACAGCTAATCGTCAACGACGCTACATGTACAAAGCTTATTGTTTTGATTTGCTTTGCGACAACAGTGGTATGTTTTGTGAATCAATGTGCCTTCTCGATTTCATAAACACATTTTGTGGTGAACAAAGAAGATGAGAGAAACGATACAAATGGAACCTAGGCCTAACACCGATTTATATTTATCAAGAATTGCTGAATGGAAAGACAGAGAGTTACAACTCTCTCGTTTACACGAGGAAATGTAAGTTTATTTCAGGATTTAATATCTATGACATGCCAAACATGGAAACAAAGAATCATTTCCGTTTGTAACGTCTAATTTTATCACTGCACTCTATATTTTCCATAGGCGCTTCTCTCAAGAGAAGCAGACAAGTATATCTCTGTTTACTTTCAAATTGGCAAAAGAAAATAAGGTTACCCCGTCCTGTTGATTTTATTATTACAGTAGTCAATAGAGGAGTTATATTTATCATTCGTCGTTTACGAAATTGAATTGAGAGCACCAATGGTATTTTCCACTTGTGTAATTTATATACTATAAAAAAAAAGTAGGGGATATTGAATTTACAAGGACAATGAAATGCAGATCATGAGGTCAGAAAGGAAACAAATGACATAAAAAAGCATTAAGGAAACATTTATCAATTTTAAACCCTGTGTACAGTCAGAAAAGGACAGATTCTCCAGAATAAGGGTCAACACCAACACAGGGTCACACAGCAAATTTACCAATATTGTGAAGCAGAGTCAGTAGCGGGTAAAACTCCCCCGATTGGCCAGACAAGCTCAGATTCGGCGTGGCATACTCCTAACGAGACGTCCCAGGTCATTTTGGGGGAGGTTATTCTATTCTTGTTGCAATGCTACAGCAACATTGGACATTGGCAGGAGGTTGTTGACGTTAGTGTAGCCGCTGTCCAAGCATATCCCAGACATGCTCGATGGGAGAAAGGTCCAGACTGAGTGAGTGTGGGCCATGGTAATGTGGTGATATTCTGCTGTTGGAGATAATCTGTAATGATCCTGGCCCTATGACATCTGGCACTGTCATTTTAAAAAATGAAACTGTGGCCGTAATGATGTGCAAACAGCACAACATGTGGTGCCAAGATGTTGTCCTGATAGTGATGCCCTGTGATACGTCCAGCAACAACATGCAAGTCTATTCTGCCAGCAACAGTGATGCCTCCCCACACCATTACAGATCCACCCCCATACCAATCATGTCTAATGATGTTCACATCATGGAAAAATTCATTACGTCGGCACCAAACCCTCCTGCGTCTGTCCAGGAAGTCCACAGTGAACCTTGACTCATCTGAGAACATTACATGCTTCCATTGGGGATTATCCCAGCGTTGATGTGACGACACCTTTGGAGTCGGATCCTAATGTGACGATCCCTCAAACGAGGAATGACACAAGGACATCGGACATGTAAGTGAAATCTGTGCAGTTGATTGCTGATGGTCTGGCCACTCACTACCAAGCCAGTATCCATTTGAAGTTGAGACCTTATCAGATTTGCTGTTGCCAGATGATTTCTCAAGGCAAAATTGCAGATGAATCTGTCCTGAGCCTGAGTTGTTGCCCTTGGTTGACCGGATCATGGTCTATCCTGAACAGACCTTGTAGCACAATGTCTAGACCATAATCTGCTGATAACAGACTGGGAAACATTCATTTCCCTTGCCACAGCGACATGTCATGTGCCAACCTGTAGCATGCCAAGGGCACATAACCACTCATCCTGTAGGAGACAGCGCATGGTGTCTGTTTAATTAACGACTTCAACAACTGATAATCTGATGCTTTCTCTTCAAAATCTTCCTTCAGAGTGGCTCTAACCTTCCAATTCAGAGGCATGCAAATTTGTGGCACAACACCCTTGATGATTAGTAGTATCCTGTGTGGATTGTGAGAGTGTGATTGATGTCTTTGGGTGAGGAATTTCTTTGGAAATGCTTCCTCGTTAAGGAACTATACAACATGGTTTTGTATCCCTTTGTATATGTGAACATTTTGATCACAAAATACAGTACCCCCTACTTTTTTTAATAGTATATTTTGTAATTCTAATTTCACTGTATTGTACATATTGAAAAAGTGAAGATAATGAACAATATCATAACACACCTAAAGAATACAAAATTAAGGGTAAGGCAAACACTGACTCCTAGACACACCAGATGTGGGATCAGGTGCTTAGGAGTAAGCATCCCCTGTTGAACGGTCATATCCATCATGTGCCCTATATCTTGATCAGGTAAACGGAGTAATATGCAGTGAAAATCAATGTGTAAAGAATGGCCTAACACATCAGACAGCATTCAATCTAATGACAGTATTTGTAAATTAGATTATTATAATGACCATTTTAGAAATTGCAATGCCGACTTTAAACAAGACTGTTAAAACCCCTGGAACATCAACTTACTACCTCATTTTAAAAACTGATCATACACAGAATGCTTATACATACTGAATTAGTTAAGAGATTTAAACACCATATGCAGGTGATTATGGTATATTGCTACATAAATGTGAGAAGTTAATGATAGAGAAGCTGAAGTCATCTAGTTTGTCATAAAGTTGAGTTGATAGATTGCCATTAACACCTATGTTCTATAAGATATCCACTTATCAAGCAGATGTGGAAGACTCTGCAGTGTCTTTTATTGAAGAAGCAGCTGTTTATGATATCAAAAAGCATATTCTTTAATTTCTTGTGAGGAATGGTCATGTAAAGTGTCAAAAAGTCGTACATTTTGATGTTGATTTTGGAAAAGTTTTGTGATTTCAAATTTACTGAAAGTTATTTGGAATTTTATAGAATCCATATTTGATTTACACCTCTTATATGTTGTGGCACAATGTTTGAATTTTCTCCTTCACTGTAGTTAATATTTTGGTGAGGAGCAAAAATAGGAGCTTGGTAGAACATCTATTTTATTATATACCCATCAATAATCTTATATTTTGATACTTATCTATTGATTTCATAGAATGTGATCCAACTTTCCAGATCACCACTCTGTGGTTTTCTGATTCAATATCAGTATCTTCTGAAACTGATGATGTCACAGTGCACCAACACAACGTTTTTGTGGAAAATATTGACTATGTCACAAACAAACTGCATCCACAAAAAACAAGCTTTGTGTCTCGTTTGATTTGATGATCTGTACCAGTCATCTTGACGTGATCCAACTCTTTGGACCAAGTTACTGTAGTAATGATATATATGTATTTATCACATCCAGCAATACAGACTCCAATATCATCTTGTTGCCCCGACATGTAATATTTCTTATGCACACTTACAACATTTTTTTGTACTTCCACCAGATACCCAGTTGTTGTGACTCATTATAAGGATATTTCTTGTTTCTGATATACTAGTATGGCCTACATTCCCACTTAAGATGCAAAATGCTGCCTTTGATGGTTGGCAAATAAACTTGGATCCACAAAGACAACAAACACTCTACCTTCTCCACTGATTTCACAAGTCTGCTGTACTCCAGGTACAACCCAATATTTAATCCCCTGGATCTGCTTATTTCTGATGATGAGTTTCATCAACTTGCCATTCATTACTGCAAAAAGTGAATACTTGCAGTAGTGTTTTATCTCTCTTAATATATTTTGAAGCTACAATGTTTACAAGGGAAGTGGTTGAGCACATTGGCTACCTAGACAGTGCTCTGTTGTCATATCAAATATGCTAAGAACTTTGAGCCAGTTAACCTTCCAGGTTAAAAATTCAACAACTAGCATAGCAAACCACGAGCACTGCACAATTTATAAATGCTTACCATAAAGGCAAAATAGCTAATATAGCATTCCTGTCATGGCTGCAGGTAGCTATTTTCTTGTGATGTTTTATTGAGCATTCAACTTGCATGTACACAATATTGGACATGCTTTGCCTTCAGTAAACTGTGAGTGGACAGATAAGATATAACTCTTCAAGAACACAGCTATTCACAGTATTCTACAGTTCCTTAATACCTAGGATGGGACCAATATAGGGGCAATAAAGGTTTGCATAGAAATGATCTAAAAATCTTACCCACAAAACTACACAGCTTGGGGAAATACCATATATATTATACATTTTAATAAGAGTTTTCACTTTGTGCATTATACATGTAATTGAAATTTGATGAGAAAAAATCATGCAATATTTTTATACCATCATGGAAAATCAGTAATATTATTTTATCTTTTTTGACATCATTAGCAATAGATATTAAACATTTCTCAGTCTGACTAAATCCAGCCCCTGCTAATTTACTACATTAACAGAGAAAAAGGTAAAATAGCAGGGGCTGGCTTTAGACAAACCCATGAACATTTCTAATCATGAAAATGCACATTGCATAATTGCTCCATAAATGTGATTGGAATGGGGCTTTTATATATAGGGTATGGTATTACTGATATACATTATAGATGCTATTATTTTTCAAGAAGGTTTATGCAATGCATTTTACAGAGTGGGAAAAAGGGAGACTCATTTGAACTATAGTTTAGCCTACTCAAGGAACAAATCAATGAGACTTCAGAATACAGAGCTGGTTGATATAGAAAAAGCACGTCAGAGGAATGATAAATACTTGCAGGCAAGTATAACTGTACATATACTGTAGATTCCTTATTTGTAAAGGCAAGTACTTAATATCACAAAATGACTCATGTACAGCATTTTATGAGAACACAAGTGGACTTTTGATCAATAGTGTTTACATGTATTTCTGCAATATAACACTAAAAGCACTCAATGTCTTTCACAAGAGGTGCTACTTGCTAAATTACACAATAATAAATTCCTCACATATATTTAGGAATCTGCAGTAGGTTATGTTATTTAAGAATGAACGATTATGAATTTTATGATTGATACTGCAAATTTTTCCTTTTATTTGCATGATAGATATCAAAAAACAATCATTTAATAGCACTTATATTTTACTGTTTGTCAGTAAAATGCTTAATAATTTGAAATTTACCACTTTCTTCACACATGTACAACTACACATGTGAAATTGACAGAGTAGCAACAGCTTGGTCTACTTGAAACTGGTTTTGAACACAATTCTATAACACATAAGTGCTATATTATATCTTTGCCCATCTCTCTGATTTGTATTTTCTATAAGAATTACAAGATTGAACACTGTTAGTTATCTTAGCCTTTTCATCTGTGAATTGTCAAAGTTTCTATTTTGGGAGAATTCTCTCAGTTCTGTTGTGGAATGAAATGCAAAGCATGCTATATTAGAAATACTTTGAAATATAGTTACAGTTTCCTTGTTACCACTGTTTTCCTGAAGTGATAATGACAAGAAGAAATTGGAGGCATTATACATGTCTGTGTAAAATTTAATTCATCACCATATCATGCAGCTTTCTTATCTGTCCATACCATATATCATACTATTTTTACACCAGTCAGGTTAGCCAGTATAGTGATTAGAGCACTTGCTGCACAATGGAGAGATCCAGGGTTTGATTTTCAATATGCTGTCCCCATGTCCAACTTTAGATGTTTAACATAGGTAATGACTGTTCCTTCATTAAGGGCCAGGCATTTAGAAGGTTCTGAGGTCCCTTGTCATGGTAGGCAAAATTGGCACAATAAATAATCCTCACTGATATGGCCTTAACACTATATGCATACATCAAAAGGATTATGTATGATGACAGAATTTCTAGGCTCATGTAAAACTCAAAATTTTTAAGTTTGAAGAAAGAATAAATCTTTTTATTTCATGCAAGAAGTCATATTTAATACAGTTTCACAAAATTTGCCTCTGATTTTTACAGTCATTTGGAGTACATAGCATCAAAACCACACACAGGCAATTATATTGCTTGGGTTCAAATTTACTATTAAAGAGTAAATAATGTTTAATTATAAATTTGAACTGAAGCACATGTGATCAAAAGTGATGCAATGCATGTGATCAAAAGTGATGCAATTTCTCCATTTTTCTCAAGTTCAATTAATCTGTATTTTGTGAACTTTTAAATCTCATTCAGGAGCACCGGTTTGAACAAACTCATGTGTATTGGAAGGATAAATATCTATTGTATAGATATTAAATTTGTTCAAGGCTGCATTTAAAAATTTCCACAAGAAAATCTGTGTGAATGACAGTGATTCCATGTCAAAAACGGAGGCAAACCATCATATTCATAACATAATTCCAGTTCTGTGTTGTTTTGTATTTATAATAATAACTGAATTGCATTGGGATTCTTGCACAAAATACACATGCACATGTATCATGATTTTGAAATAAAAGTGTGACTTGTGTATTGAGAAACATTGTAACATTGTAAACTAATCATACCGTGTGTATTTATGTTTTTAGCAATCCCACATAATGTACAAATTCCTGCATATTTTATTGTTAATAGCAATGTCAGCTGCATGTTTTACTTCAGTAAATTCATTTCATGTATAATTGTTCTCATGATGACCTCCTCACAGTCAAAACCACTCAACCAAATAAATTTAACACTGTATTCTCATGATGTATGGGCGATCTGTTTTATTTCTTCAAGTAAAATTTGGTGGGTAAATTTAGGTTTATATATATATATATATATATATATATATATATATATATATATATGAGGGACACTTTTTAGGTTCGTAGTGTAAGTCTATAACTTTTTAACGCGATTATGAAGTTGCACAATTTTTTACACAGAACTTGCGTAATCATTCCTCTCTCAAACGGTATCACAATATGCGGCACACGAGGTCCACGTGCGCGCTGCGCTGGGTATTTTGAACATGTGGTTTTATACACTATAGTAAAATATAACGTTCAATATGGATGGAAAAATCTCTGAACAGAGGGTATATTGTAAGATTCAAGCACACCTCAGGTTTCTGTCAATGGAAATTCATGCTGATTTGCAAAAGGTTTATGGGAATGGTGCTTTAAAATATGCTACAATTTGTAAGTGGATGCGTCGTTTAATGATGGTGGGGAGTCAATTGAAAATGACCCTCGAGTGGGTAGGCCGGTTTCCGTTTTGACAGAAAAGAATGTTGCTACTGTGAAAACGTTAATTGAGGAAGACACACGTTATACCGTGCAAGAGATAGAAGAATTAAGTGGCATTCATTCGTCAAGTGTTTTGAATATCTTACCTGAACGACTTGGGCTATGTAAGATCTGTGCGCGCTGGGTGCCTCATTTGCTCACTAATGAGCAGAAACAAAGTTGGGTTAGACTTGCATCGCAAGTTATAAAAAAATATCATAAATATGACCCACATTGTTTGGAAGAGATAGTTACAGGTGATGAAACCTGGATCTATCATTTCCAACCCGATTGTAAGGCTAAAAATAAGGTTTGGGTTTCATCTGAGGGTGACAGACCTGTCATTGCGCGTCATTGCAAAACATCCAATCACATGTTGTATGAGATATTCTTTAATTCAAAAGGTCCAGTCCTTCAAATTCCAGTTCTGAAAGATAGTTCTGTCACTGGAAAGTTTTACAGAGAAAGTGTTCTTACTCAACTTGTTGATTTCTATCAGAAACGCAGACAGCGCAACGGTGTCCGCGGCATCAAATTACTCCATGATAACGCACTGGCCCATAAATCCGCTATGGTACAGGAATATCTGAAAGAATATGGGCTCGATGTCTTAGATCATCCCCCATACAACCCTGACCTGTCCCCCTGTGACTTTTGGTTGTTCCCAAGACTAAAGGAAATGCTGGCAGGGCACCGTTTTGAATCCCATTGTCATATAGGCAGTGCGGTCTACCAGTGTCTGCCACATATACCTAAAGAGGAGTACTGTGCTGCATTCCGGAATGGGTAGATCAGTGTAAAATGTGTGTTGAGGCAGACAGGGCATATTTTGAAGGTCTTAGATAAATAAAATTTTGATATTTCAAGTGGTTTTAAAAAGACTGCCCTACTCTATGAACTTAAAAAGTGTCCCTCGTATAGTCCATTGTGGTACTAATTCACCAACAGCTGGTACTTTTTCTATTTGAATGATAGAAAAATCATTGAATGTGATGCAAAACAGCATACAAACTATATCTTTTATGATACTTGAAAAAATAGATGTGCAAGACACCCCCCCCCCCAAAAAAAATATGTACAAGTAGTTATAAGTTGACAATCAAAATATGATAAATGCAGTTGAAATCATTCTGCATGTGCTCTTCATTGCGAAAATGTACTTCATATTTGGAATGATCTTAGTCTACATTTATAATTCTGCATCAGAATGTACAGGTTTTAATGCCAAAAATGTAATTTTTGTAGAGGTACCTTTTGTTCATAAAAATTTGTTATAAACTTCATAATACTGTGTACCAAACAATATATTTTGAGTTGTTTGAGATGTGGAAAAATACCATATATACTTGGATTGATAGACTTTTTAAAAATCAATTATAACATTGAACAAGATGTGCTTGTGAAACACTGATGCCCCCAGATTACAACAAAGTTGAACTGTAAGATATGTAAAGGTCACCCAGTCAAAGATTTTGGTGTCAATGGTGCCAATGGAAAGGTATTGCCACAAGGAATACACATACCAAATATGAAAGGTTTACCTCTTATGGTGTGAAAGATATGACCAAGGTTTTTGAAAAAACTAGATCAATAGTCAATATCAAGGTCATAATTTAAGGCTGACAAATCTGGTATTGTTGGAAAGGCCTTTTCACAAAAATTGCACACACTAAAAATAAAAACAGTAACTCTTAAAAATTGAAAGATATGACTTACAGTCAAATTTTCTGATACTAGGTCAAAGGTGAATGTAAAGGTCACCAGGTCAAAGATTTTGGTGTCAATGGAAATGTATTGTTACAAGGAATACACATACCAAATATGAAAGGTCTTCCTCTTATGATGTAAAAGATATGACCAAGATTAAAGGTTGTTTTTTTTTTTAAATTCCTAAAACTAGGTCAATGACAAGGTAAGAAGGTCAACAAATCTGGTATTGTTGGAAAGGTCTTCTCAGAATATAAAGCAGTACCTCTTATGATTTGAAAGATATTGCTTATATTAGAATTTTCTAAAAGTAGGTCAAAGGTCGATGTTAAGATCACCAGGTCAAAAAGTTTGGTGTCAATGGAAAGGTCTTGCCACAATATATGAACATACCAAATATGAAAGCTTTACCTATTATGGTGTAAAAGATATGACCAAGTTAAAAATTTTTGCCACAGACATATAGATAGACAGACAGGCAGACACGTCAAAACTTAGATGCTGAATCTTTGATTTTGAGGGCATAAAAATAAATATCTGGTAAAATTTGATTCTCACTGGGACCATCGGAAAGCTATGCCGAAAGTTTAATGACATTATATGTAATATAGTACTTAACCAAAACCATGGACTGCATCTAGATGTTTTTTTAAACTCTTTTCCATAGTATGTAAAATTAACACAATTTTTTTTTTTATTTATGTATGTTTGGGCTAAGTGTGCCTGTTGGTATGTGAGAACATTTCTGTGCAATATTTTTACAATTCAATATTTACATAATATGTAACAATATATGTAGCACAGAAATAAAGCATTATATAAAAAAAAATATGATGAATGGGCATCATATTCAGTAAACACTTATTAAATACAGAATTGAAATTGATAACATTTCTCTTAACAGGATTTGATGTTAACTGGGTTGAATTTGAAATCGGATGGAGAAAAACCACTCAGTCCAAGATTGGTCACTCTTCAGGTGTGTATTGTTCCCTAATAATATAATACTGGTCAGTAATTTAATCAAGTAAATTGTGAAATATTCTTGAATTATAGCTTTCTGTATGAAAAGGTCTAGGTGCAAGATCATCCATTATATTCTTGTAAATTCAACTAAATATGCCCCCTCTCTTTCTCCCCCTGCCCTTGTGTGTATTTGTGTCTCTAACTCTCTCATTTACTAAATTTGACTTTTTAGAAAAGGAAAACAACTTTTCCATTAATATTACTTCTTTAGCAGGTAGATGAGTGTTGAAATGAGCCTGCAAAGTTTTTTGCATGTTATTCATCTAACAGAAAGAAGTTAAACAATATGTTTAGAAACTGAAGACTAGACAGGCTCTCGTCTAAATGTAAAAATGTACTCACAAAATGTTCTGGGTGTCTTATGCATAAAAGTAGCTATGAACATTAGAAACATGACTAAAAATAGATAACAGGATCAGTTACTTTGTAAAATTTACAACACAGACATGTGATAATAATGAATCCTGACACACATTTCATCCATACCAGAATTAAATACACAAAGCTTTCAACAGTTTGAGTGACTTGCCCCTGATTCGTGTTTGATAGTGTTTTTAAAATACAAATTGGTAGTCAAGGGGTGTTACCAACCAGAGAATTGTCAAAAACCTCTTTAACTTGTTGGGGTGGGTTTCAAATATACTTTTGGAGACTTATACACTTTTTTTATCTTCTATCTTCTACCTGATGAGAGTGTCGAGAGTCCAGGTTTGAATTCCACTCTGTTTAGTTGTATTTTCTCACCTTCTTTTGCAATTATACGTCATAATTCAGAAAATTCTGATTGGTTTTTAAACAGTTAAAGATACATATGCTCAATTTTTTTAGGAACTCAAAAGTAGGAGATATTAATTTAAAGGGCATGGTCACAATTTTATTTTTCCATTTTTAATGTTTACAATGTTTAACTAAGGTATTTCTTATGGTCAGCAAAAATTTGAACGTCAGTTGTTGAGTTACAAGAGAGATACCAAGTTCACCATTCTTTGTTATGCCAACAAAGCTCATGCCATGTTTAGTTTAAATATACAAGTAAAAGTTTCATTTAAAGTAGATTTTTTTCAATATACACGTTAATCTGAACACAATTAAACAGTTTCAAGAATTTGTCACATCTCATTATCTATGGTTCATAGGTGTTCAAGAGCAAATTAAGAAAAAGTTCAAGAACTGTTCAGAAATTCTCAAGATTTTACAGAGAACACAAGGAGGGGTGGGTAAGAGTTGACTGAATGTGAAAGTGAAGGCCATCTGCAACTGAATATCTAGCAAAACATCACTTTTTTTATGTCAATAGGTCTTGTATATTATTCATATAGGTTCTGCTTATAAGGAATTGGAGGTTTATGACAGAGAGGTAATATGTTTTATTTGTGGACAGTGTATTAGTGTAAGCTTTTGCTAGAAACGAATTGCATTCATTTCATAGTACTGCAGGTCGCAATGGCTCAGTGGCTAGAGCATTCACTTTGAGACCAGGAAGTGATGTTTGTACCTTTGCCACATCAATTCACAATGTAAATCAGGTAGTTACAGATCAACAGCTCCTTTGCCAAAGGCACATTTAAAAGTGAAAGTTGCAATTCTTGTGGATAACACCAAGGTTTTGCTTCGGCACAAGAAAGACCTCTCACTGCTAGTTTCCAGAGTGCAAATTTAGGTCTAAATTTGAGACACTTAAAAAATATAGTTTCATTGATGTGCAATTTTCATAGAAAGCCACTGTACATGCTCTTTGTTTATAAGCAAATATTCTATCTCATTCATCACTTGGATTTTGAAGTCTTGCATAACCATAGCTGCAGAACTGTAACTCTCTGATAAAATATTGGGACAGATCAGAGAGGCAGCTCTTTGATCTGTCCCAATATTTTATCAGAGAGCTATACAGTTCTGCAGGTAGTACAACCACAAATACATGTTCAATAAAAATTGGAATTCAACATAAAAAAGATGAAATGAATATCTTTTTTATGTAATTTCTGCATCCAATTTGTCAAAAGAAGCAATACTCAGAATCATTGAAAACTTCTTCTATATTTTCAAAGTTGATATAACTCGATGCTAGTTTTTTTTTAAATATTTCATTTGTGAGCATAGGCAACTTGTTTGGCTAAACTTAATGTAACAGAGTCAAGTATATATCTCTGTTGAGAGACAATCCAGTGCTATTACCAGTCGAGCTGAATGGTTAACCCCCTGGTCAGAGCTAGTGAGAAGGTCATTTATCTGACAGGAAAGCCATTTGTCTTATGCTGCCTTATTGTCCCCCTTCAGAAGAGAGGCCTCCTGACTTTCATGAAGTGCCAGCACATGTGCAGCAAAGTTCTGGGGATGATCACTCTCAACATCCAGAGAGTATGCAGGTCTCAACATGGGGACCAAATGTAACACAGTCAATTATATGTCTCCACTGAGGATTGAATCTAGGATCTCTAACTGGTACAACAGTCCAGTGCTTTACTGATTGAGCTGAAAGGTTAACCGCACAGCCAGAGCTAGTAGGAAAGCAATGTATCTAACATTTAACACTATCATGTTAGATGAAAGCTCAAGTGAGATTTTTGGATCACATTTATTCTACCTTTTGTCTGTCTGTCGACTTTCATATTTCCCACTTTCTAGCCCACCAGAGCTGAAAGTCTGATCACCTTTTGTCTGTCATCTGTCTATCCCATCTGTCTGCAAGTTTTTACATTTTCATCTTCTTCTCCGGAACCACTGGTTCAATTTCAATAAAACTTGGTACAAAACATCCTTGGGAGATTTAAATTTGTTTAAATGCCCTCTTTAAAGAAGAGATCATGAAGAAAAGGTAAAAACAGGGTGGGTCATTTAAAAAAAAAATTCTTAAGAACCACTGGACCTGAAAAGTTGAAAGCTTCCTGACATAGAGTAGATTCGAGTTTATTCAAATCATGATCTCCAGGGGTAGGGTTGGCCCACAATAGGGGGTAGGGTGGGCCCACAATAGGGGATCAAAGTTTCACTTGCAGAAATATAGAAAAAAAATTATTCTAGAATCTTCTTCTTAAGAACAAAGGGACTATGATTAGTCAAGTTAATATGCAAGCATCCCTAGATTGTGCAGATTCAAGTTTGTGGCCCCCAGAGTAGTGGAGTCACAATAGGGGATCAAAGTTTTTCAAGGGATTTTATAGAGAAACATCTTTAAAAATCTTTATCTCAACAACAGCAGGATTATGATTAGTTGTAGTGATATGAAAATATCTTCAAATAGTTCAAATTCAAGTTTTCTCAATTTAGGGGTCCTAGGGGTAGGGTGGGGCCACAATAGGAGATCAAAGGTTTATATGGGAATATACAGGAAGTTAAACAAATTCTTTTCAAGAGTAGCAGGGCCACACTAAATCATCCAAATGCAAATGTTTTTAAGTTGCATGGATTCAGATTTTTTTATGCCACTTGTGACTATAGTGGAGGCATATTGTTTTGTCCTGTCTGTCTGAAACTTTAACCTTGCTCATAACTTTTGAATGGTGAATGAAATGTTAATATATTATATATACATTCCTTGTGTCCAGTTTTTTATTGGTGGAAGAGAGAACCCAGATACAATGTACCCTGGCAGAGATCACTGACCTGCCAAAAGTAAACTGGCAAACTTTCTCACATATATCAGCTCGAGCGAGAATCAAACTCACACCGACTAGAGGTGAGAGGCCTTGTGATTTTAAGCCTGATGCTCTAACTACTCGACCATGATGCCCCTATTGGTGTTGAGGCATCTCCATATTGTTTGAATTTATGTTCAATTATGTTGTAACCCATTGGGTTAAGTTAAGACCACAGTATGGGGTCAAAATTTTAGTAGGAATAAAAATTGAAAAAAAGCAGGCCAAGGTGACTCAGGTGAGTGTTGTGGCTTACAGGCCTCTTGTTTTTCAAGGTTTTCTGGGTTGATTTTAACTAGAATTCCCACAAAGCAATACAGTTACCAGTTACTGTAGCCTTTTTGTTGGAGCAATAGCTTTGCAACACTGAGGTCCCCTAGGCTTGCTTCCTTGCAGCTGTGTCAAACAGAAGACATTTAAAATATATAGTGATTGAATCTTTGCCAAACATCCTGCATTTGAATTGAAAGTCATGAGTCTTTCAGATCAGTCTGCCATGTGTCATGGTAGGCACAGGTATGAGTTTCAGAGGTCCTAACATACGTCCAGACTTGTGACACTTTACCTATAACTGCTGACATCTCCACACAAGTAAAACATCAAACATATTCCAAAGGAGAAAACAACGAAGTGATAAAAATGGAGTAGGGTCATATAAGAACAGAGCTTATTTTTCTTATCTTTTTATTTTCACTGAGTAGGGGTGGTTGGATGAATAAAATAATCATGAATCTACTCTATGTAATGAAGCTATCCAAATGGACTCATTATTTCTAACTATGTTGTCAGATATAATTTTGATCCAACTTTGCTAAATTCATGACCCCACATTAGAGGTTCAAAATGATTCGTGATAAGAATTTATTGGGAAAAACTTTTTTATCAATATATGCAAGCATCCTCAGGAAGAGAAGATAATGTGTTTTGATAATGTCCCCCAGAGCCTTTAGGTACACATAACAGTAATGCATGGGAAATATTGGGGGGGGGGGGGGGGGGGTAAACATAAAAATTTGTTCTGTTAACAATATGCAACTACGTACTGGTATTTTTAACTCCTTCAAGTATATTTGACAATGTAGAGATGTCATCAGCTGTAAGTGATGTGCCATTAATTTTGATTTCCTAGGACAAGGTAGGTGCATTGTATCATGAGGGCCAATACCTACCACCTGAATTATCCATAATTTCCACTTCTAATGTTGAGTGCTTGGCAGAGGAACAGTTAATACCTTTCTCAATGCCTCAGGTCTGGCATGGCCAAGGTCTGAACTTTGTTGAAATGTCAGATTTGTTTTTAACATGCCCTGGAACAAGGATGACGCCACAATCATGATGCAAAATCTTGTAAAGGGCATTGTCAGAATGACATGCACACATCCTTGTATTTTGTAAATTCAGTTTGTTTAAACCATGTTGTCTGGTGTCAGGTTGGGGCTACCACAATTTGAAAATATTTATATTTGAATATCTGCATGTACAGTTAACATGAATTCCTTCAAGTCTAATCAAGTCATGACCTCCTGGGCCTGATTAGATAGACTAAAAATCTGAAGACTTTTTGAATCTTCTAAAAGTGTTTTAATAGTAACAAATTTAACTTGGGATAAATTGGTGGTCCATATGGATTATTCCAGATTATCATTATAATATAACTTTGTTTTGTAGTCAAATTATTGGGCCATGGTGAAAAGCCTCAAACCTCTTTGGGAAGAAAATCTGCAATTAGATGACCACAGGACTCATAGAAGTGTTCTTTCTGAGCCCCTTGCTGCTCAGGACAATAAAGCAGGGACATTACCTGGTAGTGCTCGATCCCAGAAATCTACATCGGTCAACTTTAAAACACCTGGAGAAAAATCTGAACAAAAAATTGTGAAACAAACAATGAAAAAACCAGAGAGAAAGTCAAAGAAAATGAAGAAATGACTCCTTTACACAAGAATGAATTGTTCTATTGTTCACAAGAACGATACATGTGTTCAAGCTCCTAAACTAAAGGAAATTGTGGAAATTTTTCCTGTAATGTAAGAATACGTGTAGTCTCTTTATGTGAAGTTAAGACAATATATCTGTTGTATGTAAAGACCATTGTAAATATGAATAAATAATTATGTCTTCATTTGTGTACAGTATATATACTTATAATCCATCTTTTTGCTTAGTTAACAGGAATGACATGACTCATGTTTTCTCCATATCTACCCTTCCACACTTTCACATTCATCTACTTTGGAGGGAGAAGAGGAATGATAGCTGGAAGGGTGGATATGGAGAAAACAGTAGGTGCCATGTCATTTACATCATCTCAAGACATTAGAGAGAGCTATCTCTTCATGAATGTTCTCATTTCCAGCAATTTTTATTCAATCACAAAGTTATTGTCCCTAACTCATTTTTGGTGCCGAGTACATTTTACCAGGATTCTTTAATTAAAAATCATGACTTCACTTTTCATTTTAGTGTAGGGTAAACTCTAGGGGTAGGGATAGCTTATCCTACTCTAAAAAGAAAACTGAAATGAAAAATATTGCTGGATTTAGTTACAGTTAAATCCAGCTAAGGGGATATGAACTTATGAATGGAAACACCAGTAAAGAGTTTGTAGCTTGTAATAATTGATCAGTTAGTAAAGTTTTAGAATTGGTATAAAATATTGATTATTTAAAAAAGCACAAATAACAGTAAGTGCTTAGGCGGCCTGGGCAACCAACAGAAGAAATCGGACATGCTGATATAAATTCGTACTTGTATGCCATGGCTGCATGAAACCTAAGACATTAATATAGGTAGTGATTGCTTCATTGCCAAACACTTGGCATTTAGAAGTGAGAATCATGGATCTTTCAGATATGACTTTAAAAGTGGAGGTCCTGAGTCACGGTAGGCGTAAGCTTGTTAAAGAACACTTACTGGTGTAGCCCTGAGCGCTAAGCATAGTTCTAAATTTGTGTTACTTCACTTACAACTAGTGACATCTCAATATGAGTGAAAAATTCTTGACAGGATGTAAAACAAACAATCAACCAACCCGTTATAAAACCCAGCTGTTGTGAGGGCGATCTATCCCTGCAGATTTTAGGTCAGGGCTTAGCATGTGATACTGGATGCTGGTTTCCTGAGGGTGTGTCAGATTTGGCCCCACTTCCTCGGCAGTATCTGCTGGTTTCCTGAGTGTGTGTCAGATTTGGCCCCACTTCCTCGGCAGTATCTGCTTGGCCACTGGTTTCTGTACTGGTTGCTTCCACAGATATTCATTTCAGATCTATCTCTTACCACTGGATCTTGCAAATGTGCCATATACAGATATTGGAGAATGTTTGAATCTTTTGTTTTGCTTTGTTTTTGTTGTCCACCATAGGGCAGAATTATCACATTGGATTTCCTTCTGATTCCTCCAGATCCCCAATAAATTGTTCTACCATGCCCCTATCTTGCTCCTCACGAAAACACTAACTACTGTGAATTAGAAACTTTAGATGTATATGTCACAATATATGCAAGAGGTGGTGTAAATCAGATGTGGATACTTAAAAAGAATCCAAAGAACCTTTAGTAAATTGGAAATTACAGCTTTTCTCAGATCAACATTATCAAAACATGTAACTTTTCAACATTTTACACAACCATTTATGACACAGTTGCCCAGTGGTACAGCATTGGCTTTGTAACCGGGAGACCTTGATTTCCAGTCCTGTTTATGACACAACTATGCCAAACCTAAGGCATTAACATATGTAGTAATTGCTCCTTTGCCCAATGCTCAGTGTTTAGAAGTGAAAATCAGTCTTTTAGATATAACCTTCAAGAGAAAAGTCCTCACGACAGACGTTAAAGAGCCCTTGCTGCTGTGACCTTGTGAGCTAAGAATAGGTCTAAATTTAATTACAGCTGGTGATATCTCACTTTGACTAAAAAATGCTGAACGGGACGTCAAACAAATGAACAAACAAACAACTACAACCATATCTCACTATACCTTATAACATCATAGACAGCTGCTTCTTGAAAAATGGAACATGAAAATATTTATATCTTGTGACCAGTCATCCCCAAAATTACTTTATTAAACACCACTCTTACTCTACAAATAAGTACTCTGTATTTGATATTAAAAAGATGCTGGAAAACCACATTGACAGTATATACATATTTTTGGTTTATTGAACATAGATGTTAATGGCGAATTAAAACTCCACTTTATGACAAACGGGATCTACGCATATGGTGTGGCTCAATTGATTTGATACACAAGAGCGTGTTCTGCATATGATCAATATTTAAATTCAGGCAGGCTACCACAGAAAGTTGATGTTACAGGGATTCAAAAGTGTTGTTTAAAATCAGCATTTTGCAAATTCTACTGTGGTCACTATAATGATCTATCTTGCAAATACAATCTGTCATTCAGTGAAATGCTCTCTGACATATTTCATACCAATTGCTAAGATGTTCTTTACATACTGATTTTGACTACGGATTCCTCCACGTACTTGATCAAGATATAGTGATCATTCAACAAGGGATGCTTACTCCTCCTGATTCCACCTGTAGTGTGTCCAGGGGTTCATATTTGCCATATTCTTAATTTTGTATTCTTTACAGGATCTGTGAATTGATCACTGTTCGTTATCTTCACTTTTTCATGAGAAAAGCTGCTTTTGCCTTTCCAATTTTCTGGCTGTGATGTTTTGGTTGGTGCCTCCTTATTGGTTAAACACATTTCTCAGGTAGACAAAAGACTCCACCTTCCTGATGGACTCTTCAGCAACTGTGACTAGTGTGTTGACAGTGGTGTTGATTTTCATTAGCTTGGTCATCTTCCCGTTGATGTAGAACCTTGTCCTTGAAGGTGTGATCTTCAGGCGGGTACCGGTAGACTTGACCTGTATTTGGCTGTGGTCATGCAACAGTAGAGCCAGATCGTTAGTGAAGTCAAGGTCATCTGGTTGCATCCAGAGTGTCCACTGTGTACTGTTTTTCCCGTCTGTGGTAGTGGTTTTCTTGATTCAGTTGATGACCAGGAAGACGAGAAACAGCAACAGTAGGTATCCCTGTTGAACTCTGATCTTGATATTGGAACTTGCGGACATCGGTAATTCTTTGGCTCATATGTTTGAAAGATGATCTCGGGGATTCCGTAGTATTCGGCAGTTTCACATGTCCACATTGGCGAAGGTGAATATATGAAGTTCATGTACAGGGGGAGGAGGACGTCCTACTTCTGTGACTGCTTCATGATGCTGGTCTAGGAGTTTGTCTAGTCTCCATCTACAGTAGAACACTGTCAAGAACCTTGATCTGACAGGAGCTTGATCCTCCGGTAGCTGCTGCTGTCCATGAGGTCTCCTTCTTTCGGCAACTTGATTATGATCCCTTCTTTACTCTGGGTCGACACTACACCTCCTCCTCTCATATCTTGCTGAAGCTAGTTTACGGTTGCTTAAATGGCTTTTGCTAGTATTTCGCCCATTAAGATATACTTGAACTGTTTCTTTCACCCGATTCTCATAATGCTTGAACAATAAAACCTCGCCTTAGCCTAGAGTGACAGCCAGTCCATCTAAGCTGGCGTTTGTCTCCACGATGAATACAATTTTAAAGTCTGAAAGACCTGGAAATGGAGTAATTGCTTAGGATTGTTAAAAGCAGCATCACAATCAGAATTCCATTGAAATTTGCAATTTCGTGAAACGATCCTTACGAGCATAAACTTCGGTTGGTCAGCTCGGCGTTCAACAGTTATACCAGTCACTCAGTCTACGGGGTTTATAGAGATTCGATAATGTGATTTTGTGGACATTCGAGGCTTGCCACAACGTTTTGGGTGTTTCCATCCAACAGTAAATGCAATGTCCTGTTGCGTGCACGGTAGGAAGTCTAGGCATCCTTTACGCAATATGAGAAACAACTTTTTGATATTGGACTATTCTTACCAGATACCTAAAGATGATAAAGAGCCTGAGACACATAAAGTGTTGTCATGTGTATCCTTGCACGTGCTAGGCGTAGTATGTAATTTATTTTAGCAATTTTGAATTGGATGATACCGCACACATTTTCAAGCAACACAAGTGAAAATATCCCAAAGGGACGTAAAACAAAGAAATAAACAAACATATCTTGTGAAACATAAACTATCTCAAATGGAGTTTACATCAACATTCTTAAAATCGATCTTAACTTTGTTTTTAAATAATTATAGAATTACATGTATATAAGAGACAAATAGAAAATATTTCTGATATTTAAAATTCATATGTCTGATACTGTTTAAGCGTGTAGTTAAATATTATCTTTTTGGTTTGTTTGTTTATTCGGGTAATGGCACATTAAATATACATAGATACATTAACGTTACCAACAAAATGATCACATGCTTTAAAACTATAGCATTAAACAAGCTTATATGACTTAAGATAAGCATAGACCATCAACATAATATATTTAGTCATTGAACCGAGGATAACCCATGAAAGTCGTAATTGGCTGATTGCAATGGGAACCTCACGCTATTTACCAAGACTTAAGTTTTAGGAAATAATGAAGTGAAATTTTCAAAATTGAAAAATAAAATGGATGTGTATGATAAACAACTAATGGTATAAAACTCCATTATCAGCAATAGACCTGATTTTTGTCAACAAGTGCTTGTAATAAACGATGCCCGACTCAGTGTTTTCTGGGAACAAAAAAGATTAGTTTGCTATAACTAGTTTTTCTTGTAGAATTTTGTAAAAAGTTGTTTAAAAGATAAGGAGGACAGTCATTGTGAAAAATATTAAAAGCATGATGGAGACGAAGTTGAGAAACTCTGTTACAAACATTCAAAAATCCAACTATACAAACTCTTCTTTCCTTGGCTGACTATTTAGAATAAACCCAATTACTATGTTCTTGGCAAATTGTAGTCTATTTTTCATGGTTTTTGTCAAATCTTCAAAGCAACAAGAACATCAATAATCAAACTGACATTGAAATAAAACAGTACATAAACGTTTTCATGGCAAAAAAGATCACCAATCTCTGCATCTAAAGGGAAAATTGAGTCATTGATTTGTCGTCTTGATAATATTGTTAGTAAAATTTTCACCAGAAAATTGATCGTCGAAAAACATACCTAAATATTTGAGACATAGTTTTGCTTCGATTTTGATAATTTTCTACTAACCATTTCTACAACATTTTAACATCAATCTTTGTTTGAATTAACATCTAGCTCTCAAAAATTGCAAGAAAAAAAAGAATATCAATATCAACAGCATAAGTAAACTCAGACAGATTGATGATTGGATCCAGTCAATGGATTTGACACAAATAACATCGAGTTCTCTGCATAAAATATGGTCGTCAACAATATCAAAAGCCTCTTATAGATCAGTTAAAATCATCCCTGTGAGAAGACATTTTGCAGTCTTGCCTTTTATGTAGCCTCTTAAATGTGTAAGACTGTAGAAAAGACGCTTCTGAAGCCAAATTGAAATTCATACAAAATATTTTTTTCCGTCGAAAGATATTCCAATACACAGCTTTTCTCATTATTTTGGAAACAATACTAACAGGTCTATATTTTTCTGGTCTTAGTCTACCACCTTCTTAAACAGAAGTTTGACTCTGTCAATTCTTAGCTCATCTGGAACTATGCCTTCAAAAATAGACATGTTTATCAGAAAGGTAACTGAAAGTTTGGTAAAAGATGCTGCATCTCTCAGAAATTTTACAGGTATGCCATCTAAACTAGTATTTTACTAGTATTCAGAATATACAGTTCTTTGTAGAAAAAATCGTTTGATACATGTTTCAAAGTAAACGGATCATGGCTGTTCCTTCTAACTTCACAAAATCGATTGAAAATAGCTTCAGATGTTGCTTTGGGTGATGGTGATTTTTGAAACAGTAGTGGTGCAAAAATTAATGAAATAGTCTGAAATTTTCTTATCATCTTAACAATTTTCTCCATCAAGTATAAAATCATCTTATCATGTGACTTTGTTTTGTTTTGATAACTTAGATCTTTCAGACATGACCAGTGTTTCTTGATACTACCTTTGTTTCTTCAATCATATTGTTAACATAATCTGATTTCGACCTCCTGCATTGATCTCGAACCAAGTTTCAACTAATACTTTTGACATAAAAACATTTTCCCCACTCAGCGAAAGCAAGTCATTTTAATTAATCCTCTCTTGTTGTCATTTTTTCGGTTTTACTAGTATTAACAGTCATATCCTCACCACCCCCCCCCCCCCCCCCAAAAAAAAATCTTTGTTAATTCTCTTGTACAGTTAGTCACTAATATCAATACTTATTTCAGAAAAGGTGTATTTTTCATAAATGATGATCATGATTGTTGTATTTCCGAATAGGTGGAATATGCGAAATCTGACGGTGTTCGTCGGTCTCGGGAGTCCATGGAATCTGCGCCTGGAAAGTCAGTTGGTAATGGCGGAAGAACAGCGTCGGCTGTGGCTGTAGAAGTGGGAGTAGCATGCCCTGTTGCAGAACGCGGCGTTTCCTGGTGTCCTCTGATGGTTTTAGCACTGGGTGCATCTGTCCCTAGCAGCTTACCTGAGATTGGTTCCCCCTCAAAGGTGTCCTTTACCAAGCTCCTGTCTCCACTTGATTGCGTCCATGTCTAGAGACTTCGGGTTGCTTTCAGACATCCTTGAAGTGGGGTGGAGACATCCTGGGCTCTCGCGTCGGTCACCAGCGTCCCGTGCAGTGGGTCCTTGGGGATCCTCCCATCTGGCATGCGATGGGCATGGCCCAGCGAACGGAGGCGACCCTGCTGTAGCAGCGTCAAGAGACTGGGAATCTGGGATCGTATTAGGAATTCGGTGTTGGTCATCCATTTGAGACCCAGGATGCGCCAAAGGCTGTGCATATGGAAAGTATTCAGCCTGCATTCCTGTTTCAAGTACAGGGTCCATGAGTCGCTCCCATACACGCGAGCTCAGTACACTGCCACCTTGGTGTACTCTGTCGGCTTGCCGTTTTCCCACACCCTCTCTGTCAGTTTGTCCAGAGTTGTTGCTGCACATCCGACGCACCTGTTCAGCTCGACGTCCATGTAGAGGTTGTCCGTCATCGTGAACCCAAGGTAGGTGACCTTGAGCACCACATCCAACACATGGTCGTTGATGGTAATTGGCGGAGTCAATTCCAAATCTCAGCCATGATGCACGTCTTTTTCAGGCTGATTGTAAAGCTGGGAGCATAGCAGGCTCGGGGGAAGCTGTCCATGAGGCCCTATAGCGCTTCCTCAGTGTGTAGCAATTGCTGCATCTTCAGCAAAGAGCATGTTCCTGATGAGCACCTTGCAGACGTTGGTCTTTGCTTTCAGACGGGACATACTGAACAGCTTCCCTTCTGGCCTGATGTGGAGGAAGATGCCCTCTGTAGATTGTCCAAAGGCTTCAGCATGACGGCAAAGAAAATGCCAAAGAGATTGGTGCAAGCATGCAGCCCTGTTTCACGCCACTTCGAATGTTAAAGGAGTCGGACGATGAACAGTTAAACTGAACTACTCTCTTCGCGTCGAGATGAAAGGACTGGGTCAAGCTGAACAGCTTGGGTGGATACCTGATCTTTCCCAGAATCTTGAACAGACCTTCTCAGTTGACAAGATCAAAGGTTTTCCTCGGGTCGATGAAAGCCACGTATAGACTGTCGCTGTTCTCTGCACTTTGCTTGCAGCTGGCGCCAAAAGAAAACCATGTCGATGGTGGAATGCTCCAAATTGAAGCCGCACTGTGATTTGGGATACACCTGGTCAGCGATTTCTTGTAGTCTGTTCAGCAGCACGTGGGCGAAGACCTTTCCAACGATGCCGAGGGGTGAGATTCCGCGACAGTTGTTGCAGTCACCCCTGTCTCATTTGCTTTTGTACAGCGTGGTGTTATTGCAATCCCTTCTGTCCTGCGGCACTGCTCTCTTCCCAGCACTGGCAAAGCTGAGCTAGCAGGACTCCCTTTACGCTCTTGAAGACCCCAGAGGGTGTCCCATCAGGATCTTTCCCTGTAAGCAGTCTGTCTTTTGCCTTCCTGAGTTCCATCACACTGGGTGTTTCATCAAGTTCGTCCATGACTGGCGAACGCTTAATGGCTTCCAGTACGGCATCGGAGATTGTGCTTTCTCTGGAGTACAACCCGGCGTAATGTTCCACCCGTCTCTCCATCTGCTTTCGTTTATCTCTGAAAGGCTCACCAGTTGCAGATTTCAGCGGCACTGACTTGCTCTGTTTTGGACCAAAGGCTTTTTCGATTCCGTCGTACATTCAGCTTTGCTTCCTCTGGATGTTGTGTCTCGCTACCATAGATGCGCTTCTTTCCCGCTGATCTTCTTTGGCTGGAGTCTGATTTTGCTGCAGACCAGGGAGTGATCTGAGTCAGCACTCTGGTATATTATGAGAATGTTCTTCGTGCTGCAGTGCCTTGTGAGAATCGGATCCAGTTCGTGCCAATGTTTCGACCGCGTATGACGCCATGACACGTTGTGTTGGGGTTTTGTCAGGAAGCTGGAGTTCTGCATAGCTCATTCTGCATAAACAGCTCAAGCAGTCATTGCCCATTTTCATTCAAGCTCCCAATTGCGAAGCGACCAGGGCAGGTTGGCCAGGATTCATGGTCTGTGCTTACTGTCGCGTTGAAGTCTCCGAGCAGCAGCTGCTGCTCGTTTCTGGGGGTTCCCAGGATTACTGTTTGTAAATGATCATAAAACTCATATTTTGTTTCCTGCAAGGAATGGAGGAGTATTAGTAAACACGCTGATAGGGTTTACAAGCCTTTCCGTAATGTCAAGACGCAGGGCTAGGATTCTCTCTGTTCCACTTTCAATGGTTGATTGATTGATTATATATATTGTTTAACGTCCCGCTCGAGAATCTTTCACTCATATGGAGACGTCACCATTATCGGTGAAGGGCTGCAAAATGTAGGCCTATGCTCGGCGCTTATGGCCTTTGAGCAGGGAGGGATCTTTATCGTGCCACACCTGCTGTGACACGGGGCCTCGGTTTTTGCGGTCTCATCCGAAGGACCGCCCCATTTAGTCGCCTCTTACGACAAGCAAGGGGTACTGATGACCTATTCTAAAAACCCGGATCCCCACGGGCTGACTTTCAATGGATTCTGTCATCGCCAGGTGTACTCTGGTCTCCTCTGGGCCCTTCCCTTGACAGAAGAAAGTGTAATCTCGCACACGGTACCGGAGTATGCAAGGCGTGTCCCCAGAAGCGTCGCAATGTCCACATGTAATCTCAGCAGTTCATTGTTGATGACCGCTGTTTTACGCGCCTCGCTGATCTTGAGTGGGTCTTCAAACAGTCATGGTTCTTATATTCCAGTTAGCCAGCTTGAGTGCTGGCTTTCTTTAATTGTCTTGTCTGATGCATGGTTTTCAATCCGTCATTCAGTCTGTTCCCAACTTTAAGCTCCACACACCCAGTGAAGCTGGCGGACTGTGGCGGGACAGCACCTTACTGGCTGGGGACTGCCCAGCTTGGGGCGGGCGGTAGCTGTCCATTGAGGAACATTGACCTCCCCCACCGTTGTTCTACGCCAATCGAGCGAGTCTTATGTCTATAGACTGCTGCTTCTCGTGTTTTGCCGCCGTGGGTGAGGCAACGCTGGAATGTCCTCTCCAAGGCGCAGTCCTGGGCAGGGTTATACGGAGGGCAAGCTATTGTCCGCGCAACAGATCCTCCCTATCTGCCATCAGTGTAGTCTAAGGGAAAGGCAAGAACCGATACATTATTGCGCTGAAGACATCGCAAGATGCCCTTCTCCTATTAGTAGAAGCAGTGTCAATGGGATTAGAATCTAAGCCACACGGGCAGCCTAGGAGATGAACTTGGTTGTCCAAGGCAATCTGAGACGCACGCCGTAAGAAGCATTTCATAAACTTTGGGAGCTTATCCCCAGTGCCACTCCATGCTATGACAGCCCTGGATCCGAATCCAGATACAGATATTGAAATCACTCACTATGATAAATGAAAAGGTGAAGATAACGAACAGTGACCAATCTCTTAACTCCTATAAAAAATACAAAATAGAGAGTTGGGCAAACACGGATCCCTGGATATACCAGAGGTGGGTCAGCTACCTAGGAGGATTAAGCATCCCCTGTCGACCGGTCACACTCGCCGTGAGCCCTATATACTGATCAGATAAACGGAGCAATCCGTAGTCAGAATCAGTGTGCCAAGAACGGCTAACAATTGATATGAAACACGGCAGACAGTATTTGACCCAATGACAGGTTATATTAGCAAACTAGGCCGTTTTTCGACTATAGAATTTCAATAAATTAAAAAACCCTGAAATTTTCGAGACTTTCAATAAAATTTGGTTGTTTAGGAGGTTTGTTACAAGTACCGATGATAACAGGCTTCGTCTTTGGTCCAAAAGTTTGATAAAAAGGATTTCATTATTATCCAAAACTCCGTCTAGTGTCAGAAGGGTAAAAGCGAGGTCTTCTCTTATGTAAGTGCATATTCCACCATCGAGTTTTTCTGATGGAGTTATAGTTATCTATGTTAAATTTGATGTTGGGTATATATTGCTAAATTTGATTCGGAAGTTGCAAGTTGAATTCCTTGGATTGATCCAATATTTATGGAAGCGTATTAGTGCCACACCGACACTTTTTTTTCTTTTCCACACTTTAATATGCAATATTTACACTTTAATCTGTAAAATTGATCTGATATATATATATATATATATTAGTAGATCATAAGTAAGAGTTATTGCTCTTTGCACAATTTATAGAAATAGCAACATAACGTTCAGGGCAAGATAAATATCAATTGCACGCATTAATTGAAACATTCCTCGCAGTAACTGGATTGTGCTTGCATCCAATGGATTCATGTGCGTATTTAATTGAATTGTTGGTAATTCATAGTTCCAACTACTCTCCCGATGCCTTGCCCTCTTTGGTAAGTGTTACGATGTCCTCCATGATGATGATGGCGAAGCCGCTACATAGCCATAATGGCGACCGATAGTTTAAAGTGGATTCCGTTCGATTTTTGTGTGAAATACTTGCCCAACAGTATAAGATTATCAGAAGAGGTTTTACAAAAAGATTTGAATTACTTTACCCAAAGACACATCCATGATATCTAGATTTTCAGTTCGAATGAATCCGTGCAAGTTAATTGCAGCACAATGCTGGAGGTCGATGCGAAAAAATCAATCGCCGCACGACCTTAGCTTGGTTCAATTAATGTGCGCAACAAAGCATTTACATAGGCCTTTCCAACAAAATATATCTCTACTTATTGCGCACATTAATTGAAGTAATGGAGAGAGCAATTCAGATATTAATCTGCACAATATGAATCAATACTCTCGTTAATTGACTTGATTAACGAAAGCCATGAGTCATGTTGCGCACATTATCTGAATTGCTATCACCATTAATTCAATCAATGTGCGCAGTAAGTAAAGATATATGGTGGGGGGGGGGGGGGGGCTAATGATTGTTTTTGTGCACATTATTAAATATGTCTTCAAATAATTCATTACATTTTTAATTAATAACGTTATTGTTGAATTAATCGGCGCTTCATACGTTTCACAACATATACATGTATTTGAATTCTAAGTAATCTTCCAATTACTTGTTAGGGTTTCTCTAACCTCGTGAAGTCATAAATGTTGCAATTTTTTTTTTATTAAAAAAA